>OX031067.1:15815875-16415875 GCA_943736015.1 Tridacna crocea
GGGGTATTAAAAGGCGTCATTGTGTGGTAAAAGGTTAATAAGAATAAACAGATATTCCCCCCCCCCCTTTCCCATCAGCCAATCAAATCTCTTCCCTTTCTGAAATTATCCAATCAGAGAAGCTTTAAGGAAATCAGAATGGGAACCATTAGCCCAAATAAGAATGGGAACCAACAGCCAATCAGAGAAGACTTTAGATATTCAACAGCCAATCAGAGAGCTTCAAAATGGCTCCAAAATGGCGCCCAAATTTTTTGATAAAAAACAGTGAAAAAAAAAAACGGCATAAAAGTGGATTTAAAGTCTTCTTTAAAGGCTGCTGTGCAGTCCTTGGCGAACTGCCAGGCATGCACCATCCACACATGCCAGATTTCACTGAAAATGGGCAAACATTAAGAAAATAGGGGCGCAGCAGACCTTGTTTTGGTCTTTTCAAGCCCCTCTCAAGAATTACTTCCCTTAGACCCTCAATAATGCACCCCCCCCTCCCCAGCCCTTAACTGGATTCGCTTTTCAAACTCAGCCCACAATAAATGCTGCACATTGAAACCTTCAATAAGCCAAAGTGATCGATGTACAGTGTAAAAAAGCCCCAGAAATTAATGTGACAAATGGCTAAAAAAAGACTGAAAACACTTTTAGTTGCTTCCTATTGCATGTATCAAACAAAGGCAACTGAAGTGTAATTTTTCTAATCTCTTCAAACTGCAACAAGAAACCCAGTTACGTTGACTACCGTCTCATGCGTGCCAGTTACGCTCATGCGAAAACCCCAGAAAATAATGTGACAAGTGGCTAAAAAAAGACTGAATGCTTCTTATTGCATAAATCAAACAAATGGAACAAAATTTTTAATGTATATTTTTTTCCTCCAATCTCTTTATACCGTGACGACAAATCTATTTATGTTGACTACCGTCTCATAGGTGCCGGTTACGTATCCGCGAAACGCGAAAAATCGACTTACGGAGCACTTCGTAGCAGATGACACCTGTTGCTTAATAGGTCAAATATAGGGACCTTAATTTCTAATATCTGTTTTTTACTTCTCCAGTCTTTTTTTACCGTGACAACAAACCCATTTAGGTCGTCTATTGTCTCGCAGGTGCCGCTTACGTACCCGCGAAAACATGAGAAATCGACTTACGGAATATTTTATAGCAGACGACAACTGTTGCTTAAAGTCAATGATAGGGCTTTTTCTATTTTTCTTTTTCATTTTCTCTCACTAGGGCCAATGATTTGGTTATGATGACCATCTCACCCATACGTGACTGATACGTGCTGCGCATAAAATCGTAATATCAACTTTGACACTTTCGGAGGCAACTGATACCTGTTAAACAAATCAAAGAAAGGTAAACAAAATTTTTCCCTGTTTTCTTACCAGGGTCACGAAAACATTGAACCAATTATGACGACCGCGCAAGTCAAAAGTCAATTATATGTTTAATCGCTGCGGAAAAATATAAAATTCAGAAGCAACCGCTTGCTGTTGCGGAAACTTTTTCCGATAAAAAAATCTTGTTCTTGTTTGAAGAATTTAGAAGTAGGCCATAAAGATACAATAAGATGTAAGAATAACTAAAAATCAATCTTTTCTTTGATAGGGTAGAAAACATTGTGGGAAAAGGAGAAAATGCTGGAAACCTGCATTGTCTCCTTTCCTCAGATTATTTTCAAAAGCCTTCTCTTTCAGGGGTATTAAAAGGCGTCATTGTGTGGTAAAAGGTTAATAAGAATAAACAGATATTCCCCCCCCCTTTCCCATCAGCCAATCAAATCTCTTCCCTTTCTGAAATTATCCAATCAGAGAAGCTTTAAGGAAATCAGAATGGGAACCATTAGCCCAAATAAGAATGGGAACCAACAGCCAATCAGAGAAGACTTTAGATATTCAACAGCCAATCAGAGAGCTTCAAAATGGCTCCAAAATGGCGCCCAAATTTTTTGATAAAAAACAGTGAAAAAAAAAAACGGCATAAAAGTAGATTTAAAGTCTTCTTTAAAGGCTGCTGTGCAGTCCTTGGCGAACTGCCAGGCATGCACCATCCACACATGCCAGATTTCACTGAAAATGGGCAAACATTAAGAAAATAGGGGCGCAGCAGACCTTGTTTTGGTCTTTTCAAGCCCCTCTCAAGAATTACTTCCCTTAGACCCTCAATAATGCACCCCCCCCCTCCCCAGCCCTTAACTGGATTCGCTTTTCAAACTCAGCCCACAATAAATGCTGCACATTGAAACCTTCAATAAGCCAAAGTGATCGATGTACAGTGTAAAAAAGCCCCAGAAATTAATGTGACAAATGGCTAAAAAAAGACTGAAAACACTTTTAGTTGCTTCCTATTGCATGTATCAAACAAAGGCAACTGAAGTGTAATTTTTCTAATCTCTTCAAACTGCAACAAGAAACCCAGTTACGTTGACTACCGTCTCATGCGTGCCAGTTACGCTCATGCGAAAACCCCAGAAAATAATGTGACAAGTGGCTAAAAAAAGACTGAATGCTTCTTATTGCATAAATCAAACAAATGGAACAAAATTTTTAATGTATATTTTTTTCCTCCAATCTCTTTATACCGTGACGACAAATCTATTTATGTTGACTACCGTCTCATAGGTGCCGGTTACGTATCCGCGAAACGCGAAAAATCGACTTACGGAGCACTTCGTAGCAGATGACACCTGTTGCTTAATAGGTCAAATATAGGGACCTTAATTTCTAATATCTGTTTTTTACTTCTCCAGTCTTTTTTTACCGTGACAACAAACCCATTTAGGTCGTCTATTGTCTCGCAGGTGCCGCTTACGTACCCGCGAAAACATGAGAAATCGACTTACGGAATATTTTATAGCAGACGACAACTGTTGCTTAAAGTCAATGATAGGGCTTTTTCTATTTTTCTTTTTCATTTTCTCTCACTAGGGCCAATGATTTGGTTATGATGACCATCTCACCCATACGTGACTGATACGTGCTGCGCATAAAATCGTAATATCAACTTTGACACTTTCGGAGGCAACTGATACCTGTTAAACAAATCAAAGAAAGGTAAACAAAATTTTTCCCTGTTTTCTTACCAGGGTCACGAAAACATTGAACCAATTATGACGACCGCGCGAGTCAAAAGTCAATTATATGTTTAATCGCTGCGGAAAAATATAAAATTCAGAAGCAACCGCTTGCTGTTGCGGAAACTTTTTCCGATAAAAAAATCTTGTTCTTGTTTGAAGAATTTAGAAGTAGGCCATAAAGATACAATAAGATGTAAGAATAACTAAAAATCAATCTTTTCTTTGATAGGGTAGAAAACATTGTGGGAAAAGGAGAAAATGCTGGAAACCTGCATTGTCTCCTTTCCTCAGATTATTTTCAAAAGCCTTCTCTTTCAGGGGTATTAAAAGGCGTCATTGTGTGGTAAAAGGTTAATAAGAATAAACAGATATTCCCCCCCCCCCTTTCCCATCAGCCAATCAAATCTCTTCCCTTTCTGAAATTATCCAATCAGAGAAGCTTTAAGGAAATCAGAATGGGAACCATTAGCCCAAATAAGAATGGGAACCAACAGCCAATCAGAGAAGACTTTAGATATTCAACAGCCAATCAGAGAGCTTCAAAATGGCTCCAAAATGGCGCCCAAATTTTTTGATAAAAAACAGTGAAAAAAAAAAACGGCATAAAAGTGGATTTAAAGTCTTCTTTAAAGGCTGCTGTGCAGTCCTTGGCGAACTGCCAGGCATGCACCATCCACACATGCCAGATTTCACTGAAAATGGGCAAACATTAAGAAAATAGGGGCGCAGCAGACCTTGTTTTGGTCTTTTCAAGCCCCTCTCAAGAATTACTTCCCTTAGACCCTCAATAATGCACCCCCCCCTCCCCAGCCCTTAACTGGATTCGCTTTTCAAACTCAGCCCACAATAAATGCTGCACATTGAAACCTTCAATAAGCCAAAGTGATCGATGTACAGTGTAAAAAAGCCCCAGAAATTAATGTGACAAATGGCTAAAAAAAGACTGAAAACACTTTTAGTTGCTTCCTATTGCATGTATCAAACAAAGGCAACTGAAGTGTAATTTTTCTAATCTCTTCAAACTGCAACAAGAAACCCAGTTACGTTGACTACCGTCTCATGCGTGCCAGTTACGCTCATGCGAAAACCCCAGAAAATAATGTGACAAGTGGCTAAAAAAAGACTGAATGCTTCTTATTGCATAAATCAAACAAATGGAACAAAATTTTTAATGTATATTTTTTTCCTCCAATCTCTTTATACCGTGACGACAAATCTATTTATGTTGACTACCGTCTCATAGGTGCCGGTTACGTATCCGCGAAACGCGAAAAATCGACTTACGGAGCACTTCGTAGCAGATGACACCTGTTGCTTAATAGGTCAAATATAGGGACCTTAATTTCTAATATCTGTTTTTTACTTCTCCAGTCTTTTTTTACCGTGACAACAAACCCATTTAGGTCGTCTATTGTCTCGCAGGTGCCGCTTACGTACCCGCGAAAACATGAGAAATCGACTTACGGAATATTTTATAGCAGACGACAACTGTTGCTTAAAGTCAATGATAGGGCTTTTTCTATTTTTCTTTTTCATTTTCTCTCACTAGGGCCAATGATTTGGTTATGATGACCATCTCACCCATACGTGACTGATACGTGCTGCGCATAAAATCGTAATATCAACTTTGACACTTTCGGAGGCAACTGATACCTGTTAAACAAATCAAAGAAAGGTAAACAAAATTTTTCCCTGTTTTCTTACCAGGGTCACGAAAACATTGAACCAATTATGACGACCGCACGAGTCAAAAGTCAATTATATGTTTAATCGCTGCGGAAAAATATAAAATTCAGAAGCAACCGCTTGCTGTTGCGGAAACTTTTTCCGATAAAAAAATCTTGTTCTTGTTTGAAGAATTTAGAAGTAGGCCATAAAGATACAATAAGATGTAAGAATAACTAAAAATCAATCTTTTCTTTGATAGGGTAGAAAACATTGTGGGAAAAGGAGAAAATGCTGGAAACCTGCATTGTCTCCTTTCCTCAGATTATTTTCAAAAGCCTTCTCTTTCAGGGGTATTAAAAGGCGTCATTGTGTGGTAAAAGGTTAATAAGAATAAACAGATATTCCCCCCCCCTTTCCCATCAGCCAATCAAATCTCTTCCCTTTCTGAAATTATCCAATCAGAGAAGCTTTAAGGAAATCAGAATGGGAACCATTAGCCCAAATAAGAATGGGAACCAACAGCCAATCAGAGAAGACTTTAGATATTCAACAGCCAATCAGAGAGCTTCAAAATGGCTCCAAAATGGCGCCCAAATTTTTTGATAAAAAACAGTGAAAAAAAAAAACGGCATAAAAGTGGATTTAAAGTCTTCTTTAAAGGCTGCTGTGCAGTCCTTGGCGAACTGCCAGGCATGCACCATCCACACATGCCAGATTTCACTGAAAATGGGCAAACATTAAGAAAATAGGGGCGCAGCAGACCTTGTTTTGGTCTTTTCAAGCCCCTCTCAAGAATTACTTCCCTTAGACCCTCAATAATGCACCCCCCCCCTCCCCAGCCCTTAACTGGATTCGCTTTTCAAACTCAGCCCACAATAAATGCTGCACATTGAAACCTTCAATAAGCCAAAGTGATCGATGTACAGTGTAAAAAAGCCCCAGAAATTAATGTGACAAATGGCTAAAAAAAGACTGAAAACACTTTTAGTTGCTTCCTATTGCATGTATCAAACAAAGGCAACTGAAGTGTAATTTTTCTAATCTCTTCAAACTGCAACAAGAAACCCAGTTACGTTGACTACCGTCTCATGCGTGCCAGTTACGCTCATGCGAAAACCCCAGAAAATAATGTGACAAGTGGCTAAAAAAAGACTGAATGCTTCTTATTGCATAAATCAAACAAATGGAACAAAATTTTTAATGTATATTTTTTTCCTCCAATCTCTTTATACCGTGACGACAAATCTATTTATGTTGACTACCGTCTCATAGGTGCCGGTTACGTATCCGCGAAACGCGAAAAATCGACTTACGGAGCACTTCGTAGCAGATGACACCTGTTGCTTAATAGGTCAAATATAGGGACCTTAATTTCTAATATCTGTTTTTTACTTCTCCAGTCTTTTTTTACCGTGACAACAAACCCATTTAGGTCGTCTATTGTCTCGCAGGTGCCGCTTACGTACCCGCGAAAACATGAGAAATCGACTTACGGAATATTTTATAGCAGACGACAACTGTTGCTTAAAGTCAATGATAGGGCTTTTTCTATTTTTCTTTTTCATTTTCTCTCACTAGGGCCAATGATTTGGTTATGATGACCATCTCACCCATACGTGACTGATACGTGCTGCGCATAAAATCGTAATATCAACTTTGACACTTTCGGAGGCAACTGATACCTGTTAAACAAATCAAAGAAAGGTAAACAAAATTTTTCCCTGTTTTCTTACCAGGGTCACGAAAACATTGAACCAATTATGACGACCGCGCGAGTCAAAAGTCAATTATATGTTTAATCGCTGCGGAAAAATATAAAATTCAGAAGCAACCGCTTGCTGTTGCGGAAACTTTTTCCGATAAAAAAATCTTGTTCTTGTTTGAAGAATTTAGAAGTAGGCCATAAAGATACAATAAGATGTAAGAATAACTAAAAATCAATCTTTTCTTTGATAGGGTAGAAAACATTGTGGGAAAAGGAGAAAATGCTGGAAACCTGCATTGTCTCCTTTCCTCAGATTATTTTCAAAAGCCTTCTCTTTCAGGGGTATTAAAAGGCGTCATTGTGTGGTAAAAGGTTAATAAGAATAAACAGATATTCCCCCCCCCCTTTCCCATCAGCCAATCAAATCTCTTCCCTTTCTGAAATTATCCAATCAGAGAAGCTTTAAGGAAATCAGAATGGGAACCATTAGCCCAAATAAGAATGGGAACCAACAGCCAATCAGAGAAGACTTTAGATATTCAACAGCCAATCAGAGAGCTTCAAAATGGCTCCAAAATGGCGCCCAAATTTTTTGATAAAAAACAGTGAAAAAAAAAAACGGCATAAAAGTGGATTTAAAGTCTTCTTTAAAGGCTGCTGTGCAGTCCTTGGCGAACTGCCAGGCATGCACCATCCACACATGCCAGATTTCACTGAAAATGGGCAAACATTAAGAAAATAGGGGCGCAGCAGACCTTGTTTTGGTCTTTTCAAGCCCCTCTCAAGAATTACTTCCCTTAGACCCTCAATAATGCACCCCCCCCTCCCCAGCCCTTAACTGGATTCGCTTTTCAAACTCAGCCCACAATAAATGCTGCACATTGAAACCTTCAATAAGCCAAAGTGATCGATGTACAGTGTAAAAAAGCCCCAGAAATTAATGTGACAAATGGCTAAAAAAAGACTGAAAACACTTTTAGTTGCTTCCTATTGCATGTATCAAACAAAGGCAACTGAAGTGTAATTTTTCTAATCTCTTCAAACTGCAACAAGAAACCCAGTTACGTTGACTACCGTCTCATGCGTGCCAGTTACGCTCATGCGAAAACCCCAGAAAATAATGTGACAAGTGGCTAAAAAAAGACTGAATGCTTCTTATTGCATAAATCAAACAAATGGAACAAAATTTTTAATGTATATTTTTTTCCTCCAATCTCTTTATACCGTGACGACAAATCTATTTATGTTGACTACCGTCTCATAGGTGCCGGTTACGTATCCGCGAAACGCGAAAAATCGACTTACGGAGCACTTCGTAGCAGATGACACCTGTTGCTTAATAGGTCAAATATAGGGACCTTAATTTCTAATATCTGTTTTTTACTTCTCCAGTCTTTTTTTACCGTGACAACAAACCCATTTAGGTCGTCTATTGTCTCGCAGGTGCCGCTTACGTACCCGCGAAAACATGAGAAATCGACTTACGGAATATTTTATAGCAGACGACAACTGTTGCTTAAAGTCAATGATAGGGCTTTTTCTATTTTTCTTTTTCATTTTCTCTCACTAGGGCCAATGATTTGGTTATGATGACCATCTCACCCATACGTGACTGATACGTGCTGCGCATAAAATCGTAATATCAACTTTGACACTTTCGGAGGCAACTGATACCTGTTAAACAAATCAAAGAAAGGTAAACAAAATTTTTCCCTGTTTTCTTACCAGGGTCACGAAAACATTGAACCAATTATGACGACCGCGCGAGTCAAAAGTCAATTATATGTTTAATCGCTGCGGAAAAATATAAAATTCAGAAGCAACCGCTTGCTGTTGCGGAAACTTTTTCCGATAAAAAAATCTTGTTCTTGTTTGAAGAATTTAGAAGTAGGCCATAAAGATACAATAAGATGTAAGAATAACTAAAAATCAATCTTTTCTTTGATAGGGTAGAAAACATTGTGGGAAAAGGAGAAAATGCTGGAAACCTGCATTGTCTCCTTTCCTCAGATTATTTTCAAAAGCCTTCTCTTTCAGGGGTATTAAAAGGCGTCATTGTGTGGTAAAAGGTTAATAAGAATAAACAGATATTCCCCCCCCCCTTTCCCATCAGCCAATCAAATCTCTTCCCTTTCTGAAATTATCCAATCAGAGAAGCTTTAAGGAAATCAGAATGGGAACCATTAGCCCAAATAAGAATGGGAACCAACAGCCAATCAGAGAAGACTTTAGATATTCAACAGCCAATCAGAGAGCTTCAAAATGGCTCCAAAATGGCGCCCAAATTTTTTGATAAAAAACAGTGAAAAAAAAAAACGGCATAAAAGTGGATCTAAAGTCTTCTTTAAAGGCTGCTGTGCAGTCCTTGGCGAACTGCCAGGCATGCACCATCCACACATGCCAGATTTCACTGAAAATGGGCAAACATTAAGAAAATAGGGGCGCAGCAGACCTTGTTTTGGTCTTTTCAAGCCCCTCTCAAGAATTACTTCCCTTAGACCCTCAATAATGCACCCCCCCCTCCCCCAGCCCTTAACTGGATTCGCTTTTCAAACTCAGCCCACAATAAATGCTGCACATTGAAACCTTCAATAAGCCAAAGTGATCGATGTACAGTGTAAAAAAGCCCCAGAAATTAATGTGACAAATGGCTAAAAAAAGACTGAAAACACTTTTAGTTGCTTCCTATTGCATGTATCAAACAAAGGCAACTGAAGTGTAATTTTTCTAATCTCTTCAAACTGCAACAAGAAACCCAGTTACGTTGACTACCGTCTCATGCGTGCCAGTTACGCTCATGCGAAAACCCCAGAAAATAATGTGACAAGTGGCTAAAAAAAGACTGAATGCTTCTTATTGCATAAATCAAACAAATGGAACAAAATTTTTAATGTATATTTTTTTCCTCCAATCTCTTTATACCGTGACGACAAATCTATTTATGTTGACTACCGTCTCATAGGTGCCGGTTACGTATCCGCGAAACGCGAAAAATCGACTTACGGAGCACTTCGTAGCAGATGACACCTGTTGCTTAATAGGTCAAATATAGGGACCTTAATTTCTAATATCTGTTTTTTACTTCTCCAGTCTTTTTTTACCGTGACAACAAACCCATTTAGGTCGTCTATTGTCTCGCAGGTGCCGCTTACGTACCCGCGAAAACATGAGAAATCGACTTACGGAATATTTTATAGCAGACGACAACTGTTGCTTAAAGTCAATGATAGGGCTTTTTCTATTTTTCTTTTTCATTTTCTCTCACTAGGGCCAATGATTTGGTTATGATGACCGTCTCACCCATACGTGACTGATACGTGCTGCGCATAAAATCGTAATATCAACTTTGACACTTTCGGAGGCAACTGATACCTGTTAAACAAATCAAAGAAAGGTAAACAAAATTTTTCCCTGTTTTCTTACCAGGGTCACGAAAACATTGAACCAATTATGACGACCGCGCGAGTCAAAAGTCAATTATATGTTTAATCGCTGCGGAAAAATATAAAATTCAGAAGCAACCGCTTGCTGTTGCGGAAACTTTTTCCGATAAAAAAATCTTGTTCTTGTTTGAAGAATTTAGAAGTAGGCCATAAAGATACAATAAGATGTAAGAATAACTAAAAATCAATCTTTTCTTTGATAGGGTAGAAAACATTGTGGGAAAAGGAGAAAATGCTGGAAACCTGCATTGTCTCCTTTCCTCAGATTATTTTCAAAAGCCTTCTCTTTCAGGGGTATTAAAAGGCGTCATTGTGTGGTAAAAGGTTAATAAGAATAAACAGATATTCCCCCCCCCCTTTCCCATCAGCCAATCAAATCTCTTCCCTTTCTGAAATTATCCAATCAGAGAAGCTTTAAGGAAATCAGAATGGGAACCATTAGCCCAAATAAGAATGGGAACCAACAGCCAATCAGAGAAGACTTTAGATATTCAACAGCCAATCAGAGAGCTTCAAAATGGCTCCAAAATGGCGCCCAAATTTTTTGATAAAAAACAGTGAAAAAAAAAACGGCATAAAAGTGGATTTAAAGTCTTCTTTAAAGGCTGCTGTGCAGTCCTTGGCGAACTGCCAGGCATGCACCATCCACACATGCCAGATTTCACTGAAAATGGGCAAACATTAAGAAAATAGGGGCGCAGCAGACCTTGTTTTGGTCTTTTCAAGCCCCTCTCAAGAATTACTTCCCTTAGACCCTCAATAATGCACCCCCCCCTCCCCAGCCCTTAACTGGATTCGCTTTTCAAACTCAGCCCACAATAAATGCTGCACATTGAAACCTTCAATAAGCCAAAGTGATCGATGTACAGTGTAAAAAAGCCCCAGAAATTAATGTGACAAATGGCTAAAAAAAGACTGAAAACACTTTTAGTTGCTTCCTATTGCATGTATCAAACAAAGGCAACTGAAGTGTAATTTTTCTAATCTCTTCAAACTGCAACAAGAAACCCAGTTACGTTGACTACCGTCTCATGCGTGCCAGTTACGCTCATGCGAAAACCCCAGAAAATAATGTGACAAGTGGCTAAAAAAAGACTGAATGCTTCTTATTGCATAAATCAAACAAATGGAACAAAATTTTTAATGTATATTTTTTTCCTCCAATCTCTTTATACCGTGACGACAAATCTATTTATGTTGACTACCGTCTCATAGGTGCCGGTTACGTATCCGCGAAACGCGAAAAATCGACTTACGGAGCACTTCGTAGCAGATGACACCTGTTGCTTAATAGGTCAAATATAGGGACCTTAATTTCTAATATCTGTTTTTTACTTCTCCAGTCTTTTTTTACCGTGACAACAAACCCATTTAGGTCGTCTATTGTCTCGCAGGTGCCGCTTACGTACCCGCGAAAACATGAGAAATCGACTTACGGAATATTTTATAGCAGACGACAACTGTTGCTTAAAGTCAATGATAGGGCTTTTTCTATTTTTCTTTTTCATTTTCTCTCACTAGGGCCAATGATTTGGTTATGATGACCATCTCACCCATACGTGACTGATACGTGCTGCGCATAAAATCGTAATATCAACTTTGACACTTTCGGAGGCAACTGATACCTGTTAAACAAATCAAAGAAAGGTAAACAAAATTTTTCCCTGTTTTCTTACCAGGGTCACGAAAACATTGAACCAATTATGACAACCGCGCGAGTCAAAAGTCAATTATATGTTTAATCGCTGCGGAAAAATATAAAATTCAGAAGCAACCGCTTGCTGTTGCGGAAACTTTTTCCGATAAAAAAATCTTGTTCTTGTTTGAAGAATTTAGAAGTAGGCCATAAAGATACAATAAGATGTAAGAATAACTAAAAATCAATCTTTTCTTTGATAGGGTAGAAAACATTGTGGGAAAAGGAGAAAATGCTGGAAACCTGCATTGTCTCCTTTCCTCAGATTATTTTCAAAAGCCTTCTCTTTCAGGGGTATTAAAAGGCGTCATTGTGTGGTAAAAGGTTAATAAGAATAAACAGATATTCCCCCCCCCCCCTTTCCCATCAGCCAATCAAATCTCTTCCCTTTCTGAAATTATCCAATCAGAGAAGCTTTAAGGAAATCAGAATGGGAACCATTAGCCCAAATAAGAATGGGAACCAACAGCCAATCAGAGAAGACTTTAGATATTCAACAGCCAATCAGAGAGCTTCAAAATGGCTCCAAAATGGCGCCCAAATTTTTTGATAAAAAACAGTGAAAAAAAAAAACGGCATAAAAGTGGATTTAAAGTCTTCTTTAAAGGCTGCTGTGCAGTCCTTGGCGAACTGCCAGGCATGCACCATCCACACATGCCAGATTTCACTGAAAATGGGCAAACATTAAGAAAATAGGGGCGCAGCAGACCTTGTTTTGGTCTTTTCAAGCCCCTCTCAAGAATTACTTCCCTTAGACCCTCAATAATGCACCCCCCCCCTCCCCAGCCCTTAACTGGATTCGCTTTTCAAACTCAGCCCACAATAAATGCTGCACATTGAAACCTTCAATAAGCCAAAGTGATCGATGTACAGTGTAAAAAAGCCCCAGAAATTAATGTGACAAATGGCTAAAAAAAGACTGAAAACACTTTTAGTTGCTTCCTATTGCATGTATCAAACAAAGGCAACTGAAGTGTAATTTTTCTAATCTCTTCAAACTGCAACAAGAAACCCAGTTACGTTGACTACCGTCTCATGCGTGCCAGTTACGCTCATGCGAAAACCCCAGAAAATAATGTGACAAGTGGCTAAAAAAAGACTGAATGCTTCTTATTGCATAAATCAAACAAATGGAACAAAATTTTTAATGTATATTTTTTTCCTCCAATCTCTTTATACCGTGACGACAAATCTATTTATGTTGACTACCGTCTCATAGGTGCCGGTTACGTATCCGCGAAACGCGAAAAATCGACTTACGGAGCACTTCGTAGCAGATGACACCTGTTGCTTAATAGGTCAAATATAGGGACCTTAATTTCTAATATCTGTTTTTTACTTCTCCAGTCTTTTTTTACCGTGACAACAAACCCATTTAGGTCGTCTATTGTCTCGCAGGTGCCGCTTACGTACCCGCGAAAACATGAGAAATCGACTTACGGAATATTTTATAGCAGACGACAACTGTTGCTTAAAGTCAATGATAGGGCTTTTTCTATTTTTCTTTTTCATTTTCTCTCACTAGGGCCAATGATTTGGTTATGATGACCATCTCACCCATACGTGACTGATACGTGCTGCGCATAAAATCGTAATATCAACTTTGACACTTTCGGAGGCAACTGATACCTGTTAAACAAATCAAAGAAAGGTAAACAAAATTTTTCCCTGTTTTCTTACCAGGGTCACGAAAACATTGAACCAATTATGACGACCGCGCGAGTCAAAAGTCAATTATATGTTTAATCGCTGCGGAAAAATATAAAATTCAGAAGCAACCGCTTGCTGTTGCGGAAACTTTTTCCGATAAAAAAATCTTGTTCTTGTTTGAAGAATTTAGAAGTAGGCCATAAAGATACAATAAGATGTAAGAATAACTAAAAATCAATCTTTTCTTTGATAGGGTAGAAAACATTGTGGGAAAAGGAGAAAATGCTGGAAACCTGCATTGTCTCCTTTCCTCAGATTATTTTCAAAAGCCTTCTCTTTCAGGGGTATTAAAAGGCGTCATTGTGTGGTAAAAGGTTAATAAGAATAAACAGATATTCCCCCCCCCCTTTCCCATCAGCCAATCAAATCTCTTCCCTTTCTGAAATTATCCAATCAGAGAAGCTTTAAGGAAATCAGAATGGGAACCATTAGCCCAAATAAGAATGGGAACCAACAGCCAATCAGAGAAGACTTTAGATATTCAACAGCCAATCAGAGAGTTTCAAAATGGCTCCAAAATGGCGCCCAAATTTTTTGATAAAAAACAGTGAAAAAAAAAAACGGCATAAAAGTGGATTTAAAGTCTTCTTTAAAGGCTGCTGTGCAGTCCTTGGCGAACTGCCAGGCATGCACCATCCACACATGCCAGATTTCACTGAAAATGGGCAAACATTAAGAAAATAGGGGCGCAGCAGACCTTGTTTTGGTCTTTTCAAGCCCCTCTCAAGAATTACTTCCCTTAGACCCTCAATAATGCACCCCCCCCCTCCCCAGCCCTTAACTGGATTCGCTTTTCAAACTCAGCCCACAATAAATGCTGCACATTGAAACCTTCAATAAGCCAAAGTGATCGATGTACAGTGTAAAAAAGCCCCAGAAATTAATGTGACAAATGGCTAAAAAAAGACTGAAAACACTTTTAGTTGCTTCCTATTGCATGTATCAAACAAAGGCAACTGAAGTGTAATTTTTCTAATCTCTTCAAACTGCAACAAGAAACCCAGTTACGTTGACTACCGTCTCATGCGTGCCAGTTACGCTCATGCGAAAACCCCAGAAAATAATGTGACAAGTGGCTAAAAAAAGACTGAATGCTTCTTATTGCATAAATCAAACAAATGGAACAAAATTTTTAATGTATATTTTTTTCCTCCAATCTCTTTATACCGTGATGACAAATCTATTTATGTTGACTACCGTCTCATAGGTGCCGGTTACGTATCCGCGAAACGCGAAAAATCGACTTACGGAGCACTTCGTAGCAGATGACACCTGTTGCTTAATAGGTCAAATATAGGGACCTTAATTTCTAATATCTGTTTTTTACTTCTCCAGTCTTTTTTTACCGTGACAACAAACCCATTTAGGTCGTCTATTGTCTCGCAGGTGCCGCTTACGTACCCGCGAAAACATGAGAAATCGACTTACGGAATATTTTATAGCAGACGACAACTGTTGCTTAAAGTCAATGATAGGGCTTTTTCTATTTTTCTTTTTCATTTTCTCTCACTAGGGCCAATGATTTGGTTATGATGACCATCTCACCCATACGTGACTGATACGTGCTGCGCATAAAATCGTAATATCAACTTTGACACTTTCGGAGGCAACTGATACCTGTTAAACAAATCAAAGAAAGGTAAACAAAATTTTTCCCTGTTTTCTTACCAGGGTCACGAAAACATTGAACCAATTATGACGACCGCGCGAGTCAAAAGTCAATTATATGTTTAATCGCTGCGGAAAAATATAAAATTCAGAAGCAACCGCTTGCTGTTGCGGAAACTTTTTCCGATAAAAAAATCTTGTTCTTGTTTGAAGAATTTAGAAGTAGGCCATAAAGATACAATAAGATGTAAGAATAACTAAAAATCAATCTTTTCTTTGATAGGGTAGAAAACATTGTGGGAAAAGGAGAAAATGCTGGAAACCTGCATTGTCTCCTTTCCTCAGATTATTTTCAAAAGCCTTCTCTTTCAGGGGTATTAAAAGGCGTCATTGTGTGGTAAAAGGTTAATAAGAATAAACAGATA
Organism: Tridacna crocea; assembly: GCA_943736015.1. Taxonomy (NCBI): domain Eukaryota; kingdom Metazoa; phylum Mollusca; class Bivalvia; order Cardiida; family Cardiidae; genus Tridacna; species Tridacna crocea. The sequence goes on from OX031067.1 coordinate 15,831,209, forward strand.
TTCCCCCCCCCCCTTTCCCATCAGCCAATCAAATCTCTTCCCTTTCTGAAATTATCCAATCAGAGAAGCTTTAAGGAAATCAGAATGGGAACTATTAGCCCAAATAAGAATGGGAACCAACAGCCAATCAGAGAAGACTTTAGATATTCAACAGCCAATCAGAGAGCTTCAAAATGGCTCCAAAATGGCGCCCAAATTTTTTGATAAAAAACAGTGAAAAAAAAAAACGGCATAAAAGTGGATTTAAAGTCTTCTTTAAAGGCTGCTGTGCAGTCCTTGGCGAACTGCCAGGCATGCACCATCCACACATGCCAGATTTCACTGAAAATGGGCAAACATTAAGAAAATAGGGGCGCAGCAGACCTTGTTTTGGTCTTTTCAAGCCCCTCTCAAGAATTACTTCCCTTAGACCCTCAATAATGCACCCCCCCCCTCCCCAGCCCTTAACTGGATTCGCTTTTCAAACTCAGCCCACAATAAATGCTGCACATTGAAACCTTCAATAAGCCAAAGTGATCGATGTACAGTGTAAAAAAGCCCCAGAAATTAATGTGACAAATGGCTAAAAAAAGACTGAAAACACTTTTAGTTGCTTCCTATTGCATGTATCAAACAAAGGCAACTGAAGTGTAATTTTTCTAATCTCTTCAAACTGCAACAAGAAACCCAGTTACGTTGACTACCGTCTCATGCGTGCCAGTTACGCTCATGCGAAAACCCCAGAAAATAATGTGACAAGTGGCTAAAAAAAGACTGAATGCTTCTTATTGCATAAATCAAACAAATGGAACAAAATTTTTAATGTATATTTTTTTCCTCCAATCTCTTTATACCGTGACGACAAATCTATTTATGTTGACTACCGTCTCATAGGTGCCGGTTACGTATCCGCGAAACGCGAAAAATCGACTTACGGAGCACTTCGTAGCAGATGACACCTGTTGCTTAATAGGTCAAATATAGGGACCTTAATTTCTAATATCTGTTTTTTACTTCTCCAGTCTTTTTTTACCGTGACAACAAACCCATTTAGGTCGTCTATTGTCTCGCAGGTGCCGCTTACGTACCCGCGAAAACATGAGAAATCGACTTACGGAATATTTTATAGCAGACGACAACTGTTGCTTAAAGTCAATGATAGGGCTTTTTCTATTTTTCTTTTTCATTTTCTCTCACTAGGGCCAATGATTTGGTTATGATGACCATCTCACCCATACGTGACTGATACGTGCTGCGCATAAAATCGTAATATCAACTTTGACACTTTCGGAGGCAACTGATACCTGTTAAACAAATCAAAGAAAGGTAAACAAAATTTTTCCCTGTTTTCTTACCAGGGTCACGAAAACATTGAACCAATTATGACGACCGCGCGAGTCAAAAGTCAATTATATGTTTAATCGCTGCGGAAAAATATAAAATTCAGAAGCAACCGCTTGCTGTTGCGGAAACTTTTTCCGATAAAAAAATCTTGTTCTTGTTTGAAGAATTTAGAAGTAGGCCATAAAGATACAATAAGATGTAAGAATAACTAAAAATCAATCTTTTCTTTGATAGGGTAGAAAACATTGTGGGAAAAGGAGAAAATGCTGGAAACCTGCATTGTCTCCTTTCCTCAGATTATTTTCAAAAGCCTTCTCTTTCAGGGGTATTAAAAGGCGTCATTGTGTGGTAAAAGGTTAATAAGAATAAACAGATATTCCCCCCCCCCTTTCCCATCAGCCAATCAAATCTCTTCCCTTTCTGAAATTATCCAATCAGAGAAGCTTTAAGGAAATCAGAATGGGAACCATTAGCCCAAATAAGAATGGGAACCAACAGCCAATCAGAGAAGACTTTAGATATTCAACAGCCAATCAGAGAGCTTCAAAATGGCTCCAAAATGGCGCCCAAATTTTTTGATAAAAAACAGTGAAAAAAAAAAACGGCATAAAAGTGGATTTAAAGTCTTCTTTAAAGGCTGCTGTGCAGTCCTTGGCGAACTGCCAGGCATGCACCATCCACACATGCCAGATTTCACTGAAAATGGGCAAACATTAAGAAAATAGGGGCGCAGCAGACCTTGTTTTGGTCTTTTCAAGCCCCTCTCAAGAATTACTTCCCTTAGACCCTCAATAATGCACCCCCCCCTCCCCAGCCCTTAACTGGATTCGCTTTTCAAACTCAGCCCACAATAAATGCTGCACATTGAAACCTTCAATAAGCCAAAGTGATCGATGTACAGTGTAAAAAAGCCCCAGAAATTAATGTGACAAATGGCTAAAAAAAGACTGAAAACACTTTTAGTTGCTTCCTATTGCATGTATCAAACAAAGGCAACTGAAGTGTAATTTTTCTAATCTCTTCAAACTGCAACAAGAAACCCAGTTACGTTGACTACCGTCTCATGCGTGCCAGTTACGCTCATGCGAAAACCCCAGAAAATAATGTGACAAGTGGCTAAAAAAAGACTGAATGCTTCTTATTGCATAAATCAAACAAATGGAACAAAATTTTTAATGTATATTTTTTTCCTCCAATCTCTTTATACCGTGACGACAAATCTATTTATGTTGACTACCGTCTCATAGGTGCCGGTTACGTATCCGCGAAACGCGAAAAATCGACTTACGGAGCACTTCGTAGCAGATGACACCTGTTGCTTAATAGGTCAAATATAGGGACCTTAATTTCTAATATCTGTTTTTTACTTCTCCAGTCTTTTTTTACCGTGACAACAAACCCATTTAGGTCGTCTATTGTCTCGCAGGTGCCGCTTACGTACCCGCGAAAACATGAGAAATCGACTTACGGAATATTTTATAGCAGACGACAACTGTTGCTTAAAGTCAATGATAGGGCTTTTTCTATTTTTCTTTTTCATTTTCTCTCACTAGGGCCAATGATTTGGTTATGATGACCATCTCACCCATACGTGACTGATACGTGCTGCGCATAAAATCGTAATATCAACTTTGACACTTTCGGAGGCAACTGATACCTGTTAAACAAATCAAAGAAAGGTAAACAAAATTTTTCCCTGTTTTCTTACCAGGGTCACGAAAACATTGAACCAATTATGACGACCGCGCGAGTCAAAAGTCAATTATATGTTTAATCGCTGCGGAAAAATATAAAATTCAGAAGCAACCGCTTGCTGTTGCGGAAACTTTTTCCGATAAAAAAATCTTGTTCTTGTTTGAAGAATTTAGAAGTAGGCCATAAAGATACAATAAGATGTAAGAATAACTAAAAATCAATCTTTTCTTTGATAGGGTAGAAAACATTGTGGGAAAAGGAGAAAATGCTGGAAACCTGCATTGTCTCCTTTCCTCAGATTATTTTCAAAAGCCTTCTCTTTCAGGGGTATTAAAAGGCGTCATTGTGTGGTAAAAGGTTAATAAGAATAAACAGATATTCCCCCCCCCCTTTCCCATCAGCCAATCAAATCTCTTCCCTTTCTGAAATTATCCAATCAGAGAAGCTTTAAGGAAATCAGAATGGGAACCATTAGCCCAAATAAGAATGGGAACCAACAGCCAATCAGAGAAGACTTTAGATATTCAACAGCCAATCAGAGAGCTTCAAAATGGCTCCAAAATGGCGCCCAAATTTTTTGATAAAAAACAGTGAAAAAAAAAAACGGCATAAAAGTGGATTTAAAGTCTTCTTTAAAGGCTGCTGTGCAGTCCTTGGCGAACTGCCAGGCATGCACCATCCACACATGCCAGATTTCACTGAAAATGGGCAAACATTAAGAAAATAGGGGCGCAGCAGACCTTGTTTTGGTCTTTTCAAGCCCCTCTCAAGAATTACTTCCCTTAGACCCTCAATAATGCACCCCCCCCTCCCCAGCCCTTAACTGGATTCGCTTTTCAAACTCAGCCCACAATAAATGCTGCACATTGAAACCTTCAATAAGCCAAAGTGATCGATGTACAGTGTAAAAAAGCCCCAGAAATTAATGTGACAAATGGCTAAAAAAAGACTGAAAACACTTTTAGTTGCTTCCTATTGCATGTATCAAACAAAGGCAACTGAAGTGTAATTTTTCTAATCTCTTCAAACTGCAACAAGAAACCCAGTTACGTTGACTACCGTCTCATGCGTGCCAGTTACGCTCATGCGAAAACCCCAGAAAATAATGTGACAAGTGGCTAAAAAAAGACTGAATGCTTCTTATTGCATAAATCAAACAAATGGAACAAAATTTTTAATGTATATTTTTTTCCTCCAATCTCTTTATACCGTGACGACAAATCTATTTATGTTGACTACCGTCTCATAGGTGCCGGTTACGTATCCGCGAAACGCGAAAAATCGACTTACGGAGCACTTCGTAGCAGATGACACCTGTTGCTTAATAGGTCAAATATAGGGACCTTAATTTCTAATATCTGTTTTTTACTTCTCCAGTCTTTTTTTACCGTGACAACAAACCCATTTAGGTCGTCTATTGTCTCGCAGGTGCCGCTTACGTACCCGCGAAAACATGAGAAATCGACTTACGGAATATTTTATAGCAGACGACAACTGTTGCTTAAAGTCAATGATAGGGCTTTTTCTATTTTTCTTTTTCATTTTCTCTCACTAGGGCCAATGATTTGGTTATGATGACCATCTCACCCATACGTGACTGATACGTGCTGCGCATAAAATCGTAATATCAACTTTGACACTTTCGGAGGCAACTGATACCTGTTAAACAAATCAAAGAAAGGTAAACAAAATTTTTCCCTGTTTTCTTACCAGGGTCACGAAAACATTGAACCAATTATGACGACCGCGCGAGTCAAAAGTCAATTATATGTTTAATCGCTGCGGAAAAATATAAAATTCAGAAGCAACCGCTTGCTGTTGCGGAAACTTTTTCCGATAAAAAAATCTTGTTCTTGTTTGAAGAATTTAGAAGTAGGCCATAAAGATACAATAAGATGTAAGAATAACTAAAAATCAATCTTTTCTTTGATAGGGTAGAAAACATTGTGGGAAAAGGAGAAAATGCTGGAAACCTGCATTGTCTCCTTTCCTCAGATTATTTTCAAAAGCCTTCTCTTTCAGGGGTATTAAAAGGCGTCATTGTGTGGTAAAAGGTTAATAAGAATAAACAGATATTCCCCCCCCCCCTTTCCCATCAGCCAATCAAATCTCTTCCCTTTCTGAAATTATCCAATCAGAGAAGCTTTAAGGAAATCAGAATGGGAACCATTAGCCCAAATAAGAATGGGAACCAACAGCCAATCAGAGAAGACTTTAGATATTCAACAGCCAATCAGAGAGCTTCAAAATGGCTCCAAAATGGCGCCCAAATTTTTTGATAAAAAACAGTGAAAAAAAAAAACGGCATAAAAGTGGATTTAAAGTCTTCTTTAAAGGCTGCTGTGCAGTCCTTGGCGAACTGCCAGGCATGCACCATCCACACATGCCAGATTTCACTGAAAATGGGCAAACATTAAGAAAATAGGGGCGCATGAGACCTTGTTTTGGTCTTTTCAAGCCCCTCTCAAGAATTACTTCCCTTAGACCCTCAATAATGCACCCCCCCCCCTCCCCAGCCCTTAACTGGATTCGCTTTTCAAACTCAGCCCACAATAAATGCTGCACATTGAAACCTTCAATAAGCCAAAGTGATCGATGTACAGTGTAAAAAAGCCCCAGAAATTAATGTGACAAATGGCTAAAAAAAGACTGAAAACACTTTTAGTTGCTTCCTATTGCATGTATCAAACAAAGGCAACTGAAGTGTAATTTTTCTAATCTCTTCAAACTGCAACAAGAAACCCAGTTACGTTGACTACCGTCTCATGCGTGCCAGTTACGCTCATGCGAAAACCCCAGAAAATAATGTGACAAGTGGCTAAAAAAAGACTGAATGCTTCTTATTGCATAAATCAAACAAATGGAACAAAATTTTTAATGTATATTTTTTTCCTCCAATCTCTTTATACCGTGACGACAAATCTATTTATGTTGACTACCGTCTCATAGGTGCCGGTTACGTATCCGCGAAACGCGAAAAATCGACTTACGGAGCACTTCGTAGCAGATGACACCTGTTGCTTAATAGGTCAAATATAGGGACCTTAATTTCTAATATCTGTTTTTTACTTCTCCAGTCTTTTTTTACCGTGACAACAAACCCATTTAGGTCGTCTATTGTCTCGCAGGTGCCGCTTACGTACCCGCGAAAACATGAGAAATCGACTTACGGAATATTTTATAGCAGACGACAACTGTTGCTTAAAGTCAATGATAGGGCTTTTTCTATTTTTCTTTTTCATTTTCTCTCACTAGGGCCAATGATTTGGTTATGATGACCATCTCACCCATACGTGACTGATACGTGCTGCGCATAAAATCGTAATATCAACTTTGACACTTTCGGAGGCAACTGATACCTGTTAAACAAATCAAAGAAAGGTAAACAAAATTTTTCCCTGTTTTCTTACCAGGGTCACGAAAACATTGAACCAATTATGACGACCGCGCGAGTCAAAAGTCAATTATATGTTTAATCGCTGCGGAAAAATATAAAATTCAGAAGCAACCGCTTGCTGTTGCGGAAACTTTTTCCGATAAAAAAATCTTGTTCTTGTTTGAAGAATTTAGAAGTAGGCCATAAAGATACAATAAGATGTAAGAATAACTAAAAATCAATCTTTTCTTTGATAGGGTAGAAAACATTGTGGGAAAAGGAGAAAATGCTGGAAACCTGCATTGTCTCCTTTCCTCAGATTATTTTCAAAAGCCTTCTCTTTCAGGGGTATTAAAAGGCGTCATTGTGTGGTAAAAGGTTAATAAGAATAAACAGATATTCCCCCCCCCTTTCCCATCAGCCAATCAAATCTCTTCCCTTTCTGAAATTATCCAATCAGAGAAGCTTTAAGGAAATCAGAATGGGAACCATTAGCCCAAATAAGAATGGGAACCAACAGCCAATCAGAGAAGACTTTAGATATTCAACAGCCAATCAGAGAGCTTCAAAATGGCTCCAAAATGGCGCCCAAATTTTTTGATAAAAAACAGTGAAAAAAAAAAACGGCATAAAAGTGGATTTAAAGTCTTCTTTAAAGGCTGCTGTGCAGTCCTTGGCGAACTGCCAGGCATGCACCATCCACACATGCCAGATTTCACTGAAAATGGGCAAACATTAAGAAAATAGGGGCGCAGCAGACCTTGTTTTGGTCTTTTCAAGCCCCTCTCAAGAATTACTTCCCTTAGACCCTCAATAATGCACCCCCCCCCTCCCCAGCCCTTAACTGGATTCGCTTTTCAAACTCAGCCCACAATAAATGCTGCACATTGAAACCTTCAATAAGCCAAAGTGATCGATGTACAGTGTAAAAAAGCCCCAGAAATTAATGTGACAAATGGCTAAAAAAAGACTGAAAACACTTTTAGTTGCTTCCTATTGCATGTATCAAACAAAGGCAACTGAAGTGTAATTTTTCTAATCTCTTCAAACTGCAACAAGAAACCCAGTTACGTTGACTACCGTCTCATGCGTGCCAGTTACGCTCATGCGAAAACCCCAGAAAATAATGTGACAAGTGGCTAAAAAAAGACTGAATGCTTCTTATTGCATAAATCAAACAAATGGAACAAAATTTTTAATGTATATTTTTTTCCTCCAATCTCTTTATACCGTGACGACAAATCTATTTATGTTGACTACCGTCTCATAGGTGCCGGTTACGTATCCGCGAAACGCGAAAAATCGACTTACGGAGCACTTCGTAGCAGATGACACCTGTTGCTTAATAGGTCAAATATAGGGACCTTAATTTCTAATATCTGTTTTTTACTTCTCCAGTCTTTTTTTACCGTGACAACAAACCCATTTAGGTCGTCTATTGTCTCGCAGGTGCCGCTTACGTACCCGCGAAAACATGAGAAATCGACTTACGGAATATTTTATAGCAGACGACAACTGTTGCTTAAAGTCAATGATAGGGCTTTTTCTATTTTTCTTTTTCATTTTCTCTCACTAGGGCCAATGATTTGGTTATGATGACCATCTCACCCATACGTGACTGATACGTGCTGCGCATAAAATCGTAATATCAACTTTGACACTTTCGGAGGCAACTGATACCTGTTAAACAAATCAAAGAAAGGTAAACAAAATTTTTCCCTGTTTTCTTACCAGGGTCACGAAAACATTGAACCAATTATGACGACCGCGCGAGTCAAAAGTCAATTATATGTTTAATCGCTGCGGAAAAATATAAAATTCAGAAGCAACCGCTTGCTGTTGCGGAAACTTTTTCCGATAAAAAAATCTTGTTCTTGTTTGAAGAATTTAGAAGTAGGCCATAAAGATACAATAAGATGTAAGAATAACTAAAAATCAATCTTTTCTTTGATAGGGTAGAAAACATTGTGGGAAAAGGAGAAAATGCTGGAAACCTGCATTGTCTCCTTTCCTCAGATTATTTTCAAAAGCCTTCTCTTTCAGGGGTATTAAAAGGCGTCATTGTGTGGTAAAAGGTTAATAAGAATAAACAGATATTCCCCCCCCCCTTTCCCATCAGCCAATCAAATCTCTTCCCTTTCTGAAATTATCCAATCAGAGAAGCTTTAAGGAAATCAGAATGGGAACCATTAGCCCAAATAAGAATGGGAACCAACAGCCAATCAGAGAAGACTTTAGATATTCAACAGCCAATCAGAGAGCTTCAAAATGGCTCCAAAATGGCGCCCAAATTTTTTGATAAAAAACAGTGAAAAAAAAAAACGGCATAAAAGTGGATTTAAAGTCTTCTTTAAAGGCTGCTGTGCAGTCCTTGGCGAACTGCCAGGCATGCACCATCCACACATGCCAGATTTCACTGAAAATGGGCAAACATTAAGAAAATAGGGGCGCAGCAGACCTTGTTTTGGTCTTTTCAAGCCCCTCTCAAGAATTACTTCCCTTAGACCCTCAATAATGCACCCCCCCCTCCCCAGCCCTTAACTGGATTCGCTTTTCAAACTCAGCCCACAATAAATGCTGCACATTGAAACCTTCAATAAGCCAAAGTGATCGATGTACAGTGTAAAAAAGCCCCAGAAATTAATGTGACAAATGGCTAAAAAAAGACTGAAAACACTTTTAGTTGCTTCCTATTGCATGTATCAAACAAAGGCAACTGAAGTGTAATTTTTCTAATCTCTTCAAACTGCAACAAGAAACCCAGTTACGTTGACTACCGTCTCATGCGTGCCAGTTACGCTCATGCGAAAACCCCAGAAAATAATGTGACAAGTGGCTAAAAAAAGACTGAATGCTTCTTATTGCATAAATCAAACAAATGGAACAAAATTTTTAATGTATATTTTTTTCCTCCAATCTCTTTATACCGTGACGACAAATCTATTTATGTTGACTACCGTCTCATAGGTGCCGGTTACGTATCCGCGAAACGCGAAAAATCGACTTACGGAGCACTTCGTAGCAGATGACACCTGTTGCTTAATAGGTCAAATATAGGGACCTTAATTTCTAATATCTGTTTTTTACTTCTCCAGTCTTTTTTTACCGTGACAACAAACCCATTTAGGTCGTCTATTGTCTCGCAGGTGCCGCTTACGTACCCGCGAAAACATGAGAAATCGACTTACGGAATATTTTATAGCAGACGACAACTGTTGCTTAAAGTCAATGATAGGGCTTTTTCTATTTTTCTTTTTCATTTTCTCTCACTAGGGCCAATGATTTGGTTATGATGACCATCTCACCCATACGTGACTGATACGTGCTGCGCATAAAATCGTAATATCAACTTTGACACTTTCGGAGGCAACTGATACCTGTTAAACAAATCAAAGAAAGGTAAACAAAATTTTTCCCTGTTTTCTTACCAGGGTCACGAAAACATTGAACCAATTATGACGACCGCACGAGTCAAAAGTCAATTATATGTTTAATCGCTGCGGAAAAATATAAAATTCAGAAGCAACCGCTTGCTGTTGCGGAAACTTTTTCCGATAAAAAAATCTTGTTCTTGTTTGAAGAATTTAGAAGTAGGCCATAAAGATACAATAAGATGTAAGAATAACTAAAAATCAATCTTTTCTTTGATAGGGTAGAAAACATTGTGGGAAAAGGAGAAAATGCTGGAAACCTGCATTGTCTCCTTTCCTCAGATTATTTTCAAAAGCCTTCTCTTTCAGGGGTATTAAAAGGCGTCATTGTGTGGTAAAAGGTTAATAAGAATAAACAGATATTCCCCCCCCCTTTCCCATCAGCCAATCAAATCTCTTCCCTTTCTGAAATTATCCAATCAGAGAAGCTTTAAGGAAATCAGAATGGGAACCATTAGCCCAAATAAGAATGGGAACCAACAGCCAATCAGAGAAGACTTTAGATATTCAACAGCCAATCAGAGAGCTTCAAAATGGCTCCAAAATGGCGCCCAAATTTTTTGATAAAAAACAGTGAAAAAAAAAAACGGCATAAAAGTGGATTTAAAGTCTTCTTTAAAGGCTGCTGTGCAGTCCTTGGCGAACTGCCAGGCATGCACCATCCACACATGCCAGATTTCACTGAAAATGGGCAAACATTAAGAAAATAGGGGCGCAGCAGACCTTGTTTTGGTCTTTTCAAGCCCCTCTCAAGAATTACTTCCCTTAGACCCTCAATAATGCACCCCCCCCCTCCCCAGCCCTTAACTGGATTCGCTTTTCAAACTCAGCCCACAATAAATGCTGCACATTGAAACCTTCAATAAGCCAAAGTGATCGATGTACAGTGTAAAAAAGCCCCAGAAATTAATGTGACAAATGGCTAAAAAAAGACTGAAAACACTTTTAGTTGCTTCCTATTGCATGTATCAAACAAAGGCAACTGAAGTGTAATTTTTCTAATCTCTTCAAACTGCAACAAGAAACCCAGTTACGTTGACTACCGTCTCATGCGTGCCAGTTACGCTCATGCGAAAACCCCAGAAAATAATGTGACAAGTGGCTAAAAAAAGACTGAATGCTTCTTATTGCATAAATCAAACAAATGGAACAAAATTTTTAATGTATATTTTTTTCCTCCAATCTCTTTATACCGTGACGACAAATCTATTTATGTTGACTACCGTCTCATAGGTGCCGGTTACGTATCCGCGAAACGCGAAAAATCGACTTACGGAGCACTTCGTAGCAGATGACACCTGTTGCTTAATAGGTCAAATATAGGGACCTTAATTTCTAATATCTGTTTTTTACTTCTCCAGTCTTTTTTTACCGTGACAACAAACCCATTTAGGTCGTCTATTGTCTCGCAGGTGCCGCTTACGTACCCGCGAAAACATGAGAAATCGACTTACGGAATATTTTATAGCAGACGACAACTGTTGCTTAAAGTCAATGATAGGGCTTTTTCTATTTTTCTTTTTCATTTTCTCTCACTAGGGCCAATGATTTGGTTATGATGACCATCTCACCCATACGTGACTGATACGTGCTGCGCATAAAATCGTAATATCAACTTTGACACTTTCGGAGGCAACTGATACCTGTTAAACAAATCAAAGAAAGGTAAACAAAATTTTTCCCTGTTTTCTTACCAGGGTCACGAAAACATTGAACCAATTATGACGACCGCGCGAGTCAAAAGTCAATTATATGTTTAATCGCTGCGGAAAAATATAAAATTCAGAAGCAACCGCTTGCTGTTGCGGAAACTTTTTCCGATAAAAAAATCTTGTTCTTGTTTGAAGAATTTAGAAGTAGGCCATAAAGATACAATAAGATGTAAGAATAACTAAAAATCAATCTTTTCTTTGATAGGGTAGAAAACATTGTGGGAAAAGGAGAAAATGCTGGAAACCTGCATTGTCTCCTTTCCTCAGATTATTTTCAAAAGCCTTCTCTTTCAGGGGTATTAAAAGGCGTCATTGTGTGGTAAAAGGTTAATAAGAATAAACAGATATTCCCCCCCCCCTTTCCCATCAGCCAATCAAATCTCTTCCCTTTCTGAAATTATCCAATCAGAGAAGCTTTAAGGAAATCAGAATGGGAACCATTAGCCCAAATAAGAATGGGAACCAACAGCCAATCAGAGAAGACTTTAGATATTCAACAGCCAATCAGAGAGCTTCAAAATGGCTCCAAAATGGCGCCCAAATTTTTTGATAAAAAACAGTGAAAAAAAAAAACGGCATAAAAGTGGATCTAAAGTCTTCTTTAAAGGCTGCTGTGCAGTCCTTGGCGAACTGCCAGGCATGCACCATCCACACATGCCAGATTTCACTGAAAATGGGCAAACATTAAGAAAATAGGGGCGCAGCAGACCTTGTTTTGGTCTTTTCAAGCCCCTCTCAAGAATTACTTCCCTTAGACCCTCAATAATGCACCCCCCCCTCCCCAGCCCTTAACTGGATTCGCTTTTCAAACTCAGCCCACAATAAATGCTGCACATTGAAACCTTCAATAAGCCAAAGTGATCGATGTACAGTGTAAAAAAGCCCCAGAAATTAATGTGACAAATGGCTAAAAAAAGACTGAAAACACTTTTAGTTGCTTCCTATTGCATGTATCAAACAAAGGCAACTGAAGTGTAATTTTTCTAATCTCTTCAAACTGCAACAAGAAACCCAGTTACGTTGACTACCGTCTCATGCGTGCCAGTTACGCTCATGCGAAAACCCCAGAAAATAATGTGACAAGTGGCTAAAAAAAGACTGAATGCTTCTTATTGCATAAATCAAACAAATGGAACAAAATTTTTAATGTATATTTTTTTCCTCCAATCTCTTTATACCGTGACGACAAATCTATTTATGTTGACTACCGTCTCATAGGTGCCGGTTACGTATCCGCGAAACGCGAAAAATCGACTTACGGAGCACTTCGTAGCAGATGACACCTGTTGCTTAATAGGTCAAATATAGGGACCTTAATTTCTAATATCTGTTTTTTACTTCTCCAGTCTTTTTTTACCGTGACAACAAACCCATTTAGGTCGTCTATTGTCTCGCAGGTGCCGCTTACGTACCCGCGAAAACATGAGAAATCGACTTACGGAATATTTTATAGCAGACGACAACTGTTGCTTAAAGTCAATGATAGGGCTTTTTCTATTTTTCTTTTTCATTTTCTCTCACTAGGGCCAATGATTTGGTTATGATGACCGTCTCACCCATACGTGACTGATACGTGCTGCGCATAAAATCGTAATATCAACTTTGACACTTTCGGAGGCAACTGATACCTGTTAAACAAATCAAAGAAAGGTAAACAAAATTTTTCCCTGTTTTCTTACCAGGGTCACGAAAACATTGAACCAATTATGACGACCGCGCGAGTCAAAAGTCAATTATATGTTTAATCGCTGCGGAAAAATATAAAATTCAGAAGCAACCGCTTGCTGTTGCGGAAACTTTTTCCGATAAAAAAATCTTGTTCTTGTTTGAAGAATTTAGAAGTAGGCCATAAAGATACAATAAGATGTAAGAATAACTAAAAATCAATCTTTTCTTTGATAGGGTAGAAAACATTGTGGGAAAAGGAGAAAATGCTGGAAACCTGCATTGTCTCCTTTCCTCAGATTATTTTCAAAAGCCTTCTCTTTCAGGGGTATTAAAAGGCGTCATTGTGTGGTAAAAGGTTAATAAGAATAAACAGATATTCCCCCCCCCCTTTCCCATCAGCCAATCAAATCTCTTCCCTTTCTGAAATTATCCAATCAGAGAAGCTTTAAGGAAATCAGAATGGGAACCATTAGCCCAAATAAGAATGGGAACCAACAGCCAATCAGAGAAGACTTTAGATATTCAACAGCCAATCAGAGAGCTTCAAAATGGCTCCAAAATGGCGCCCAAATTTTTTGATAAAAAACAGTGAAAAAAAAAACGGCATAAAAGTGGATTTAAAGTCTTCTTTAAAGGCTGCTGTGCAGTCCTTGGCGAACTGCCAGGCATGCACCATCCACACATGCCAGATTTCACTGAAAATGGGCAAACATTAAGAAAATAGGGGCGCAGCAGACCTTGTTTTGGTCTTTTCAAGCCCCTCTCAAGAATTACTTCCCTTAGACCCTCAATAATGCACCCCCCCCTCCCCAGCCCTTAACTGGATTCGCTTTTCAAACTCAGCCCACAATAAATGCTGCACATTGAAACCTTCAATAAGCCAAAGTGATCGATGTACAGTGTAAAAAAGCCCCAGAAATTAATGTGACAAATGGCTAAAAAAAGACTGAAAACACTTTTAGTTGCTTCCTATTGCATGTATCAAACAAAGGCAACTGAAGTGTAATTTTTCTAATCTCTTCAAACTGCAACAAGAAACCCAGTTACGTTGACTACCGTCTCATGCGTGCCAGTTACGCTCATGCGAAAACCCCAGAAAATAATGTGACAAGTGGCTAAAAAAAGACTGAATGCTTCTTATTGCATAAATCAAACAAATGGAACAAAATTTTTAATGTATATTTTTTTCCTCCAATCTCTTTATACCGTGACGACAAATCTATTTATGTTGACTACCGTCTCATAGGTGCCGGTTACGTATCCGCGAAACGCGAAAAATCGACTTACGGAGCACTTCGTAGCAGATGACACCTGTTGCTTAATAGGTCAAATATAGGGACCTTAATTTCTAATATCTGTTTTTTACTTCTCCAGTCTTTTTTTACCGTGACAACAAACCCATTTAGGTCGTCTATTGTCTCGCAGGTGCCGCTTACGTACCCGCGAAAACATGAGAAATCGACTTACGGAATATTTTATAGCAGACGACAACTGTTGCTTAAAGTCAATGATAGGGCTTTTTCTATTTTTCTTTTTCATTTTCTCTCACTAGGGCCAATGATTTGGTTATGATGACCATCTCACCCATACGTGACTGATACGTGCTGCGCATAAAATCGTAATATCAACTTTGACACTTTCGGAGGCAACTGATACCTGTTAAACAAATCAAAGAAAGGTAAACAAAATTTTTCCCTGTTTTCTTACCAGGGTCACGAAAACATTGAACCAATTATGACAACCGCGCGAGTCAAAAGTCAATTATATGTTTAATCGCTGCGGAAAAATATAAAATTCAGAAGCAACCGCTTGCTGTTGCGGAAACTTTTTCCGATAAAAAAATCTTGTTCTTGTTTGAAGAATTTAGAAGTAGGCCATAAAGATACAATAAGATGTAAGAATAACTAAAAATCAATCTTTTCTTTGATAGGGTAGAAAACATTGTGGGAAAAGGAGAAAATGCTGGAAACCTGCATTGTCTCCTTTCCTCAGATTATTTTCAAAAGCCTTCTCTTTCAGGGGTATTAAAAGGCGTCATTGTGTGGTAAAAGGTTAATAAGAATAAACAGATATTCCCCCCCCCCCTTTCCCATCAGCCAATCAAATCTCTTCCCTTTCTGAAATTATCCAATCAGAGAAGCTTTAAGGAAATCAGAATGGGAACCATTAGCCCAAATAAGAATGGGAACCAACAGCCAATCAGAGAAGACTTTAGATATTCAACAGCCAATCAGAGAGCTTCAAAATGGCTCCAAAATGGCGCCCAAATTTTTTGATAAAAAACAGTGAAAAAAAAAAACGGCATAAAAGTGGATTTAAAGTCTTCTTTAAAGGCTGCTGTGCAGTCCTTGGCGAACTGCCAGGCATGCACCATCCACACATGCCAGATTTCACTGAAAATGGGCAAACATTAAGAAAATAGGGGCGCAGCAGACCTTGTTTTGGTCTTTTCAAGCCCCTCTCAAGAATTACTTCCCTTAGACCCTCAATAATGCACCCCCCCCCTCCCCAGCCCTTAACTGGATTCGCTTTTCAAACTCAGCCCACAATAAATGCTGCACATTGAAACCTTCAATAAGCCAAAGTGATCGATGTACAGTGTAAAAAAGCCCCAGAAATTAATGTGACAAATGGCTAAAAAAAGACTGAAAACACTTTTAGTTGCTTCCTATTGCATGTATCAAACAAAGGCAACTGAAGTGTAATTTTTCTAATCTCTTCAAACTGCAACAAGAAACCCAGTTACGTTGACTACCGTCTCATGCGTGCCAGTTACGCTCATGCGAAAACCCCAGAAAATAATGTGACAAGTGGCTAAAAAAAGACTGAATGCTTCTTATTGCATAAATCAAACAAATGGAACAAAATTTTTAATGTATATTTTTTTCCTCCAATCTCTTTATACCGTGACGACAAATCTATTTATGTTGACTACCGTCTCATAGGTGCCGGTTACGTATCCGCGAAACGCGAAAAATCGACTTACGGAGCACTTCGTAGCAGATGACACCTGTTGCTTAATAGGTCAAATATAGGGACCTTAATTTCTAATATCTGTTTTTTACTTCTCCAGTCTTTTTTTACCGTGACAACAAACCCATTTAGGTCGTCTATTGTCTCGCAGGTGCCGCTTACGTACCCGCGAAAACATGAGAAATCGACTTACGGAATATTTTATAGCAGACGACAACTGTTGCTTAAAGTCAATGATAGGGCTTTTTCTATTTTTCTTTTTCATTTTCTCTCACTAGGGCCAATGATTTGGTTATGATGACCATCTCACCCATACGTGACTGATACGTGCTGCGCATAAAATCGTAATATCAACTTTGACACTTTCGGAGGCAACTGATACCTGTTAAACAAATCAAAGAAAGGTAAACAAAATTTTTCCCTGTTTTCTTACCAGGGTCACGAAAACATTGAACCAATTATGACGACCGCGCGAGTCAAAAGTCAATTATATGTTTAATCGCTGCGGAAAAATATAAAATTCAGAAGCAACCGCTTGCTGTTGCGGAAACTTTTTCCGATAAAAAAATCTTGTTCTTGTTTGAAGAATTTAGAAGTAGGCCATAAAGATACAATAAGATGTAAGAATAACTAAAAATCAATCTTTTCTTTGATAGGGTAGAAAACATTGTGGGAAAAGGAGAAAATGCTGGAAACCTGCATTGTCTCCTTTCCTCAGATTATTTTCAAAAGCCTTCTCTTTCAGGGGTATTAAAAGGCGTCATTGTGTGGTAAAAGGTTAATAAGAATAAACAGATATTCCCCCCCCCCCTTTCCCATCAGCCAATCAAATCTCTTCCCTTTCTGAAATTATCCAATCAGAGAAGCTTTAAGGAAATCAGAATGGGAACCATTAGCCCAAATAAGAATGGGAACCAACAGCCAATCAGAGAAGACTTTAGATATTCAACAGCCAATCAGAGAGCTTCAAAATGGCTCCAAAATGGCGCCCAAATTTTTTGATAAAAAACAGTGAAAAAAAAAAACGGCATAAAAGTGGATTTAAAGTCTTCTTTAAAGGCTGCTGTGCAGTCCTTGGCGAACTGCCAGGCATGCACCATCCACACATGCCAGATTTCACTGAAAATGGGCAAACATTAAGAAAATAGGGGCGCAGCAGACCTTGTTTTGGTCTTTTCAAGCCCCTCTCAAGAATTACTTCCCTTAGACCCTCAATAATGCACCCCCCCCTCCCCAGCCCTTAACTGGATTCGCTTTTCAAACTCAGCCCACAATAAATGCTGCACATTGAAACCTTCAATAAGCCAAAGTGATCGATGTACAGTGTAAAAAAGCCCCAGAAATTAATGTGACAAATGGCTAAAAAAAGACTGAAAACACTTTTAGTTGCTTCCTATTGCATGTATCAAACAAAGGCAACTGAAGTGTAATTTTTCTAATCTCTTCAAACTGCAACAAGAAACCCAGTTACGTTGACTACCGTCTCATGCGTGCCAGTTACGCTCATGCGAAAACCCCAGAAAATAATGTGACAAGTGGCTAAAAAAAGACTGAATGCTTCTTATTGCATAAATCAAACAAATGGAACAAAATTTTTAATGTATATTTTTTTCCTCCAATCTCTTTATACCGTGACGACAAATCTATTTATGTTGACTACCGTCTCATAGGTGCCGGTTACGTATCCGCGAAACGCGAAAAATCGACTTACGGAGCACTTCGTAGCAGATGACACCTGTTGCTTAATAGGTCAAATATAGGGACCTTAATTTCTAATATCTGTTTTTTACTTCTCCAGTCTTTTTTTACCGTGACAACAAACCCATTTAGGTCGTCTATTGTCTCGCAGGTGCCGCTTACGTACCCGCGAAAACATGAGAAATCGACTTACGGAATATTTTATAGCAGACGACAACTGTTGCTTAAAGTCAATGATAGGGCTTTTTCTATTTTTCTTTTTCATTTTCTCTCACTAGGGCCAATGATTTGGTTATGATGACCATCTCACCCATACGTGACTGATACGTGCTGCGCATAAAATCGTAATATCAACTTTGACACTTTCGGAGGCAACTGATACCTGTTAAACAAATCAAAGAAAGGTAAACAAAATTTTTCCCTGTTTTCTTACCAGGGTCACGAAAACATTGAACCAATTATGACGACCGCACGAGTCAAAAGTCAATTATATGTTTAATCGCTGCGGAAAAATATAAAATTCAGAAGCAACCGCTTGCTGTTGCGGAAACTTTTTCCGATAAAAAAATCTTGTTCTTGTTTGAAGAATTTAGAAGTAGGCCATAAAGATACAATAAGATGTAAGAATAACTAAAAATCAATCTTTTCTTTGATAGGGTAGAAAACATTGTGGGAAAAGGAGAAAATGCTGGAAACCTGCATTGTCTCCTTTCCTCAGATTATTTTCAAAAGCCTTCTCTTTCAGGGGTATTAAAAGGCGTCATTGTGTGGTAAAAGGTTAATAAGAATAAACAGATATTCCCCCCCCCTTTCCCATCAGCCAATCAAATCTCTTCCCTTTCTGAAATTATCCAATCAGAGAAGCTTTAAGGAAATCAGAATGGGAACCATTAGCCCAAATAAGAATGGGAACCAACAGCCAATCAGAGAAGACTTTAGATATTCAACAGCCAATCAGAGAGCTTCAAAATGGCTCCAAAATGGCGCCCAAATTTTTTGATAAAAAACAGTGAAAAAAAAAAACGGCATAAAAGTGGATTTAAAGTCTTCTTTAAAGGCTGCTGTGCAGTCCTTGGCGAACTGCCAGGCATGCACCATCCACACATGCCAGATTTCACTGAAAATGGGCAAACATTAAGAAAATAGGGGCGCAGCAGACCTTGTTTTGGTCTTTTCAAGCCCCTCTCAAGAATTACTTCCCTTAGACCCTCAATAATGCACCCCCCCCCTCCCCAGCCCTTAACTGGATTCGCTTTTCAAACTCAGCCCACAATAAATGCTGCACATTGAAACCTTCAATAAGCCAAAGTGATCGATGTACAGTGTAAAAAAGCCCCAGAAATTAATGTGACAAATGGCTAAAAAAAGACTGAAAACACTTTTAGTTGCTTCCTATTGCATGTATCAAACAAAGGCAACTGAAGTGTAATTTTTCTAATCTCTTCAAACTGCAACAAGAAACCCAGTTACGTTGACTACCGTCTCATGCGTGCCAGTTACGCTCATGCGAAAACCCCAGAAAATAATGTGACAAGTGGCTAAAAAAAGACTGAATGCTTCTTATTGCATAAATCAAACAAATGGAACAAAATTTTTAATGTATATTTTTTTCCTCCAATCTCTTTATACCGTGACGACAAATCTATTTATGTTGACTACCGTCTCATAGGTGCCGGTTACGTATCCGCGAAACGCGAAAAATCGACTTACGGAGCACTTCGTAGCAGATGACACCTGTTGCTTAATAGGTCAAATATAGGGACCTTAATTTCTAATATCTGTTTTTTACTTCTCCAGTCTTTTTTTACCGTGACAACAAACCCATTTAGGTCGTCTATTGTCTCGCAGGTGCCGCTTACATACCCGCGAAAACATGAGAAATCGACTTACGGAATATTTTATAGCAGACGACAACTGTTGCTTAAAGTCAATGATAGGGCTTTTTCTATTTTTCTTTTTCATTTTCTCTCACTAGGGCCAATGATTTGGTTATGATGACCATCTCACCCATACGTGACTGATACGTGCTGCGCATAAAATCGTAATATCAACTTTGACACTTTCGGAGGCAACTGATACCTGTTAAACAAATCAAAGAAAGGTAAACAAAATTTTTCCCTGTTTTCTTACCAGGGTCACGAAAACATTGAACCAATTATGACGACCGCGCGAGTCAAAAGTCAATTATATGTTTAATCGCTGCGGAAAAATATAAAATTCAGAAGCAACCGCTTGCTGTTGCGGAAACTTTTTCCGATAAAAAAATCTTGTTCTTGTTTGAAGAATTTAGAAGTAGGCCATAAAGATACAATAAGATGTAAGAATAACTAAAAATCAATCTTTTCTTTGATAGGGTAGAAAACATTGTGGGAAAAGGAGAAAATGCTGGAAACCTGCATTGTCTCCTTTCCTCAGATTATTTTCAAAAGCCTTCTCTTTCAGGGGTATTAAAAGGCGTCATTGTGTGGTAAAAGGTTAATAAGAATAAACAGATATTCCCCCCCCCCTTTCCCATCAGCCAATCAAATCTCTTCCCTTTCTGAAATTATCCAATCAGAGAAGCTTTAAGGAAATCAGAATGGGAACCATTAGCCCAAATAAGAATGGGAACCAACAGCCAATCAGAGAAGACTTTAGATATTCAACAGCCAATCAGAGAGCTTCAAAATGGCTCCAAAATGGCGCCCAAATTTTTTGATAAAAAACAGTGAAAAAAAAAAACGGCATAAAAGTGGATCTAAAGTCTTCTTTAAAGGCTGCTGTGCAGTCCTTGGCGAACTGCCAGGCATGCACCATCCACACATGCCAGATTTCACTGAAAATGGGCAAACATTAAGAAAATAGGGGCGCAGCAGACCTTGTTTTGGTCTTTTCAAGCCCCTCTCAAGAATTACTTCCCTTAGACCCTCAATAATGCACCCCCCCCTCCCCAGCCCTTAACTGGATTCGCTTTTCAAACTCAGCCCACAATAAATGCTGCACATTGAAACCTTCAATAAGCCAAAGTGATCGATGTACAGTGTAAAAAAGCCCCAGAAATTAATGTGACAAATGGCTAAAAAAAGACTGAAAACACTTTTAGTTGCTTCCTATTGCATGTATCAAACAAAGGCAACTGAAGTGTAATTTTTCTAATCTCTTCAAACTGCAACAAGAAACCCAGTTACGTTGACTACCGTCTCATGCGTGCCAGTTACGCTCATGCGAAAACCCCAGAAAATAATGTGACAAGTGGCTAAAAAAAGACTGAATGCTTCTTATTGCATAAATCAAACAAATGGAACAAAATTTTTAATGTATATTTTTTTCCTCCAATCTCTTTATACCGTGACGACAAATCTATTTATGTTGACTACCGTCTCATAGGTGCCGGTTACGTATCCGCGAAACGCGAAAAATCGACTTACGGAGCACTTCGTAGCAGATGACACCTGTTGCTTAATAGGTCAAATATAGGGACCTTAATTTCTAATATCTGTTTTTTACTTCTCCAGTCTTTTTTTACCGTGACAACAAACCCATTTAGGTCGTCTATTGTCTCGCAGGTGCCGCTTACGTACCCGCGAAAACATGAGAAATCGACTTACGGAATATTTTATAGCAGACGACAACTGTTGCTTAAAGTCAATGATAGGGCTTTTTCTATTTTTCTTTTTCATTTTCTCTCACTAGGGCCAATGATTTGGTTATGATGACCGTCTCACCCATACGTGACTGATACGTGCTGCGCATAAAATCGTAATATCAACTTTGACACTTTCGGAGGCAACTGATACCTGTTAAACAAATCAAAGAAAGGTAAACAAAATTTTTCCCTGTTTTCTTACCAGGGTCACGAAAACATTGAACCAATTATGACGACCGCGCGAGTCAAAAGTCAATTATATGTTTAATCGCTGCGGAAAAATATAAAATTCAGAAGCAACCGCTTGCTGTTGCGGAAACTTTTTCCGATAAAAAAATCTTGTTCTTGTTTGAAGAATTTAGAAGTAGGCCATAAAGATACAATAAGATGTAAGAATAACTAAAAATCAATCTTTTCTTTGATAGGGTAGAAAACATTGTGGGAAAAGGAGAAAATGCTGGAAACCTGCATTGTCTCCTTTCCTCAGATTATTTTCAAAAGCCTTCTCTTTCAGGGGTATTAAAAGGCGTCATTGTGTGGTAAAAGGTTAATAAGAATAAACAGATATTCCCCCCCCCCTTTCCCATCAGCCAATCAAATCTCTTCCCTTTCTGAAATTATCCAATCAGAGAAGCTTTAAGGAAATCAGAATGGGAACCATTAGCCCAAATAAGAATGGGAACCAACAGCCAATCAGAGAAGACTTTAGATATTCAACAGCCAATCAGAGAGCTTCAAAATGGCTCCAAAATGGCGCCCAAATTTTTTGATAAAAAACAGTGAAAAAAAAAACGGCATAAAAGTGGATTTAAAGTCTTCTTTAAAGGCTGCTGTGCAGTCCTTGGCGAACTGCCAGGCATGCACCATCCACACATGCCAGATTTCACTGAAAATGGGCAAACATTAAGAAAATAGGGGCGCAGCAGACCTTGTTTTGGTCTTTTCAAGCCCCTCTCAAGAATTACTTCCCTTAGACCCTCAATAATGCACCCCCCCCTCCCCAGCCCTTAACTGGATTCGCTTTTCAAACTCAGCCCACAATAAATGCTGCACATTGAAACCTTCAATAAGCCAAAGTGATCGATGTACAGTGTAAAAAAGCCCCAGAAATTAATGTGACAAATGGCTAAAAAAAGACTGAAAACACTTTTAGTTGCTTCCTATTGCATGTATCAAACAAAGGCAACTGAAGTGTAATTTTTCTAATCTCTTCAAACTGCAACAAGAAACCCAGTTACGTTGACTACCGTCTCATGCGTGCCAGTTACGCTCATGCGAAAACCCCAGAAAATAATGTGACAAGTGGCTAAAAAAAGACTGAATGCTTCTTATTGCATAAATCAAACAAATGGAACAAAATTTTTAATGTATATTTTTTTCCTCCAATCTCTTTATACCGTGACGACAAATCTATTTATGTTGACTACCGTCTCATAGGTGCCGGTTACGTATCCGCGAAACGCGAAAAATCGACTTACGGAGCACTTCGTAGCAGATGACACCTGTTGCTTAATAGGTCAAATATAGGGACCTTAATTTCTAATATCTGTTTTTTACTTCTCCAGTCTTTTTTTACCGTGACAACAAACCCATTTAGGTCGTCTATTGTCTCGCAGGTGCCGCTTACGTACCCGCGAAAACATGAGAAATCGACTTACGGAATATTTTATAGCAGACGACAACTGTTGCTTAAAGTCAATGATAGGGCTTTTTCTATTTTTCTTTTTCATTTTCTCTCACTAGGGCCAATGATTTGGTTATGATGACCATCTCACCCATACGTGACTGATACGTGCTGCGCATAAAATCGTAATATCAACTTTGACACTTTCGGAGGCAACTGATACCTGTTAAACAAATCAAAGAAAGGTAAACAAAATTTTTCCCTGTTTTCTTACCAGGGTCACGAAAACATTGAACCAATTATGACAACCGCGCGAGTCAAAAGTCAATTATATGTTTAATCGCTGCGGAAAAATATAAAATTCAGAAGCAACCGCTTGCTGTTGCGGAAACTTTTTCCGATAAAAAAATCTTGTTCTTGTTTGAAGAATTTAGAAGTAGGCCATAAAGATACAATAAGATGTAAGAATAACTAAAAATCAATCTTTTCTTTGATAGGGTAGAAAACATTGTGGGAAAAGGAGAAAATGCTGGAAACCTGCATTGTCTCCTTTCCTCAGATTATTTTCAAAAGCCTTCTCTTTCAGGGGTATTAAAAGGCGTCATTGTGTGGTAAAAGGTTAATAAAAATAAACAGATATTCCCCCCCCCCCTTTCCCATCAGCCAATCAAATCTCTTCCCTTTCTGAAATTATCCAATCAGAGAAGCTTTAAGGAAATCAGAATGGGAACCATTAGCCCAAATAAGAATGGGAACCAACAGCCAATCAGAGAAGACTTTAGATATTCAACAGCCAATCAGAGAGCTTCAAAATGGCT
This sequence comes from Tridacna crocea, assembly GCA_943736015.1. Lineage (NCBI taxonomy): Eukaryota > Metazoa > Mollusca > Bivalvia > Cardiida > Cardiidae > Tridacna > Tridacna crocea. Next base: position 15,855,152 of record OX031067.1, read on the forward strand.
CCAAAATGGCGCCCAAATTTTTTGATAAAAAACAGTGAAAAAAAAAAACGGCATAAAAGTGGATTTAAAGTCTTCTTTAAAGGCTGCTGTGCAGTCCTTGGCGAACTGCCAGGCATGCACCATCCACACATGCCAGATTTCACTGAAAATGGGCAAACATTAAGAAAATAGGGGCGCAGCAGACCTTGTTTTGGTCTTTTCAAGCCCCTCTCAAGAATTACTTCCCTTAGACCCTCAATAATGCACCCCCCCCCTCCCCAGCCCTTAACTGGATTCGCTTTTCAAACTCAGCCCACAATAAATGCTGCACATTGAAACCTTCAATAAGCCAAAGTGATCGATGTACAGTGTAAAAAAGCCCCAGAAATTAATGTGACAAATGGCTAAAAAAAGACTGAAAACACTTTTAGTTGCTTCCTATTGCATGTATCAAACAAAGGCAACTGAAGTGTAATTTTTCTAATCTCTTCAAACTGCAACAAGAAACCCAGTTACGTTGACTACCGTCTCATGCGTGCCAGTTACGCTCATGCGAAAACCCCAGAAAATAATGTGACAAGTGGCTAAAAAAAGACTGAATGCTTCTTATTGCATAAATCAAACAAATGGAACAAAATTTTTAATGTATATTTTTTTCCTCCAATCTCTTTATACCGTGACGACAAATCTATTTATGTTGACTACCGTCTCATAGGTGCCGGTTACGTATCCGCGAAACGCGAAAAATCGACTTACGGAGCACTTCGTAGCAGATGACACCTGTTGCTTAATAGGTCAAATATAGGGACCTTAATTTCTAATATCTGTTTTTTACTTCTCCAGTCTTTTTTTACCGTGACAACAAACCCATTTAGGTCGTCTATTGTCTCGCAGGTGCCGCTTACGTACCCGCGAAAACATGAGAAATCGACTTACGGAATATTTTATAGCAGACGACAACTGTTGCTTAAAGTCAATGATAGGGCTTTTTCTATTTTTCTTTTTCATTTTCTCTCACTAGGGCCAATGATTTGGTTATGATGACCATCTCACCCATACGTGACTGATACGTGCTGCGCATAAAATCGTAATATCAACTTTGACACTTTCGGAGGCAACTGATACCTGTTAAACAAATCAAAGAAAGGTAAACAAAATTTTTCCCTGTTTTCTTACCAGGGTCACGAAAACATTGAACCAATTATGACGACCGCGCGAGTCAAAAGTCAATTATATGTTTAATCGCTGCGGAAAAATATAAAATTCAGAAGCAACCGCTTGCTGTTGCGGAAACTTTTTCTGATAAAAAAATCTTGTTCTTGTTTGAAGAATTTAGAAGTAGGCCATAAAGATACAATAAGATGTAAGAATAACTAAAAATCAATCTTTTCTTTGATAGGGTAGAAAACATTGTGGGAAAAGGAGAAAATGCTGGAAACCTGCATTGTCTCCTTTCCTCAGATTATTTTCAAAAGCCTTCTCTTTCAGGGGTATTAAAAGGCGTCATTGTGTGGTAAAAGGTTAATAAGAATAAACAGATATTCCCCCCCCCCTTTCCCATCAGCCAATCAAATCTCTTCCCTTTCTGAAATTATCCAATCAGAGAAGCTTTAAGGAAATCAGAATGGGAACCATTAGCCCAAATAAGAATGGGAACCAACAGCCAATCAGAGAAGACTTTAGATATTCAACAGCCAATCAGAGAGTTTCAAAATGGCTCCAAAATGGCGCCCAAATTTTTTGATAAAAAACAGTGAAAAAAAAAAACGGCATAAAAGTGGATTTAAAGTCTTCTTTAAAGGCTGCTGTGCAGTCCTTGGCGAACTGCCAGGCATGCACCATCCACACATGCCAGATTTCACTGAAAATGGGCAAACATTAAGAAAATAGGGGCGCAGCAGACCTTGTTTTGGTCTTTTCAAGCCCCTCTCAAGAATTACTTCCCTTAGACCCTCAATAATGCACCCCCCCCCTCCCCAGCCCTTAACTGGATTCGCTTTTCAAACTCAGCCCACAATAAATGCTGCACATTGAAACCTTCAATAAGCCAAAGTGATCGATGTACAGTGTAAAAAAGCCCCAGAAATTAATGTGACAAATGGCTAAAAAAAGACTGAAAACACTTTTAGTTGCTTCCTATTGCATGTATCAAACAAAGGCAACTGAAGTGTAATTTTTCTAATCTCTTCAAACTGCAACAAGAAACCCAGTTACGTTGACTACCGTCTCATGCGTGCCAGTTACGCTCATGCGAAAACCCCAGAAAATAATGTGACAAGTGGCTAAAAAAAGACTGAATGCTTCTTATTGCATAAATCAAACAAATGGAACAAAATTTTTAATGTATATTTTTTTCCTCCAATCTCTTTATACCGTGATGACAAATCTATTTATGTTGACTACCGTCTCATAGGTGCCGGTTACGTATCCGCGAAACGCGAAAAATCGACTTACGGAGCACTTCGTAGCAGATGACACCTGTTGCTTAATAGGTCAAATATAGGGACCTTAATTTCTAATATCTGTTTTTTACTTCTCCAGTCTTTTTTTACCGTGACAACAAACCCATTTAGGTCGTCTATTGTCTCGCAGGTGCCGCTTACGTACCCGCGAAAACATGAGAAATCGACTTACGGAATATTTTATAGCAGACGACAACTGTTGCTTAAAGTCAATGATAGGGCTTTTTCTATTTTTCTTTTTCATTTTCTCTCACTAGGGCCAATGATTTGGTTATGATGACCATCTCACCCATACGTGACTGATACGTGCTGCGCATAAAATCGTAATATCAACTTTGACACTTTCGGAGGCAACTGATACCTGTTAAACAAATCAAAGAAAGGTAAACAAAATTTTTCCCTGTTTTCTTACCAGGGTCACGAAAACATTGAACCAATTATGACGACCGCGCGAGTCAAAAGTCAATTATATGTTTAATCGCTGCGGAAAAATATAAAATTCAGAAGCAACCGCTTGCTGTTGCGGAAACTTTTTCCGATAAAAAAATCTTGTTCTTGTTTGAAGAATTTAGAAGTAGGCCATAAAGATACAATAAGATGTAAGAATAACTAAAAATCAATCTTTTCTTTGATAGGGTAGAAAACATTGTGGGAAAAGGAGAAAATGCTGGAAACCTGCATTGTCTCCTTTCCTCAGATTATTTTCAAAAGCCTTCTCTTTCAGGGGTATTAAAAGGCGTCATTGTGTGGTAAAAGGTTAATAAGAATAAACAGATATTCCCCCCCCCCCTTTCCCATCAGCCAATCAAATCTCTTCCCTTTCTGAAATTATCCAATCAGAGAAGCTTTAAGGAAATCAGAATGGGAACTATTAGCCCAAATAAGAATGGGAACCAACAGCCAATCAGAGAAGACTTTAGATATTCAACAGCCAATCAGAGAGCTTCAAAATGGCTCCAAAATGGCGCCCAAATTTTTTGATAAAAAACAGTGAAAAAAAAAAACGGCATAAAAGTGGATTTAAAGTCTTCTTTAAAGGCTGCTGTGCAGTCCTTGGCGAACTGCCAGGCATGCACCATCCACACATGCCAGATTTCACTGAAAATGGGCAAACATTAAGAAAATAGGGGCGCAGCAGACCTTGTTTTGGTCTTTTCAAGCCCCTCTCAAGAATTACTTCCCTTAGACCCTCAATAATGCACCCCCCCCCTCCCCAGCCCTTAACTGGATTCGCTTTTCAAACTCAGCCCACAATAAATGCTGCACATTGAAACCTTCAATAAGCCAAAGTGATCGATGTACAGTGTAAAAAAGCCCCAGAAATTAATGTGACAAATGGCTAAAAAAAGACTGAAAACACTTTTAGTTGCTTCCTATTGCATGTATCAAACAAAGGCAACTGAAGTGTAATTTTTCTAATCTCTTCAAACTGCAACAAGAAACCCAGTTACGTTGACTACCGTCTCATGCGTGCCAGTTACGCTCATGCGAAAACCCCAGAAAATAATGTGACAAGTGGCTAAAAAAAGACTGAATGCTTCTTATTGCATAAATCAAACAAATGGAACAAAATTTTTAATGTATATTTTTTTCCTCCAATCTCTTTATACCGTGACGACAAATCTATTTATGTTGACTACCGTCTCATAGGTGCCGGTTACGTATCCGCGAAACGCGAAAAATCGACTTACGGAGCACTTCGTAGCAGATGACACCTGTTGCTTAATAGGTCAAATATAGGGACCTTAATTTCTAATATCTGTTTTTTACTTCTCCAGTCTTTTTTTACCGTGACAACAAACCCATTTAGGTCGTCTATTGTCTCGCAGGTGCCGCTTACGTACCCGCGAAAACATGAGAAATCGACTTACGGAATATTTTATAGCAGACGACAACTGTTGCTTAAAGTCAATGATAGGGCTTTTTCTATTTTTCTTTTTCATTTTCTCTCACTAGGGCCAATGATTTGGTTATGATGACCATCTCACCCATACGTGACTGATACGTGCTGCGCATAAAATCGTAATATCAACTTTGACACTTTCGGAGGCAACTGATACCTGTTAAACAAATCAAAGAAAGGTAAACAAAATTTTTCCCTGTTTTCTTACCAGGGTCACGAAAACATTGAACCAATTATGACGACCGCGCGAGTCAAAAGTCAATTATATGTTTAATCGCTGCGGAAAAATATAAAATTCAGAAGCAACCGCTTGCTGTTGCGGAAACTTTTTCCGATAAAAAAATCTTGTTCTTGTTTGAAGAATTTAGAAGTAGGCCATAAAGATACAATAAGATGTAAGAATAACTAAAAATCAATCTTTTCTTTGATAGGGTAGAAAACATTGTGGGAAAAGGAGAAAATGCTGGAAACCTGCATTGTCTCCTTTCCTCAGATTATTTTCAAAAGCCTTCTCTTTCAGGGGTATTAAAAGGCGTCATTGTGTGGTAAAAGGTTAATAAGAATAAACAGATATTCCCCCCCCCCTTTCCCATCAGCCAATCAAATCTCTTCCCTTTCTGAAATTATCCAATCAGAGAAGCTTTAAGGAAATCAGAATGGGAACCATTAGCCCAAATAAGAATGGGAACCAACAGCCAATCAGAGAAGACTTTAGATATTCAACAGCCAATCAGAGAGCTTCAAAATGGCTCCAAAATGGCGCCCAAATTTTTTGATAAAAAACAGTGAAAAAAAAAAACGGCATAAAAGTGGATTTAAAGTCTTCTTTAAAGGCTGCTGTGCAGTCCTTGGCGAACTGCCAGGCATGCACCATCCACACATGCCAGATTTCACTGAAAATGGGCAAACATTAAGAAAATAGGGGCGCAGCAGACCTTGTTTTGGTCTTTTCAAGCCCCTCTCAAGAATTACTTCCCTTAGACCCTCAATAATGCACCCCCCCCCTCCCCAGCCCTTAACTGGATTCGCTTTTCAAACTCAGCCCACAATAAATGCTGCACATTGAAACCTTCAATAAGCCAAAGTGATCGATGTACAGTGTAAAAAAGCCCCAGAAATTAATGTGACAAATGGCTAAAAAAAGACTGAAAACACTTTTAGTTGCTTCCTATTGCATGTATCAAACAAAGGCAACTGAAGTGTAATTTTTCTAATCTCTTCAAACTGCAACAAGAAACCCAGTTACGTTGACTACCGTCTCATGCGTGCCAGTTACGCTCATGCGAAAACCCCAGAAAATAATGTGACAAGTGGCTAAAAAAAGACTGAATGCTTCTTATTGCATAAATCAAACAAATGGAACAAAATTTTTAATGTATATTTTTTTCCTCCAATCTCTTTATACCGTGACGACAAATCTATTTATGTTGACTACCGTCTCATAGGTGCCGGTTACGTATCCGCGAAACGCGAAAAATCGACTTACGGAGCACTTCGTAGCAGATGACACCTGTTGCTTAATAGGTCAAATATAGGGACCTTAATTTCTAATATCTGTTTTTTACTTCTCCAGTCTTTTTTTACCGTGACAACAAACCCATTTAGGTCGTCTATTGTCTCGCAGGTGCCGCTTACGTACCCGCGAAAACATGAGAAATCGACTTACGGAATATTTTATAGCAGACGACAACTGTTGCTTAAAGTCAATGATAGGGCTTTTTCTATTTTTCTTTTTCATTTTCTCTCACTAGGGCCAATGATTTGGTTATGATGACCATCTCACCCATACGTGACTGATACGTGCTGCGCATAAAATCGTAATATCAACTTTGACACTTTCGGAGGCAACTGATACCTGTTAAACAAATCAAAGAAAGGTAAACAAAATTTTTCCCTGTTTTCTTACCAGGGTCACGAAAACATTGAACCAATTATGACGACCGCACGAGTCAAAAGTCAATTATATGTTTAATCGCTGCGGAAAAATATAAAATTCAGAAGCAACCGCTTGCTGTTGCGGAAACTTTTTCCGATAAAAAAATCTTGTTCTTGTTTGAAGAATTTAGAAGTAGGCCATAAAGATACAATAAGATGTAAGAATAACTAAAAATCAATCTTTTCTTTGATAGGGTAGAAAACATTGTGGGAAAAGGAGAAAATGCTGGAAACCTGCATTGTCTCCTTTCCTCAGATTATTTTCAAAAGCCTTCTCTTTCAGGGGTATTAAAAGGCGTCATTGTGTGGTAAAAGGTTAATAAGAATAAACAGATATTCCCCCCCCCTTTCCCATCAGCCAATCAAATCTCTTCCCTTTCTGAAATTATCCAATCAGAGAAGCTTTAAGGAAATCAGAATGGGAACCATTAGCCCAAATAAGAATGGGAACCAACAGCCAATCAGAGAAGACTTTAGATATTCAACAGCCAATCAGAGAGCTTCAAAATGGCTCCAAAATGGCGCCCAAATTTTTTGATAAAAAACAGTGAAAAAAAAAAACGGCATAAAAGTGGATTTAAAGTCTTCTTTAAAGGCTGCTGTGCAGTCCTTGGCGAACTGCCAGGCATGCACCATCCACACATGCCAGATTTCACTGAAAATGGGCAAACATTAAGAAAATAGGGGCGCAGCAGACCTTGTTTTGGTCTTTTCAAGCCCCTCTCAAGAATTACTTCCCTTAGACCCTCAATAATGCACCCCCCCCCTCCCCAGCCCTTAACTGGATTCGCTTTTCAAACTCAGCCCACAATAAATGCTGCACATTGAAACCTTCAATAAGCCAAAGTGATCGATGTACAGTGTAAAAAAGCCCCAGAAATTAATGTGACAAATGGCTAAAAAAAGACTGAAAACACTTTTAGTTGCTTCCTATTGCATGTATCAAACAAAGGCAACTGAAGTGTAATTTTTCTAATCTCTTCAAACTGCAACAAGAAACCCAGTTACGTTGACTACCGTCTCATGCGTGCCAGTTACGCTCATGCGAAAACCCCAGAAAATAATGTGACAAGTGGCTAAAAAAAGACTGAATGCTTCTTATTGCATAAATCAAACAAATGGAACAAAATTTTTAATGTATATTTTTTTCCTCCAATCTCTTTATACCGTGACGACAAATCTATTTATGTTGACTACCGTCTCATAGGTGCCGGTTACGTATCCGCGAAACGCGAAAAATCGACTTACGGAGCACTTCGTAGCAGATGACACCTGTTGCTTAATAGGTCAAATATAGGGACCTTAATTTCTAATATCTGTTTTTTACTTCTCCAGTCTTTTTTTACCGTGACAACAAACCCATTTAGGTCGTCTATTGTCTCGCAGGTGCCGCTTACGTACCCGCGAAAACATGAGAAATCGACTTACGGAATATTTTATAGCAGACGACAACTGTTGCTTAAAGTCAATGATAGGGCTTTTTCTATTTTTCTTTTTCATTTTCTCTCACTAGGGCCAATGATTTGGTTATGATGACCATCTCACCCATACGTGACTGATACGTGCTGCGCATAGAATCGTAATATCAACTTTGACACTTTCGGAGGCAACTGATACCTGTTAAACAAATCAAAGAAAGGTAAACAAAATTTTTCCCTGTTTTCTTACCAGGGTCACGAAAACATTGAACCAATTATGACGACCGCGCGAGTCAAAAGTCAATTATATGTTTAATCGCTGCGGAAAAATATAAAATTCAGAAGCAACCGCTTGCTGTTGCGGAAACTTTTTCCGATAAAAAAATCTTGTTCTTGTTTGAAGAATTTAGAAGTAGGCCATAAAGATACAATAAGATGTAAGAATAACTAAAAATCAATCTTTTCTTTGATAGGGTAGAAAACATTGTGGGAAAAGGAGAAAATGCTGGAAACCTGCATTGTCTCCTTTCCTCAGATTATTTTCAAAAGCCTTCTCTTTCAGGGGTATTAAAAGGCGTCATTGTGTGGTAAAAGGTTAATAAGAATAAACAGATATTCCCCCCCCCCTTTCCCATCAGCCAATCAAATCTCTTCCCTTTCTGAAATTATCCAATCAGAGAAGCTTTAAGGAAATCAGAATGGGAACCATTAGCCCAAATAAGAATGGGAACCAACAGCCAATCAGAGAAGACTTTAGATATTCAACAGCCAATCAGAGAGCTTCAAAATGGCTCCAAAATGGCGCCCAAATTTTTTGATAAAAAACAGTGAAAAAAAAAAACGGCATAAAAGTGGATTTAAAGTCTTCTTTAAAGGCTGCTGTGCAGTCCTTGGCGAACTGCCAGGCATGCACCATCCACACATGCCAGATTTCACTGAAAATGGGCAAACATTAAGAAAATAGGGGCGCAGCAGACCTTGTTTTGGTCTTTTCAAGCCCCTCTCAAGAATTACTTCCCTTAGACCCTCAATAATGCACCCCCCCCTCCCCAGCCCTTAACTGGATTCGCTTTTCAAACTCAGCCCACAATAAATGCTGCACATTGAAACCTTCAATAAGCCAAAGTGATCGATGTACAGTGTAAAAAAGCCCCAGAAATTAATGTGACAAATGGCTAAAAAAAGACTGAAAACACTTTTAGTTGCTTCCTATTGCATGTATCAAACAAAGGCAACTGAAGTGTAATTTTTCTAATCTCTTCAAACTGCAACAAGAAACCCAGTTACGTTGACTACCGTCTCATGCGTGCCAGTTACGCTCATGCGAAAACCCCAGAAAATAATGTGACAAGTGGCTAAAAAAAGACTGAATGCTTCTTATTGCATAAATCAAACAAATGGAACAAAATTTTTAATGTATATTTTTTTCCTCCAATCTCTTTATACCGTGACGACAAATCTATTTATGTTGACTACCGTCTCATAGGTGCCGGTTACGTATCCGCGAAACGCGAAAAATCGACTTACGGAGCACTTCGTAGCAGATGACACCTGTTGCTTAATAGGTCAAATATAGGGACCTTAATTTCTAATATCTGTTTTTTACTTCTCCAGTCTTTTTTTACCGTGACAACAAACCCATTTAGGTCGTCTATTGTCTCGCAGGTGCCGCTTACGTACCCGCGAAAACATGAGAAATCGACTTACGGAATATTTTATAGCAGACGACAACTGTTGCTTAAAGTCAATGATAGGGCTTTTTCTATTTTTCTTTTTCATTTTCTCTCACTAGGGCCAATGATTTGGTTATGATGACCATCTCACCCATACGTGACTGATACGTGCTGCGCATAAAATCGTAATATCAACTTTGACACTTTCGGAGGCAACTGATACCTGTTAAACAAATCAAAGAAAGGTAAACAAAATTTTTCCCTGTTTTCTTACCAGGGTCACGAAAACATTGAACCAATTATGACGACCGCGCGAGTCAAAAGTCAATTATATGTTTAATCGCTGCGGAAAAATATAAAATTCAGAAGCAACCGCTTGCTGTTGCGGAAACTTTTTCCGATAAAAAAATCTTGTTCTTGTTTGAAGAATTTAGAAGTAGGCCATAAAGATACAATAAGATGTAAGAATAACTAAAAATCAATCTTTTCTTTGATAGGGTAGAAAACATTGTGGGAAAAGGAGAAAATGCTGGAAACCTGCATTGTCTCCTTTCCTCAGATTATTTTCAAAAGCCTTCTCTTTCAGGGGTATTAAAAGGCGTCATTGTGTGGTAAAAGGTTAATAAGAATAAACAGATATTCCCCCCCCCTTTCCCATCAGCCAATCAAATCTCTTCCCTTTCTGAAATTATCCAATCAGAGAAGCTTTAAGGAAATCAGAATGGGAACCATTAGCCCAAATAAGAATGGGAACCAACAGCCAATCAGAGAAGACTTTAGATATTCAACAGCCAATCAGAGAGCTTCAAAATGGCTCCAAAATGGCGCCCAAATTTTTTGATAAAAAACAGTGAAAAAAAAAACGGCATAAAAGTGGATTTAAAGTCTTCTTTAAAGGCTGCTGTGCAGTCCTTGGCGAACTGCCAGGCATGCACCATCCACACATGCCAGATTTCACTGAAAATGGGCAAACATTAAGAAAATAGGGGCGCAGCAGACCTTGTTTTGGTCTTTTCAAGCCCCTCTCAAGAATTACTTCCCTTAGACCCTCAATAATGCACCCCCCCCTCCCCAGCCCTTAACTGGATTCGCTTTTCAAACTCAGCCCACAATAAATGCTGCACATTGAAACCTTCAATAAGCCAAAGTGATCGATGTACAGTGTAAAAAAGCCCCAGAAATTAATGTGACAAATGGCTAAAAAAAGACTGAAAACACTTTTAGTTGCTTCCTATTGCATGTATCAAACAAAGGCAACTGAAGTGTAATTTTTCTAATCTCTTCAAACTGCAACAAGAAACCCAGTTACGTTGACTACCGTCTCATGCGTGCCAGTTACGCTCATGCGAAAACCCCAGAAAATAATGTGACAAGTGGCTAAAAAAAGACTGAATGCTTCTTATTGCATAAATCAAACAAATGGAACAAAATTTTTAATGTATATTTTTTTCCTCCAATCTCTTTATACCGTGACGACAAATCTATTTATGTTGACTACCGTCTCATAGGTGCCGGTTACGTATCCGCGAAACGCGAAAAATCGACTTACGGAGCACTTCGTAGCAGATGACACCTGTTGCTTAATAGGTCAAATATAGGGACCTTAATTTCTAATATCTGTTTTTTACTTCTCCAGTCTTTTTTTACCGTGACAACAAACCCATTTAGGTCGTCTATTGTCTCGCAGGTGCCGCTTACGTACCCGCGAAAACATGAGAAATCGACTTACGGAATATTTTATAGCAGACGACAACTGTTGCTTAAAGTCAATGATAGGGCTTTTTCTATTTTTCTTTTTCATTTTCTCTCACTAGGGCCAATGATTTGGTTATGATGACCATCTCACCCATACGTGACTGATACGTGCTGCGCATAAAATCGTAATATCAACTTTGACACTTTCGGAGGCAACTGATACCTGTTAAACAAATCAAAGAAAGGTAAACAAAATTTTTCCCTGTTTTCTTACCAGGGTCACGAAAACATTGAACCAATTATGACGACCGCGCGAGTCAAAAGTCAATTATATGTTTAATCGCTGCGGAAAAATATAAAATTCAGAAGCAACCGCTTGCTGTTGCGGAAACTTTTTCCGATAAAAAAATCTTGTTCTTGTTTGAAGAATTTAGAAGTAGGCCATAAAGATACAATAAGATGTAAGAATAACTAAAAATCAATCTTTTCTTTGATAGGGTAGAAAACATTGTGGGAAAAGGAGAAAATGCTGGAAACCTGCATTGTCTCCTTTCCTCAGATTATTTTCAAAAGCCTTCTCTTTCAGGGGTATTAAAAGGCGTCATTGTGTGGTAAAAGGTTAATAAGAATAAACAGATATTCCCCCCCCCTTTCCCATCAGCCAATCAAATCTCTTCCCTTTCTGAAATTATCCAATCAGAGAAGCTTTAAGGAAATCAGAATGGGAACCATTAGCCCAAATAAGAATGGGAACCAACAGCCAATCAGAGAAGACTTTAGATATTCAACAGCCAATCAGAGAGCTTCAAAATGGCTCCAAAATGGCGCCCAAATTTTTTGATAAAAAACAGTGAAAAAAAAAAACGGCATAAAAGTGGATTTAAAGTCTTCTTTAAAGGCTGCTGTGCAGTCCTTGGCGAACTGCCAGGCATGCACCATCCACACATGCCAGATTTCACTGAAAATGGGCAAACATTAAGAAAATAGGGGCGCAGCAGACCTTGTTTTGGTCTTTTCAAGCCCCTCTCAAGAATTACTTCCCTTAGACCCTCAATAATGCACCCCCCCCTCCCCAGCCCTTAACTGGATTCGCTTTTCAAACTCAGCCCACAATAAATGCTGCACATTGAAACCTTCAATAAGCCAAAGTGATCGATGTACAGTGTAAAAAAGCCCCAGAAATTAATGTGACAAATGGCTAAAAAAAGACTGAAAACACTTTTAGTTGCTTCCTATTGCATGTATCAAACAAAGGCAACTGAAGTGTAATTTTTCTAATCTCTTCAAACTGCAACAAGAAACCCAGTTACGTTGACTACCGTCTCATGCGTGCCAGTTACGCTCATGCGAAAACCCCAGAAAATAATGTGACAAGTGGCTAAAAAAAGACTGAATGCTTCTTATTGCATAAATCAAACAAATGGAACAAAATTTTTAATGTATATTTTTTTCCTCCAATCTCTTTATACCGTGACGACAAATCTATTTATGTTGACTACCGTCTCATAGGTGCCGGTTACGTATCCGCGAAACGCGAAAAATCGACTTACGGAGCACTTCGTAGCAGATGACACCTGTTGCTTAATAGGTCAAATATAGGGACCTTAATTTCTAATATCTGTTTTTTACTTCTCCAGTCTTTTTTTACCGTGACAACAAACCCATTTAGGTCGTCTATTGTCTCGCAGGTGCCGCTTACGTACCCGCGAAAACATGAGAAATCGACTTACGGAATATTTTATAGCAGACGACAACTGTTGCTTAAAGTCAATGATAGGGCTTTTTCTATTTTTCTTTTTCATTTTCTCTCACTAGGGCCAATGATTTGGTTATGATGACCATCTCACCCATACGTGACTGATACGTGCTGCGCATAAAATCGTAATATCAACTTTGACACTTTCGGAGGCAACTGATACCTGTTAAACAAATCAAAGAAAGGTAAACAAAATTTTTCCCTGTTTTCTTACCAGGGTCACGAAAACATTGAACCAATTATGACGACCGCGCGAGTCAAAAGTCAATTATATGTTTAATCGCTGCGGAAAAATATAAAATTCAGAAGCAACCGCTTGCTGTTGCGGAAACTTTTTCCGATAAAAAAATCTTGTTCTTGTTTGAAGAATTTAGAAGTAGGCCATAAAGATACAATAAGATGTAAGAATAACTAAAAATCAATCTTTTCTTTGATAGGGTAGAAAACATTGTGGGAAAAGGAGAAAATGCTGGAAACCTGCATTGTCTCCTTTCCTCAGATTATTTTCAAAAGCCTTCTCTTTCAGGGGTATTAAAAGGCGTCATTGTGTGGTAAAAGGTTAATAAGAATAAACAGATATTCCCCCCCCCCCTTTCCCATCAGCCAATCAAATCTCTTCCCTTTCTGAAATTATCCAATCAGAGAAGCTTTAAGGAAATCAGAATGGGAACCATTAGCCCAAATAAGAATGGGAACCAACAGCCAATCAGAGAAGACTTTAGATATTCAACAGCCAATCAGAGAGTTTCAAAATGGCTCCAAAATGGCGCCCAAATTTTTTGATAAAAAACAGTGAAAAAAAAAAAACGGCATAAAAGTGGATTTAAAGTCTTCTTTAAAGGCTGCTGTGCAGTCCTTGGCGAACTGCCAGGCATGCACCATCCACACATGCCAGATTTCACTGAAAATGGGCAAACATTAAGAAAATAGGGGCGCAGCAGACCTTGTTTTGGTCTTTTCAAGCCCCTCTCAAGAATTACTTCCCTTAGACCCTCAATAATGCACCCCCCCCCTCCCCAGCCCTTAACTGGATTCGCTTTTCAAACTCAGCCCACAATAAATGCTGCACATTGAAACCTTCAATAAGCCAAAGTGATCGATGTACAGTGTAAAAAAGCCCCAGAAATTAATGTGACAAATGGCTAAAAAAAGACTGAAAACACTTTTAGTTGCTTCCTATGCATGTATCAAACAAAGGCAACTGAAGTGTAATTTTTCTAATCTCTTCAAACTGCAACAAGAAACCCAGTTACGTTGACTACCGTCTCATGCGTGCCAGTTACGCTCATGCGAAAACCCCAGAAAATAATGTGACAAGTGGCTAAAAAAAGACTGAATGCTTCTTATTGCATAAATCAAACAAATGGAACAAAATTTTTAATGTATATTTTTTTCCTCCAATCTCTTTATACCGTGACGACAAATCTATTTATGTTGACTACCGTCTCATAGGTGCCGGTTACGTATCCGCGAAACGCGAAAAATCGACTTACGGAGCACTTCGTAGCAGATGACACCTGTTGCTTAATAGGTCAAATATAGGGACCTTAATTTCTAATATCTGTTTTTTACTTCTCCAGTCTTTTTTTACCGTGACAACAAACCCATTTAGGTCGTCTATTGTCTCGCAGGTGCCGCTTACGTACCCGCGAAAACATGAGAAATCGACTTACGGAATATTTTATAGCAGACGACAACTGTTGCTTAAAGTCAATGATAGGGCTTTTTCTATTTTTCTTTTTCATTTTCTCTCACTAGGGCCAATGATTTGGTTATGATGACCATCTCACCCATACGTGACTGATACGTGCTGCGCATAAAATCGTAATATCAACTTTGACACTTTCGGAGGCAACTGATACCTGTTAAACAAATCAAAGAAAGGTAAACAAAATTTTTCCCTGTTTTCTTACCAGGGTCACGAAAACATTGAACCAATTATGACGACCGCGCGAGTCAAAAGTCAATTATATGTTTAATCGCTGCGGAAAAATATAAAATTCAGAAGCAACCGCTTGCTGTTGCGGAAACTTTTTCCGATAAAAAAATCTTGTTCTTGTTTGAAGAATTTAGAAGTAGGCCATAAAGATACAATAAGATGTAAGAATAACTAAAAATCAATCTTTTCTTTGATAGGGTAGAAAACATTGTGGGAAAAGGAGAAAATGCTGGAAACCTGCATTGTCTCCTTTCCTCAGATTATTTTCAAAAGCCTTCTCTTTCAGGGGTATTAAAAGGCGTCATTGTGTGGTAAAAGGTTAATAAGAATAAACAGATATTCCCCCCCCCCCTTTCCCATCAGCCAATCAAATCTCTTCCCTTTCTGAAATTATCCAATCAGAGAAGCTTTAAGGAAATCAGAATGGGAACCATTAGCCCAAATAAGAATGGGAACCAACAGCCAATCAGAGAAGACTTTAGATATTCAACAGCCAATCAGAGAGCTTCAAAATGGCTCCAAAATGGCGCCCAAATTTTTTGATAAAAAACAGTGAAAAAAAAAAACGGCATAAAAGTGGATTTAAAGTCTTCTTTAAAGGCTGCTGTGCAGTCCTTGGCGAACTGCCAGGCATGCACCATCCACACATGCCAGATTTCACTGAAAATGGGCAAACATTAAGAAAATAGGGGCGCAGCAGACCTTGTTTTGGTCTTTTCAAGCCCCTCTCAAGAATTACTTCCCTTAGACCCTCAATAATGCACCCCCCCCCTCCCCAGCCCTTAACTGGATTCGCTTTTCAAACTCAGCCCACAATAAATGCTGCACATTGAAACCTTCAATAAGCCAAAGTGATCGATGTACAGTGTAAAAAAGCCCCAGAAATTAATGTGACAAATGGCTAAAAAAAGACTGAAAACACTTTTAGTTGCTTCCTATTGCATGTATCAAACAAAGGCAACTGAAGTGTAATTTTCTAATCTCTTCAAACTGCAACAAGAAACCCAGTTACGTTGACTACCGTCTCATGCGTGCCAGTTACGCTCATGCGAAAACCCCAGAAAATAATGTGACAAGTGGCTAAAAAAAGACTGAATGCTTCTTATTGCATAAATCAAACAAATGGAACAAAAATTTTTAATGTATATTTTTTTCCTCCAATCTCTTTATACCGTGACGACAAATCTATTTATGTTGACTACCGTCTCATAGTGCCGGTTACGTATCCGCGAAACGCGAAAAATCGACTTACGGAGCACTTCGTAGCAGATGACACCTGTTGCTTAATAGGTCAAATATAGGGACCTTAATTTCTAATATCTGTTTTTTACTTCTCCAGTCCTTTTTTTACCATGACAACAAACCCATTTAGGTCGTCTATGTCTCGCAGGTGCCGCTTACGTACCCGCGAAAACATGAGAAATCGACTTACGGAATATTTTATAGCAGACGACAACTGTTGCTTAAAGTCAATGATAGGGCTTTTTCTATTTTTCTTTTTCATTTTCTCTCACTAGGGCCAATGATTTGGTTATGATGACCATCTCACCCATACGTGACTGATACGTGCTGCGCATAAAATCGTAATATCAACTTGACACTTTCGGAGGCAACTGATACCTGTTAAACAAATCAAAGAAAGGTAAACAAAATTTTTCCCTGTTTTCTTACCAGGGTCACGAAAACATTGAACCAATTATGACGACCGCGCGAGTCAAAAGTCAATTATATGTTTAATCGCTGCGGAAAAATATAAAATTCAGAAGCAACCGCTTGCTGTTGCGGAAACTTTTTCGATAAAAAATCTTGTTCTTGTTTGAAGAATTTAGAAGTAGGCCATAAAGATACAATAAGATGTAAGAATAACTAAAAATCAATCTTTTCTTTGATAGGGTAGAAAACATTGTGGGAAAAGGAGAAAATGCTGGAAACCTGCATTGTCTCCTTTCCTCAGATTATTTTCAAAAGCCTTCTCTTTCAGGGGTATTAAAAGGCGTCATTGTGTGGTAAAAGGTTAATAAGAATAACAGATATTCCCCCCCCCTTTCCCATCAGCCAATCAAATCTCTTCCCTTTCTGAAATTATCCAATCAGAGAAGCTTTAAGGAAATCAGAATGGGAACCATTAGCCCAAATAAGAATGGGAACCAACAGCCAATCAGAGAAGACTTTAGATATTCAACAAGCCAATCAGAGAGCTTCAAAATGGCTCCAAAATGGCGCCCAACTTT
The DNA here is from genome assembly GCA_943736015.1 of Tridacna crocea. NCBI lineage: Eukaryota > Metazoa > Mollusca > Bivalvia > Cardiida > Cardiidae > Tridacna > Tridacna crocea. The sequence continues at coordinate 15,872,143 of OX031067.1, forward strand.
TTTGATAAAAAAACAGTGAAAAAAAAAAAACGGCATAAAAGTGGATTTAAAGTCTTCTTTAAAGGCTGCTGTGCAGTCCTTGGCGAACTGCCAGGCATGCACCATCCACACATGCCAGATTTCACTGAAAATGGGCAAACATAAGAAACTAGGGGCGCGGCAGACCTTGTTTTGGTCTTTCAAGCCCCTCTCAAGAATTACTTCCCTTAGACCCTCAATTATGCACCCCCCCCTCCCCAGCCCTTAACTGGATTCGCTTTTCAAACTCAGCCCACAATAAATGCTGCACATTGAAACCTTCAATAAGCCAAAGTGATCGATGTACAGTGTAAAAAAGCCCCAGAAATTAATGTGACAAATGGCTAAAAAAAGACTGAAAACACTTTTAGTTGCTTCCTATTGCATGTATCAAACAAAGGCACTGAAGTGTAATTTTTCTAATCTCTTCAAACTGCAACAAGAAACCCAGTTACGTTGACTACCGTCTCATGCGTGCCAGTTACGCTCATGCGAAAACCCAGAAAATAATGTGACAAGTGGCTAAAAAGACTGAATGCTTCTTATTGCATAAATCAAACACATGGAACAAAATGAACAAAATTTTTAATGTATATTTTTTTCCTCCAATCTCTTTATACCGTGACGACAAATCTATTTATGTTGACTACCGTCTCATAGGTGCCGGTTACGTATCCGCGAAACGCGAAAAATCGACTTACGGAGCACTTCGTAGCAGATGACACCTGTTGCTTAATAGGTCAAATATAGGGACCTTAATTTCTAATATCTGTTTTTTACTTCTCCAGTCTTTTTTTACCGTGACAACAAACCCATTTAGGTCGTCTATTGTCTCGCAGGTGCCGCTTACGTACCCGCGAAAACATGAGAAATCGACTTACGGAATATTTGATAGCAGACGACAACTGTTGCTTAAAGTCAATGATAGGGCTTTTTCTATTTTTCTTTTTCATTTTCTCTCACTAGGGCCAATGATTTGGTTATGATGACCATCTCACCCATACGTGACTGATACGTGCTGCGCATAAAATCGTAATATCAACTTTGACACTTTCGGAGGCAACTGATACCTGTTAAACAAATCAAAGAAAGGTAAACAAAATTTTTCCCTGTTTTCTTACCAGGGTCACGAAAACATTGAACCAATTATGACGACCGCGCGAGTCAAAAGTCAATTATATGTTTAATCGCTGCGGAAAAATATAAAATTCAGAAGCAACCGCTTGCTGTTGCGGAAACTTTTTCCGATAAAAAAATCTTGTTCTTGTTTGAAGAATTTAGAAGTAGGCCATAAAGATACAATAAGATGTAAGAATAACTAAAAATCAATCTTTTCTTTGATAGGGTAGAAAACATTGTGGGAAAAGGAGAAAATGCTGGAAACCTGCATTGTCTCCTTTCCTCAGATTATTTTCAAAAGCCTTCTCTTTCAGGGGTATTAAAAGGCGTCATTGTGTGGTAAAAGGTTAATAAGAATAAACAGATATTCCCCCCCCTTTCCCATCAGCCAATCAAATCTCTTCCCTTTCTGAAATTATCCAATCAGAGAAGCTTTAAGGAAATCAGAATGGGAACCATTAGCCCAAATAAGAATGGGAACCAACAGCCAATCAGAGAAGACTTTAGATATTCAACAGCCAATCAGAGAGCTTCAAAATGGCTCCAAAATGGCGCCCAAATTTTTTGATAAAAAACAGTGAAAAAAAAAAAACGGCATAAAAGTGGATTTAAAGTCTTCTTTAAAGGCTGCTGTGCAGTCCTTGGCGAACTGCCAGGCATGCACCATCCACACATGCCAGATTTCACTGAAAATGGGCAAACATTAAGAAAATAGGGGCGCAGCAGACCTTGTTTTGGTCTTTTCAAGCCCCTCTCAAGAATTACTTCCCTTAGACCCTCAATAATGCACCCCCCCCTCCCCAGCCCTTAACTGGATTCGCTTTTCAAACTCAGCCCACAATAAATGCTGCACATTGAAACCTTCAATAAGCCAAAGTGATCGATGTACAGTGTAAAAAAGCCCCAGAAATTAATGTGACAAATGGCTAAAAAAAGACTGAAAACACTTTTAGTTGCTTCCTATTGCATGTATCAAACAAAGGCAACTGAAGTGTAATTTTTCTAATCTCTTCAAACTGCAACAAGAAACCCAGTTACGTTGACTACCGTCTCATGCGTGCCAGTTACGCTCATGCGAAAACCCCAGAAAATAATGTGACAAGTGGCTAAAAAAAGACTGAATGCTTCTTATTGCATAAATCAAACAAATGGAACAAAATTTTTAATGTATATTTTTTTCCTCCAATCTCTTTATACCGTGACGACAAATCTATTTATGTTGACGACCGTCTCATAGGTGCCGGTTACGTATCCGCGAAACGCGAAAAATCGACTTACGGAGCACTTCGTAGCAGATGACACCTGTTGCTTAATAGGTCAAATATAGGGACCTTAATTTCTAATATCTGTTTTTTACTTCTCCAGTCTTTTTTTACCGTGACAACAAACCCATTTAGGTCGTCTATTGTCTCGCAGGTGCCGCTTACGTACCCGCGAAAACATGAGAAATCGACTTACGGAATATTTTATAGCAGACGACAACTGTTGCTTAAAGTCAATGATAGGGCTTTTTCTATTTTTCTTTTTCATTTTCTCTCACTAGGGCCAATGATTTGGTTATGATGACCATCTCACCCATACGTGACTGATACGTGCTGCGCATAAAATCGTAATATCAACTTTGACACTTTCGGAGGCAACTGATACCTGTTAAACAAATCAAAGAAAGGTAAACAAAATTTTTCCCTGTTTTCTTACCAGGGTCACGAAAACATTGAACCAATTATGACGACCGCGCGAGTCAAAAGTCAATTATATGTTTAATCGCTGCGGAAAAATATAAAATTCAGAAGCAACCGCTTGCTGTTGCGGAAACTTTTTCCGATAAAAAATCTTGTTCTTGTTTGAAGAATTTAGAAGTAGGCCATAAAGATACAATAAGATGTAAGAATAACTAAAAATCAATCTTTTCTTTGATAGGGTAGAAAACATTGTGGGAAAAGGAGAAAATGCTGGAAACCTGCATTGTCTCCTTTCCTCAGATTATTTTCAAAAGCCTTCTCTTTCAGGGGTATTAAAAGGCGTCATTGTGTGGTAAAAGGTTAATAAGAATAAACAGATATTTCCCCCCCCCCTTTCCCATCAGCCAATCAAATCTCTTCCCTTTCTGAAATTATCCAATCAGAGAAGCTTTAAGGAAATCAGAATGGGAACCATTAGCCCAAATAAGAATGGGAACCAACAGCCAATCAGAGAAGACTTTAGATATTCAACAGCCAATCAGAGAGCTTCAAAATGGCTCCAAAATGGCGCCCAAATTTTTTGATAAAAAACAGTGAAAAAAAAAAACGGCATAAAAGTGGATTTAAAGTCTTCTTTAAAGGCTGCTGTGCAGTCCTTGGCGAACTGCCAGGCATGCACCATCCACACATGCCAGATTTCACTGAAAATGGGCAAACATTAAGAAAATAGGGGCGCAGCAGACCTTGTTTTGGTCTTTTCAAGCCCCTCTCAAGAATTACTTCCCTTAGACCCTCAATAATGCACCCCCCCCCTCCCCAGCCCTTAACTGGATTCGCTTTTCAAACTCAGCCCACAATAAATGCTGCACATTGAAACCTTCAATAAGCCAAAGTGATCGATGTACAGTGTAAAAAAGCCCCAGAAATTAATGTGACAAATGGCTAAAAAAAGACTGAAAACACTTTTAGTTGCTTCCTATTGCATGTATCAAACAAAGGCAACTGAAGTGTAATTTTTCTAATCTCTTCAAACTGCAACAAGAAACCCAGTTACGTTGACTACCGTCTCATGCGTGCCAGTTACGCTCATGCGAAAACCCCAGAAAATAATGTGACAAGTGGCTAAAAAAAGACTGAATGCTTCTTATTGCATAAATCAAACAAATGGAACAAAATTTTTAATGTATATTTTTTTCCTCCAATCTCTTTATACCGTGACGACAAATCTATTTATGTTGACTACCGTCTCATAGGTGCCGGTTACGTATCCGCGAAACGCGAAAAATCGACTTACGGAGCACTTCGTAGCAGATGACACCTGTTGCTTAATAGGTCAAATATAGGGACCTTAATTTCTAATATCTGTTTTTTACTTCTCCAGTCTTTTTTTACCGTGACAACAAACCCATTTAGGTCGTCTATTGTCTCGCAGGTGCTGCTTACGTACCCGCGAAAACATGAGAAATCGACTTACGGAATATTTTATAGCAGACGACAACTGTTGCTTAAAGTCAATGATAGGGCTTTTTCTATTTTTCTTTTTCATTTTCTCTCACTAGGGCCAATGATTTGGTTATGATGACCATCTCACCCATACGTGACTGATACGTGCTGCGCATAAAATCGTAATATCAACTTTGACACTTTCGGAGGCAACTGATACCTGTTAAACAAATCAAAGAAAGGTAAACAAAATTTTTCCCTGTTTTCTTACCAGGGTCACGAAAACATTGAACAATTATGACGACCGCGCGAGTCAAAAGTCAATTATATGTTTAATCGCTGCGGAAAAATATAAAATTCAGAAGCAACCGCTTGCTGTTGCGGAAACTTTTTCCGATAAAAAAATCTTGTTCTTGTTTGAAGAATTTAGAAGTAGGCCATAAAGATACAATAAGATGTAAGAATAACTAAAAATCAATCTTTTCTTTGATAGGGTAGAAAACATTGTGGGAAAAGGAGAAAATGCTGGAAACCTGCATTGTCTCCTTTCCTCAGATTATTTTCAAAAGCCTTCTCTTTCAGGGGTATTAAAAGGCGTCATTGTGTGGTAAAAGGTTAATAAGAATAAACAGATATTCCCCCCCCCTTTCCCATCAGCCAATCAAATCTCTTCCCTTTCTGAAATTATCCAATCAGAGAAGCTTTAAGGAAATCAGAATGGGAACCATTAGCCCAAATAAGAATGGGAACCAACAGCCAATCAGAGAAGACTTTAGATATTCAACAGCCAATCAGAGAGCTTCAAAATGGCTCCAAAATGGCGCCCAAATTTTTTGATAAAAAACAGTGAAAAAAAAAAACGGCATAAAAGTGGATTTAAAGTCTTCTTTAAAGGCTGCTGTGCAGTCCTTGGCGAACTGCCAGGCATGCACCATCCACACATGCCAGATTTCACTGAAAATGGGCAAACATTAAGAAAATAGGGGCGCAGCAGACCTTGTTTTGGTCTTTTCAAGCCCCTCTCAAGAATTACTTCCCTTAGACCCTCAATAATGCACCCCCCCCCTCCCCAGCCCTTAACTGGATTCGCTTTTCAAACTCAGCCCACAATAAATGCTGCACATTGAAACCTTCAATAAGCCAAAGTGATCGATGTACAGTGTAAAAAAGCCCCAGAAATTAATGTGACAAATGGCTAAAAAAAGACTGAAAACACTTTTAGTTGCTTCCTATTGCATGTATCAAACAAAGGCAACTGAAGTGTAATTTTTCAAATCTCTTCAAACTGCAACAAGAAACCCAGTTACGTTGACTACCGTCTCATGCGTGCCAGTTACGCTCATGCGAAAACCCCAGAAAATAATGTGACAAGTGGCTAAAAAAAGACTGAATGCTTCTTATTGCATAAATCAAACAAATGGAACAAAATTTTTAATGTATATTTTTTTCCTCCAATCTCTTTATACCGTGACGACAAATCTATTTATGTTGACTACCGTCTCATAGGTGCCGGTTACGTATCCGCGAAACGCGAAAAATCGACTTACGGAGCACTTCGTAGCAGATGACACCTGTTGCTTAATAGGTCAAATATAGGGACCTTAATTTCTAATATCTGTTTTTTACTTCTCCAGTCTTTTTTTACCGTGACAACAAACCCATTTAGGTCATCTATTGTCTCGCAGGTGCCGCTTACGTACCCGCGAAAACATGAGAAATCGACTTACGGAATATTTTATAGCAGACGACAACTGTTGCTTAAAGTCAATGATAGGGCTTTTTCTATTTTTCTTTTTCATTTTCTCTCACTAGGGCCAATGATTTGGTTATGATGACCATCTCACCCATACGTGACTGATACGTGCTGCGCATAAAATCGTAATATCAACTTTGACACTTTCGGAGGCAACTGATACCTGTTAAACAAATCAAAGAAAGGTAAACAAAATTTTTCCCTGTTTTCTTACCAGGGTCACGAAAACATTGAACCAATTATGACGACCGCGCGAGTCAAAAGTCAATTATATGTTTAATCGCTGCGGAAAAATATAAAATTCAGAAGCAACCGCTTGCTGTTGCGGAAACTTTTTCCGATAAAAAAATCTTGTTCTTGTTTGAAGAATTTAGAAGTAGGCCATAAAGATACAATAAGATGTAAGAATAACTAAAAATCAATCTTTTCTTTGATAGGGTAGAAAACATTGTGGGAAAAGGAGAAAATGCTGGAAACCTGCATTGTCTCCTTTCCTCAGATTATTTTCAAAAGCCTTCTCTTTCAGGGGTATTAAAAGGCGTCATTGTGTGGTAAAAGGTTAATAAGAATAAACAGATATTCCCCCCCCCCTTTCCCATCAGCCAATCAAATCTCTTCCCTTTCTGAAATTATCCAATCAGAGAAGCTTTAAGGAAATCAGAATGGGAACCATTAGCCCAAATAAGAATGGGAACCAACAGCCAATCAGAGAAGACTTTAGATATTCAACAGCCAATCAGAGAGCTTCAAAATGGCTCCAAAATGGCGCCCAAATTTTTTGATAAAAAACAGTGAAAAAAAAAAACGGCATAAAAGTGGATTTAAAGTCTTCTTTAAAGGCTGCTGTGCAGTCCTTGGCGAACTGCCAGGCATGCACCATCCACACATGCCAGATTTCACTGAAAATGGGCAAACATTAAGAAAATAGGGGCGCAGCAGACCTTGTTTTGGTCTTTTCAAGCCCCTCTCAAGAATTACTTCCCTTAGACCCTCAATAATGCACCCCCCCCTCCCCAGCCCTTAACTGGATTCGCTTTTCAAACTCAGCCCACAATAAATGCTGCACATTGAAACCTTCAATAAGCCAAAGTGATCGATGTACAGTGTAAAAAAGCCCCAGAAATTAATGTGACAAATGGCTAAAAAAAGACTGAAAACACTTTTAGTTGCTTCCTATTGCATGTATCAAACAAAGGCAACTGAAGTGTAATTTTTCTAATCTCTTCAAACTGCAACAAGAAACCCAGTTACGTTGACTACCGTCTCATGCGTGCCAGTTACGCTCATGCGAAAACCCCAGAAAATAATGTGACAAGTGGCTAAAAAAAGACTGAATGCTTCTTATTGCATAAATCAAACAAATGGAACAAAATTTTTAATGTATATTTTTTTCCTCCAATCTCTTTATACCGTGACGACAAATCTATTTATGTTGACTACCGTCTCATAGGTGCCGGTTACGTATCCGCGAAACGCGAAAAATCGACTTACGGAGCACTTCGTAGCAGATGACACCTGTTGCTTAATAGGTCAAATATAGGGACCTTAATTTCTAATATCTGTTTTTTACTTCTCCAGTCTTTTTTTACCGTGACAACAAACCCATTTAGGTCGTCTATTGTCTCGCAGGTGCCGCTTACGTACCCGCGAAAACATGAGAAATCGACTTACGGAATATTTTATAGCAGACGACAACTGTTGCTTAAAGTCAATGATAGGGCTTTTTCTATTTTTCTTTTTCATTTTCTCTCACTAGGGCCAATGATTTGGTTATGATGACCATCTCACCCATACGTGACTGATACGTGCTGCGCATAAAATCGTAATATCAACTTTGACACTTTCGGAGGCAACTGATACCTGTTAAACAAATCAAAGAAAGGTAAACAAAATTTTTCCCTGTTTTCTTACCAGGGTCACGAAAACATTGAACCAATTATGACGACCGCGCGAGTCAAAAGTCAATTATATGTTTAATCGCTGCGGAAAAATATAAAATTCAGAAGCAACCGCTTGCTGTTGCGGAAACTTTTTCCGATAAAAAAATCTTGTTCTTGTTTGAAGAATTTAGAAGTAGGCCATAAAGATACAATAAGATGTAAGAATAACTAAAAATCAATCTTTTCTTTGATAGGGTAGAAAACATTGTGGGAAAAGGAGAAAATGCTGGAAACCTGCATTGTCTCCTTTCCTCAGATTATTTTCAAAAGCCTTCTCTTTCAGGGGTATTAAAAGGCGTCATTGTGTGGTAAAAGGTTAATAAGAATAAACAGATATTCCCCCCCTTTCCCATCAGCCAATCAAATCTCTTCCCTTTCTGAAATTATCCAATCAGAGAAGCTTTAAGGAAATCAGAATGGGAACCATTAGCCCAAATAAGAATGGGAACCAACAGCCAATCAGAGAAGACTTTAGATATTCAACAGCCAATCAGAGAGCTTCAAAATGGCTCCAAAATGGCGCCCAAATTTTTTGATAAAAAACAGTGAAAAAAAAAAACGGCATAAAAGTGGATTTAAAGTCTTCTTTAAAGGCTGCTGTGCAGTCCTTGGCGAACTGCCAGGCATGCACCATCCACACATGCCAGATTTCACTGAAAATGGGCAAACATTAAGAAAATAGGGGCGCAGCAGACCTTGTTTTGGTCTTTTCAAGCCCCTCTCAAGAATTACTTCCCTTAGACCCTCAATAATGCACCCCCCCCCTCCCCAGCCCTTAACTGGATTCGCTTTTCAAACTCAGCCCACAATAAATGCTGCACATTGAAACCTTCAATAAGCCAAAGTGATCGATGTACAGTGTAAAAAAGCCCCAGAAATTAATGTGACAAATGGCTAAAAAAAGACTGAAAACACTTTTAGTTGCTTCCTATTGCATGTATCAAACAAAGGCAACTGAAGTGTAATTTTTCTAATCTCTTCAAACTGCAACAAGAAACCCAGTTACGTTGACTACCGTCTCATGCGTGCCAGTTACGCTCATGCGAAAACCCCAGAAAATAATGTGACAAGTGGCTAAAAAAAAGACTGAATGCTTCTTATTGCATAAATCAAACAAATGGAACAAAATTTTTAATGTATATTTTTTTCCTCCAATCTCTTTATACCGTGACGACAAATCTATTTATGTTGACTACCGTCTCATAGGTGCCGGTTACGTATCCGCGAAACGCGAAAAATCGACTTACGGAGCACTTCGTAGCAGATGACACCTGTTGCTTAATAGGTCAAATATAGGGACCTTAATTTCTAATATCTGTTTTTTACTTCTCCAGTCTTTTTTTACCGTGACAACAAACCCATTTAGGTCGTCTATTGTCTCGCAGGTGCCGCTTACGTACCCGCGAAAACATGAGAAATCGACTTACGGAATATTTTATAGCAGACGACAACTGTTGCTTAAAGTCAATGATAGGGCTTTTTCTATTTTTCTTTTTCATTTTCTCTCACTAGGGCCAATGATTTGGTTATGATGACCATCTCACCCATACGTGACTGATACGTGCTGCGCATAAAATCGTAATATCAACTTTGACACTTTCGGAGGCAACTGATACCTGTTAAACAAATCAAAGAAAGGTAAACAAAATTTTTCCCTGTTTTCTTACCAGGGTCACGAAAACATTGAACCAATTATGACGACCGCGCGAGTCAAAAGTCAATTATATGTTTAATCGCTGCGGAAAAATATAAAATTCAGAAGCAACCGCTTGCTGTTGCGGAAACTTTTTCCGATAAAAAAATCTTGTTCTTGTTTGAAGAATTTAGAAGTAGGCCATAAAGATACAATAAGATGTAAGAATAACTAAAAATCAATCTTTTCTTTGATAGGGTAGAAAACATTGTGGGAAAAGGAGAAAATGCTGGAAACCTGCATTGTCTCCTTTCCTCAGATTATTTTCAAAAGCCTTCTCTTTCAGGGGTATTAAAAGGCGTCATTGTGTGGTAAAAGGTTAATAAGAATAAACAGATATTCCCCCCCCCTTTCCCATCAGCCAATCAAATCTCTTCCCTTTCTGAAATTATCCAATCAGAGAAGCTTTAAGGAAATCAGAATGGGAACCATTAGCCCAAATAAGAATGGGAACCAACAGCCAATCAGAGAAGACTTTAGATATTCAACAGCCAATCAGAGAGCTTCAAAATGGCTCCAAAATGGCGCCCAAATTTTTTGATAAAAAACAGTGAAAAAAAAAAAACGGCATAAAAGTGGATTTAAAGTCTTCTTTAAAGGCTGCTGTGCAGTCCTTGGCGAACTGCCAGGCATGCACCATCCACACATGCCAGATTTCACTGAAAATGGGCAAACATTAAGAAAATAGGGGCGCAGCAGACCTTGTTTTGGTCTTTTCAAGCCCCTCTCAAGAATTACTTCCCTTAGACCCTCAATAATGCACCCCCCCCTCCCCAGCCCTTAACTGGATTCGCTTTTCAAACTCAGCCCACAATAAATGCTGCACATTGAAACCTTCAATAAGCCAAAGTGATCGATGTACAGTGTAAAAAAGCCCCAGAAATTAATGTGACAAATGGCTAAAAAAAGACTGAAAACACTTTTAGTTGCTTCCTATTGCATGTATCAAACAAAGGCAACTGAAGTGTAATTTTTCTAATCTCTTCAAACTGCAACAAGAAACCCAGTTACGTTGACTACCGTCTCATGCGTGCCAGTTACGCTCATGCGAAAACCCCAGAAAATAATGTGACAAGTGGCTAAAAAAAGACTGAATGCTTCTTATTGCATAAATCAAACAAATGGAACAAAATTTTTAATGTATATTTTTTTCCTCCAATCTCTTTATACCGTGACGACAAATCTATTTATGTTGACTACCGTCTCATAGGTGCCGGTTACGTATCCGCGAAACGCGAAAAATCGACTTACGGAGCACTTCGTAGCAGATGACACCTGTTGCTTAATAGGTCAAATATAGGGACCTTAATTTCTAATATCTGTTTTTTACTTCTCCAGTCTTTTTTTACCGTGACAACAAACCCATTTAGGTCGTCTATTGTCTCGCAGGTGCCGCTTACGTACCCGCGAAAACATGAGAAATCGACTTACGGAATATTTTATAGCAGACGACAACTGTTGCTTAAAGTCAATGATAGGGCTTTTTCTATTTTTCTTTTTCATTTTCTCTCACTAGGGCCAATGATTTGGTTATGATGACCATCTCACCCATACGTGACTGATACGTGCTGCGCATAAAATCGTAATATCAACTTTGACACTTTCGGAGGCAACTGATACCTGTTAAACAAATCAAAGAAAGGTAAACAAAATTTTTCCCTGTTTTCTTACCAGGGTCACGAAAACATTGAACCAATTATGACGACCGCGCGAGTCAAAAGTCAATTATATGTTTAATCGCTGCGGAAAAATATAAAATTCAGAAGCAACCGCTTGCTGTTGCGGAAACTTTTTCCGATAAAAAAATCTTGTTCTTGTTTGAAGAATTTAGAAGTAGGCCATAAAGATACAATAAGATGTAAGAATAACTAAAAATCAATCTTTTCTTTGATAGGGTAGAAAACATTGTGGGAAAAGGAGAAAATGCTGGAAACCTGCATTGTCTCCTTTCCTCAGATTATTTTCAAAAGCCTTCTCTTTCAGGGGTATTAAAAGGCGTCATTGTGTGGTAAAAGGTTAATAAGAATAAACAGATATTCCCCCCCTTTCCCATCAGCCAATCAAATCTCTTCCCTTTCTGAAATTATCCAATCAGAGAAGCTTTAAGGAAATCAGAATGGGAACCATTAGCCCAAATAAGAATGGGAACCAACAGCCAATCAGAGAAGACTTTAGATATTCAACAGCCAATCAGAGAGCTTCAAAATGGCTCCAAAATGGCGCCCAAATTTTTTGATAAAAAACAGTGAAAAAAAAAAACGGCATAAAAGTGGATTTAAAGTCTTCTTTAAAGGCTGCTGTGCAGTCCTTGGCGAACTGCCAGGCATGCACCATCCACACATGCCAGATTTCACTGAAAATGGGCAAACATTAAGAAAATAGGGGCGCAGCAGACCTTGTTTTGGTCTTTTCAAGCCCCTCTCAAGAATTACTTCCCTTAGACCCTCAATAATGCACCCCCCCCCCTCCCCAGCCCTTAACTGGATTCGCTTTTCAAACTCAGCCCACAATAAATGCTGCACATTGAAACCTTCAATAAGCCAAAGTGATCGATGTACAGTGTAAAAAAGCCCCAGAAATTAATGTGACAAATGGCTAAAAAAAGACTGAAAACACTTTTAGTTGCTTCCTATTGCATGTATCAAACAAAGGCAACTGAAGTGTAATTTTTCTAATCTCTTCAAACTGCAACAAGAAACCCAGTTACGTTGACTACCGTCTCATGCGTGCCAGTTACGCTCATGCGAAAACCCCAGAAAATAATGTGACAAGTGGCTAAAAAAAGACTGAATGCTTCTTATTGCATAAATCAAACAAATGGAACAAAATTTTTAATGTATATTTTTTTCCTCCAATCTCTTTATACCGTGACGACAAATCTATTTATGTTGACTACCGTCTCATAGGTGCCGGTTACGTATCCGCGAAACGCGAAAAATCGACTTACGGAGCACTTCGTAGCAGATGACACCTGTTGCTTAATAGGTCAAATATAGGGACCTTAATTTCTAATATCTGTTTTTTACTTCTCCAGTCTTTTTTTACCGTGACAACAAACCCATTTAGGTCGTCTATTGTCTCGCAGGTGCCGCTTACGTACCCGCGAAAACATGAGAAATCGACTTACGGAATATTTTATAGCAGACGACAACTGTTGCTTAAAGTCAATGATAGGGCTTTTTCTATTTTTCTTTTTCATTTTCTCTCACTAGGGCCAATGATTTGGTTATGATGACCATCTCACCCATACGTGACTGATACGTGCTGCGCATAAAATCGTAATATCAACTTTGACACTTTCGGAGGCAACTGATACCTGTTAAACAAATCAAAGAAAGGTAAACAAAATTTTTCCCTGTTTTCTTACCAGGGTCACGAAAACATTGAACCAATTATGACGACCGCGCGAGTCAAAAGTCAATTATATGTTTAATCGCTGCGGAAAAATATAAAATTCAGAAGCAACCGCTTGCTGTTGCGGAAACTTTTTCCGATAAAAAAATCTTGTTCTTGTTTGAAGAATTTAGAAGTAGGCCATAAAGATACAATAAGATGTAAGAATAACTAAAAATCAATCTTTTCTTTGATAGGGTAGAAAACATTGTGGGAAAAGGAGAAAATGCTGGAAACCTGCATTGTCTCCTTTCCTCAGATTATTTTCAAAAGCCTTCTCTTTCAGGGGTATTAAAAGGCGTCATTGTGTGGTAAAAGGTTAATAAGAATAAACAGATATTCCCCCCCCCCCTTTCCCATCAGCCAATCAAATCTCTTCCCTTTCTGAAATTATCCAATCAGAGAAGCTTTAAGGAAATCAGAATGGGAACCATTAGCCCAAATAAGAATGGGAACCAACAGCTAATCAGAGAAGACTTTAGATATTCAACAGCCAATCAGAGAGCTTCAAAATGGCTCCAAAATGGCGCCCAAATTTTTTGATAAAAAACAGTGAAAAAAAAAAAACGGCATAAAAGTGGATTTAAAGTCTTCTTTAAAGGCTGCTGTGCAGTCCTTGGCGAACTGCCAGGCATGCACCATCCACACATGCCAGATTTCACTGAAAATGGGCAAACATTAAGAAAATAGGGGCGCAGCAGACCTTGTTTTGGTCTTTTCAAGCCCCTCTCAAGAATTACTTCCCTTAGACCCTCAATAATGCACCCCCCCCCTCCCCAGCCCTTAACTGGATTCGCTTTTCAAACTCAGCCCACAATAAATGCTGCACATTGAAACCTTCAATAAGCCAAAGTGATCGATGTACAGTGTAAAAAAGCCCCAGAAATTAATGTGACAAATGGCTAAAAAAAGACTGAAAACACTTTTAGTTGCTTCCTATTGCATGTATCAAACAAAGGCAACTGAAGTGTAATTTTTCTAATCTCTTCAAACTGCAACAAGAAACCCAGTTACGTTGACTACCGTCTCATGCGTGCCAGTTACGCTCATGCGAAAACCCCAGAAAATAATGTGACAAGTGGCTAAAAAAAGACTGAATGCTTCTTATTGCATAAATCAAACAAATGGAACAAAATTTTTAATGTATATTTTTTTCCTCCAATCTCTTTATACCGTGACGACAAATCTATTTATGTTGACTACCGTCTCATAGGTGCCGGTTACGTATCCGCGAAACGCGAAAAATCGACTTACGGAGCACTTCGTAGCAGATGACACCTGTTGCTTAATAGGTCAAATATAGGGACCTTAATTTCTAATATCTGTTTTTTACTTCTCCAGTCTTTTTTTACCGTGACAACAAACCCATTTAGGTCGTCTATTGTCTCGCAGGTGCCGCTTACGTACCCGCGAAAACATGAGAAATCGACTTACGGAATATTTTATAGCAGACGACAACTGTTGCTTAAAGTCAATGATAGGGCTTTTTCTATTTTTCTTTTTCATTTTCTCTCACTAGGGCCAATGATTTGGTTATGATGACCATCTCACCCATACGTGACTGATACGTGCTGCGCATAAAATCGTAATATCAACTTTGACACTTTCGGAGGCAACTGATACCTGTTAAACAAATCAAAGAAAGGTAAACAAAATTTTTCCCTGTTTTCTTACCAGGGTCACGAAAACATTGAACCAATTATGACGACCGCGCGAGTCAAAAGTCAATTATATGTTTAATCGCTGCGGAAAAATATAAAATTCAGAAGCAACCGCTTGCTGTTGCGGAAACTTTTTCCGATAAAAAAATCTTGTTCTTGTTTGAAGAATTTAGAAGTAGGCCATAAAGATACAATAAGATGTAAGAATAACTAAAAATCAATCTTTTCTTTGATAGGGTAGAAAACATTGTGGGAAAAGGAGAAAATGCTGGAAACCTGCATTGTCTCCTTTCCTCAGATTATTTTCAAAAGCCTTCTCTTTCAGGGGTATTAAAAGGCGTCATTGTGTGGTAAAAGGTTAATAAGAATAAACAGATATTCCCCCCCTTTCCCATCAGCCAATCAAATCTCTTCCCTTTCTGAAATTATCCAATCAGAGAAGCTTTAAGGAAATCAGAATGGGAACCATTAGCCCAAATAAGAATGGGAACCAACAGCCAATCAGAGAAGACTTTAGATATTCAACAGCCAATCAGAGAGCTTCAAAATGGCTCCAAAATGGCGCCCAAATTTTTTGATAAAAAACAGTGAAAAAAAAAAACGGCATAAAAGTGGATTTAAAGTCTTCTTTAAAGGCTGCTGTGCAGTCCTTGGCGAACTGCCAGGCATGCACCATCCACACATGCCAGATTTCACTGAAAATGGGCAAACATTAAGAAAATAGGGGCGCAGCAGACCTTGTTTTGGTCTTTTCAAGCCCCTCTCAAGAATTACTTCCCTTAGACCCTCAATAATGCACCCCCCCCCCTCCCCAGCCCTTAACTGGATTCGCTTTTCAAACTCAGCCCACAATAAATGCTGCACATTGAAACCTTCAATAAGCCAAAGTGATCGATGTACAGTGTAAAAAAGCCCCAGAAATTAATGTGACAAATGGCTAAAAAAAGACTGAAAACACTTTTAGTTGCTTCCTATTGCATGTATCAAACAAAGGCAACTGAAGTGTAATTTTTCTAATCTCTTCAAACTGCAACAAGAAACCCAGTTACGTTGACTACCGTCTCATGCGTGCCAGTTACGCTCATGCGAAAACCCCAGAAAATAATGTGACAAGTGGCTAAAAAAAGACTGAATGCTTCTTATTGCATAAATCAAACAAATGGAACAAAATTTTTAATGTATATTTTTTTCCTCCAATCTCTTTATACCGTGACGACAAATCTATTTATGTTGACTACCGTCTCATAGGTGCCGGTTACGTATCCGCGAAACGCGAAAAATCGACTTACGGAGCACTTCGTAGCAGATGACACCTGTTGCTTAATAGGTCAAATATAGGGACCTTAATTTCTAATATCTGTTTTTTACTTCTCCAGTCTTTTTTTACCGTGACAACAAACCCATTTAGGTCGTCTATTGTCTCGCAGGTGCCGCTTACGTACCCGCGAAAACATGAGAAATCGACTTACGGAATATTTTATAGCAGACGACAACTGTTGCTTAAAGTCAATGATAGGGCTTTTTCTATTTTTCTTTTTCATTTTCTCTCACTAGGGCCAATGATTTGGTTATGATGACCATCTCACCCATACGTGACTGATACGTGCTGCGCATAAAATCGTAATATCAACTTTGACACTTTCGGAGGCAACTGATACCTGTTAAACAAATCAAAGAAAGGTAAACAAAATTTTTCCCTGTTTTCTTACCAGGGTCACGAAAACATTGAACCAATTATGACGACCGCGCGAGTCAAAAGTCAATTATATGTTTAATCGCTGCGGAAAAATATAAAATTCAGAAGCAACCGCTTGCTGTTGCGGAAACTTTTTCCGATAAAAAAATCTTGTTCTTGTTTGAAGAATTTAGAAGTAGGCCATAAAGATACAATAAGATGTAAGAATAACTAAAAATCAATCTTTTCTTTGATAGGGTAGAAAACATTGTGGGAAAAGGAGAAAATGCTGGAAACCTGCATTGTCTCCTTTCCTCAGATTATTTTCAAAAGCCTTCTCTTTCAGGGGTATTAAAAGGCGTCATTGTGTGGTAAAAGGTTAATAAGAATAAACAGATATTCCCCCCCCCCTTTCCCATCAGCCAATCAAATCTCTTCCCTTTCTGAAATTATCCAATCAGAGAAGCTTTAAGGAAATCAGAATGGGAACCATTAGCCCAAATAAGAATGGGAACCAACAGCCAATCAGAGAAGACTTTAGATATTCAACAGCCAATCAGAGAGCTTCAAAATGGCTCCAAAATGGCGCCCAAATTTTTTGATAAAAAACAGTGAAAAAAAAAAAACGGCATAAAAGTGGATTTAAAGTCTTCTTTAAAGGCTGCTGTGCAGTCCTTGGCGAACTGCCAGGCATGCACCATCCACACATGCCAGATTTCACTGAAAATGGGCAAACATTAAGAAAATAGGGGCGCAGCAGACCTTGTTTTGGTCTTTTCAAGCCCCTCTCAAGAATTACTTCCCTTAGACCCTCAATAATGCACCCCCCCCTCCCCAGCCCTTAACTGGATTCGCTTTTCAAACTCAGCCCACAATAAATGCTGCACATTGAAACCTTCAATAAGCCAAAGTGATCGATGTACAGTGTAAAAAAGCCCCAGAAATTAATGTGACAAATGGCTAAAAAAAGACTGAAAACACTTTTAGTTGCTTCCTATTGCATGTATCAAACAAAGGCAACTGAAGTGTAATTTTTCTAATCTCTTCAAACTGCAACAAGAAACCCAGTTACGTTGACTACCGTCTCATGCGTGCCAGTTACGCTCATGCGAAAACCCCAGAAAATAATGTGACAAGTGGCTAAAAAAAGACTGAATGCTTCTTATTGCATAAATCAAACAAATGGAACAAAATTTTTAATGTATATTTTTTTCCTCCAATCTCTTTATACCGTGACGACAAATCTATTTATGTTGACTACCGTCTCATAGGTGCCGGTTACGTATCCGCGAAACGCGAAAAATCGACTTACGGAGCACTTCGTAGCAGATGACACCTGTTGCTTAATAGGTCAAATATAGGGACCTTAATTTCTAATATCTGTTTTTTACTTCTCCAGTCTTTTTTTACCGTGACAACAAACCCATTTAGGTCGTCTATTGTCTCGCAGGTGCCGCTTACGTACCCACGAAAACATGAGAAATCGACTTACGGAATATTTTATAGCAGACGACAACTGTTGCTTAAAGTCAATGATAGGGCTTTTTCTATTTTTCTTTTTCATTTTCTCTCACTAGGGCCAATGATTTGGTTATGATGACCATCTCACCCATACGTGACTGATACGTGCTGCGCATAAAATCGTAATATCAACTTTGACACTTTCGGAGGCAACTGATACCTGTTAAACAAATCAAAGAAAGGTAAACAAAATTTTTCCCTGTTTTCTTACCAGGGTCACGAAAACATTGAACCAATTATGACGACCGCGCGAGTCAAAAGTCAATTATATGTTTAATCGCTGCGGAAAAATATAAAATTCAGAAGCAACCGCTTGCTGTTGCGGAAACTTTTTCCGATAAAATAATCTTGTTCTTGTTTGAAGAATTTAGAAGTAGGCCATAAAGATACAATAAGATGTAAGAATAACTAAAAATCAATCTTTTCTTTGATAGGGTAGAAAACATTGTGGGAAAAGGAGAAAATGCTGGAAACCTGCATTGTCTCCTTTCCTCAGATTATTTTCAAAAGCCTTCTCTTTCAGGGGTATTAAAAGGCGTCATTGTGTGGTAAAAGGTTAATAAGAATAAACAGATATTCCCCCCCCCTTTCCCATCAGCCAATCAAATCTCTTCCCTTTCTGAAATTATCCAATCAGAGAAGCTTTAAGGAAATCAGAATGGGAACCATTATCCCAAATAAGAATGGGAACCAACAGCCAATCAGAGAAGACTTTAGATATTCAACAGCCAATCAGAGAGCTTCAAAATGGCTCCAAAATGGCGCCCAAATTTTTTGATAAAAAACAGTGAAAAAAAAAAAACGGCATAAAAGTGGATTTAAAGTCTTCTTTAAAGGCTGCTGTGCAGTCCTTGGCGAACTGCCAGGCATGCACCATCCACACATGCCAGATTTCACTGAAAATGGGCAAACATTAAGAAAATAGGGGCGCAGCAGACCTTGTTTTGGTCTTTTCAAGCCCCTCTCAAGAATTACTTCCCTTAGACCCTCAATAATGCACCCCCCCCTCCCCAGCCCTTAACTGGATTCGCTTTTCAAACTCAGCCCACAATAAATGCTGCACATTGAAACCTTCAATAAGCCAAAGTGATCGATGTACAGTGTAAAAAAGCCCCAGAAATTAATGTGACAAATGGCTAAAAAAAGACTGAAAACACTTTTAGTTGCTTCCTATTGCATGTATCAAACAAAGGCAACTGAAGTGTAATTTTTCTAATCTCTTCAAACTGCAACAAGAAACCCAGTTACGTTGACTACCGTCTCATGCGTGCCAGTTACGCTCATGCGAAAACCCCAGAAAATAATGTGACAAGTGGCTAAAAAAAGACTGAATGCTTCTTATTGCATAAATCAAACAAATGGAACAAAATTTTTAATGTATATTTTTTTCCTCCAATCTCTTTATACCGTGACAACAAATCTATTTATGTTGACTACCGTCTCATAGGTGCCGGTTACGTATCCGCGAAACGCGAAAAATCGACTTACGGAGCACTTCGTAGCAGATGACACCTGTTGCTTAATAGGTCAAATATAGGGACCTTAATTTCTAATATCTGTTTTTTACTTCTCCAGTCTTTTTTTACCGTGACAACAAACCCATTTAGGTCGTCTATTGTCTCGCAGGTGCCGCTTACGTACCCGCGAAAACATGAGAAATCGACTTACGGAATATTTTATAGCAGACGACAACTGTTGCTTAAAGTCAATGATAGGGCTTTTTCTATTTTTCTTTTTCATTTTCTCTCACTAGGGCCAATGATTTGGTTATGATGACCATCTCACCCATACGTGACTGATACGTGCTGCGCATAAAATCGTAATATCAACTTTGACACTTTCGGAGGCAACTGATACCTGTTAAACAAATCAAAGAAAGGTAAACAAAATTTTTCCCTGTTTTCTTACCAGGGTCACGAAAACATTGAACCAATTATGACGACCGCGCGAGTCAAAAGTCAATTATATGTTTAATCGCTGCGGAAAAATATAAAATTCAGAAGCAACCGCTTGCTGTTGCGGAAACTTTTTCCGATAAAAAAATCTTGTTCTTGTTTGAAGAATTTAGAAGTAGGCCATAAAGATACAATAAGATGTAAGAATAACTAAAAATCAATCTTTTCTTTGATAGGGTAGAAAACATTGTGGGAAAAGGAGAAAATGCTGGAAACCTGCATTGTCTCCTTTCCTCAGATTATTTTCAAAAGCCTTCTCTTTCAGGGGTATTAAAAGGCGTCATTGTGTGGTAAAAGGTTAATAAGAATAAACAGATATTCCCCCCCCCCCTTTCCCATCAGCCAATCAAATCTCTTCCCTTTCTGAAATTATCCAATCAGAGAAGCTTTAAGGAAATCAGAATGGGAACCATTAGCCCAAATAAGAAT
Organism: Tridacna crocea; assembly: GCA_943736015.1. NCBI lineage: Eukaryota > Metazoa > Mollusca > Bivalvia > Cardiida > Cardiidae > Tridacna > Tridacna crocea. The sequence continues at coordinate 15,892,425 of OX031067.1, forward strand.
GGGAACCAACAGCCAATCAGAGAAGACTTTAGATATTCAACAGCCAATCAGAGAGCTTCAAAATGGCTCCAAAATGGCGCCCAAATTTTTTGATAAAAAACAGTGAAAAAAAAAAACGGCATAAAAGTGGATTTAAAGTCTTCTTTAAAGGCTGCTGTGCAGTCCTTGGCGAACTGCCAGGCATGCACCATCCACACATGCCAGATTTCACTGAAAATGGGCAAACATTAAGAAAATAGGGGCGCAGCAGACCTTGTTTTGGTCTTTTCAAGCCCCTCTCAAGAATTACTTCCCTTAGACCCTCAATAATGCACCCCCCCCCCTCCCCAGCCCTTAACTGGATTCGCTTTTCAAACTCAGCCCACAATAAATGCTGCACATTGAAACCTTCAATAAGCCAAAGTGATCGATGTACAGTGTAAAAAAGCCCCAGAAATTAATGTGACAAATGGCTAAAAAAAGACTGAAAACACTTTTAGTTGCTTCCTATTGCATGTATCAAACAAAGGCAACTGAAGTGTAATTTTTCTAATCTCTTCAAACTGCAACAAGAAACCCAGTTACGTTGACTACCGTCTCATGCGTGCCAGTTACGCTCATGCGAAAACCCCAGAAAATAATGTGACAAGTGGCTAAAAAAAGACTGAATGCTTCTTATTGCATAAATCAAACAAATGGAACAAAATTTTTAATGTATATTTTTTTCCTCCAATCTCTTTATACCGTGACGACAAATCTATTTATGTTGACTACCGTCTCATAGGTGCCGGTTACGTATCCGCGAAACGCGAAAAATCGACTTACGGAGCACTTCGTAGCAGATGACACCTGTTGCTTAATAGGTCAAATATAGGGACCTTAATTTCTGATATCTGTTTTTTACTTCTCCAGTCTTTTTTTACCGTGACAACAAACCCATTTAGGTCGTCTATTGTCTCGCAGGTGCCGCTTACGTACCCGCGAAAACATGAGAAATCGACTTACGGAATATTTTATAGCAGACGACAACTGTTGCTTAAAGTCAATGATAGGGCTTTTTCTATTTTTCTTTTTCATTTTCTCTCACTAGGGCCAATGATTTGGTTATGATGACCATCTCACCCATACGTGACTGATACGTGCTGCGCATAAAATCGTAATATCAACTTTGACACTTTCGGAGGCAACTGATACCTGTTAAACAAATCAAAGAAAGGTAAACAAAATTTTTCCCTGTTTTCTTACCAGGGTCACGAAAACATTGAACCAATTATGACGACCGCGCGAGTCAAAAGTCAATTATATGTTTAATCGCTGCGGAAAAATATAAAATTCAGAAGCAACCGCTTGCTGTTGCGGAAACTTTTTCCGATAAAAAAATCTTGTTCTTGTTTGAAGAATTTAGAAGTAGGCCATAAAGATACAATAAGATGTAAGAATAACTAAAAATCAATCTTTTCTTTGATAGGGTAGAAAACATTGTGGGAAAAGGAGAAAATGCTGGAAACCTGCATTGTCTCCTTTCCTCAGATTATTTTCAAAAGCCTTCTCTTTCAGGGGTATTAAAAGGCGTCATTGTGTGGTAAAAGGTTAATAAGAATAAACAGATATTCCCCCCCCCCCTTTCCCATCAGCCAATCAAATCTCTTCCCTTTCTGAAATTATCCAATCAGAGAAGCTTTAAGGAAATCAGAATGGGAACCATTAGCCCAAATAAGAATGGGAACCAACAGCCAATCAGAGAAGACTTTAGATATTCAACAGCCAATCAGAGAGCTTCAAAATGGCTCCAAAATGGCGCCCAAATTTTTTGATAAAAAACAGTGAAAAAAAAAAACGGCATAAAAGTGGATTTAAAGTCTTCTTTAAAGGCTGCTGTGCAGTCCTTGGCGAACTGCCAGGCATGCACCATCCACACATGCCAGATTTCACTGAAAATGGGCAAACATTAAGAAAATAGGGGCGCAGCAGACCTTGTTTTGGTCTTTTCAAGCCCCTCTCAAGAATTACTTCCCTTAGACCCTCAATAATGCACCCCCCCCCTCCCCAGCCCTTAACTGGATTCGCTTTTCAAACTCAGCCCACAATAAATGCTGCACATTGAAACCTTCAATAAGCCAAAGTGATCGATGTACAGTGTAAAAAAGCCCCAGAAATTAATGTGACAAATGGCTAAAAAAAGACTGAAAACACTTTTAGTTGCTTCCTATTGCATGTATCAAACAAAGGCAACTGAAGTGTAATTTTTCTAATCTCTTCAAACTGCAACAAGAAACCCAGTTACGTTGACTACCGTCTCATGCGTGCCAGTTACGCTCATGCGAAAACCCCAGAAAATAATGTGACAAGTGGCTAAAAAAAGACTGAATGCTTCTTATTGCATAAATCAAACAAATGGAACAAAATTTTTAATGTATATTTTTTTCCTCCAATCTCTTTATACCGTGACGACAAATCTATTTATGTTGACTACCGTCTCATAGGTGCCGGTTACGTATCCGCGAAACGCGAAAAATCGACTTACGGAGCACTTCGTAGCAGATGACACCTGTTGCTTAATAGGTCAAATATAGGGACCTTAATTTCTAATATCTGTTTTTTACTTCTCCAGTCTTTTTTTACCGTGACAACAAACCCATTTAGGTCGTCTATTGTCTCGCAGGTGCCGCTTACGTACCCGCGAAAACATGAGAAATCGACTTACGGAATATTTTATAGCAGACGACAACTGTTGCTTAAAGTCAATGATAGGGCTTTTTCTATTTTTCTTTTTCATTTTCTCTCACTAGGGCCAATGATTTGGTTATGATGACCATCTCACCCATACGTGACTGATACGTGCTGCGCATAAAATCGTAATATCAACTTTGACACTTTCGGAGGCAACTGATACCTGTTAAACAAATCAAAGAAAGGTAAACAAAATTTTTCCCTGTTTTCTTACCAGGGTCACGAAAACATTGAACCAATTATGACGACCGCGCGAGTCAAAAGTCAATTATATGTTTAATCGCTGCGGAAAAATATAAAATTCAGAAGCAACCGCTTGCTGTTGCGGAAACTTTTTCCGATAAAAAAATCTTGTTCTTGTTTGAAGAATTTAGAAGTAGGCCATAAAGATACAATAAGATGTAAGAATAACTAAAAATCAATCTTTTCTTTGATAGGGTAGAAAACATTGTGGGAAAAGGAGAAAATGCTGGAAACCTGCATTGTCTCCTTTCCTCAGATTATTTTCAAAAGCCTTCTCTTTCAGGGGTATTAAAAGGCGTCATTGTGTGGTAAAAGGTTAATAAGAATAAACAGATATTCCCCCCCCCTTTCCCATCAGCCAATCAAATCTCTTCCCTTTCTGAAATTATCCAATCAGAGAAGCTTTAAGGAAATCAGAATGGGAACCATTAGCCCAAATAAGAATGGGAACCAACAGCCAATCAGAGAAGACTTTAGATATTCAACAGCCAATCAGAGAGCTTCAAAATGGCTCCAAAATGGCGCCCAAATTTTTTGATAAAAAACAGTGAAAAAAAAAAAAACGGCATAAAAGTGGATTTAAAGTCTTCTTTAAAGGCTGCTGTGCAGTCCTTGGCGAACTGCCAGGCATGCACCATCCACACATGCCAGATTTCACTGAAAATGGGCAAACATTAAGAAAATAGGGGCGCAGCAGACCTTGTTTTGGTCTTTTCAAGCCCCTCTCAAGAATTACTTCCCTTAGACCCTCAATAATGCACCCCCCCCTCCCCAGCCCTTAACTGGATTCGCTTTTCAAACTCAGCCCACAATAAATGCTGCACATTGAAACCTTCAATAAGCCAAAGTGATCGATGTACAGTGTAAAAAAGCCCCAGAAATTAATGTGACAAATGGCTAAAAAAAGACTGAAAACACTTTTAGTTGCTTCCTATTGCATGTATCAAACAAAGGCAACTGAAGTGTAATTTTTCTAATCTCTTCAAACTGCAACAAGAAACCCAGTTACGTTGACTACCGTCTCATGCGTGCCAGTTACGCTCATGCGAAAACCCCAGAAAATAATGTGACAAGTGGCTAAAAAAAGACTGAATGCTTCTTATTGCATAAATCAAACAAATGGAACAAAATTTTTAATGTATATTTTTTTCCTCCAATCTCTTTATACCGTGACGACAAATCTATTTATGTTGACTACCGTCTCATAGGTGCCGGTTACGTATCCGCGAAACGCGAAAAATCGACTTACGGAGCACTTCGTAGCAGATGACACCTGTTGCTTAATAGGTCAAATATAGGGACCTTAATTTCTAATATCTGTTTTTTACTTCTCCAGTCTTTTTTTACCGTGACAACAAACCCATTTAGGTCGTCTATTGTCTCGCAGGTGCCGCTTACGTACCCGCGAAAACATGAGAAATCGACTTACGGAATATTTTATAGCAGACGACAACTGTTGCTTAAAGTCAATGATAGGGCTTTTTCTATTTTTCTTTTTCATTTTCTCTCACTAGGGCCAATGATTTGGTTATGATGACCATCTCACCCATACGTGACTGATACGTGCTGCGCATAAAATCGTAATATCAACTTTGACACTTTCGGAGGCAACTGATACCTGTTAAACAAATCAAAGAAAGGTAAACAAAATTTTTCCCTGTTTTCTTACCAGGGTCACGAAAACATTGAACCAATTATGACGACCGCGCGAGTCAAAAGTCAATTATATGTTTAATCGCTGCGGAAAAATATAAAATTCAGAAGCAACCGCTTGCTGTTGCGGAAACTTTTTCCGATAAAAAAATCTTGTTCTTGTTTGAAGAATTTAGAAGTAGGCCATAAAGATACAATAAGATGTAAGAATAACTAAAAATCAATCTTTTCTTTGATAGGGTAGAAAACATTGTGGGAAAAGGAGAAAATGCTGGAAACCTGCATTGTCTCCTTTCCTCAGATTATTTTCAAAAGCCTTCTCTTTCAGGGGTATTAAAAGGCGTCATTGTGTGGTAAAAGGTTAATAAGAATAAACAGATATTCCCCCCCCTTTCCCATCAGCCAATCAAATCTCTTCCCTTTCTGAAATTATCCAATCAGAGAAGCTTTAAGGAAATCAGAATGGGAACCATTAGCCCAAATAAGAATGGGAACCAACAGCCAATCAGAGAAGACTTTAGATATTCAACAGCCAATCAGAGAGCTTCAAAATGGCTCCAAAATGGCGCCCAAATTTTTTGATAAAAAACAGTGAAAAAAAAAAAACGGCATAAAAGTGGATTTAAAGTCTTCTTTAAAGGCTGCTGTGCAGTCCTTGGCGAACTGCCAGGCATGCACCATCCACACATGCCAGATTTCACTGAAAATGGGCAAACATTAAGAAAATAGGGGCGCAGCAGACCTTGTTTTGGTCTTTTCAAGCCCCTCTCAAGAATTACTTCCCTTAGACCCTCAATAATGCACCCCCCCCTCCCCAGCCCTTAACTGGATTCGCTTTTCAAACTCAGCCCACAATAAATGCTGCACATTGAAACCTTCAATAAGCCAAAGTGATCGATGTACAGTGTAAAAAAGCCCCAGAAATTAATGTGACAAATGGCTAAAAAAAGACTGAAAACACTTTTAGTTGCTTCCTATTGCATGTATCAAACAAAGGCAACTGAAGTGTAATTTTTCTAATCTCTTCAAACTGCAACAAGAAACCCAGTTACGTTGACTACCGTCTCATGCGTGCCAGTTACGCTCATGCGAAAACCCCAGAAAATAATGTGACAAGTGGCTAAAAAAAGACTGAATGCTTCTTATTGCATAAATCAAACAAATGGAACAAAATTTTTAATGTATATTTTTTTCCTCCAATCTCTTTATACCGTGACGACAAATCTATTTATGTTGACTACCGTCTCATAGGTGCCGGTTACGTATCTGCGAAACGCGAAAAATCGACTTACGGAGCACTTCGTAGCAGATGACACCTGTTGCTTAATAGGTCAAATATAGGGACCTTAATTTCTAATATCTGTTTTTTACTTCTCCAGTCTTTTTTTACCGTGACAACAAACCCATTTAGGTCGTCTATTGTCTCGCAGGTGCCGCTTACGTACCCGCGAAAACATGAGAAATCGACTTACGGAATATTTTATAGCAGACGACAACTGTTGCTTAAAGTCAATGATAGGGCTTTTTCTATTTTTCTTTTTCATTTTCTCTCACTAGGGCCAATGATTTGGTTATGATGACCATCTCACCCATACGTGACTGATACGTGCTGCGCATAAAATCGTAATATCAACTTTGACACTTTCGGAGGCAACTGATACCTGTTAAACAAATCAAAGAAAGGTAAACAAAATTTTTCCCTGTTTTCTTACCAGGGTCACGAAAACATTGAACCAATTATGACGACCGCGCGAGTCAAAAGTCAATTATATGTTTAATCGCTGCGGAAAAATATAAAATTCAGAAGCAACCGCTTGCTGTTGCGGAAACTTTTTCCGATAAAAAAATCTTGTTCTTTTTTGAAGAATTTAGAAGTAGGCCATAAAGATACAATAAGATGTAAGAATAACTAAAAATCAATCTTTTCTTTGATAGGGTAGAAAACATTGTCGGAAAAGGAGAAAATGCTGGAAACCTGCATTGTCTCCTTTCCTCAGATTATTTTCAAAAGCCTTCTCTTTCAGGGGTATTAAAAGGCGTCATTGTGTGGTAAAAGGTTAATAAGAATAAACAGATATTCCCCCCCCCCTTTCCCATCAGCCAATCAAATCTCTTCCCTTTCTGAAATTATCCAATCAGAGAAGCTTTAAGGAAATCAGAATGGGAACCATTAGCCCAAATAAGAATGGGAACCAACAGGCAATCAGAGAAGACTTTAGATATTCAACAGCCAATCAGAGAGCTTCAAAATGGCTCCAAAATGGCGCCCAAATTTTTTGATAAAAAACAGTGAAAAAAAAAAACGGCATAAAAGTGGATTTAAAGTCTTCTTTAAAGGCTGCTGTGCAGTCCTTGGCGAACTGCCAGGCATGCACCATCCACACATGCCAGATTTCACTGAAAATGGGCAAACATTAAGAAAATAGGGGCGCAGCAGACCTTGTTTTGGTCTTTTCAAGCCCCTCTCAAGAATTACTTCCCTTAGACCCTCAATAATGCACCCCCCCCTCCCCAGCCCTTAACTGGATTCGCTTTTCAAACTCAGCCCACAATAAATGCTGCACATTGAAACCTTCAATAAGCCAAAGTGATCGATGTACAGTGTAAAAAAGCCCCAGAAATTAATGTGACAAATGGCTAAAAAAAGACTGAAAACACTTTTAGTTGCTTCCTATTGCATGTATCAAACAAAGGCAACTGAAGTGTAATTTTTCTAATCTCTTCAAACTGCAACAAGAAACCCAGTTACGTTGACTACCGTCTCATGCGTGCCAGTTACGCTCATGCGAAAACCCCAGAAAATAATGTGACAAGTGGCTAAAAAAAGACTGAATGCTTCTTATTGCATAAATCAAACAAATGGAACAAAATTTTTAATGTATATTTTTTTCCTCCAATCTCTTTATACCGTGACGACAAATCTATTTATGTTGACTACCGTCTCATAGGTGCCGGTTACGTATCCGCGAAACGCGAAAAATCGACTTACGGAGCACTTCGTAGCAGATGACACCTGTTGCTTAATAGGTCAAATATAGGGACCTTAATTTCTAATATCTGTTTTTTACTTCTCCAGTCTTTTTTTACCGTGACAACAAACCCATTTAGGTCGTCTATTGTCTCGCAGGTGCCGCTTACGTACCCGCGAAAACATGAGAAATCGACTTACGGAATATTTTATAGCAGACGACAACTGTTGCTTAAAGTCAATGATAGGGCTTTTTCTATTTTTCTTTTTCATTTTCTCTCACTAGGGCCAATGATTTGGTTATGATGACCATCTCACCCATACGTGACTGATACGTGCTGCGCATAAAATCGTAATATCAACTTTGACACTTTCGGAGGCAACTGATACCTGTTAAACAAATCAAAGAAAGGTAAACAAAATTTTTCCCTGTTTTCTTACCAGGGTCACGAAAACATTGAACCAATTATGACGACCGCGCGAGTCAAAAGTCAATTATATGTTTAATCGCTGCGGAAAAATATAAAATTCAGAAGCAACCGCTTGCTGTTGCGGAAACTTTTTCCGATAAAAAAATCTTGTTCTTGTTTGAAGAATTTAGAAGTAGGCCATAAAGATACAATAAGATGTAAGAATAACTAAAAATCAATCTTTTCTTTGATAGGGTAGAAAACATTGTGGGAAAAGGAGAAAATGCTGGAAACCTGCATTGTCTCCTTTCCTCAGATTATTTTCAAAAGCCTTCTCTTTCAGGGGTATTAAAAGGCGTCATTGTGTGGTAAAAGGTTAATAAGAATAAACAGATATTCCCCCCCCCCTTTCCCATCAGCCAATCAAATCTCTTCCCTTTCTGAAATTATCCAATCAGAGAAGCTTTAAGGAAATCAGAATGGGAACCATTAGCCCAAATAAGAATGGGAACCAACAGCCAATCAGAGAAGACTTTAGATATTCAACAGCCAATCAGAGAGCTTCAAAATGGCTCCAAAATGGCGCCCAAATTTTTTGATAAAAAACAGTGAAAAAAAAAAACGGCATAAAAGTGGATTTAAAGTCTTCTTTAAAGGCTGCTGTGCAGTCCTTGGCGAACTGCCAGGCATGCACCATCCACACATGCCAGATTTCACTGAAAATGGGCAAACATTAAGAAAATAGGGGCGCAGCAGACCTTGTTTTGGTCTTTTCAAGCCCCTCTCAAGAATTACTTCCCTTAGACCCTCAATAATGCACCCCCCCCTCCCCAGCCCTTAACTGGATTCGCTTTTCAAACTCAGCCCACAATAAATGCTGCACATTGAAACCTTCAATAAGCCAAAGTGATCGATGTACAGTGTAAAAAAGCCCCAGAAATTAATGTGACAAATGGCTAAAAAAAGACTGAAAACACTTTTAGTTGCTTCCTATTGCATGTATCAAACAAAGGCAACTGAAGTGTAATTTTTCTAATCTCTTCAAACTGCAACAAGAAACCCAGTTACGTTGACTACCGTCTCATGCGTGCCAGTTACGCTCATGCGAAAACCCCAGAAAATAATGTGACAAGTGGCTAAAAAAAGACTGAATGCTTCTTATTGCATAAATCAAACAAATGGAACAAAATTTTTAATGTATATTTTTTTCCTCCAATCTCTTTATACCGTGACGACAAATCTATTTATGTTGACTACCGTCTCATAGGTGCCGGTTACGTATCCGCGAAACGCGAAAAATCGACTTACGGAGCACTTCGTAGCAGATGACACCTGTTGCTTAATAGGTCAAATATAGGGACCTTAATTTCTAATATCTGTTTTTTACTTCTCCAGTCTTTTTTTACCGTGACAACAAACCCATTTAGGTCGTCTATTGTCTCGCAGGTGCCGCTTACGTACCCGCGAAAACATGAGAAATCGACTTACGGAATATTTTATAGCAGACGACAACTGTTGCTTAAAGTCAATGATAGGGCTTTTTCTATTTTTCTTTTTCATTTTCTCTCACTAGGGCCAATGATTTGGTTATGATGACCATCTCACCCATACGTGACTGATACGTGCTGCGCATAAAATCGTAATATCAACTTTGACACTTTCGGAGGCAACTGATACCTGTTAAACAAATCAAAGAAAGGTAAACAAAATTTTTCCCTGTTTTCTTACCAGGGTCACGAAAACATTGAACCAATTATGACGACCGCGCGAGTCAAAAGTCAATTATATGTTTAATCGCTGCGGAAAAATATAAAATTCAGAAGCAACCGCTTGCTGTTGCGGAAACTTTTTCCGATAAAAAAATCTTGTTCTTGTTTGAAGAATTTAGAAGTAGGCCATAAAGATACAATAAGATGTAAGAATAACTAAAAATCAATCTTTTCTTTGATAGGGTAGAAAACATTGTGGGAAAAGGAGAAAATGCTGGAAACCTGCATTGTCTCCTTTCCTCAGATTATTTTCAAAAGCCTTCTCTTTCAGGGGTATTAAAAGGCGTCATTGTGTGGTAAAAGGTTAATAAGAATAAACAGATATTCCCCCCCCCCCTTTCCCATCAGCCAATCAAATCTCTTCCCTTTCTGAAATTATCCAATCAGAGAAGCTTTAAGGAAATCAGAATGGGAACCATTAGCCCAAATAAGAATGGGAACCAACAGCCAATCAGAGAAGACTTTAGATATTCAACAGCCAATCAGAGAGCTTCAAAATGGCTCCAAAATGGCGCCCAAATTTTTTGATAAAAAACAGTGAAAAAAAAAAACGGCATAAAAGTGGATTTAAAGTCTTCTTTAAAGGCTGCTGTGCAGTCCTTGGCGAACTGCCAGGCATGCACCATCCACACATGCCAGATTTCACTGAAAATGGGCAAACATTAAGAAAATAGGGGCGCAGCAGACCTTGTTTTGGTCTTTTCAAGCCCCTCTCAAGAATTACTTCCCTTAGACCCTCAATAATGCACCCCCCCCCTCCCCAGCCCTTAACTGGATTCGCTTTTCAAACTCAGCCCACAATAAATGCTGCACATTGAAACCTTCAATAAGCCAAAGTGATCGATGTACAGTGTAAAAAAGCCCCAGAAATTAATGTGACAAATGGCTAAAAAAAGACTGAAAACACTTTTAGTTGCTTCCTATTGCATGTATCAAACAAAGGCAACTGAAGTGTAATTTTTCTAATCTCTTCAAACTGCAACAAGAAACCCAGTTACGTTGACTACCGTCTCATGCGTGCCAGTTACGCTCATGCGAAAACCCCAGAAAATAATGTGACAAGTGGCTAAAAAAAGACTGAATGCTTCTTATTGCATAAATCAAACAAATGGAACAAAATTTTTAATGTATATTTTTTTCCTCCAATCTCTTTATACCGTGACGACAAATCTATTTATGTTGACTACCGTCTCATAGGTGCCGGTTACGTATCCGCGAAACGCGAAAAATCGACTTACGGAGCACTTCGTAGCAGATGACACCTGTTGCTTAATAGGTCAAATATAGGGACCTTAATTTCTAATATCTGTTTTTTACTTCTCCAGTCTTTTTTTACCGTGACAACAAACCCATTTAGGTCGTCTATTGTCTCGCAGGTGCCGCTTACGTACCCGCGAAAACATGAGAAATCGACTTACGGAATATTTTATAGCAGACGACAACTGTTGCTTAAAGTCAATGATAGGGCTTTTTCTATTTTTCTTTTTCATTTTCTCTCACTAGGGCCAATGATTTGGTTATGATGACCATCTCACCCATACGTGACTGATACGTGCTGCGCATAAAATCGTAATATCAACTTTGACACTTTCGGAGGCAACTGATACCTGTTAAACAAATCAAAGAAAGGTAAACAAAATTTTTCCCTGTTTTCTTACCAGGGTCACGAAAACATTGAACCAATTATGACGACCGCGCGAGTCAAAAGTCAATTATATGTTTAATCGCTGCGGAAAAATATAAAATTCAGAAGCAACCGCTTGCTGTTGCGGAAACTTTTTCCGATAAAAAAATCTTGTTCTTGTTTGAAGAATTTAGAAGTAGGCCATAAAGATACAATAAGATGTAAGAATAACTAAAAATCAATCTTTTCTTTGATAGGGTAGAAAACATTGTGGGAAAAGGAGAAAATGCTGGAAACCTGCATTGTCTCCTTTCCTCAGATTATTTTCAAAAGCCTTCTCTTTCAGGGGTATTAAAAGGCGTCATTGTGTGGTAAAAGGTTAATAAGAATAAACAGATATTCCCCCCCCCTTTCCCATCAGCCAATCAAATCTCTTCCCTTTCTGAAATTATCCAATCAGAGAAGCTTTAAGGAAATCAGAATGGGAACCATTAGCCCAAATAAGAATGGGAACCAACAGCCAATCAGAGAAGACTTTAGATATTCAACAGCCAATCAGAGAGCTTCAAAATGGCTCCAAAATGGCGCCCAAATTTTTTGATAAAAAACAGTGAAAAAAAAAAACGGCATAAAAGTGGATTTAAAGTCTTCTTTAAAGGCTGCTGTGCAGTCCTTGGCGAACTGCCAGGCATGCACCATCCACACATGCCAGATTTCACTGAAAATGGGCAAACATTAAGAAAATAGGGGCGCAGCAGACCTTGTTTTGGTCTTTTCAAGCCCCTCTCAAGAATTACTTCCCTTAGACCCTCAATAATGCACCCCCCCCCTCCCCAGCCCTTAACTGGATTCGCTTTTCAAACTCAGCCCACAATAAATGCTGCACATTGAAACCTTCAATAAGCCAAAGTGATCGATGTACAGTGTAAAAAAGCCCCAGAAATTAATGTGACAAATGGCTAAAAAAAGACTGAAAACACTTTTAGTTGCTTCCTATTGCATGTATCAAACAAAGGCAACTGAAGTGTAATTTTTCTAATCTCTTCAAACTGCAACAAGAAACCCAGTTACGTTGACTACCGTCTCATGCGTGCCAGTTACGCTCATGCGAAAACCCCAGAAAATAATGTGACAAGTGGCTAAAAAAAGACTGAATGCTTCTTATTGCATAAATCAAACAAATGGAACAAAATTTTTAATGTATATTTTTTTCCTCCAATCTCTTTATACCGTGACGACAAATCTATTTATGTTGACTACCGTCTCATAGGTGCCGGTTACGTATCCGCGAAACGCGAAAAATCGACTTACGGAGCACTTCGTAGCAGATGACACCTGTTGCTTAATAGGTCAAATATAGGGACCTTAATTTCTAATATCTGTTTTTTACTTCTCCAGTCTTTTTTTACCGTGACAACAAACCCATTTAGGTCGTCTATTGTCTCGCAGGTGCCGCTTACGTACCCGCGAAAACATGAGAAATCGACTTACGGAATATTTTATAGCAGACGACAACTGTTGCTTAAAGTCAATGATAGGGCTTTTTCTATTTTTCTTTTTCATTTTCTCTCACTAGGGCCAATGATTTGGTTATGATGACCATCTCACCCATACGTGACTGATACGTGCTGCGCATAAAATCGTAATATCAACTTTGACACTTTCGGAGGCAACTGATACCTGTTAAACAAATCAAAGAAAGGTAAACAAAATTTTTCCCTGTTTTCTTACCAGGGTCACGAAAACATTGAACCAATTATGACGACCGCGCGAGTCAAAAGTCAATTATATGTTTAATCGCTGCGGAAAAATATAAAATTCAGAAGCAACCGCTTGCTGTTGCGGAAACTTTTTCCGATAAAAAAATCTTGTTCTTGTTTGAAGAATTTAGAAGTAGGCCATAAAGATACAATAAGATGTAAGAATAACTAAAAATCAATCTTTTCTTTGATAGGGTAGAAAACATTGTGGGAAAAGGAGAAAATGCTGGAAACCTGCATTGTCTCCTTTCCTCAGATTATTTTCAAAAGCCTTCTCTTTCAGGGGTATTAAAAGGCGTCATTGTGTGGTAAAAGGTTAATAAGAATAAACAGATATTCCCCCCCCCCCTTTCCCATCAGCCAATCAAATCTCTTCCCTTTCTGAAATTATCCAATCAGAGAAGCTTTAAGGAAATCAGAATGGGAACCATTAGCCCAAATAAGAATGGGAACCAACAGCCAATCAGAGAAGACTTTAGATATTCAACAGCCAATCAGAGAGCTTCAAAATGGCTCCAAAATGGCGCCCAAATTTTTTGATAAAAAACAGTGAAAAAAAAAAACGGCATAAAAGTGGATTTAAAGTCTTCTTTAAAGGCTGCTGTGCAGTCCTTGGCGAACTGCCAGGCATGCACCATCCACACATGCCAGATTTCACTGAAAATGGGCAAACATTAAGAAAATAGGGGCGCAGCAGACCTTGTTTTGGTCTTTTCAAGCCCCTCTCAAGAATTACTTCCCTTAGACCCTCAATAATGCACCCCCCCCCCTCCCCAGCCCTTAACTGGATTCGCTTTTCAAACTCAGCCCACAATAAATGCTGCACATTGAAACCTTCAATAAGCCAAAGTGATCGATGTACAGTGTAAAAAAGCCCCAGAAATTAATGTGACAAATGGCTAAAAAAAGACTGAAAACACTTTTAGTTGCTTCCTATTGCATGTATCAAACAAAGGCAACTGAAGTGTAATTTTTCTAATCTCTTCAAACTGCAACAAGAAACCCAGTTACGTTGACTACCGTCTCATGCGTGCCAGTTACGCTCATGCGAAAACCCCAGAAAATAATGTGACAAGTGGCTAAAAAAAGACTGAATGCTTCTTATTGCATAAATCAAACAAATGGAACAAAATTTTTAATGTATATTTTTTTCCTCCAATCTCTTTATACCGTGACGACAAATCTATTTATGTTGACTACCGTCTCATAGGTGCCGGTTACGTATCCGCGAAACGCGAAAAATCGACTTACGGAGCACTTCGTAGCAGATGACACCTGTTGCTTAATAGGTCAAATATAGGGACCTTAATTTCTAATATCTGTTTTTTACTTCTCCAGTCTTTTTTTACCGTGACAACAAACCCATTTAGGTCGTCTATTGTCTCGCAGGTGCCGCTTACATACCCGCGAAAACATGAGAAATCGACTTACGGAATATTTTATAGCAGACGACAACTGTTGCTTAAAGTCAATGATAGGGCTTTTTCTATTTTTCTTTTTCATTTTCTCTCACTAGGGCCAATGATTTGGTTATGATGACCATCTCACCCATACGTGACTGATACGTGCTGCGCATAAAATCGTAATATCAACTTTGACACTTTCGGAGGCAACTGATACCTGTTAAACAAATCAAAGAAAGGTAAACAAAATTTTTCCCTGTTTTCTTACCAGGGTCACGAAAACATTGAACCAATTATGACGACCGCGCGAGTCAAAAGTCAATTATATGTTTAATCGCTGCGGAAAAATATAAAATTCAGAAGCAACCGCTTGCTGTTGCGGAAACTTTTTCCGATAAAAAAATCTTGTTCTTGTTTGAAGAATTTAGAAGTAGGCCATAAAGATACAATAAGATGTAAGAATAACTAAAAATCAATCTTTTCTTTGATAGGGTAGAAAACATTGTGGGAAAAGGAGAAAATGCTGGAAACCTGCATTGTCTCCTTTCCTCAGATTATTTTCAAAAGCCTTCTCTTTCAGGGGTATTAAAAGGCGTCATTGTGTGGTAAAAGGTTAATAAGAATAAACAGATATTCCCCCCCCCCCTTTCCCATCAGCCAATCAAATCTCTTCCCTTTCTGAAATTATCCAATCAGAGAAGCTTTAAGGAAATCAGAATGGGAACCATTAGCCCAAATAAGAATGGGAACCAACAGCCAATCAGAGAAGACTTTAGATATTCAACAGCCAATCAGAGAGCTTCAAAATGGCTCCAAAATGGCGCCCAAATTTTTTGATAAAAAACAGTGAAAAAAAAAAAACGGCATAAAAGTGGATTTAAAGTCTTCTTTAAAGGCTGCTGTGCAGTCCTTGGCTAACTGCCAGGCATGCACCATCCACACATGCCAGATTTCACTGAAAATGGGCAAACATTAAGAAAATAGGGGCGCAGCAGACCTTGTTTTGGTCTTTTCAAGCCCCTCTCAAGAATTACTTCCCTTAGACCCTCAATAATGCACCCCCCCCCCTCCCCAGCCCTTAACTGGATTCGCTTTTCAAACTCAGCCCACAATAAATGCTGCACATTGAAACCTTCAATAAGCCAAAGTGATCGATGTACAGTGTAAAAAAGCCCCAGAAATTAATGTGACAAATGGCTAAAAAAAGACTGAAAACACTTTTAGTTGCTTCCTATTGCATGTATCAAACAAAGGCAACTGAAGTGTAATTTTTCTAATCTCTTCAAACTGCAACAAGAAACCCAGTTACGTTGACTACCGTCTCATGCGTGCCAGTTACGCTCATGCGAAAACCCCAGAAAATAATGTGACAAGTGGCTAAAAAAAGACTGAATGCTTCTTATTGCATAAATCAAACAAATGGAACAAAATTTTTAATGTATATTTTTTTCCTCCAATCTCTTTATACCGTGACGACAAATCTATTTATGTTGACTACCGTCTCATAGGTGCCGGTTACGTATCCGCGAAACGCGAAAAATCGACTTACGGAGCACTTCGTAGCAGATGACACCTGTTGCTTAATAGGTCAAATATAGGGACCTTAATTTCTAATATCTGTTTTTTACTTCTCCAGTCTTTTTTTACCGTGACAACAAACCCATTTAGGTCGTCTATTGTCTCGCAGGTGCCGCTTACGTACCCGCGAAAACATGAGAAATCGACTTACGGAATATTTTATAGCAGACGACAACTGTTGCTTAAAGTCAATGATAGGGCTTTTTCTATTTTTCTTTTTCATTTTCTCTCACTAGGGCCAATGATTTGGTTATGATGACCATCTCACCCATACGTGACTGATACGTGCTGCGCATAAAATCGTAATATCAACTTTGACACTTTCGGAGGCAACTGATACCTGTTAAACAAATCAAAGAAAGGTAAACAAAATTTTTCCCTGTTTTCTTACCAGGGTCACGAAAACATTGAACCAATTATGACGACCGCGCGAGTCAAAAGTCAATTATATGTTTAATCGCTGCGGAAAAATATAAAATTCAGAAGCAACCGCTTGCTGTTGCGGAAACTTTTTCCGATAAAAAAATCTTGTTCTTGTTTGAAGAATTTAGAAGTAGGCCATAAAGATACAATAAGATGTAAGAATAACTAAAAATCAATCTTTTCTTTGATAGGGTAGAAAACATTGTGGGAAAAGGAGAAAATGCTGGAAACCTGCATTGTCTCCTTTCCTCAGATTATTTTCAAAAGCCTTCTCTTTCAGGGGTATTAAAAGGCGTCATTGTGTGGTAAAAGGTTAATAAGAATAAACAGATATTCCCCCCCCCCTTTCCCATCAGCCAATCAAATCTCTTCCCTTTCTGAAATTATCCAATCAGAGAAGCTTTAAGGAAATCAGAATGGGAACCATTAGCCCAAATAAGAATGGGAACCAACAGCCAATCAGAGAAGACTTTAGATATTCAACAGCCAATCAGAGAGCTTCAAAATGGCTCCAAAATGGCGCCCAAATTTTTTGATAAAAAACAGTGAAAAAAAAAAACGGCATAAAAGTGGATTTAAAGTCTTCTTTAAAGGCTGCTGTGCAGTCCTTGGCGAACTGCCAGGCATGCACCATCCACACATGCCAGATTTCACTGAAAATGGGCAAACATTAAGAAAATAGGGGCGCAGCAGACCTTGTTTTGGTCTTTTCAAGCCCCTCTCAAGAATTACTTCCCTTAGACCCTCAATAATGCACCCCCCCCTCCCCAGCCCTTAACTGGATTCGCTTTTCAAACTCAGCCCACAATAAATGCTGCACATTGAAACCTTCAATAAGCCAAAGTGATCGATGTACAGTGTAAAAAAGCCCCAGAAATTAATGTGACAAATGGCTAAAAAAAGACTGAAAACACTTTTAGTTGCTTCCTATTGCATGTATCAAACAAAGGCAACTGAAGTGTAATTTTTCTAATCTCTTCAAACTGCAACAAGAAACCCAGTTACGTTGACTACCGTCTCATGCGTGCCAGTTACGCTCATGCGAAAACCCCAGAAAATAATGTGACAAGTGGCTAAAAAAAGACTGAATGCTTCTTATTGCATAAATCAAACAAATGGAACAAAATTTTTAATGTATATTTTTTTCCTCCAATCTCTTTATACCGTGACGACAAATCTATTTATGTTGACTACCGTCTCATAGGTGCCGGTTACGTATCCGCGAAACGCGAAAAATCGACTTACGGAGCACTTCGTAGCAGATGACACCTGTTGCTTAATAGGTCAAATATAGGGACCTTAATTTCTAATATCTGTTTTTTACTTCTCCAGTCTTTTTTTACCGTGACAACAAACCCATTTAGGTCGTCTATTGTCTCGCAGGTGCCGCTTACGTACCCGCGAAAACATGAGAAATCGACTTACGGAATATTTTATAGCAGACAACAACTGTTGCTTAAAGTCAATGATAGGGCTTTTTCTATTTTTCTTTTTCATTTTCTCTCACTAGGGCCAATGATTTGGTTATGATGACCATCTCACCCATACGTGACTGATACGTGCTGCGCATAAAATCGTAATATCAACTTTGACACTTTCGGAGGCAACTGATACCTGTTAAACAAATCAAAGAAAGGTAAACAAAATTTTTCCCTGTTTTCTTACCAGGGTCACGAAAACATTGAACCAATTATGACGACCGCGCGAGTCAAAAGTCAATTATATGTTTAATCGCTGCGGAAAAATATAAAATTCAGAAGCAACCGCTTGCTGTTGCGGAAACTTTTTCCGATAAAAAAATCTTGTTCTTGTTTGAAGAATTTAGAAGTAGGCCATAAAGATACAATAAGATGTAAGAATAACTAAAAATCAATCTTTTCTTTGATAGGGTAGAAAACATTGTGGGAAAAGGAGAAAATGCTGGAAACCTGCATTGTCTCCTTTCCTCAGATTATTTTCAAAAGCCTTCTCTTTCAGGGGTATTAAAAGGCGTCATTGTGTGGTAAAAGGTTAATAAGAATAAACAGATATTCCCCCCCCCTTTCCCATCAGCCAATCAAATCTCTTCCCTTTCTGAAATTATCCAATCAGAGAAGCTTTAAGGAAATCAGAATGGGAACCATTAGCCCAAATAAGAATGGGAACCAACAGCCAATCAGAGAAGACTTTAGATATTCAACAGCCAATCAGAGAGCTTCAAAATGGCTCCAAAATGGCGCCCAAATTTTTTGATAAAAAACAGTGAAAAAAAAAAACGGCATAAAAGTGGATTTAAAGTCTTCTTTAAAGGCTGCTGTGCAGTCCTTGGCGAACTGCCAGGCATGCACCATCCACACATGCCAGATTTCACTGAAAATGGGCAAACATTAAGAAAATAGGGGCGCGGCAGACCTTGTTTTGGTCTTTTCAAGCCCCTCTCAAGAATTACTTCCCTTAGACCCTCAATAATGCACCCCCCCCCCTCCCCAGCCCTTAACTGGATTCGCTTTTCAAACTCAGCCCACAATAAATGCTGCACATTGAAACCTTCAATAAGCCAAAGTGATCGATGTACAGTGTAAAAAAGCCCCAGAAATTAATGTGACAAATGGCTAAAAAAAGACTGAAAACACTTTTAGTTGCTTCCTATTGCATGTATCAAACAAAGGCAACTGAAGTGTAATTTTTCTAATCTCTTCAAACTGCAACAAGAAACCCAGTTACGTTGACTACCGTCTCATGCGTGCCAGTTACGCTCATGCGAAAACCCCAGAAAATAATGTGACAAGTGGCTAAAAAAAGACTGAATGCTTCTTATTGCATAAATCAAACAAATGGAACAAAATTTTTAATGTATATTTTTTTCCTCCAATCTCTTTATACCGTGACGACAAATCTATTTATGTTGACTACCGTCTCATAGGTGCCGGTTACGTATCCGCGAAACGCGAAAAATCGACTTACGGAGCACTTCGTAGCAGATGACACCTGTTGCTTAATAGGTCAAATATAGGGACCTTAATTTCTAATATCTGTTTTTTACTTCTCCAGTCTTTTTTTACCGTGACAACAAACCCATTTAGGTCGTCTATTGTCTCGCAGGTGCCGCTTACGTACCCGCGAAAACATGAGAAATCGACTTACGGAATATTTGATAGCAGACGACAACTGTTGCTTAAAGTCAATGATAGGGCTTTTTCTATTTTTCTTTTTCATTTTCTCTCACTAGGGCCAATGATTTGGTTATGATGACCATCTCACCCATACGTGACTGATACGTGCTGCGCATAAAATCGTAATATCAACTTTGACACTTTCGGAGGCAACTGATACCTGTTAAACAAATCAAAGAAAGGTAAACAAAATTTTTCCCTGTTTTCTTACCAGGGTCACGAAAACATTGAACCAATTATGACGACCGCGCGAGTCAAAAGTCAATTATATGTTTAATCGCTGCGGAAAAATATAAAATTCAGAAGCAACCGCTTGCTGTTGCGGAAACTTTTTCCGATAAAAAAATCTTGTTCTTGTTTGAAGAATTTAGAAGTAGGCCATAAAGATACAATAAGATGTAAGAATAACTAAAAATCAATCTTTTCTTTGATAGGGTAGAAAACATTGTGGGAAAAGGAGAAAATGCTGGAAACCTGCATTGTCTCCTTTCCTCAGATTATTTTCAAAAGCCTTCTCTTTCAGGGGTATTAAAAGGCGTCATTGTGTGGTAAAAGGTTAATAAGAATAAACAGATATTCCCCCCCCCTTTCCCATCAGCCAATCAAATCTCTTCCCTTTCTGAAATTATCCAATCAGAGAAGCTTTAAGGAAATCAGAATGGGAACCATTAGCCCAAATAAGAATGGGAACCAACAGCCAATCAGAGAAGACTTTAGATATTCAACAGCCAATCAGAGAGCTTCAAAATGGCTCCAAAATGGCGCCCAAATTTTTTGATAAAAAACAGTGAAAAAAAAAAACGGCATAAAAGTGGATTTAAAGTCTTCTTTAAAGGCTGCTGTGCAGTCCTTGGCGAACTGCCAGGCATGCACCATCCACACATGCCAGATTTCACTGAAAATGGGCAAACATTAAGAAAATAGGGGCGCAGCAGACCTTGTTTTGGTCTTTTCAAGCCCCTCTCAAGAATTACTTCCCTTAGACCCTCAATAATGCACCCCCCCCTCCCCAGCCCTTAACTGGATTCGCTTTTCAAACTCAGCCCACAATAAATGCTGCACATTGAAACCTTCAATAAGCCAAAGTGATCGATGTACAGTGTAAAAAAGCCCCAGAAATTAATGTGACAAATGGCTAAAAAAAGACTGAAAACACTTTTAGTTGCTTCCTATTGCATGTATCAAACAAAGGCAACTGAAGTGTAATTTTTCTAATCTCTTCAAACTGCAACAAGAAACCCAGTTACGTTGACTACCGTCTCATGCGTGCCAGTTACGCTCATGCGAAAACCCCAGAAAATAATGTGACAAGTGGCTAAAAAAAGACTGAATGCTTCTTATTGCATAAATCAAACAAATGGAACAAAATTTTTAATGTATATTTTTTTCCTCCAATCTCTTTATACCGTGACGACAAATCTATTTATGTTGACTACCGTCTCATAGGTGCCGGTTACGTATCCGCGAAACGCGAAAAATCGACTTACGGAGCACTTCGTAGCAGATGACACCTGTTGCTTAATAGGTCAAATATAGGGACCTTAATTTCTAATATCTGTTTTTTACTTCTCCAGTCTTTTTTTACCGTGACAACAAACCCATTTAGGTCGTCTATTGTCTCGCAGGTGCCGCTTACGTACCCGCGAAAACATGAGAAATCGACTTACGGAATATTTTATAGCAGACGACAACTGTTGCTTAAAGTCAATGATAGGGCTTTTTCTATTTTTCTTTTTCATTTTCTCTCACTAGGGCCAATGGTTTGGTTATGATGACCATCTCACCCATACGTGACTGATACGTGCTGCGCATAAAATCGTAATATCAACTTTGACACTTTTGGAGGCAACTGATACCTGTTAAACAAATCAAAGAAAGGTAAACAAAATTTTTCCCTGTTTTCTTACCAGGGTCACGAAAACATTGAACCAATTATGACGACCGCGCGAGTCAAAAGTCAATTATATGTTTAATCGCTGCGGAAAAATATAAAATTCAGAAGCAACCGCTTGCTGTTGCGGAAACTTTTTCCGATAAAAAAATCTTGTTCTTGTTTGAAGAATTTAGAAGTAGGCCATAAAGATACAATAAGATGTAAGAATAACTAAAAATCAATCTTTTCTTTGATAGGGTAGAAAACATTGTGGGAAAAGGAGAAAATGCTGGAAACCTGCATTGTCTCCTTTCCTCAGATTATTTTCAAAAGCCTTCTCTTTCAGGGGTATTAAAAGGCGTCATTGTGTGGTAAAAGGTTAATAAGAATAAACAGATATTCCCCCCCCCTTTCCCATCAGCCAATCAAATCTCTTCCCTTTCTGAAATTATCCAATCAGAGAAGCTTTAAGGAAATCAGAATGGGAACCATTAGCCCAAATAAGAATGGGAACCAACAGCCAATCAGAGAAGACTTTAGATATTCAACAGCCAATCAGAGAGCTTCAAAATGGCTCCAAAATGGCGCCCAAATTTTTTGATAAAAAACAGTGAAAAAAAAAAAACGGCATAAAAGTGGATTTAAAGTCTTCTTTAAAGGCTGCTGTGCAGTCCTTGGCGAACTGCCAGGCATGCACCATCCACACATGCCAGATTTCACTGAAAATGGGCAAACATTAAGAAAATAGGGGCGCAGCAGACCTTGTTTTGGTCTTTTCAAGCCCCTCTCAAGAATTACTTCCCTTAGACCCTCAATAATGCACCCCCCCCTCCCCAGCCCTTAACTGGATTCGCTTTTCAAACTCAGCCCACAATAAATGCTGCACATTGAAACCTTCAATAAGCCAAAGTGATCGATGTACAGTGTAAAAAAGCCCCAGAAATTAATGTGACAAATGGCTAAAAAAAGACTGAAAACACTTTTAGTTGCTTCCTATTGCATGTATCAAACAAAGGCAACTGAAGTGTAATTTTTCTAATCTCTTCAAACTGCAACAAGAAACCCAGTTACGTTGACTACCGCCTCATGCGTGCCAGTTACGCTCATGCGAAAACCCCAGAAAATAATGTGACAAGTGGCTAAAAAAAGACTGAATGCTTCTTATTGCATAAATCAAACAAATGGAACAAAATTTTTAATGTATATTTTTTTCCTCCAATCTCTTTATACCGTGACGACAAATCTATTTATGTTGACTACCGTCTCATAGGTGCCGGTTACGTATCCGCGAAACGCGAAAAATCGACTTACGGAGCACTTCGTAGCAGATGACACCTGTTGCTTAATAGGTCAAATATAGGGACCTTAATTTCTAATATCTGTTTTTTACTTCTCCAGTCTTTTTTTACCGTGACAACAAACCCATTTAGGTCGTCTATTGTCTCGCAGGTGCCGCTTACGTACCCGCGAAAACATGAGAAATCGACTTACGGAATATTTTATAGCAGACGACAACTGTTGCTTAAAGTCAATGATAGGGCTTTTTCTATTTTTCTTTTTCATTTTCTCTCACTAGGGCCAATGATTTGGTTATGATGACCATCTCACCCATACGTGACTGATACGTGCTGCGCATAAAATCGTTATATCAACTTTGACACTTTCGGAGGCAACTGATACCTGTTAAACAAATCAAAGAAAGGTAAACAAAATTTTTCCCTGTTTTCTTACCAGGGTCACGAAAACATTGAACCAATTATGACGACCGCGCGAGTCAAAAGTCAATTATATGTTTAATCGCTGCGGAAAAATATAAAATTCAGAAGCAACCGCTTGCTGTTGCGGAAACTTTTTCCGATAAAAAAATCTTGTTCTTGTTTGAAGAATTTAGAAGTAGGCCATAAAGATACAATAAGATGTAAGAATAACTAAAAATCAATCTTTTCTTTGATAGGGTAGAAAACATTGTGGGAAAAGGAGAAAATGCTGGAAACCTGCATTGTCTCCTTTCCTCAGATTATTTTCAAAAGCCTTCTCTTTCAGGGGTATTAAAAGGCGTCATTGTGTGGTAAAAGGTTAATAAGAATAAACAGATATTCCCCCCCCCTTTCCCATCAGCCAATCAAATCTCTTCCCTTTCTGAAATTATCCAATCAGAGAAGCTTTAAGGAAATCAGAATGGGAACCATTAGCCCAAATAAGAATGGGAACCAACAGCCAATCAGAGAAGACTTTAGATATCCAACAGCCAATCAGAGAGCTTCAAAATGGCTCCAAAATGGCGCCCAAATTTTTTGATAAAAAACAGTGAAAAAAAAAAACGGCATAAAAGTGGATTTAAAGTCTTCTTTAAAGGCTGCTGTGCAGTCCTTGGCGAACTGCCAGGCATGCACCATCCACACATGCCAGATTTCACTGAAAATGGGCAAACATTAAGAAAATAGGGGCGCAGCAGACCTTGTTTTGGTCTTTTCAAGCCCCTCTCAAGAATTACTTCCCTTAGACCCTCAATAATGCACCCCCCCCCTCCCCAGCCCTTAACTGGATTCGCTTTTCAAACTCAGCCCACAATAAATGCTGCACATTGAAACCTTCAATAAGCCAAAGTGATCGATGTACAGTGTAAAAAAGCCCCAGAAATTAATGTGACAAATGGCTAAAAAAAGACTGAAAACACTTTTAGTTGCTTCCTATTGCATGTATCAAACAAAGGCAACTGAAGTGTAATTTTTCTAATCTCTTCAAACTGCAACAAGAAACCCAGTTACGTTGACTACCGTCTCATGCGTGCCAGTTACGCTCATGCGAAAACCCCAGAAAATAATGTGACAAGTGGCTAAAAAAAGACTGAATGCTTCTTATTGCATAAATCAAACAAATGGAACAAAATTTTTAATGTATATTTTTTTCCTCCAATCTCTTTATACCGTGACGACAAATCTATTTATGTTGACTACCGTCTCATAGGTGCCGGTTACGTATCCGCGAAACGCGAAAAATCGACTTACGGAGCACTTCGTAGCAGATGACACCTGTTGCTTAATAGGTCAAATATAGGGACCTTAATTTCTAATATCTGTTTTTTACTTCTCCAGTCTTTTTTTACCGTGACAACAAACCCATTTAGGTCGTCTATTGTCTCGCAGGTGCCGCTTACGTACCCGCGAAAACATGAGAAATCGACTTACGGAATATTTTATAGCAGACGACAACTGTTGCTTAAAGTCAATGATAGGGCTTTTTCTATTTTTCTTTTTCATTTTCTCTCACTAGGGCCAATGATTTGGTTATGATGACCATCTCACCCATACGTGACTGATACGTGCTGCGCATAAAATCGTAATATCAACTTTGACACTTTCGGAGGCAACTGATACCTGTTAAACAAATCAAAGAAAGGTAAACAAAATTTTTCCCTGTTTTCTTACCAGGGTCACGAAAACATTGAACCAATTATGACGACCGCGCGAGTCAAAAGTCAATTATATGTTTAATCGCTGCGGAAAAATATAAAATTCAGAAGCAACCGCTTGCTGTTGCGGAAACTTTTTCCGATAAAAAAATCTTGTTCTTGTTTGAAGAATTTAGAAGTAGGCCATAAAGATACAATAAGATGTAAGAATAACTAAAAATCAATCTTTTCTTTGATAGGGTAGAAAACATTGTGGGAAAAGGAGAAAATGCTGGAAACCTGCATTGTCTCCTTTCCTCAGATTATTTTCAAAAGCCTTCTCTTTCAGGGGTATTAAAAGGCGTCATTGTGTGGTAAAAGGTTAATAAGAATAAACAGATATTCCCCCCCCCTTTCCCATCAGCCAATCAAATCTCTTCCCTTTCTGAAATTATCCAATCAGAGAAGCTTTAAGGAAATCAGAATGGGAACCATTAGCCCAAATAAGAATGGGAACCAACAGCCAATCAGAGAAGACTTTAGATATTCAACAGCCAATCAGAGAGCTTCAAAATGGCTCCAAAATGGCGCCCAAATTTTTTGATAAAAAACAGTGAAAAAAAAAAACGGCATAAAAGTGGATTTAAAGTCTTCTTTAAAGGCTGCTGTGCAGTCCTTGGCGAACTGCCAGGCATGCACCATCCACACATGCCAGATTTCACTGAAAATGGGCAAACATTAAGAAAATAGGGGCGCAGCAGACCTTGTTTTGGTCTTTTCAAGCCCCTCTCAAGAATTACTTCCCTTAGACCCTCAATAATGCACCCCCCCCCCTCCCCAGCCCTTAACTGGATTCGCTTTTCAAACTCAGCCCACAATAAATGCTGCACATTGAAACCTTCAATAAGCCAAAGTGATCGATGTACAGTGTAAAAAAGCCCCAGAAATTAATGTGACAAATGGCTAAAAAAAGACTGAAAACACTTTTAGTTGCTTCCTATTGCATGTATCAAACAAAGGCAACTGAAGTGTAATTTTTCTAATCTCTTCAAACTGCAACAAGAAACCCAGTTACGTTGACTACCGTCTCATGCGTGCCAGTTACGCTCATGCGAAAACCCCAGAAAATAATGTGACAAGTGGCTAAAAAAAGACTGAATGCTTCTTATTGCATAAATCAAACAAATGGAACAAAATTTTTAATGTATATTTTTTTCCTCCAATCTCTTTATACCGTGACGACAAATCTATTTATGTTGACTACCGTCTCATAGGTGCCGGTTACGTATCCGCGAAACGCGAAAAATCGACTTACGGAGCACTTCGTAGCAGATGACACCTGTTGCTTAATAGGTCAAATATAGGGACCTTAATTTCTAATATCTGTTTTTTACTTCTCCAGTCTTTTTTTACCGTGACAACAAACCCATTTAGGTCGTCTATTGTCTCGCAGGTGCCGCTTACGTACCCGCGAAAACATGAGAAATCGACTTACGGAATATTTTATAGCAGACAACAACTGTTGCTTAAAGTCAATGATAGGGCTTTTTCTATTTTTCTTTTTCATTTTCTCTCACTAGGGCCAATGATTTGGTTATGATGACCATCTCACCCATACGTGACTGATACGTGCTGCGCATAAAATCGTAATATCAACTTTGACACTTTCGGAGGCAACTGATACCTGTTAAACAAATCAAAGAAAGGTAAACAAAATTTTTCCCTGTTTTCTTACCAGGGTCACGAAAACATTGAACCAATTATGACGACCGCGCGAGTCAAAAGTCAATTATATGTTTAATCGCTGCGGAAAAATATAAAATTCAGAAGCAACCGCTTGCTGTTGCGGAAACTTTTTCCGATAAAAAAATCTTGTTCTTGTTTGAAGAATTTAGAAGTAGGCCATAAAGATACAATAAGATGTAAGAATAACTAAAAATCAATCTTTTCTTTGATAGGGTAGAAAACATTGTGGGAAAAGGAGAAAATGCTGGAAACCTGCATTGTCTCCTTTCCTCAGATTATTTTCAAAAGCCTTCTCTTTCAGGGGTATTAAAAGGCGTCATTGTGTGGTAAAAGGTTAATAAGAATAAACAGATATTCCCCCCCCCTTTCCCATCAGCCAATCAAATCTCTTCCCTTTCTGAAATTATCCAATCAGAGAAGCTTTAAGGAAATCAGAATGGGAACCATTAGCCCAAATAAGAATGGGAACCAACAGCCAATCAGAGAAGACTTTAGATATTCAACAGCCAATCAGAGAGCTTCAAAATGGCTCCAAAATGGCGCCCAAATTTTTTGATAAAAAACAGTGAAAAAAAAAAACGGCATAAAAGTGGATTTAAAGTCTTCTTTAAAGGCTGCTGTGCAGTCCTTGGCGAACTGCCAGGCATGCACCATCCACACATGCCAGATTTCACTGAAAATGGGCAAACATTAAGAAAATAGGGGCGCGGCAGACCTTGTTTTGGTCTTTTCAAGCCCCTCTCAAGAATTACTTCCCTTAGACCCTCAATAATGCACCCCCCCCCCTCCCCAGCCCTTAACTGGATTCGCTTTTCAAACTCAGCCCACAATAAATGCTGCACATTGAAACCTTCAATAAGCCAAAGTGATCGATGTACAGTGTAAAAAAGCCCCAGAAATTAATGTGACAAATGGCTAAAAAAAGACTGAAAACACTTTTAGTTGCTTCCTATTGCATGTATCAAACAAAGGCAACTGAAGTGTAATTTTTCTAATCTCTTCAAACTGCAACAAGAAACCCAGTTACGTTGACTACCGTCTCATGCGTGCCAGTTACGCTCATGCGAAAACCCCAGAAAATAATGTGACAAGTGGCTAAAAAAAGACTGAATGCTTCTTATTGCATAAATCAAACAAATGGAACAAAATTTTTAATGTATATTTTTTTCCTCCAATCTCTTTATACCGTGACGACAAATCTATTTATGTTGACTACCGTCTCATAGGTGCCGGTTACGTATCCGCGAAACGCGAAAAATCGACTTACGGAGCACTTCGTAGCAGATGACACCTGTTGCTTAATAGGTCAAATATAGGGACCTTAATTTCTAATATCTGTTTTTTACTTCTCCAGTCTTTTTTTACCGTGACAACAAACCCATTTAGGTCGTCTATTGTCTCGCAGGTGCCGCTTACGTACCCGCGAAAACATGAGAAATCGACTTACGGAATATTTGATAGCAGACGACAACTGTTGCTTAAAGTCAATGATAGGGCTTTTTCTATTTTTCTTTTTCATTTTCTCTCACTAGGGCCAATGATTTGGTTATGATGACCATCTCACCCATACGTGACTGATACGTGCTGCGCATAAAATCGTAATATCAACTTTGACACTTTCGGAGGCAACTGATACCTGTTAAACAAATCAAAGAAAGGTAAACAAAATTTTTCCCTGTTTTCTTACCAGGGTCACGAAAACATTGAACCAATTATGACGACCGCGCGAGTCAAAAGTCAATTATATGTTTAATCGCTGCGGAAAAATATAAAATTCAGAAGCAACCGCTTGCTGTTGCGGAAACTTTTTCCGATAAAAAAATCTTGTTCTTGTTTGAAGAATTTAGAAGTAGGCCATAAAGATACAATAAGATGTAAGAATAACTAAAAATCAATCTTTTCTTTGATAGGGTAGAAAACATTGTGGGAAAAGGAGAAAATGCTGGAAACCTGCATTGTCTCCTTTCCTCAGATTATTTTCAAAAGCCTTCTCTTTCAGGGGTATTAAAAGGCGTCATTGTGTGGTAAAAGGTTAATAAGAATAAACAGATATTCCCCCCCCCTTTCCCATCAGCCAATCAAATCTCTTCCCTTTCTGAAATTATCCAATCAGAGAAGCTTTAAGGAAATCAGAATGGGAACCATTAGCCCAAATAAGAATGGGAACCAACAGCCAATCAGAGAAGACTTTAGATATTCAACAGCCAATCAGAGAGCTTCAAAATGGCTCCAAAATGGCGCCCAAATTTTTTGATAAAAAACAGTGAAAAAAAAAAACGGCATAAAAGTGGATTTAAAGTCTTCTTTAAAGGCTGCTGTGCAGTCCTTGGCGAACTGCCAGGCATGCACCATCCACACATGCCAGATTTCACTGAAAATGGGCAAACATTAAGAAAATAGGGGCGCAGCAGACCTTGTTTTGGTCTTTTCAAGCCCCTCTCAAGAATTACTTCCCTTAGACCCTCAATAATGCACCCCCCCCCTCCCCAGCCCTTAACTGGATTCGCTTTTCAAACTCAGCCCACAATAAATGCTGCACATTGAAACCTTCAATAAGCCAAAGTGATCGATGTACAGTGTAAAAAAGCCCCAGAAATTAATGTGACAAATGGCTAAAAAAAGACTGAAAACACTTTTAGTTGCTTCCTATTGCATGTATCAAACAAAGGCAACTGAAGTGTAATTTTTCTAATCTCTTCAAACTGCAACAAGAAACCCAGTTACGTTGACTACCGTCTCATGCGTGCCAGTTACGCTCATGCGAAAACCCCAGAAAATAATGTGACAAGTGGCTAAAAAAAGACTGAATGCTTCTTATTGCATAAATCAAACAAATGGAACAAAATTTTTAATGTATATTTTTTTCCTCCAATCTCTTTATACCGTGACGACAAATCTATTTATGTTGACTACCGTCTCATAGGTGCCGGTTACGTATCCGCGAAACGCGAAAAATCGACTTACGGAGCACTTCGTAGCAGATGACACCTGTTGCTTAATAGGTCAAATATAGGGACCTTAATTTCTAATATCTGTTTTTTACTTCTCCAGTCTTTTTTTACCGTGACAACAAACCCATTTAGGTCGTCTATTGTCTCGCAGGTGCCGCTTACGTACCCGCGAAAACATGAGAAATCGACTTACGGAATATTTTATAGCAGACGACAACTGTTGCTTAAAGTCAATGATAGGGCTTTTTCTATTTTTCTTTTTCATTTTCTCTCACTAGGGCCAATGGTTTGGTTATGATGACCATCTCACCCATACGTGACTGATACGTGCTGCGCATAAAATCGTAATATCAACTTTGACACTTTCGGAGGCAACTGATACCTGTTAAACAAATCAAAGAAAGGTAAACAAAATTTTTCCCTGTTTTCTTACCAGGGTCACGAAAACATTGAACCAATTATGACGACCGCGCGAGTCAAAAGTCAATTATATGTTTAATCGCTGCGGAAAAATATAAAATTCAGAAGCAACCGCTTGCTGTTGCGGAAACTTTTTCCGATAAAAAAATCTTGTTCTTGTTTGAAGAATTTAGAAGTAGGCCATAAAGATACAATAAGATGTAAGAATAACTAAAAATCAATCTTTTCTTTGATAGGGTAGAAAACATTGTGGGAAAAGGAGAAAATGCTGGAAACCTGCATTGTCTCCTTTCCTCAGATTATTTTCAAAAGCCTTCTCTTTCAGGGGTATTAAAAGGCGTCATTGTGTGGTAAAAGGTTAATAAGAATAAACAGATATTCCCCCCCCCTTTCCCATCAGCCAATCAAATCTCTTCCCTTTCTGAAATTATCCAATCAGAGAAGCTTTAAGGAAATCAGAATGGGAACCATTAGCCCAAATAAGAATGGGAACCAACAGCCAATCAGAGAAGACTTTAGATATTCAACAGCCAATCAGAGAGCTTCAAAATGGCTCCAAAATGGCGCCCAAATTTTTTGATAAAAAACAGTGAAAAAAAAAAAACGGCATAAAAGTGGATTTAAAGTCTTCTTTAAAGGCTGCTGTGCAGTCCTTGGCGAACTGCCAGGCATGCACCATCCACACATGCCAGATTTCACTGAAAATGGGCAAACATTAAGAAAATAGGGGCGCAGCAGACCTTGTTTTGGTCTTTTCAAGCCCCTCTCAAGAATTACTTCCCTTAGACCCTCAATAATGCACCCCCCCCCTCCCCAGCCCTTAACTGGATTCGCTTTTCAAACTCAGCCCACAATAAATGCTGCACATTGAAACCTTCAATAAGCCAAAGTGATCGATGTACAGTGTAAAAAAGCCCCAGAAATTAATGTGACAAATGGCTAAAAAAAGACTGAAAACACTTTTAGTTGCTTCCTATTGCATGTATCAAACAAAGGCAACTGAAGTGTAATTTTTCTAATCTCTTCAAACTGCAACAAGAAACCCAGTTACGTTGACTACCGCCTCATGCGTGCCAGTTACGCTCATGCGAAAACCCCAGAAAATAATGTGACAAGTGGCTAAAAAAAGACTGAATGCTTCTTATTGCATAAATCAAACAAATGGAACAAAATTTTTAATGTATATTTTTTTCCTCCAATCTCTTTATACCGTGACGACAAATCTATTTATGTTGACTACCGTCTCATAGGTGCCGGTTACGTATCCGCGAAACGCGAAAAATCGACTTACGGAGCACTTCGTAGCAGATGACACCTGTTGCTTAATAGGTCAAATATAGGGACCTTAATTTCTAATATCTGTTTTTTACTTCTCCAGTCTTTTTTTACCGTGACAACAAACCCATTTAGGTCGTCTATTGTCTCGCAGGTGCCGCTTACGTACCCGCGAAAACATGAGAAATCGACTTACGGAATATTTTATAGCAGACGACAACTGTTGCTTAAAGTCAATGATAGGGCTTTTTCTATTTTTCTTTTTCATTTTCTCTCACTAGGGCCAATGATTTGGTTATGATGACCATCTCACCCATACGTGACTGATACGTGCTGCGCATAAAATCGTTATATCAACTTTGACACTTTCGGAGGCAACTGATACCTGTTAAACAAATCAAAGAAAGGTAAACAAAATTTTTCCCTGTTTTCTTACCAGGGTCACGAAAACATTGAACCAATTATGACGACCGCGCGAGTCAAAAGTCAATTATATGTTTAATCGCTGCGGAAAAATATAAAATTCAGAAGCAACCGCTTGCTGTTGCGGAAACTTTTTCCGATAAAAAAATCTTGTTCTTGTTTGAAGAATTTAGAAGTAGGCCATAAAGATACAATAAGATGTAAGAATAACTAAAAATCAATCTTTTCTTTGATAGGGTAGAAAACATTGTGGGAAAAGGAGAAAATGCTGGAAACCTGCATTGTCTCCTTTCCTCAGATTATTTTCAAAAGCCTTCTCTTTCAGGGGTATTAAAAGGCGTCATTGTGTGGTAAAAGGTTAATAAGAATAAACAGATATTCCCCCCCCCCCTTTCCCATCAGCCAATCAAATCTCTTCCCTTTCTGAAATTATCCAATCAGAGAAGCTTTAAGGAAATCAGAATGGGAACCATTAGCCCAAATAAGAATGGGAACCAACAGCCAATCAGAGAAGACTTTAGATATCCAACAGCCAATCAGAGAGCTTCAAAATGGCTCCAAAATGGCGCCCAAATTTTTTGATAAAAAACAGTGAAAAAAAAAAACGGCATAAAAGTGGATTTAAAGTCTTCTTTAAAGGCTGCTGTGCAGTCCTTGGCGAACTGCCAGGCATGCACCATCCACACATGCCAGATTTCACTGAAAATGGGCAAACATTAAGAAAATAGGGGCGCAGCAGACCTTGTTTTGGTCTTTTCAAGCCCCTCTCAAGAATTACTTCCCTTAGACCCTCAATAATGCACCCCCCCCCCTCCCCAGCCCTTAACTGGATTCGCTTTTCAAACTCAGCCCACAATAAATGCTGCACATTGAAACCTTCAATAAGCCAAAGTGATCGATGTACAGTGTAAAAAAGCCCCAGAAATTAATGTGACAAATGGCTAAAAAAAGACTGAAAACACTTTTAGTTGCTTCCTATTGCATGTATCAAACAAAGGCAACTGAAGTGTAATTTTTCTAATCTCTTCAAACTGCAACAAGAAACCCAGTTACGTTGACTACCGTCTCATGCGTGCCAGTTACGCTCATGCGAAAACCCCAGAAAATAATGTGACAAGTGGCTAAAAAAAGACTGAATGCTTCTTATTGCATAAATCAAACAAATGGAACAAAATTTTTAATGTATATTTTTTTCCTCCAATCTCTTTATACCGTGACGACAAATCTATTTATGTTGACTACCGTCTCATAGGTGCCGGTTACGTATCCGCGAAACGCGAAAAATCGACTTACGGAGCACTTCGTAGCAGATGACACCTGTTGCTTAATAGGTCAAATATAGGGACCTTAATTTCTAATATCTGTTTTTTACTTCTCCAGTCTTTTTTTACCGTGACAACAAACCCATTTAGGTCGTCTATTGTCTCGCAGGTGCCGCTTACGTACCCGCGAAAACATGAGAAATCGACTTACGGAATATTTTATAGCAGACGACAACTGTTGCTTAAAGTCAATGATAGGGCTTTTTCTATTTTTCTTTTTCATTTTCTCTCACTAGGGCCAATGATTTGGTTATGATGACCATCTCACCCATACGTGACTGATACGTGCTGCGCATAAAATCGTAATATCAACTTTGACACTTTCGGAGGCAACTGATACCTGTTAAACAAATCAAAGAAAGGTAAACAAAATTTTTCCCTGTTTTCTTACCAGGGTCACGAAAACATTGAACCAATTATGACGACCGCGCGAGTCAAAAGTCAATTATATGTTTAATCGCTGCGGAAAAATATAAAATTCAGAAGCAACCGCTTGCTGTTGCGGAAACTTTTTCCGATAAAAAAATCTTGTTCTTGTTTGAAGAATTTAGAAGTAGGCCATAAAGATACAATAAGATGTAAGAATAACTAAAAATCAATCTTTTCTTTGATAGGGTAGAAAACATTGTGGGAAAAGGAGAAAATGCTGGAAACCTGCATTGTCTCCTTTCCTCAGATTATTTTCAAAAGCCTTCTCTTTCAGGGGTATTAAAAGGCGTCATTGTGTGGTAAAAGGTTAATAAGAATAAACAGATATTCCCCCCCCTTTCCCATCAGCCAATCAAATCTCTTCCCTTTCTGAAATTATCCAATCAGAGAAGCTTTAAGGAAATCAGAATGGGAACCATTAGCCCAAATAAGAATGGGAACCAACAGCCAATCAGAGAAGACTTTAGATATTCAACAGCCAATCAGAGAGCTTCAAAATGGCTCCAAAATGGCGCCCAAATTTTTTGATAAAAAACAGTGAAAAAAAAAAACGGCATAAAAGTGGATTTAAAGTCTTCTTTAAAGGCTGCTGTGCAGTCCTTGGCGAACTGCCAGGCATGCACCATCCACACATGCCAGATTTCACTGAAAATGGGCAAACATTAAGAAAATAGGGGCGCAGCAGACCTTGTTTTGGTCTTTTCAAGCCCCTCTCAAGAATTACTTCCCTTAGACCCTCAATAATGCACCCCCCCCCTCCCCAGCCCTTAACTGGATTCGCTTTTCAAACTCAGCCCACAATAAATGCTGCACATTGAAACCTTCAATAAGCCAAAGTGATCGATGTACAGTGTAAAAAAGCCCCAGAAATTAATGTGACAAATGGCTAAAAAAAGACTGAAAACACTTTTAGTTGCTTCCTATTGCATGTATCAAACAAAGGCAACTGAAGTGTAATTTTTCTAATCTCTTCAAACTGCAACAAGAAACCCAGTTACGTTGACTACCGTCTCATGCGTGCCAGTTACGCTCATGCGAAAACCCCAGAAAATAATGTGACAAGTGGCTAAAAAAAGACTGAATGCTTCTTATTGCATAAATCAAACAAATGGAACAAAATTTTTAATGTATATTTTTTTCCTCCAATCTCTTTATACCGTGACGACAAATCTATTTATGTTGACTACCGTCTCATAGGTGCCGGTTACGTATCCGCGAAATGCGAAAAATCGACTTACGGAGCACTTCGTAGCAGATGACACCTGTTGCTTAATAGGTCAAATATAGGGACCTTAATTTCTAATATCTGTTTTTTACTTCTCCAGTCTTTTTTTACCGTGACAACAAACCCATTTAGGTCGTCTATTGTCTCGCAGGTGCCGCTTACGTACCCGCGAAAACATGAGAAATCGACTTACGGAATATTTTATAGCAGACGACAACTGTTGCTTAAAGTCAATGATAGGGCTTTTTCTATTTTTCTTTTTCATTTTCTCTCACTAGGGCCAATGATTTGGTTATGATGACCATCTCACCCATACGTGACTGATACGTGCTGCGCATAAAATCGTAATATCAACTTTGACACTTTCGGAGGCAACTGATACCTGTTAAACAAATCAAAGAAAGGTAAACAAAATTTTTCCCTGTTTTCTTACCAGGGTCACGAAAACATTGAACCAATTATGACGACCGCGCGAGTCAAAAGTCAATTATATGTTTAATCGCTGCGGAAAAATATAAAATTCAGAAGCAACCGCTTGCTGTTGCGGAAACTTTTTCCGATAAAAAAATCTTGTTCTTGTTTGAAGAATTTAGAAGTAGGCCATAAAGATACAATAAGATGTAAGAATAACTAAAAATCAATCTTTTCTTTGATAGGGTAGAAAACATTGTGGGAAAAGGAGAAAATGCTGGAAACCTGCATTGTCTCCTTTCCTCAGATTATTTTCAAAAGCCTTCTCTTTCAGGGGTATTAAAAGGCGTCATTGTGTGGTAAAAGGTTAATAAGAATAAACAGATATTCCCCCCCCCTTTCCCATCAGCCAATCAAATCTCTTCCCTTTCTGAAATTATCCAATCAGAGAAGCTTTAAGGAAATCAGAATGGGAACCATTAGCCCAAATAAGAATGGGAACCAACAGCCAATCAGAGAAGACTTTAGATATTCAACAGCCAATCAGAGAGCTTCAAAATGGCTCCAAAATGGCGCCCAAATTTTTTGATAAAAAACAGTGAAAAAAAAAAACGGCATAAAAGTGGATTTAAAGTCTTCTTTAAAGGCTGCTGTGCAGTCCTTGGCGAACTGCCAGGCATGCACCATCCACACATGCCAGATTTCACTGAAAATGGGCAAACATTAAGAAAATAGGGGCGCAGCAGACCTTGTTTTGGTCTTTTCAAGCCCCTCTCAAGAATTACTTCCCTTAGACCCTCAATAATGCACCCCCCCCCTCCCCAGCCCTTAACTGGATTCGCTTTTCAAACTCAGCCCACAATAAATGCTGCACATTGAAACCTTCAATAAGCCAAAGTGATCGATGTACAGTGTAAAAAAGCCCCAGAAATTAATGTGACAAATGGCTAAAAAAAGACTGAAAACACTTTTAGTTGCTTCCTATTGCATGTATCAAACAAAGGCAACTGAAGTGTAATTTTTCTAATCTCTTCAAACTGCAACAAGAAACCCAGTTACGTTGACTACCGTCTCATGCGTGCCAGTTACGCTCATGCGAAAACCCCAGAAAATAATGTGACAAGTGGCTAAAAAAAGACTGAATGCTTCTTATTGCATAAATCAAACAAATGGAACAAAATTTTTAATGTATATTTTTTTCCTCCAATCTCTTTATACCGTGACGACAAATCTATTTATGTTGACTACCGTCTCATAGGTGCCGGTTACGTATCCGCGAAACGCGAAAAATCGACTTACGGAGCACTTCGTAGCAGATGACACCTGTTGCTTAATAGGTCAAATATAGGGACCTTAATTTCTAATATCTGTTTTTTACTTCTCCAGTCTTTTTTTACCGTGACAACAAACCCATTTAGGTCGTCTATTGTCTCGCAGGTGCCGCTTACGTACCCGCGAAAACATGAGAAATCGACTTACGGAATATTTTATAGCAGACGACAACTGTTGCTTAAAGTCAATGATAGGGCTTTTTCTATTTTTCTTTTTCATTTTCTCTCACTAGGGCCAATGATTTGGTTATGATGACCATCTCACCCATACGTGACTGATACGTGCTGCGCATAAAATCGTAATATCAACTTTGACACTTTCGGAGGCAACTGATACCTGTTAAACAAATCAAAGAAAGGTAAACAAAATTTTTCCCTGTTTTCTTACCAGGGTCACGAAAACATTGAACCAATTATGACGACCGCGCGAGTCAAAAGTCAATTATATGTTTAATCGCTGCGGAAAAATATAAAATTCAGAAGCAACCGCTTGCTGTTGCGGAAACTTTTTCCGATAAAAAAATCTTGTTCTTGTTTGAAGAATTTAGAAGTAGGCCATAAAGATACAATAAGATGTAAGAATAACTAAAAATCAATCTTTTCTTTGATAGGGTAGAAAACATTGTGGGAAAAGGAGAAAATGCTGGAAACCTGCATTGTCTCCTTTCCTCAGATTATTTTCAAAAGCCTTCTCTTTCAGGGGTATTAAAAGGCGTCATTGTGTGGTAAAAGGTTAATAAGAATAAACAGATATTCCCCCCCCCTTTCCCATCAGCCAATCAAATCTCTTCCCTTTCTGAAATTATCCAATCAGAGAAGCTTTAAGGAAATCAGAATGGGAACCATTAGCCCAAATAAGAATGGGAACCAACAGCCAATCAGAGAAGACTTTAGATATTCAACAGCCAATCAGAGAGCTTCAAAATGGCTCCAAAATGGCGCCCAAATTTTTTGATAAAAAACAGTGAAAAAAAAAAACGGCATAA
This sequence comes from Tridacna crocea, assembly GCA_943736015.1. Classification (NCBI taxonomy): domain Eukaryota; kingdom Metazoa; phylum Mollusca; class Bivalvia; order Cardiida; family Cardiidae; genus Tridacna; species Tridacna crocea. The sequence goes on from OX031067.1 coordinate 15,929,900, forward strand.
AAGTGGATTTAAAGTCTTCTTTAAAGGCTGCTGTGCAGTCCTTGGCGAACTGCCAGGCATGCACCATCCACACATGCCAGATTTCACTGAAAATGGGCAAACATTAAGAAAATAGGGGCGCAGCAGACCTTGTTTTGGTCTTTTCAAGCCCCTCTCAAGAATTACTTCCCTTAGACCCTCAATAATGCACCCCCCCCCTCCCCAGCCCTTAACTGGATTCGCTTTTCAAACTCAGCCCACAATAAATGCTGCACATTGAAACCTTCAATAAGCCAAAGTGATCGATGTACAGTGTAAAAAAGCCCCAGAAATTAATGTGACAAATGGCTAAAAAAAGACTGAAAACACTTTTAGTTGCTTCCTATTGCATGTATCAAACAAAGGCAACTGAAGTGTAATTTTTCTAATCTCTTCAAACTGCAACAAGAAACCCAGTTACGTTGACTACCGTCTCATGCGTGCCAGTTACGCTCATGCGAAAACCCCAGAAAATAATGTGACAAGTGGCTAAAAAAAGACTGAATGCTTCTTATTGCATAAATCAAACAAATGGAACAAAATTTTTAATGTATATTTTTTTCCTCCAATCTCTTTATACCGTGACGACAAATCTATTTATGTTGACTACCGTCTCATAGGTGCCGGTTACGTATCCGCGAAACGCGAAAAATCGACTTACGGAGCACTTCGTAGCAGATGACACCTGTTGCTTAATAGGTCAAATATAGGGACCTTAATTTCTAATATCTGTTTTTTACTTCTCCAGTCTTTTTTTACCGTGACAACAAACCCATTTAGGTCGTCTATTGTCTCGCAGGTGCCGCTTACGTACCCGCGAAAACATGAGAAATCGACTTACGGAATATTTTATAGCAGACGACAACTGTTGCTTAAAGTCAATGATAGGGCTTTTTCTATTTTTCTTTTTCATTTTCTCTCACTAGGGCCAATGATTTGGTTATGATGACCATCTCACCCATACGTGACTGATACGTGCTGCGCATAAAATCGTAATATCAACTTTGACACTTTCGGAGGCAACTGATACCTGTTAAACAAATCAAAGAAAGGTAAACAAAATTTTTCCCTGTTTTCTTACCAGGGTCACGAAAACATTGAACCAATTATGACGACCGCGCGAGTCAAAAGTCAATTATATGTTTAATCGCTGCGGAAAAATATAAAATTCAGAAGCAACCGCTTGCTGTTGCGGAAACTTTTTCCGATAAAAAAATCTTGTTCTTGTTTGAAGAATTTAGAAGTAGGCCATAAAGATACAATAAGATGTAAGAATAACTAAAAATCAATCTTTTCTTTGATAGGGTAGAAAACATTGTGGGAAAAGGAGAAAATGCTGGAAACCTGCATTGTCTCCTTTCCTCAGATTATTTTCAAAAGCCTTCTCTTTCAGGGGTATTAAAAGGCGTCATTGTGTGGTAAAAGGTTAATAAGAATAAACAGATATTCCCCCCCCCTTTCCCATCAGCCAATCAAATCTCTTCCCTTTCTGAAATTATCCAATCAGAGAAGCTTTAAGGAAATCAGAATGGGAACCATTAGCCCAAATAAGAATGGGAACCAACAGCCAATCAGAGAAGACTTTAGATATTCAACAGCCAATCAGAGAGCTTCAAAATGGCTCCAAAATGGCGCCCAAATTTTTTGATAAAAAACAGTGAAAAAAAAAAACGGCATAAAAGTGGATTTAAAGTCTTCTTTAAAGGCTGCTGTGCAGTCCTTGGCGAACTGCCAGGCATGCACCATCCACACATGCCAGATTTCACTGAAAATGGGCAAACATTAAGAAAATAGGGGCGCAGCAGACCTTGTTTTGGTCTTTTCAAGCCCCTCTCAAGAATTACTTCCCTTAGACCCTCAATAATGCACCCCCCCCTCCCCAGCCCTTAACTGGATTCGCTTTTCAAACTCAGCCCACAATAAATGCTGCACATTGAAACCTTCAATAAGCCAAAGTGATCGATGTACAGTGTAAAAAAGCCCCAGAAATTAATGTGACAAATGGCTAAAAAAAGACTGAAAACACTTTTAGTTGCTTCCTATTGCATGTATCAAACAAAGGCAACTGAAGTGTAATTTTTCTAATCTCTTCAAACTGCAACAAGAAACCCAGTTACGTTGACTACCGTCTCATGCGTGCCAGTTACGCTCATGCGAAAACCCCAGAAAATAATGTGACAAGTGGCTAAAAAAAGACTGAATGCTTCTTATTGCATAAATCAAACAAATGGAACAAAATTTTTAATGTATATTTTTTTCCTCCAATCTCTTTATACCGTGACGACAAATCTATTTATGTTGACTACCGTCTCATAGGTGCCGGTTACGTATCCGCGAAACGCGAAAAATCGACTTACGGAGCACTTCGTAGCAGATGACACCTGTTGCTTAATAGGTCAAATATAGGGACCTTAATTTCTAATATCTGTTTTTTACTTCTCCAGTCTTTTTTTACCGTGACAACAAACCCATTTAGGTCGTCTATTGTCTCGCAGGTGCCGCTTACGTACCCGCGAAAACATGAGAAATCGACTTACGGAATATTTTATAGCAGACGACAACTGTTGCTTAAAGTCAATGATAGGGCTTTTTCTATTTTTCTTTTTCATTTTCTCTCACTAGGGCCAATGATTTGGTTATGATGACCATCTCACCCATACGTGACTGATACGTGCTGCGCATAAAATCGTAATATCAACTTTGACACTTTCGGAGGCAACTGATACCTGTTAAACAAATCAAAGAAAGGTAAACAAAATTTTTCCCTGTTTTCTTACCAGGGTCACGAAAACATTGAACCAATTATGACGACCGCGCGAGTCAAAAGTCAATTATATGTTTAATCGCTGCGGAAAAATATAAAATTCAGAAGCAACCGCTTGCTGTTGCGGAAACTTTTTCCGATAAAAAAATCTTGTTCTTGTTTGAAGAATTTAGAAGTAGGCCATAAAGATACAATAAGATGTAAGAATAACTAAAAATCAATCTTTTCTTTGATAGGGTAGAAAACATTGTGGGAAAAGGAGAAAATGCTGGAAACCTGCATTGTCTCCTTTCCTCAGATTATTTTCAAAAGCCTTCTCTTTCAGGGGTATTAAAAGGCGTCATTGTGTGGTAAAAGGTTAATAAGAATAAACAGATATTCCCCCCCCTTTCCCATCAGCCAATCAAATCTCTTCCCTTTCTGAAATTATCCAATCAGAGAAGCTTTAAGGAAATCAGAATGGGAACCATTAGCCCAAATAAGAATGGGAACCAACAGCCAATCAGAGAAGACTTTAGATATTCAACAGCCAATCAGAGAGCTTCAAAATGGCTCCAAAATGGCGCCCAAATTTTTTGATAAAAAACAGTGAAAAAAAAAAACGGCATAAAAGTGGATTTAAAGTCTTCTTTAAAGGCTGCTGTGCAGTCCTTGGCGAACTGCCAGGCATGCACCATCCACACATGCCAGATTTCACTGAAAATGGGCAAACATTAAGAAAATAGGGGCGCAGCAGACCTTGTTTTGGTCTTTTCAAGCCCCTCTCAAGAATTACTTCCCTTAGACCCTCAATAATGCACCCCCCCCCTCCCCAGCCCTTAACTGGATTCGCTTTTCAAACTCAGCCCACAATAAATGCTGCACATTGAAACCTTCAATAAGCCAAAGTGATCGATGTACAGTGTAAAAAAGCCCCAGAAATTAATGTGACAAATGGCTAAAAAAAGACTGAAAACACTTTTAGTTGCTTCCTATTGCATGTATCAAACAAAGGCAACTGAAGTGTAATTTTTCTAATCTCTTCAAACTGCAACAAGAAACCCAGTTACGTTGACTACCGTCTCATGCGTGCCAGTTACGCTCATGCGAAAACCCCAGAAAATAATGTGACAAGTGGCTAAAAAAAGACTGAATGCTTCTTATTGCATAAATCAAACAAATGGAACAAAATTTTTAATGTATATTTTTTTCCTCCAATCTCTTTATACCGTGACGACAAATCTATTTATGTTGACTACCGTCTCATAGGTGCCGGTTACGTATCCGCGAAACGCGAAAAATCGACTTACGGAGCACTTCGTAGCAGATGACACCTGTTGCTTAATAGGTCAAATATAGGGACCTTAATTTCTAATATCTGTTTTTTACTTCTCCAGTCTTTTTTTACCGTGACAACAAACCCATTTAGGTCGTCTATTGTCTCGCAGGTGCCGCTTACGTACCCGCGAAAACATGAGAAATCGACTTACGGAATATTTTATAGCAGACGACAACTGTTGCTTAAAGTCAATGATAGGGCTTTTTCTATTTTTCTTTTTCATTTTCTCTCACTAGGGCCAATGATTTGGTTATGATGACCATCTCACCCATACGTGACTGATACGTGCTGCGCATAAAATCGTAATATCAACTTTGACACTTTCGGAGGCAACTGATACCTGTTAAACAAATCAAAGAAAGGTAAACAAAATTTTTCCGTTTTCTTACCAGGGTCACGAAAACATTGAACCAATTATGACGACCGCGCGAGTCAAAAGTCAATTATATGTTTAATCGCTGCGGAAAAATATAAAATTCAGAAGCAACCGCTTGCTGTTGCGGAAACTTTTTCCGATAAAAAAATCTTGTTCTTGTTTGAAGAATTTAGAAGTAGGCCATAAAGATACAATAAGATGTAAGAATAACTAAAAATCAATCTTTTCTTTGATAGGGTAGAAAACATTGTGGGAAAAGGAGAAAATGCTGGAAACCTGCATTGTCTCCTTTCCTCAGATTATTTTCAAAAGCCTTCTCTTTCAGGGGTATTAAAAGGCGTCATTGTGTGGTAAAAGGTTAATAAGAATAAACAGATATTCCCCCCCCCTTTCCCATCAGCCAATCAAATCTCTTCCCTTTCTGAAATTATCCAATCAGAGAAGCTTTAAGGAAATCAGAATGGGAACCATTAGCCCAAATAAGAATGGGAACCAACAGCCAATCAGAGAAGACTTTAGATATTCAACAGCCAATCAGAGAGCTTCAAAATGGCTCCAAAATGGCGCCCCAATTTTTTGATAAAAAACAGTGAAAAAAAAAACGGCATAAAAGTGGATTTAAAGTCTTCTTTAAAGGCTGCTGTGCAGTCCTTGGCGAACTGCCAGGCATGCACCATCCACACATGCCAGATTTCACTGAAAATGGGCAAACATTAAGAAAATAGGGGCGCAGCAGACCTTGTTTTGGTCTTTTCAAGCCCCTCTCAAGAATTACTTCCCTTAGACCCTCAATAATGCACCCCCCCCCTCCCCAGCCCTTAACTGGATTCGCTTTTCAAACTCAGCCCACAATAAATGCTGCACATTGAAACCTTCAATAAGCCAAAGTGATCGATGTACAGTGTAAAAAAGCCCCAGAAATTAATGTGACAAATGGCTAAAAAAAGACTGAAAACACTTTTAGTTGCTTCCTATTGCATGTATCAAACAAAGGCAACTGAAGTGTAATTTTTCTAATCTCTTCAAACTGCAACAAGAAACCCAGTTACGTTGACTACCGTCTCATGCGTGCCAGTTACGCTCATGCGAAAACCCCAGAAAATAATGTGACAAGTGGCTAAAAAAAGACTGAATGCTTCTTATTGCATAAATCAAACAAATGGAACAAAATTTTTAATGTATATTTTTTTCCTCCAATCTCTTTATACCGTGACGACAAATCTATTTATGTTGACTACCGTCTCATAGGTGCCGGTTACGTATCCGCGAAACGCGAAAAATCGACTTACGGAGCACTTCGTAGCAGATGACACCTGTTGCTTAATAGGTCAAATATAGGGACCTTAATTTCTAATATCTGTTTTTTACTTCTCCAGTCTTTTTTTACCGTGACAACAAACCCATTTAGGTCGTCTATTGTCTCGCAGGTGCCGCTTACGTACCCGCGAAAACATGAGAAATCGACTTACGGAATATTTTATAGCAGACGACAACTGTTGCTTAAAGTCAATGATAGGGCTTTTTCTATTTTTCTTTTTCATTTTCTCTCACTAGGGCCAATGATTTGGTTATGATGACCATCTCACCCATACGTGACTGATACGTGCTGCGCATAAAATCGTAATATCAACTTTGACACTTTCGGAGGCAACTGATACCTGTTAAACAAATCAAAGAAAGGTAAACAAAATTTTTCCCTGTTTTCTTACCAGGGTCACGAAAACATTGAACCAATTATGACGACCGCGCGAGTCAAAAGTCAATTATATGTTTAATCGCTGCGGAAAAATATAAAATTCAGAAGCAACCGCTTGCTGTTGCGGAAACTTTTTCCGATAAAAAAATCTTGTTCTTGTTTGAAGAATTTAGAAGTAGGCCATAAAGATACAATAAGATGTAAGAATAACTAAAAATCAATCTTTTCTTTGATAGGGTAGAAAACATTGTGGGAAAAGGAGAAAATGCTGGAAACCTGCATTGTCTCCTTTCCTCAGATTATTTTCAAAAGCCTTCTCTTTCAGGGGTATTAAAAGGCGTCATTGTGTGGTAAAAGGTTAATAAGAATAAACAGATATTCCCCCCCCCTTTCCCATCAGCCAATCAAATCTCTTCCCTTTCTGAAATTATCCAATCAGAGAAGCTTTAAGGAAATCAGAATGGGAACCATTAGCCCAAATAAGAATGGGAACCAACAGCCAATCAGAGAAGACTTTAGATATTCAACAGCCAATCAGAGAGCTTCAAAATGGCTCCAAAATGGCGCCCAAATTTTTTGATAAAAAACAGTGAAAAAAAAAAACGGCATAAAAGTGGATTTAAAGTCTTCTTTAAAGGCTGCTGTGCAGTCCTTGGCGAACTGCCAGGCATGCACCATCCACACATGCCAGATTTCACTGAAAATGGGCAAACATTAAGAAAATAGGGGCGCAGCAGACCTTGTTTTGGTCTTTTCAAGCCCCTCTCAAGAATTACTTCCCTTAGACCCTCAATAATGCACCCCCCCCTCCCCAGCCCTTAACTGGATTCGCTTTTCAAACTCAGCCCACAATAAATGCTGCACATTGAAACCTTCAATAAGCCAAAGTGATCGATGTACAGTGTAAAAAAGCCCCAGAAATTAATGTGACAAATGGCTAAAAAAAGACTGAAAACACTTTTAGTTGCTTCCTATTGCATGTATCAAACAAAGGCAACTGAAGTGTAATTTTTCTAATCTCTTCAAACTGCAACAAGAAACCCAGTTACGTTGACTACCGTCTCATGCGTGCCAGTTACGCTCATGCGAAAACCCCAGAAAATAATGTGACAAGTGGCTAAAAAAAGACTGAATGCTTCTTATTGCATAAATCAAACAAATGGAACAAAATTTTTAATGTATATTTTTTTCCTCCAATCTCTTTATACCGTGACGACAAATCTATTTATGTTGACTACCGTCTCATAGGTGCCGGTTACGTATCCGCGAAACGCGAAAAATCGACTTACGGAGCACTTCGTAGCAGATGACACCTGTTGCTTAATAGGTCAAATATAGGGACCTTAATTTCTAATATCTGTTTTTTACTTCTCCAGTCTTTTTTTACCGTGACAACAAACCCATTTAGGTCGTCTATTGTCTCGCAGGTGCCGCTTACGTACCCGCGAAAACATGAGAAATCGACTTACGGAATATTTTATAGCAGACGACAACTGTTGCTTAAAGTCAATGATAGGGCTTTTTCTATTTTTCTTTTTCATTTTCTCTCACTAGGGCCAATGATTTGGTTATGATGACCATCTCACCCATACGTGACTGATACGTGCTGCGCATAAAATCGTAATATCAACTTTGACACTTTAGGAGGCAACTGATACCTGTTAAACAAATCAAAGAAAGGTAAACAAAATTTTTCCCTGTTTTCTTACCAGGGTCACGAAAACATTGAACCAATTATGACGACCGCGCGAGTCAAAAGTCAATTATATGTTTAATCGCTGCGGAAAAATATAAAATTCAGAAGCAACCGCTTGCTGTTGCGGAAACTTTTTCCGATAAAAAAATCTTGTTCTTGTTTGAAGAATTTAGAAGTAGGCCATAAAGATACAATAAGATGTAAGAATAACTAAAAATCAATCTTTTCTTTGATAGGGTAGAAAACATTGTGGGAAAAGGAGAAAATGCTGGAAACCTGCATTGTCTCCTTTCCTCAGATTATTTTCAAAAGCCTTCTCTTTCAGGGGTATTAAAAGGCGTCATTGTGTGGTAAAAGGTTAATAAGAATAAACAGATATTCCCCCCCCCCTTTCCCATCAGCCAATCAAATCTCTTCCCTTTCTGAAATTATCCAATCAGAGAAGCTTTAAGGAAATCAGAATGGGAACCATTAGCCCAAATAAGAATGGGAACCAACAGCCAATCAGAGAAGACTTTAGATATTCAACAGCCAATCAGAGAGCTTCAAAATGGCTCCAAAATGGCGCCCAAATTTTTTGATAAAAAACAGTGAAAAAAGAAAACGGCATAAAAGTGGATTTAAAGTCTTCTTTAAAGGCTGCTGTGCAGTCCTTGGCGAACTGCCAGGCATGCACCATCCACACATGCCAGATTTCACTGAAAATGGGCAAACATTAAGAAAATAGGGGCGCAGCAGACCTTGTTTTGGTCTTTTCAAGCCCCTCTCAAGAATTACTTCCCTTAGACCCTCAATAATGCACCCCCCCCTCCCCAGCCCTTAACTGGATTCGCTTTTCAAACTCAGCCCACAATAAATGCTGCACATTGAAACCTTCAATAAGCCAAAGTGATCGATGTACAGTGTAAAAAAGCCCCAGAAATTAATGTGACAAATGGCTAAAAAAAGACTGAAAACACTTTTAGTTGCTTCCTATTGCATGTATCAAACAAAGGCAACTGAAGTGTAATTTTTCTAATCTCTTCAAACTGCAACAAGAAACCCAGTTACGTTGACTACCGTCTCATGCGTGCCAGTTACGCTCATGCGAAAACCCCAGAAAATAATGTGACAAGTGGCTAAAAAAAGACTGAATGCTTCTTATTGCATAAATCAAACAAATGGAACAAAATTTTTAATGTATATTTTTTTCCTCCAATCTCTTTATACCGTGACGACAAATCTATTTATGTTGACTACCGTCTCATAGGTGCCGGTTACGTATCCGCGAAACGCGAAAAATCGACTTACGGAGCACTTCGTAGCAGATGACACCTGTTGCTTAATAGGTCAAATATAGGGACCTTAATTTCTAATATCTGTTTTTTACTTCTCCAGTCTTTTTTTACCGTGACAACAAACCCATTTAGGTCGTCTATTGTCTCGCAGGTGCCGCTTACGTACCCGCGAAAACATGAGAAATCGACTTACGGAATATTTTATAGCAGACGACAACTGTTGCTTAAAGTCAATGATAGGGCTTTTTCTATTTTTCTTTTTCATTTTCTCTCACTAGGGCCAATGATTTGGTTATGATGACCATCTCACCCATACGTGACTGATACGTGCTGCGCATAAAATCGTAATATCAACTTTGACACTTTAGGAGGCAACTGATACCTGTTAAACAAATCAAAGAAAGGTAAACAAAATTTTTCCCTGTTTTCTTACCAGGGTCACGAAAACATTGAACCAATTATGACGACCGCGCGAGTCAAAAGTCAATTATATGTTTAATCGCTGCGGAAAAATATAAAATTCAGAAGCAACCGCTTGCTGTTGCGGAAACTTTTTCCGATAAAAAAATCTTGTTCTTGTTTGAAGAATTTAGAAGTAGGCCATAAAGATACAATAAGATGTAAGAATAACTAAAAATCAATCTTTTCTTTGATAGGGTAGAAAACATTGTGGGAAAAGGAGAAAATGCTGGAAACCTGCATTGTCTCCTTTCCTCAGATTATTTTCAAAAGCCTTCTCTTTCAGGGGTATTAAAAGGCGTCATTGTGTGGTAAAAGGTTAATAAGAATAAACAGATATTCCCCCCCCCTTTCCCATCAGCCAATCAAATCTCTTCCCTTTCTGAAATTATCCAATCAGAGAAGCTTTAAGGAAATCAGAATGGGAACCATTAGCCCAAATAAGAATGGGAACCAACAGCCAATCAGAGAAGACTTTAGATATTCAACAGCCAATCAGAGAGCTTCAAAATGGCTCCAAAATGGCGCCCAAATTTTTTGATAAAAAACAGTGAAAAAAGAAAACGGCATAAAAGTGGATTTAAAGTCTTCTTTAAAGGCTGCTGTGCAGTCCTTGGCGAACTGCCAGGCATGCACCATCCACACATGCCAGATTTCACTGAAAATGGGCAAACATTAAGAAAATAGGGGCGCAGCAGACCTTGTTTTGGTCTTTTCAAGCCCCTCTCAAGAATTACTTCCCTTAGACCCTCAATAATGCACCCCCCCCTCCCCAGCCCTTAACTGGATTCGCTTTTCAAACTCAGCCCACAATAAATGCTGCACATTGAAACCTTCAATAAGCCAAAGTGATCGATGTACAGTGTAAAAAAGCCCCAGAAATTAATGTGACAAATGGCTAAAAAAAGACTGAAAACACTTTTAGTTGCTTCCTATTGCATGTATCAAACAAAGGCAACTGAAGTGTAATTTTTCTAATCTCTTCAAACTGCAACAAGAAACCCAGTTACGTTGACTACCGTCTCATGCGTGCCAGTTACGCTCATGCGAAAACCCCAGAAAATAATGTGACAAGTGGCTAAAAAAAGACTGAATGCTTCTTATTGCATAAATCAAACAAATGGAACAAAATTTTTAATGTATATTTTTTTCCTCCAATCTCTTTATACCGTGACGACAAATCTATTTATGTTGACTACCGTCTCATAGGTGCCGGTTACGTATCCGCGAAACGCGAAAAATCGACTTACGGAGCACTTCGTAGCAGATGACACCTGTTGCTTAATAGGTCAAATATAGGGACCTTAATTTCTAATATCTGTTTTTTACTTCTCCAGTCTTTTTTTACCGTGACAACAAACCCATTTAGGTCGTCTATTGTCTCGCAGGTGCCGCTTACGTACCCGCGAAAACATGAGAAATCGACTTACGGAATATTTTATAGCAGACGACAACTGTTGCTTAAAGTCAATGATAGGGCTTTTTCTATTTTTCTTTTTCATTTTCTCTCACTAGGGCCAATGATTTGGTTATGATGACCATCTCACCCATACGTGACTGATACGTGCTGCGCATAAAATCGTAATATCAACTTTGACACTTTCGGAGGCAACTGATACCTGTTAAACAAATCAAAGAAAGGTAAACAAAATTTTTCCCTGTTTTCTTACCAGGGTCACGAAAACATTGAACCAATTATGACGACCGCGCGAGTCAAAAGTCAATTATATGTTTAATCGCTGCGGAAAAATATAAAATTCAGAAGCAACCGCTTGCTGTTGCGGAAACTTTTTCCGATAAAAAAATCTTGTTCTTGTTTGAAGAATTTAGAAGTAGGCCATAAAGATACAATAAGATGTAAGAATAACTAAAAATCAATCTTTTCTTTGATAGGGTAGAAAACATTGTGGGAAAAGGAGAAAATGCTGGAAACCTGCATTGTCTCCTTTCCTCAGATTATTTTCAAAAGCCTTCTCTTTCAGGGGTATTAAAAGGCGTCATTGTGTGGTAAAAGGTTAATAAGAATAAACAGATATTCCCCCCCCCCTTTCCCATCAGCCAATCAAATCTCTTCCCTTTCTGAAATTATCCAATCAGAGAAGCTTTAAGGAAATCAGAATGGGAACCATTAGCCCAAATAAGAATGGGAACCAACAGCCAATCAGAGAAGACTTTAGATATTCAACAGCCAATCAGAGAGCTTCAAAATGGCTCCAAAATGGCGCCCAAATTTTTTGATAAAAAACAGTGAAAAAAAAAAACGGCATAAAAGTAGATTTAAAGTCTTCTTTAAAGGCTGCTGTGCAGTCCTTGGCGAACTGCCAGGCATGCACCATCCACACATGCCAGATTTCACTGAAAATGGGCAAACATTAAGAAAATAGGGGCGCAGCAGACCTTGTTTTGGTCTTTTCAAGCCCCTCTCAAGAATTACTTCCCTTAGACCCTCAATAATGCACCCCCCCCCTCCCCAGCCCTTAACTGGATTCGCTTTTCAAACTCAGCCCACAATAAATGCTGCACATTGAAACCTTCAATAAGCCAAAGTGATCGATGTACAGTGTAAAAAAGCCCCAGAAATTAATGTGACAAATGGCTAAAAAAAGACTGAAAACACTTTTAGTTGCTTCCTATTGCATGTATCAAACAAAGGCAACTGAAGTGTAATTTTTCTAATCTCTTCAAACTGCAACAAGAAACCCAGTTACGTTGACTACCGTCTCATGCGTGCCAGTTACGCTCATGCGAAAACCCCAGAAAATAATGTGACAAGTGGCTAAAAAAAGACTGAATGCTTCTTATTGCATAAATCAAACAAATGGAACAAAATTTTTAATGTATATTTTTTTCCTCCAATCTCTTTATACCGTGACGACAAATCTATTTATGTTGACTACCGTCTCATAGGTGCCGGTTACGTATCCGCGAAACGCGAAAAATCGACTTACGGAGCACTTCGTAGCAGATGACACCTGTTGCTTAATAGGTCAAATATAGGGACCTTAATTTCTAATATCTGTTTTTTACTTCTCCAGTCTTTTTTTACCGTGACAACAAACCCATTTAGGTCGTCTATTGTCTCGCAGGTGCCGCTTACGTACCCGCGAAAACATGAGAAATCGACTTACGGAATATTTTATAGCAGACGACAACTGTTGCTTAAAGTCAATGATAGGGCTTTTTCTATTTTTCTTTTTCATTTTCTCTCACTAGGGCCAATGATTTGGTTATGATGACCATCTCACCCATACGTGACTGATACGTGCTGCGCATAAAATCGTAATATCAACTTTGACACTTTCGGAGGCAACTGATACCTGTTAAACAAATCAAAGAAAGGTAAACAAAATTTTTCCCTGTTTTCTTACCAGGGTCACGAAAACATTGAACCAATTATGACGACCGCGCGAGTCAAAAGTCAATTATATGTTTAATCGCTGCGGAAAAATATAAAATTCAGAAGCAACCGCTTGCTGTTGCGGAAACTTTTTCCGATAAAAAAATCTTGTTCTTGTTTGAAGAATTTAGAAGTAGGCCATAAAGATACAATAAGATGTAAGAATAACTAAAAATCAATCTTTTCTTTGATAGGGTAGAAAACATTGTGGGAAAAGGAGAAAATGCTGGAAACCTGCATTGTCTCCTTTCCTCAGATTATTTTCAAAAGCCTTCTCTTTCAGGGGTATTAAAAGGCGTCATTGTGTGGTAAAAGGTTAATAAGAATAAACAGATATTCCCCCCCCTTTCCCATCAGCCAATCAAATCTCTTCCCTTTCTGAAATTATCCAATCAGAGAAGCTTTAAGGAAATCAGAATGGGAACCATTAGCCCAAATAAGAATGGGAACCAACAGCCAATCAGAGAAGACTTTAGATATTCAACAGCCAATCAGAGAGCTTCAAAATGGCTCCAAAATGGCGCCCAAATTTTTTGATAAAAAACAGTGAAAAAAAAAAAACGGCATAAAAGTGGATTTAAAGTCTTCTTTAAAGGCTGCTGTGCAGTCCTTGGCGAACTGCCAGGCATGCACCATCCACACATGCCAGATTTCACTGAAAATGGGCAAACATTAAGAAAATAGGGGCGCAGCAGACCTTGTTTTGGTCTTTTCAAGCCCCTCTCAAGAATTACTTCCCTTAGACCCTCAATAATGCACCCCCCCCCTCCCCAGCCCTTAACTGGATTCGCTTTTCAAACTCAGCCCACAATAAATGCTGCACATTGAAACCTTCAATAAGCCAAAGTGATCGATGTACAGTGTAAAAAAGCCCCAGAAATTAATGTGACAAATGGCTAAAAAAAGACTGAAAACACTTTTAGTTGCTTCCTATTGCATGTATCAAACAAAGGCAACTGAAGTGTAATTTTTCTAATCTCTTCAAACTGCAACAAGAAACCCAGTTACGTTGACTACCGTCTCATGCGTGCCAGTTACGCTCATGCGAAAACCCCAGAAAATAATGTGACAAGTGGCTAAAAAAAGACTGAATGCTTCTTATTGCATAAATCAAACAAATGGAACAAAATTTTTAATGTATATTTTTTTCCTCCAATCTCTTTATACCGTGACGACAAATCTATTTATGTTGACTACCGTCTCATAGGTGCCGGTTACGTATCCGCGAAACGCGAAAAATCGACTTACGGAGCACTTCGTAGCAGATGACACCTGTTGCTTAATAGGTCAAATATAGGGACCTTAATTTCTAATATCTGTTTTTTACTTCTCCAGTCTTTTTTTACCGTGACAACAAACCCATTTAGGTCGTCTATTGTCTCGCAGGTGCCGCTTACGTACCCGCGAAAACATGAGAAATCGACTTACGGAATATTTTATAGCAGACGACAACTGTTGCTTAAAGTCAATGATAGGGCTTTTTCTATTTTTCTTTTTCATTTTCTCTCACTAGGGCCAATGATTTGGTTATGATGACCATCTCACCCATACGTGACTGATACGTGCTGCGCATAAAATCGTAATATCAACTTTGACACTTTCGGAGGCAACTGATACCTGTTAAACAAATCAAAGAAAGGTAAACAAAATTTTTCCCTGTTTTCTTACCAGGGTCACGAAAACATTGAACCAATTATGACGACCGCGCGAGTCAAAAGTCAATTATATGTTTAATCGCTGCGGAAAAATATAAAATTCAGAAGCAACCGCTTGCTGTTGCGGAAACTTTTTCCGATAAAAAAATCTTGTTCTTGTTTGAAGAATTTAGAAGTAGGCCATAAAGATACAATAAGATGTAAGAATAACTAAAAATCAATCTTTTCTTTGATAGGGTAGAAAACATTGTGGGAAAAGGAGAAAATGCTGGAAACCTGCATTGTCTCCTTTCCTCAGATTATTTTCAAAAGCCTTCTCTTTCAGGGGTATTAAAAGGCGTCATTGTGTGGTAAAAGGTTAATAAGAATAAACAGATATTCCCCCCCCCTTTCCCATCAGCCAATCAAATCTCTTCCCTTTCTGAAATTATCCAATCAGAGAAGCTTTAAGGAAATCAGAATGGGAACCATTAGCCCAAATAAGAATGGGAACCAACAGCCAATCAGAGAAGACTTTAGATATTCAACAGCCAATCAGAGAGCTTCAAAATGGCTCCAAAATGGCGCCCAAATTTTTTGATAAAAAACAGTGAAAAAAAAAAACGGCATAAAAGTAGATTTAAAGTCTTCTTTAAAGGCTGCTGTGCAGTCCTTGGCGAACTGCCAGGCATGCACCATCCACACATGCCAGATTTCACTGAAAATGGGCAAACATTAAGAAAATAGGGGCGCAGCAGACCTTGTTTTGGTCTTTTCAAGCCCCTCTCAAGAATTACTTCCCTTAGACCCTCAATAATGCACCCCCCCCCCTCCCCAGCCCTTAACTGGATTCGCTTTTCAAACTCAGCCCACAATAAATGCTGCACATTGAAACCTTCAATAAGCCAAAGTGATCGATGTACAGTGTAAAAAAGCCCCAGAAATTAATGTGACAAATGGCTAAAAAAAGACTGAAAACACTTTTAGTTGCTTCCTATTGCATGTATCAAACAAAGGCAACTGAAGTGTAATTTTTCTAATCTCTTCAAACTGCAACAAGAAACCCAGTTACGTTGACTACCGTCTCATGCGTGCCAGTTACGCTCATGCGAAAACCCCAGAAAATAATGTGACAAGTGGCTAAAAAAAGACTGAATGCTTCTTATTGCATAAATCAAACAAATGGAACAAAATTTTTAATGTATATTTTTTTCCTCCAATCTCTTTATACCGTGACGACAAATCTATTTATGTTGACTACCGTCTCATAGGTGCCGGTTACGTATCCGCGAAACGCGAAAAATCGACTTACGGAGCACTTCGTAGCAGATGACACCTGTTGCTTAATAGGTCAAATATAGGGACCTTAATTTCTAATATCTGTTTTTTACTTCTCCAGTCTTTTTTTACCGTGACAACAAACCCATTTAGGTCGTCTATTGTCTCGCAGGTGCCGCTTACGTACCCGCGAAAACATGAGAAATCGACTTACGGAATATTTTATAGCAGACGACAACTGTTGCTTAAAGTCAATGATAGGGCTTTTTCTATTTTTCTTTTTCATTTTCTCTCACTAGGGCCAATGATTTGGTTATGATGACCATCTCACCCATACGTGACTGATACGTGCTGCGCATAAAATCGTAATATCAACTTTGACACTTTCGGAGGCAACTGATACCTGTTAAACAAATCAAAGAAAGGTAAACAAAATTTTTCCCTGTTTTCTTACCAGGGTCACGAAAACATTGAACCAATTATGACGACCGCGCAAGTCAAAAGTCAATTATATGTTTAATCGCTGCGGAAAAATATAAAATTCAGAAGCAACCGCTTGCTGTTGCGGAAACTTTTTCCGATAAAAAAATCTTGTTCTTGTTTGAAGAATTTAGAAGTAGGCCATAAAGATACAATAAGATGTAAGAATAACTAAAAATCAATCTTTTCTTTGATAGGGTAGAAAACATTGTGGGAAAAGGAGAAAATGCTGGAAACCTGCATTGTCTCCTTTCCTCAGATTATTTTCAAAAGCCTTCTCTTTCAGGGGTATTAAAAGGCGTCATTGTGTGGTAAAAGGTTAATAAGAATAAACAGATATTCCCCCCCCTTTCCCATCAGCCAATCAAATCTCTTCCCTTTCTGAAATTATCCAATCAGAGAAGCTTTAAGGAAATCAGAATGGGAACCATTAGCCCAAATAAGAATGGGAACCAACAGCCAATCAGAGAAGACTTTAGATATTCAACAGCCAATCAGAGAGCTTCAAATTGGCTCCAAAATGGCGCCCAAATTTTTTGATAAAAAACAGTGAAAAAAAAAAACGGCATAAAAGTGGATTTAAAGTCTTCTTTAAAGGCTGCTGTGCAGTCCTTGGCGAACTGCCAGGCATGCACCATCCACACATGCCAGATTTCACTGAAAATGGGCAAACATTAAGAAAATAGGGGCGCAGCAGACCTTGTTTTGGTCTTTTCAAGCCCCTCTCAAGAATTACTTCCCTTAGACCCTCAATAATGCACCCCCCCCTCCCCAGCCCTTAACTGGATTCACTTTTCAAACTCAGCCCACAATAAATGCTGCACATTGAAACCTTCAATAAGCCAAAGTGATCGATGTACAGTGTAAAAAAGCCCCAGAAATTAATGTGACAAATGGCTAAAAAAAGACTGAAAACACTTTTAGTTGCTTCCTATTGCATGTATCAAACAAAGGCAACTGAAGTGTAATTTTTCTAATCTCTTCAAACTGCAACAAGAAACCCAGTTACGTTGACTACCGTCTCATGCGTGCCAGTTACGCTCATGCGAAAACCCCAGAAAATAATGTGACAAGTGGCTAAAAAAAGACTGAATGCTTCTTATTGCATAAATCAAACAAATGGAACAAAATTTTTAATGTATATTTTTTTCCTCCAATCTCTTTATACCGTGACGACAAATCTATTTATGTTGACTACCGTCTCATAGGTGCCGGTTACGTATCCGCGAAACGCGAAAAATCGACTTACGGAGCACTTCGTAGCAGATGACACCTGTTGCTTAATAGGTCAAATATAGGGACCTTAATTTCTAATATCTGTTTTTTACTTCTCCAGTCTTTTTTTACCGTGACAACAAACCCATTTAGGTCGTCTATTGTCTCGCAGGTGCCGCTTACGTACCCGCGAAAACATGAGAAATCGACTTACGGAATATTTTATAGCAGACGACAACTGTTGCTTAAAGTCAATGATAGGGCTTTTTCTATTTTTCTTTTTCATTTTCTCTCACTAGGGCCAATGATTTGGTTATGATGACCATCTCACCCATACGTGACTGATACGTGCTGCGCATAAAATCGTAATATCAACTTTGACACTTTAGGAGGCAACTGATACCTGTTAAACAAATCAAAGAAAGGTAAACAAAATTTTTCCCTGTTTTCTTACCAGGGTCACGAAAACATTGAACCAATTATGACGACCGCGCGAGTCAAAAGTCAATTATATGTTTAATCGCTGCGGAAAAATATAAAATTCAGAAGCAACCGCTTGCTGTTGCGGAAACTTTTTCCGATAAAAAAATCTTGTTCTTGTTTGAAGAATTTAGAAGTAGGCCATAAAGATACAATAAGATGTAAGAATAACTAAAAATCAATCTTTTCTTTGATAGGGTAGAAAACATTGTGGGAAAAGGAGAAAATGCTGGAAACCTGCATTGTCTCCTTTCCTCAGATTATTTTCAAAAGCCTTCTCTTTCAGGGGTATTAAAAGGCGTCATTGTGTGGTAAAAGGTTAATAAGAATAAACAGATATTCCCCCCCCCTTTCCCATCAGCCAATCAAATCTCTTCCCTTTCTGAAATTATCCAATCAGAGAAGCTTTAAGGAAATCAGAATGGGAACCATTAGCCCAAATAAGAATGGGAACCAACAGCCAATCAGAGAAGACTTTAGATATTCAACAGCCAATCAGAGAGCTTCAAAATGGCTCCAAAATGGCGCCCAAATTTTTTGATAAAAAACAGTGAAAAAAGAAAACGGCATAAAAGTGGATTTAAAGTCTTCTTTAAAGGCTGCTGTGCAGTCCTTGGCGAACTGCCAGGCATGCACCATCCACACATGCCAGATTTCACTGAAAATGGGCAAACATTAAGAAAATAGGGGCGCAGCAGACCTTGTTTTGGTCTTTTCAAGCCCCTCTCAAGAATTACTTCCCTTAGACCCTCAATAATGCACCCCCCCCTCCCCAGCCCTTAACTGGATTCGCTTTTCAAACTCAGCCCACAATAAATGCTGCACATTGAAACCTTCAATAAGCCAAAGTGATCGATGTACAGTGTAAAAAAGCCCCAGAAATTAATGTGACAAATGGCTAAAAAAAGACTGAAAACACTTTTAGTTGCTTCCTATTGCATGTATCAAACAAAGGCAACTGAAGTGTAATTTTTCTAATCTCTTCAAACTGCAACAAGAAACCCAGTTACGTTGACTACCGTCTCATGCGTGCCAGTTACGCTCATGCGAAAACCCCAGAAAATAATGTGACAAGTGGCTAAAAAAAGACTGAATGCTTCTTATTGCATAAATCAAACAAATGGAACAAAATTTTTAATGTATATTTTTTTCCTCCAATCTCTTTATACCGTGACGACAAATCTATTTATGTTGACTACCGTCTCATAGGTGCCGGTTACGTATCCGCGAAACGCGAAAAATCGACTTACGGAGCACTTCGTAGCAGATGACACCTGTTGCTTAATAGGTCAAATATAGGGACCTTAATTTCTAATATCTGTTTTTTACTTCTCCAGTCTTTTTTTACCGTGACAACAAACCCATTTAGGTCGTCTATTGTCTCGCAGGTGCCGCTTACGTACCCGCGAAAACATGAGAAATCGACTTACGGAATATTTTATAGCAGACGACAACTGTTGCTTAAAGTCAATGATAGGGCTTTTTCTATTTTTCTTTTTCATTTTCTCTCACTAGGGCCAATGATTTGGTTATGATGACCATCTCACCCATACGTGACTGATACGTGCTGCGCATAAAATCGTAATATCAACTTTGACACTTTCGGAGGCAACTGATACCTGTTAAACAAATCAAAGAAAGGTAAACAAAATTTTTCCCTGTTTTCTTACCAGGGTCACGAAAACATTGAACCAATTATGACGACCGCGCGAGTCAAAAGTCAATTATATGTTTAATCGCTGCGGAAAAATATAAAATTCAGAAGCAACCGCTTGCTGTTGCGGAAACTTTTTCCGATAAAAAAATCTTGTTCTTGTTTGAAGAATTTAGAAGTAGGCCATAAAGATACAATAAGATGTAAGAATAACTAAAAATCAATCTTTTCTTTGATAGGGTAGAAAACATTGTGGGAAAAGGAGAAAATGCTGGAAACCTGCATTGTCTCCTTTCCTCAGATTATTTTCAAAAGCCTTCTCTTTCAGGGGTATTAAAAGGCGTCATTGTGTGGTAAAAGGTTAATAAGAATAAACAGATATTCCCCCCCCCCTTTCCCATCAGCCAATCAAATCTCTTCCCTTTCTGAAATTATCCAATCAGAGAAGCTTTAAGGAAATCAGAATGGGAACCATTAGCCCAAATAAGAATGGGAACCAACAGCCAATCAGAGAAGACTTTAGATATTCAACAGCCAATCAGAGAGCTTCAAAATGGCTCCAAAATGGCGCCCAAATTTTTTGATAAAAAACAGTGAAAAAAAAAATCGGCATAAAAGTGGATTTAAAGTCTTCTTTAAAGGCTGCTGTGCAGTCCTTGGCGAACTGCCAGGCATGCACCATCCACACATGCCAGATTTCACTGAAAATGGGCAAACATTAAGAAAATAGGGGCGCAGCAGACCTTGTTTTGGTCTTTTCAAGCCCCTCTCAAGAATTACTTCCCTTAGACCCTCAATAATGCACCCCCCCCTCCCCAGCCCTTAACTGGATTCGCTTTTCAAACTCAGCCCACAATAAATGCTGCACATTGAAACCTTCAATAAGCCAAAGTGATCGATGTACAGTGTAAAAAAGCCCCAGAAATTAATGTGACAAATGGCTAAAAAAAGACTGAAAACACTTTTAGTTGCTTCCTATTGCATGTATCAAACAAAGGCAACTGAAGTGTAATTTTTCTAATCTCTTCAAACTGCAACAAGAAACCCAGTTACGTTGACTACCGTCTAATGCGTGCCAGTTACGCTCATGCGAAAACCCCAGAAAATAATGTGACAAGTGGCTAAAAAAAGACTGAATGCTTCTTATTGCATAAATCAAACAAATGGAACAAAATTTTTAATGTATATTTTTTTCCTCCAATCTCTTTATACCGTGACGACAAATCTATTTATGTTGACTACCGTCTCATAGGTGCCGGTTACGTATCCGCGAAACGCGAAAAATCGACTTACGGAGCACTTCGTAGCAGATGACACCTGTTGCTTAATAGGTCAAATATAGGGACCTTAATTTCTAATATCTGTTTTTTACTTCTCCAGTCTTTTTTTACCGTGACAACAAACCCATTTAGGTCGTCTATTGTCTCGCAGGTGCCGCTTACGTACCCGCGAAAACATGAGAAATCGACTTACGGAATATTTTATAGCAGACGACAACTGTTGCTTAAAGTCAATGATAGGGCTTTTTCTATTTTTCTTTTTCATTTTCTCTCACTAGGGCCAATGATTTGGTTATGATGACCATCTCACCCATACGTGACTGATACGTGCTGCGCATAAAATCGTAATATCAACTTTGACACTTTCGGAGGCAACTGATACCTGTTAAACAAATCAAAGAAAGGTAAACAAAATTTTTCCCTGTTTTCTTACCAGAGTCACGAAAACATTGAACCAATTATGACGACCGCGCGAGTCAAAAGTCAATTATATGTTTAATCGCTGCGGAAAAATATAAAATTCAGAAGCAACCGCTTGCTGTTGCGGAAACTTTTTCCGATAAAAAAATCTTGTTCTTGTTTGAAGAATTTAGAAGTAGGCCATAAAGATACAATAAGATGTAAGAATAACTAAAAATCAATCTTTTCTTTGATAGGGTAGAAAACATTGTGGGAAAAGGAGAAAATGCTGGAAACCTGCATTGTCTCCTTTCCTCAGATTATTTTCAAAAGCCTTCTCTTTCAGGGGTATTAAAAGGCGTCATTGTGTGGTAAAAGGTTAATAAGAATAAACAGATATTCCCCCCCCCTTTCCCATCAGCCAATCAAATCTCTTCCCTTTCTGAAATTATCCAATCAGAGAAGCTTTAAGGAAATCAGAATGGGAACCATTAGCCCAAATAAGAATGGGAACCAACAGCCAATCAGAGAAGACTTTAGATATTCAACAGCCAATCAGAGAGCTTCAAAATGGCTCCAAAATGGCGCCCAAATTTTTTGATAAAAAACAGTGAAAAAAAAAAACGGCATAAAAGTAGATTTAAAGTCTTCTTTAAAGGCTGCTGTGCAGTCCTTGGCGAACTGCCAGGCATGCACCATCCACACATGCCAGATTTCACTGAAAATGGGCAAACATTAAGAAAATAGGGGCGCAGCAGACCTTGTTTTGGTCTTTTCAAGCCCCTCTCAAGAATTACTTCCCTTAGACCCTCAATAATGCACCCCCCCCCTCCCCAGCCCTTAACTGGATTCGCTTTTCAAACTCAGCCCACAATAAATGCTGCACATTGAAACCTTCAATAAGCCAAAGTGATCGATGTACAGTGTAAAAAAGCCCCAGAAATTAATGTGACAAATGGCTAAAAAAAGACTGAAAACACTTTTAGTTGCTTCCTATTGCATGTATCAAACAAAGGCAACTGAAGTGTAATTTTTCTAATCTCTTCAAACTGCAACAAGAAACCCAGTTACGTTGACTACCGTCTCATGCGTGCCAGTTACGCTCATGCGAAAACCCCAGAAAATAATGTGACAAGTGGCTAAAAAAAGACTGAATGCTTCTTATTGCATAAATCAAACAAATGGAACAAAATTTTTAATGTATATTTTTTTCCTCCAATCTCTTTATACCATGACGACAAATCTATTTATGTTGACTACCGTCTCATAGGTGCCGGTTACGTATCCGCGAAACGCGAAAAATCGACTTACGGAGCACTTCGTAGCAGATGACACCTGTTGCTTAATAGGTCAAATATAGGGACCTTAATTTCTAATATCTGTTTTTTACTTCTCCAGTCTTTTTTTACCGTGACAACAAACCCATTTAGGTCGTCTATTGTCTCGCAGGTGCCGCTTACGTACCCGCGAAAACATGAGAAATCGACTTACGGAATATTTTATAGCAGACGACAACTGTTGCTTAAAGTCAATGATAGGGCTTTTTCTATTTTTCTTTTTCATTTTCTCTCACTAGGGCCAATGATTTGGTTATGATGACCATCTCACCCATACGTGACTGATACGTGCTGCGCATAAAATCGTAATATCAACTTTGACACTTTCGGAGGCAACTGATACCTGTTAAACAAATCAAAGAAAGGTAAACAAAATTTTTCCCTGTTTTCTTACCAGGGTCACGAAAACATTGAACCAATTATGACGACCGCGCGAGTCAAAAGTCAATTATATGTTTAATCGCTGCGGAAAAATATAAAATTCAGAAGCAACCGCTTGCTGTTGCGGAAACTTTTTCCGATAAAAAAATCTTGTTCTTGTTTGAAGAATTTAGAAGTAGGCCATAAAGATACAATAAGATGTAAGAATAACTAAAAATCAATCTTTTCTTTGATAGGGTAGAAAACATTGTGGGAAAAGGAGAAAATGCTGGAAACCTGCATTGTCTCCTTTCCTCAGATTATTTTCAAAAGCCTTCTCTTTCAGGGGTATTAAAAGGCGTCATTGTGTGGTAAAAGGTTAATAAGAATAAACAGATATTCCCCCCCCTTTCCCATCAGCCAATCAAATCTCTTCCCTTTCTGAAATTATCCAATCAGAGAAGCTTTAAGGAAATCAGAATGGGAACCATTAGCCCAAATAAGAATGGGAACCAACAGCCAATCAGAGAAGACTTTAGATATTCAACAGCCAATCAGAGAGCTTCAAAATGGCTCCAAAATGGCGCCCAAATTTTTTGATAAAAAACAGTGAAAAAAAAAAAACGGCATAAAAGTGGATTTAAAGTCTTCTTTAAAGGCTGCTGTGCAGTCCTTGGCGAACTGCCAGGCATGCACCATCCACACATGCCAGATTTCACTGAAAATGGGCAAACATTAAGAAAATAGGGGCGCAGCAGACCTTGTTTTGGTCTTTTCAAGCCCCTCTCAAGAATTACTTCCCTTAGACCCTCAATAATGCACCCCCCCCCTCCCCAGCCCTTAACTGGATTCGCTTTTCAAACTCAGCCCACAATAAATGCTGCACATTGAAACCTTCAATAAGCCAAAGTGATCGATGTACAGTGTAAAAAAGCCCCAGAAATTAATGTGACAAATGGCTAAAAAAAGACTGAAAACACTTTTAGTTGCTTCCTATTGCATGTATCAAACAAAGGCAACTGAAGTGTAATTTTTCTAATCTCTTCAAACTGCAACAAGAAACCCAGTTACGTTGACTACCGTCTCATGCGTGCCAGTTACGCTCATGCGAAAACCCCAGAAAATAATGTGACAAGTGGCTAAAAAAAGACTGAATGCTTCTTATTGCATAAATCAAACAAATGGAACAAAATTTTTAATGTATATTTTTTTCCTCCAATCTCTTTATACCATGACGACAAATCTATTTATGTTGACTACCGTCTCATAGGTGCCGGTTACGTATCCGCGAAACGCGAAAAATCGACTTACGGAGCACTTCGTAGCAGATGACACCTGTTGCTTAATAGGTCAAATATAGGGACCTTAATTTCTAATATCTGTTTTTTACTTCTCCAGTCTTTTTTTACCGTGACAACAAACCCATTTAGGTCGTCTATTGTCTCGCAGGTGCCGCTTACGTACCCGCGAAAACATGAGAAATCGACTTACGGAATATTTTATAGCAGACGACAACTGTTGCTTAAAGTCAATGATAGGGCTTTTTCTATTTTTCTTTTTCATTTTCTCTCACTAGGGCCAATGATTTGGTTATGATGACCATCTCACCCATACGTGACTGATACGTGCTGCGCATAAAATCGTAATATCAACTTTGACACTTTCGGAGGCAACTGATACCTGTTAAACAAATCAAAGAAAGGTAAACAAAATTTTTCCCTGTTTTCTTACCAGGGTCACGAAAACATTGAACCAATTATGACGACCGCGCGAGTCAAAAGTCAATTATATGTTTAATCGCTGCGGAAAAATATAAAATTCAGAAGCAACCGCTTGCTGTTGCGGAAACTTTTTCCGATAAAAAAATCTTGTTCTTGTTTGAAGAATTTAGAAGTAGGCCATAAAGATACAATAAGATGTAAGAATAACTAAAAATCAATCTTTTCTTTGATAGGGTAGAAAACATTGTGGGAAAAGGAGAAAATGCTGGAAACCTGCATTGTCTCCTTTCCTCAGATTATTTTCAAAAGCCTTCTCTTTCAGGGGTATTAAAAGGCGTCATTGTGTGGTAAAAGGTTAATAAGAATAAACAGATATTCCCCCCCCCCTTTCCCATCAGCCAATCAAATCTCTTCCCTTTCTGAAATTATCCAATCAGAGAAGCTTTAAGGAAATCAGAATGGGAACCATTAGCCCAAATAAGAATGGGAACCAACAGCCAATCAGAGAAGACTTTAGATATTCAACAGCCAATCAGAGAGCTTCAAATTGGCTCCAAAATGGCGCCCAAATTTTTTGATAAAAAACAGTGAAAAAAAAAAACGGCATAAAAGTGGATTTAAAGTCTTCTTTAAAGGCTGCTGTGCAGTCCTTGGCGAACTGCCAGGCATGCACCATCCACACATGCCAGATTTCACTGAAAATGGGCAAACATTAAGAAAATAGGGGCGCAGCAGACCTTGTTTTGGTCTTTTCAAGCCCCTCTCAAGAATTACTTCCCTTAGACCCTCAATAATGCACCCCCCCCTCCCCAGCCCTTAACTGGATTCACTTTTCAAACTCAGCCCACAATAAATGCTGCACATTGAAACCTTCAATAAGCCAAAGTGATCGATGTACAGTGTAAAAAAGCCCCAGAAATTAATGTGACAAATGGCTAAAAAAAGACTGAAAACACTTTTAGTTGCTTCCTATTGCATGTATCAAACAAAGGCAACTGAAGTGTAATTTTTCTAATCTCTTCAAACTGCAACAAGAAACCCAGTTACGTTGACTACCGTCTCATGCGTGCCAGTTACGCTCATGCGAAAACCCCAGAAAATAATGTGACAAGTGGCTAAAAAAAGACTGAATGCTTCTTATTGCATAAATCAAACAAATGGAACAAAATTTTTAATGTATATTTTTTTCCTCCAATCTCTTTATACCGTGACGACAAATCTATTTATGTTGACTACCGTCTCATAGGTGCCGGTTACGTATCCGCGAAACGCGAAAAATCGACTTACGGAGCACTTCGTAGCAGATGACACCTGTTGCTTAATAGGTCAAATATAGGGACCTTAATTTCTAATATCTGTTTTTTACTTCTCCAGTCTTTTTTTACCGTGACAACAAACCCATTTAGGTCGTCTATTGTCTCGCAGGTGCCGCTTACGTACCCGCGAAAACATGAGAAATCGACTTACGGAATATTTTATAGCAGACGACAACTGTTGCTTAAAGTCAATGATAGGGCTTTTTCTATTTTTCTTTTTCATTTTCTCTCACTAGGGCCAATGATTTGGTTATGATGACCATCTCACCCATACGTGACTGATACGTGCTGCGCATAAAATCGTAATATCAACTTTGACACTTTCGGAGGCAACTGATACCTGTTAAACAAATCAAAGAAAGGTAAACAAAATTTTTCCCTGTTTTCTTACCAGGGTCACGAAAACATTGAACCAATTATGACGACCGCGCGAGTCAAAAGTCAATTATATGTTTAATCGCTGCGGAAAAATATAAAATTCAGAAGCAACCGCTTGCTGTTGCGGAAACTTTTTCCGATAAAAAAATCTTGTTCTTGTTTGAAGAATTTAGAAGTAGGCCATAAAGATACAATAAGATGTAAGAATAACTAAAAATCAATCTTTTCTTTGATAGGGTAGAAAACATTGTGGGAAAAGGAGAAAATGCTGGAAACCTGCATTGTCTCCTTTCCTCAGATTATTTTCAAAAGCCTTCTCTTTCAGGGGTATTAAAAGGCGTCATTGTGTGGTAAAAGGTTAATAAGAATAAACAGATATTCCCCCCCCCTTTCCCATCAGCCAATCAAATCTCTTCCCTTTCTGAAATTATCCAATCAGAGAAGCTTTAAGGAAATCAGAATGGGAACCATTAGCCCAAATAAGAATGGGAACCAACAGCCAATCAGAGAAGACTTTAGATATTCAACAGCCAATCAGAGAGCTTCAAAATGGCTCCAAAATGGCGCCCAAATTTTTTGATAAAAAACAGTGAAAAAAAAAAACGGCATAAAAGTGGATTTAAAGTCTTCTTTAAAGGCTGCTGTGCAGTCCTTGGCGAACTGCCAGGCATGCACCATCCACACATGCCAGATTTCACTGAAAATGGGCAAACATTAAGAAAATAGGGGCGCAGCAGACCTTGTTTTGGTCTTTTCAAGCCCCTCTCAAGAATTACTTCCCTTAGACCCTCAATAATGCACCCCCCCCCTCCCCAGCCCTTAACTGGATTCGCTTTTCAAACTCAGCCCACAATAAATGCTGCACATTGAAACCTTCAATAAGCCAAAGTGATCGATGTACAGTGTAAAAAAGCCCCAGAAATTAATGTGACAAATGGCTAAAAAAAGACTGAAAACACTTTTAGTTGCTTCCTATTGCATGTATCAAACAAAGGCAACTGAAGTGTAATTTTTCTAATCTCTTCAAACTGCAACAAGAAACCCAGTTACGTTGACTACCGTCTCATGCGTGCCAGTTACGCTCATGCGAAAACCCCAGAAAATAATGTGACAAGTGGCTAAAAAAAGACTGAATGCTTCTTATTGCATAAATCAAACAAATGGAACAAAATTTTTAATGTATATTTTTTTCCTCCAATCTCTTTATACCGTGACGACAAATCTATTTATGTTGACTACCGTCTCATAGGTGCCGGTTACGTATCCGCGAAACGCGAAAAATCGACTTACGGAGCACTTCGTAGCAGATGACACCTGTTGCTTAATAGGTCAAATATAGGGACCTTAATTTCTAATATCTGTTTTTTACTTCTCCAGTCTTTTTTTACCGTGACAACAAACCCATTTAGGTCGTCTATTGTCTCGCAGGTGCCGCTTACGTACCCGCGAAAACATGAGAAATCGACTTACGGAATATTTTATAGCAGACGACAACTGTTGCTTAAAGTCAATGATAGGGCTTTTTCTATTTTTCTTTTTCATTTTCTCTCACTAGGGCCAATGATTTGGTTATGATGACCATCTCACCCATACGTGACTGATACGTGCTGCGCATAAAATCGTAATATCAACTTTGACACTTTCGGAGGCAACTGATACCTGTTAAACAAATCAAAGAAAGGTAAACAAAATTTTTCCCTGTTTTCTTACCAGGGTCACGAAAACATTGAACCAATTATGACGACCGCGCGAGTCAAAAGTCAATTATATGTTTAATCGCTGCGGAAAAATATAAAATTCAGAAGCAACCGCTTGCTGTTGCGGAAACTTTTTCCGATAAAAAAATCTTGTTCTTGTTTGAAGAATTTAGAAGTAGGCCATAAAGATACAATAAGATGTAAGAATAACTAAAAATCAATCTTTTCTTTGATAGGGTAGAAAACATTGTGGGAAAAGGAGAAAATGCTGGAAACCTGCATTGTCTCCTTTCCTCAGATTATTTTCAAAAGCCTTCTCTTTCAGGGGTATTAAAAGGCGTCATTGTGTGGTAAAAGGTTAATAAGAATAAACAGATATTCCCCCCCCCTTTCCCATCAGCCAATCAAATCTCTTCCCTTTCTGAAATTATCCAATCAGAGAAGCTTTAAGGAAATCAGAATGGGAACCATTAGCCCAAATAAGAATGGGAACCAACAGCCAATCAGAGAAGACTTTAGATATTCAACAGCCAATCAGAGAGCTTCAAAATGGCTCCAAAATGGCGCCCAAATTTTTTGATAAAAAACAGTGAAAAAAAAAAACGGCATAAAAGTGGATTTAAAGTCTTCTTTAAAGGCTGCTGTGCAGTCCTTGGCGAACTGCCAGGCATGCACCATCCACACATGCCAGATTTCACTGAAAATGGGCAAACATTAAGAAAATAGGGGCGCAGCAGACCTTGTTTTGGTCTTTTCAAGCCCCTCTCAAGAATTACTTCCCTTAGACCCTCAATAATGCACCCCCCCCCTCCCCAGCCCTTAACTGGATTCGCTTTTCAAACTCAGCCCACAATAAATGCTGCACATTGAAACCTTCAATAAGCCAAAGTGATCGATGTACAGTGTAAAAAAGCCCCAGAAATTAATGTGACAAATGGCTAAAAAAAGACTGAAAACACTTTTAGTTGCTTCCTATTGCATGTATCAAACAAAGGCAACTGAAGTGTAATTTTTCTAATCTCTTCAAACTGCAACAAGAAACCCAGTTACGTTGACTACCGTCTCATGCGTGCCAGTTACGCTCATGCGAAAACCCCAGAAAATAATGTGACAAGTGGCTAAAAAAAGACTGAATGCTTCTTATTGCATAAATCAAACAAATGGAACAAAATTTTTAATGTATATTTTTTTCCTCCAATCTCTTTATACCGTGACGACAAATCTATTTATGTTGACTACCGTCTCATAGGTGCCGGTTACGTATCCGCGAAACGCGAAAAATCGACTTACGGAGCACTTCGTAGCAGATGACACCTGTTGCTTAATAGGTCAAATATAGGGACCTTAATTTCTAATATCTGTTTTTTACTTCTCCAGTCTTTTTTTACCGTGACAACAAACCCATTTAGGTCGTCTATTGTCTCGCAGGTGCCGCTTACGTACCCGCGAAAACATGAGAAATCGACTTACGGAATATTTTATAGCAGACGACAACTGTTGCTTAAAGTCAATGATAGGGCTTTTTCTATTTTTCTTTTTCATTTTCTCTCACTAGGGCCAATGATTTGGTTATGATGACCATCTCACCCATACGTGACTGATACGTGCTGCGCATAAAATCGTAATATCAACTTTGACACTTTCGGAGGCAACTGATACCTGTTAAACAAATCAAAGAAAGGTAAACAAAATTTTTCCCTGTTTTCTTACCAGGGTCACGAAAACATTGAACCAATTATGACGACCGCGCGAGTCAAAAGTCAATTATATGTTTAATCGCTGCGGAAAAATATAAAATTCAGAAGCAACCGCTTGCTGTTGCGGAAACTTTTTCCGATAAAAAAATCTTGTTCTTGTTTGAAGAATTTAGAAGTAGGCCATAAAGATACAATAAGATGTAAGAATAACTAAAAATCAATCTTTTCTTTGATAGGGTAGAAAACATTGTGGGAAAAGGAGAAAATGCTGGAAACCTGCATTGTCTCCTTTCCTCAGATTATTTTCAAAAGCCTTCTCTTTCAGGGGTATTAAAAGGCGTCATTGTGTGGTAAAAGGTTAATAAGAATAAACAGATATTCCCCCCCCCCTTTCACATCAGCCAATCAAATCTCTTCCCTTTCTGAAATTATCCAATCAGAGAAGCTTTAAGGAAATCAGAATGGGAACCATTAGCCCAAATAAGAATGGGAACCAACAGCCAATCAGAGAAGACTTTAGATATTCAACAGCCAATCAGAGAGCTTCAAAATGGCTCCAAAATGGCGCCCAAATTTTTTGATAAAAAACAGTGAAAAAAAAAAACGGCATAAAAGTGGATTTAAAGTCTTCTTTAAAGGCTGCTGTGCAGTCCTTGGCGAACTGCCAGGCATGCACCATCCACACATGCCAGATTTCACTGAAAATGGGCAAACATTAAGAAAATAGGGGCGCAGCAGACCTTGTTTTGGTCTTTTCAAGCCCCTCTCAAGAATTACTTCCCTTAGACCCTCAATAATGCACCCCCCCCTCCCCAGCCCTTAACTGGATTCGCTTTTCAAACTCAGCCCACAATAAATGCTGCACATTGAAACCTTCAATAAGCCAAAGTGATCGATGTACAGTGTAAAAAAGCCCCAGAAATTAATGTGACAAATGGCTAAAAAAAGACTGAAAACACTTTTAGTTGCTTCCTATTGCATGTATCAAACAAAGGCAACTGAAGTGTAATTTTTCTAATCTCTTCAAACTGCAACAAGAAACCCAGTTACGTTGACTACCGTCTCATGCGTGCCAGTTACGCTCATGCGAAAACCCCAGAAAATAATGTGACAAGTGGCTAAAAAAAGACTGAATGCTTCTTATTGCATAAATCAAACAAATGGAACAAAATTTTTAATGTATATTTTTTTCCTCCAATCTCTTTATACCGTGACGACAAATCTATTTATGTTGACTACCGTCTCATAGGTGCCGGTTACGTATCCGCGAAACGCGAAAAATCGACTTACGGAGCACTTCGTAGCAGATGACACCTGTTGCTTAATAGGTCAAATATAGGGACCTTAATTTCTA
This sequence comes from Tridacna crocea, assembly GCA_943736015.1. NCBI lineage: Eukaryota > Metazoa > Mollusca > Bivalvia > Cardiida > Cardiidae > Tridacna > Tridacna crocea. The sequence goes on from OX031067.1 coordinate 15,961,181, forward strand.
ATATCTGTTTTTTACTTCTCCAGTCTTTTTTTACCGTGACAACAAACCCATTTAGGTCGTCTATTGTCTCGCAGGTGCCGCTTACGTACCCATGAAAACATGAGAAATCGACTTACGGAATATTTTATAGCAGACGACAACTGTTGCTTAAAGTCAATGATAGGGCTTTTTCTATTTTTCTTTTTCATTTTCTCTCACTAGGGCCAATGATTTGGTTATGATGACCATCTCACCCATACGTGACTGATACGTGCTGCGCATAAAATCGTAATATCAACTTTGACACTTTCGGAGGCAACTGATACCTGTTAAACAAATCAAAGAAAGGTAAACAAAATTTTTCCCTGTTTTCTTACCAGGGTCACGAAAACATTGAACCAATTATGACGACCGCGCGAGTCAAAAGTCAATTATATGTTTAATCGCTGCGGAAAAATATAAAATTCAGAAGCAACCGCTTGCTGTTGCGGAAACTTTTTCCGATAAAAAAATCTTGTTCTTGTTTGAAGAATTTAGAAGTAGGCCATAAAGATACAATAAGATGTAAGAATAACTAAAAATCAATCTTTTCTTTGATAGGGTAGAAAACATTGTGGGAAAAGGAGAAAATGCTGGAAACCTGCATTGTCTCCTTTCCTCAGATTATTTTCAAAAGCCTTCTCTTTCAGGGGTATTAAAAGGCGTCATTGTGTGGTAAAAGGTTAATAAGAATAAACAGATATTCCCCCCCCCCTTTCCCATCAGCCAATCAAATCTCTTCCCTTTCTGAAATTATCCAATCAGAGAAGCTTTAAGGAAATCAGAATGGGAACCATTAGCCCAAATAAGAATGGGAACCAACAGCCAATCAGAGAAGACTTTAGATATTCAACAGCCAATCAGAGAGCTTCAAAATGGCTCCAAAATGGCGCCCAAATTTTTTGATAAAAAACAGTGAAAAAAAAAAACGGCATAAAAGTGGATTTAAAGTCTTCTTTAAAGGCTGCTGTGCAGTCCTTGGCGAACTGCCAGGCATGCACCATCCACACATGCCAGATTTCACTGAAAATGGGCAAACATTAAGAAAATAGGGGCGCAGCAGACCTTGTTTTGGTCTTTTCAAGCCCCTCTCAAGAATTACTTCCCTTAGACCCTCAATAATGCACCCCCCCCCTCCCCAGCCCTTAACTGGATTCGCTTTTCAAACTCAGCCCACAATAAATGCTGCACATTGAAACCTTCAATAAGCCAAAGTGATCGATGTACAGTGTAAAAAAGCCCCAGAAATTAATGTGACAAATGGCTAAAAAAAGACTGAAAACACTTTTAGTTGCTTCCTATTGCATGTATCAAACAAAGGCAACTGAAGTGTAATTTTTCTAATCTCTTCAAACTGCAACAAGAAACCCAGTTACGTTGACTACCGTCTCATGCGTGCCAGTTACGCTCATGCGAAAACCCCAGAAAATAATGTGACAAGTGGCTAAAAAAAGACTGAATGCTTCTTATTGCATAAATCAAACAAATGGAACAAAATTTTTAATGTATATTTTTTTCCTCCAATCTCTTTATACCGTGACGACAAATCTATTTATGTTGACTACCGTCTCATAGGTGCCGGTTACGTATCCGCGAAACGCGAAAAATCGACTTACGGAGCACTTCGTAGCAGATGACACCTGTTGCTTAATAGGTCAAATATAGGGACCTTAATTTCTAATATCTGTTTTTTACTTCTCCAGTCTTTTTTTACCGTGACAACAAACCCATTTAGGTCGTCTATTGTCTCGCAGGTGCCGCTTACGTACCCATGAAAACATGAGAAATCGACTTACGGAATATTTTATAGCAGACGACAACTGTTGCTTAAAGTCAATGATAGGGCTTTTTCTATTTTTCTTTTTCATTTTCTCTCACTAGGGCCAATGATTTGGTTATGATGACCATCTCACCCATACGTGACTGATACGTGCTGCGCATAAAATCGTAATATCAACTTTGACACTTTCGGAGGCAACTGATACCTGTTAAACAAATCAAAGAAAGGTAAACAAAATTTTTCCCTGTTTTCTTACCAGGGTCACGAAAACATTGAACCAATTATGACGACCGCGCGAGTCAAAAGTCAATTATATGTTTAATCGCTGCGGAAAAATATAAAATTCAGAAGCAACCGCTTGCTGTTGCGGAAACTTTTTCCGATAAAAAAATCTTGTTCTTGTTTGAAGAATTTAGAAGTAGGCCATAAAGATACAATAAGATGTAAGAATAACTAAAAATCAATCTTTTCTTTGATAGGGTAGAAAACATTGTGGGAAAAGGAGAAAATGCTGGAAACCTGCATTGTCTCCTTTCCTCAGATTATTTTCAAAAGCCTTCTCTTTCAGGGGTATTAAAAGGCGTCATTGTGTGGTAAAAGGTTAATAAGAATAAACAGATATTCCCCCCCCCCTTTCCCATCAGCCAATCAAATCTCTTCCCTTTCTGAAATTATCCAATCAGAGAAGCTTTAAGGAAATCAGAATGGGAACCATTAGCCCAAATAAGAATGGGAACCAACAGCCAATCAGAGAAGACTTTAGATATTCAACAGCCAATCAGAGAGCTTCAAAATGGCTCCAAAATGGCGCCCAAATTTTTTGATAAAAAACAGTGAAAAAAAAAAACGGCATAAAAGTGGATTTAAAGTCTTCTTTAAAGGCTGCTGTGCAGTCCTTGGCGAACTGCCAGGCATGCACCATCCACACATGCCAGATTTCACTGAAAATGGGCAAACATTAAGAAAATAGGGGCGCAGCAGACCTTGTTTTGGTCTTTTCAAGCCCCTCTCAAGAATTACTTCCCTTAGACCCTCAATAATGCACCCCCCCCCTCCCCAGCCCTTAACTGGATTCGCTTTTCAAACTCAGCCCACAATAAATGCTGCACATTGAAACCTTCAATAAGCCAAAGTGATCGATGTACAGTGTAAAAAAGCCCCAGAAATTAATGTGACAAATGGCTAAAAAAAGACTGAAAACACTTTTAGTTGCTTCCTATTGCATGTATCAAACAAAGGCAACTGAAGTGTAATTTTTCTAATCTCTTCAAACTGCAACAAGAAACCCAGTTACGTTGACTACCGTCTCATGCGTGCCAGTTACGCTCATGCGAAAACCCCAGAAAATAATGTGACAAGTGGCTAAAAAAAGACTGAATGCTTCTTATTGCATAAATCAAACAAATGGAACAAAATTTTTAATGTATATTTTTTTCCTCCAATCTCTTTATACCGTGACGACAAATCTATTTATGTTGACTACCGTCTCATAGGTGCCGGTTACGTATCCGCGAAACGCGAAAAATCGACTTACGGAGCACTTCGTAGCAGATGACACCTGTTGCTTAATAGGTCAAATATAGGGACCTTAATTTCTAATATCTGTTTTTTACTTCTCCAGTCTTTTTTTACCGTGACAACAAACCCATTTAGGTCGTCTATTGTCTCGCAGGTGCCGCTTACGTACCCGCGAAAACATGAGAAATCGACTTACGGAATATTTTATAGCAGACGACAACTGTTGCTTAAAGTCAATGATAGGGCTTTTTCTATTTTTCTTTTTCATTTTCTCTCACTAGGGCCAATGATTTGGTTATGATGACCATCTCACCCATACGTGACTGATACGTGCTGCGCATAAAATCGTAATATCAACTTTGACACTTTCGGAGGCAACTGATACCTGTTAAACAAATCAAAGAAAGGTAAACAAAATTTTTCCCTGTTTTCTTACCAGGGTCACGAAAACATTGAACCAATTATGACGACCGCGCGAGTCAAAAGTCAATTATATGTTTAATCGCTGCGGAAAAATATAAAATTCAGAAGCAACCGCTTGCTGTTGCGGAAACTTTTTCCGATAAAAAAATCTTGTTCTTGTTTGAAGAATTTAGAAGTAGGCCATAAAGATACAATAAGATGTAAGAATAACTAAAAATCAATCTTTTCTTTGATAGGGTAGAAAACATTGTGGGAAAAGGAGAAAATGCTGGAAACCTGCATTGTCTCCTTTCCTCAGATTATTTTCAAAAGCCTTCTCTTTCAGGGGTATTAAAAGGCGTCATTGTGTGGTAAAAGGTTAATAAGAATAAACAGATATTCCCCCCCCCCTTTCACATCAGCCAATCAAATCTCTTCCCTTTCTGAAATTATCCAATCAGAGAAGCTTTAAGGAAATCAGAATGGGAACCATTAGCCCAAATAAGAATGGGAACCAACAGCCAATCAGAGAAGACTTTAGATATTCAACAGCCAATCAGAGAGCTTCAAAATGGCTCCAAAATGGCGCCCAAATTTTTTGATAAAAAACAGTGAAAAAAAAAAACGGCATAAAAGTGGATTTAAAGTCTTCTTTAAAGGCTGCTGTGCAGTCCTTGGCGAACTGCCAGGCATGCACCATCCACACATGCCAGATTTCACTGAAAATGGGCAAACATTAAGAAAATAGGGGCGCAGCAGACCTTGTTTTGGTCTTTTCAAGCCCCTCTCAAGAATTACTTCCCTTAGACCCTCAATAATGCACCCCCCCCTCCCCAGCCCTTAACTGGATTCGCTTTTCAAACTCAGCCCACAATAAATGCTGCACATTGAAACCTTCAATAAGCCAAAGTGATCGATGTACAGTGTAAAAAAGCCCCAGAAATTAATGTGACAAATGGCTAAAAAAAGACTGAAAACACTTTTAGTTGCTTCCTATTGCATGTATCAAACAAAGGCAACTGAAGTGTAATTTTTCTAATCTCTTCAAACTGCAACAAGAAACCCAGTTACGTTGACTACCGTCTCATGCGTGCCAGTTACGCTCATGCGAAAACCCCAGAAAATAATGTGACAAGTGGCTAAAAAAAGACTGAATGCTTCTTATTGCATAAATCAAACAAATGGAACAAAATTTTTAATGTATATTTTTTTCCTCCAATCTCTTTATACCGTGACGACAAATCTATTTATGTTGACTACCGTCTCATAGGTGCCGGTTACGTATCCGCGAAACGCGAAAAATCGACTTACGGAGCACTTCGTAGCAGATGACACCTGTTGCTTAATAGGTCAAATATAGGGACCTTAATTTCTAATATCTGTTTTTTACTTCTCCAGTCTTTTTTTACCGTGACAACAAACCCATTTAGGTCGTCTATTGTCTCGCAGGTGCCGCTTACGTACCCGCGAAAACATGAGAAATCGACTTACAGAATATTTTATAGCAGACGACAACTGTTGCTTAAAGTCAATGATAGGGCTTTTTCTATTTTTCTTTTTCATTTTCTCTCACTAGGGCCAATGATTTGGTTATGATGACCATCTCACCCATACGTGACTGATACGTGCTGCGCATAAAATCGTAATATCAACTTTGACACTTTCGGAGGCAACTGATACCTGTTAAACAAATCAAAGAAAGGTAAACAAAATTTTTCCCTGTTTTCTTACCAGGGTCACGAAAACATTGAACCAATTATGACGACCGCGCGAGTCAAAAGTCAATTATATGTTTAATCGCTGCGGAAAAATATAAAATTCAGAAGCAACCGCTTGCTGTTGCGGAAACTTTTTCCGATAAAAAATCTTGTTCTTGTTTGAAGAATTTAGAAGTAGGCCATAAAGATACAATAAGATGTAAGAATAACTAAAAATCAATCTTTTCTTTGATAGGGTAGAAAACATTGTGGGAAAAGGAGAAAATGCTGGAAACCTGCATTGTCTCCTTTCCTCAGATTATTTTCAAAAGCCTTCTCTTTCAGGGGTATTAAAAGGCGTCATTGTGTGGTAAAAGGTTAATAAGAATAAACAGATATTCCCCCCCCCTTTCCCATCAGCCAATCAAATCTCTTCCCTTTCTGAAATTATCCAATCAGAGAAGCTTTAAGGAAATCAGAATGGGAACCATTAGCCCAAATAAGAATGGGAACCAACAGCCAATCAGAGAAGACTTTAGATATTCAACAGCCAATCAGAGAGCTTCAAAATGGCTCAAAAATGGCGCCCAAATTTTTTGATAAAAAACAGTGAAAAAAAAAAAAACGGCATAAAAGTGGATTTAAAGTCTTCTTTAAAGGCTGCTGTGCAGTCCTTGGCGAACTGCCAGGCATGCACCATCCACACATGCCAGATTTCACTGAAAATGTGCAAACATTAAGAAAATAGGGGCGCAGCAGACCTTGTTTTGGTCTTTTCAAGCCCCTCTCAAGAATTACTTCCCTTAGACCCTCAATAATGCACCCCCCCCTCCCCAGCCCTTAACTGGATTCGCTTTTCAAACTCAGCCCACAATAAATGCTGCACATTGAAACCTTCAATAAGCCAAAGTGATCGATGTACAGTGTAAAAAAGCCCCAGAAATTAATGTGACGAATGGCTAAAAAAAGACTGAAAACACTTTTAGTTGCTTCCTATTGCATGTATCAAACAAAGGCAACTGAAGTGTAATTTTTCTAATCTCTTCAAACTGCAACAAGAAACCCAGTTACGTTGACTACCGTCTCATGCGTGCCAGTTACGCTCATGCGAAAACCCCAGAAAATAATGTGACAAGTGGCTAAAAAAAGACTGAATGCTTCTTATTGCATAAATCAAACAAATGGAACAAAATTTTTAATGTATATTTTTTTCCTCCAATCTCTTTTACCGTGACGACAAATCTATTTATGTTGACTACCGTCTCATAGGTGCCGGTTACGTATCCGCGAAACGCGAAAAATCGACTTACGGAGCACTTCGTAGCAGATGACACCTGTTGCTTAATAGGTCAAATATAGGGACCTTAATTTCTAATATCTGTTTTTTACTTCTCCAGTCTTTTTTTACCGTGACAACAAACCCATTTAGGTCGTCTATTGTCTCGCAGGTGCCGCTTACGTACCCGCGAAAACATGAGAAATCGACTTACGGAATATTTTATAGCAGACGACAACTGTTGCTTAAAGTCAATGATAGGGCTTTTTCTATTTTTCTTTTTCATTTTCTCTCACTAGGGCCAATGATTTGGTTATGATGACCATCTCACCCATACGTGACTGATACGTGCTGCGCATAAAATCGTAATATCAACTTTGACACTTTCGGAGGCAACTGATACCTGTTAAACAAATCAAAGAAAGGTAAACAAAATTTTTCCCTGTTTTCTTACCAGGGTCACGAAAACATTGAACCAATTATGACGACCGCGCGAGTCAAAAGTCAATTATATGTTTAATCGCTGCGGAAAAATATAAAATTCAGAAGCAACCGCTTGCTGTTGCGGAAACTTTTTCCGATAAAAAAATCTTGTTCTTGTTTGAAGAATTTAGAAGTAGGCCATAAAGATACAATAAGATGTAAGAATAACTAAAAATCAATCTTTTCTTTGATAGGGTAGAAAACATTGTGGGAAAAGGAGAAAATGCTGGAAACCTGCATTGTCTCCTTTCCTCAGATTATTTTCAAAAGCCTTCTCTTTCAGGGGTATTAAAAGGCGTCATTGTGTGGTAAAAGGTTAATAAGAATAAACAGATATTCCCCCCCCCTTTCCCATCAGCCAATCAAATCTCTTCCCTTTCTGAAATTATCCAATCAGAGAAGCTTTAAGGAAATCAGAATGGGAACCATTAGCCCAAATAAGAATGGGAACCAACAGCCAATCAGAGAAGACTTTAGATATTCAACAGCCAATCAGAGAGCTTCAAAATGGCTCCAAAATGGCGCCCAAATTTTTTGATAAAAAACAGTGAAAAAAAAAAAACGGCATAAAAGTGGATTTAAAGTCTTCTTTAAAGGCTGCTGTGCAGTCCTTGGCGAACTGCCAGGCATGCACCATCCACACATGCCAGATTTCACTGAAAATGGGCAAACATTAAGAAAATAGGGGCGCAGCAGACCTTGTTTTGGTCTTTTCAAGCCCCTCTCAAGAATTACTTCCCTTAGACCCTCAATAATGCACCCCCCCCTCCCCAGCCCTTAACTGGATTCGCTTTTCAAACTCAGCCCACAATAAATGCTGCACATTGAAACCTTCAATAAGCCAAAGTGATCGATGTACAGTGTAAAAAAGCCCCAGAAATTAATGTGACGAATGGCTAAGAAAAGACTGAAAACACTTTTAGTTGCTTCCTATTGCATGTATCAAACAAAGGCAACTGAAGTGTAATTTTTCTAATCTCTTCAAACTGCAACAAGAAACCCAGTTACATTGACTACCGTCTCATGCGTGCCAGTTACGTTCATGCGAAAACCCCAGAAAATAATGTGACAAGTGGCTAAAAAAAGACTGAATGCTTCTTATTGCATAAATCAAACAAATGGAACAAAATTTTTAATGTATATTTTTTTCCTCCAATCTCTTTTACCGTGACGACAAATCTATTTATGTTGACTACCGTCTCATAGGTGCCGGTTACGTATCCGCGAAACGCGAAAAATCGACTTACGGAGCACTTCGTAGCAGATGACACCTGTTGCTTAATAGGTCAAATATAGGGACCTTAATTTCTAATATCTGTTTTTTACTTCTCCAGTCTTTTTTTACCGTGACAACAAACCCATTTAGGTCGTCTATTGTCTCGCAGGTGCCGCTTACGTACCCGCGAAAACATGAGAAATCGACTTACGGAATATTTTATAGCAGACGACAACTGTTGCTTAAAGTCAATGATAGGGCTTTTTCTATTTTTCTTTTTCATTTTCTCTCACTAGGGCCAATGATTTGGTTATGATGACCATCTCACCCATACGTGACTGATACGTGCTGCGCATAAAATCGTAATATCAACTTTGACACTTTCGGAGGCAACTGATACCTGTTAAACAAATCAAAGAAAGGTAAACAAAATTTTTCCCTGTTTTCTTACCAGGGTCACGAAAACATTGAACCAATTATGACGACCGCGCGAGTCAAAAGTCAATTATATGTTTAATCGCTGCGGAAAAATATAAAATTCAGAAGCAACCGCTTGCTGTTGCGGAAACTTTTTCCGATAAAAAAATCTTGTTCTTGTTTGAAGAATTTAGAAGTAGGCCATAAAGATACAATAAGATGTAAGAATAACTAAAAATCAATCTTTTCTTTGATAGGGTAGAAAACATTGTGGGAAAAGGAGAAAATGCTGGAAACCTGCATTGTCTCCTTTCCTCAGATTACCGGTATTTTCAAAAGCCTTCTCTTTCAGGGGTATTAAAAGGCGTCATTGTGTGGTAAAAGGTTAATAAGAATAAACAGATATTCCCCCCCCCCTTTCCCATCAGCCAATCAAATCTCTTCCCTTTCTGAAATTATCTAATCAGAGAAGCTTTAAGGAAATCAGAATGGGAACCATTAGCCCAAATAAGAATGGGAACCAACAGCCAATCAGAGAAGACTTTAGATATTCAACAGCCAATCAGAGAGCTTCAAAATGGCTCAAAAATGGCGCCCAAATTTTTTGATAAAAAACAGTGAAAAAAAAAACGGCATAAAAGTGGATTTAAAGTCTTCTTTAAAGGCTGCTGTGCATTCCTTGGCGAACTGCCAGGCATGCACCATCCACACATGCCAGATTTCACTGAAAATGGGCAAACATTAAGAAAATAGGGGCGCAGCAGACCTTGTTTTGGTCTTTTCAAGCCCCTCTCAAGAATTACTTCCCTTAGACCCTCAATAATGCACCCCCCCCTCCCCAGCCCTTAACTGGATTCGCTTTTCAAACTCAGCCCACAATAAATGCTGCACATTGAAACCTTCAATAAGCCAAAGTGATCGATGTACAGTGTAAAAAAGCCCCAGAAATTAATGTGACAAATGGCTAAAAAAAGACTGAAAACACTTTTAGTTGCTTCCTATTGCATGTATCAAACAAAGGCAACTGAAGTGTAATTTTTCTAATCTCTTCAAACTGCAACAAGAAACCCAGTTACGTTGACTACCGTCTCATGCGTGCCAGTTACGCTCATGCGAAAACCCCAGAAAATAATGTGACAAGTGGCTAAAACAAGACTGAATGCTTCTTATTGCATAAATCAAACAAATGGAACAAAATTTTTAATGTATATTTTTTTCCTCCAATCTCTTTATACCGTGACGACAAATCTATTTATGTTGACTACCGTCTCATAGGTGCCGGTTACGTATCCGCGAAACGCGAAAAATCGACTTACGGAGCACTTCGTAGCAGATGACACCTGTTGCTTAATAGGTCAAATATAGGGACCTTAATTTCTAATATCTGTTTTTTACTTCTCCAGTCTTTTTTTACCGTGACAACAAACCCATTTAGGTCGTCTATTGTCTCGCAGGTGCCGCTTACGTACCCGCGAAAACATGAGAAATCGACTTACGGAATATTTTATAGCAGACGACAACTGTTGCTTAAAGTCAATGATAGGGCTTTTTCTATTTTTCTTTTTCATTTTCTCTCACTAGGGCCAATGATTTGGTTATGATGACCATCTCACCCATACGTGACTGATACGTGCTGCGCATAAAATCGTAATATCAACTTTGACACTTTCGGAGGCAACTGATACCTGTTAAACAAATCAAAGAAAGGTAAACAAAATTTTTCCCTGTTTTCTTACCAGGGTCACGAAAACATTGAACCAATTATGACGACCGCGCGAGTCAAAAGTCAATTATATGTTTAATCGCTGCGGAAAAATATAAAATTCAGAAGCAACCGCTTGCTGTTGCGGAAACTTTTTCCGATAAAAAAATCTTGTTCTTGTTTGAAGAATTTAGAAGTAGGCCATAAAGATACAATAAGATGTAAGAATAACTAAAAATCAATCTTTTCTTTGATAGGGTAGAAAACATTGTGGGAAAAGGAGAAAATGCTGGAAACCTGCATTGTCTCCTTTCCTCAGATTATTTTCAAAAGCCTTCTCTTTCAGGGGTATTAAAAGGCGTCATTGTGTGGTAAAAGGTTAATAAGAATAAACAGATATTCCCCCCCCCTTTCCCATCAGCCAATCAAATCTCTTCCCTTTCTGAAATTATCCAATCAGAGAAGCTTTAAGGAAATCAGAATGGGAACCATTATCCCAAATAAGAATGGGAACCAACAGCCAATCAGAGAAGACTTTAGATATTCAACAGCCAATCAGAGAGCTTCAAAATGGCTCCAAAATGGCGCCCAAATTTTTTGATAAAAAACAGTGAAAAAAAAAAACGGCATAAAAGTGGATTTAAAGTCTTCTTTAAAGGCTGCTGTGCAGTCCTTGGCGAACTGCCAGGCATGCACCATCCACACATGCCAGATTTCACTGAAAATGGGCAAACATTAAGAAAATAGGGGCGCAGCAGACCTTGTTTTGGTCTTTTCAAGCCCCTCTCAAGAATTACTTCCCTTAGACCCTCAATAATGCACCCCCCCCTCCCCAGCCCTTAACTGGATTCGCTTTTCAAACTCAGCCCACAATAAATGCTGCACATTGAAACCTTCAATAAGCCAAAGTGATCGATGTACAGTGTAAAAAAGCCCCAGAAATTAATGTGACAAATGGCTAAAAAAAGACTGAAAACACTTTTAGTTGCTTCCTATTGCATGTATCAAACAAAGGCAACTGAAGTGTAATTTTTCTAATCTCTTCAAACTGCAACAAGAAACCCAGTTACGTTGACTACCGTCTCATGCGTGCCAATTACGCTCATGCGAAAACCCCAGAAAATAATGTGACAAGTGGCTAAAAAAAGACTGAATGCTTCTTATTGCATAAATCAAACAAATGGAACAAAATTTTTAATGTATATTTTTTTCCTCCAATCTCTTTATACCGTGACGACAAATCTATTTATGTTGACTACCGTCTCATAGGTGCCGGTTACGTATCCGCGAAACGCGAAAAATCGACTTACGGAGCACTTCGTAGCAGATGACACCTGTTGCTTAATAGGTCAAATATAGGGACCTTAATTTCTAATATCTGTTTTTTACTTCTCCAGTCTTTTTTTACCGTGACAACAAACCCATTTAGGTCGTCTATTGTCTCGCAGGTGCCGCTTACGTACCCGCGAAAACATGAGAAATCGACTTACGGAATATTTTATAGCAGACGACAACTGTTGCTTAAAGTCAATGATAGGGCTTTTTCTATTTTTCTTTTTCATTTTCTCTCACTAGGGCCAATGATTTGGTTATGATGACCATCTCACCCATACGTGACTGATACGTGCTGCGCATAAAATCGTAATATCAACTTTGACACTTTCGGAGGCAACTGATACCTGTTAAACAAATCAAAGAAAGGTAAACAAAATTTTTCCCTGTTTTCTTACCAGGGTCACGAAAACATTGAACCAATTATGACGACCGCGCGAGTCAAAAGTCAATTATATGTTTAATCGCTGCGGAAAAATATAAAATTCAGAAGCAACCGCTTGCTGTTGCGGAAACTTTTTCCGATAAAAAAATCTTGTTCTTGTTTGAAGAATTTAGAAGTAGGCCATAAAGATACAATAAGATGTAAGAATAACTAAAAATCAATCTTTTCTTTGATAGGGTAGAAAACATTGTGGGAAAAGGAGAAAATGCTGGAAACCTGCATTGTCTCCTTTCCTCAGATTATTTTCAAAAGCCTTCTCTTTCAGGGGTATTAAAAGGCGTCATTGTGTGGTAAAAGGTTAATAAGAATAAACAGATATTCCCCCCCCCTTTCACATCAGCCAATCAAATCTCTTCCCTTTCTGAAATTATCCAATCAGAGAAGCTTTAAGGAAATCAGAATGGGAACCATTAGCCCAAATAAGAATGGGAACCAACAGCCAATCAGAGAAGACTTTAGATATTCAACAGCCAATCAGAGAGCTTCAAAATGGCTCCAAAATGGCGCCCAAATTTTTTGATAAAAAACAGTGAAAAAAAAAAACGGCATAAAAGTGGATTTAAAGTCTTCTTTAAAGGCTGCTGTGCAGTCCTTGGCGAACTGCCAGGCATGCACCATCCACACATGCCAGATTTCACTGAAAATGGGCAAACATTAAGAAAATAGGGGCGCAGCAGACCTTGTTTTGGTCTTTTCAAGCCCCTCTCAAGAATTACTTCCCTTAGACCCTCAATAATGCACCCCCCCCTCCCCAGCCCTTAACTGGATTCGCTTTTCAAACTCAGCCCACAATAAATGCTGCACATTGAAACCTTCAATAAGCCAAAGTGATCGATGTACAGTGTAAAAAAGCCCCAGAAATTAATGTGACGAATGGCTAAAAAAAGACTGAAAACACTTTTAGTTGCTTCCTATTGCATGTATCAAACAAAGGCAACTGAAGTGTAATTTTTCTAATCTCTTCAAACTGCAACAAGAAACCCAGTTACGTTGACTACCGTCTCATGCGTGCCAGTTACGCTCATGCGAAAACCCCAGAAAATAATGTGACAAGTGGCTAAAAAAAGACTGAATGCTTCTTATTGCATAAATCAAACAAATGGAACAAAATTTTTAATGTATATTTTTTTCCTCCAATCTCTTTATACCGTGACGACAAATCTATTTATGTTGACTACCGTCTCATAGGTGCCGGTTACGTATCCGCGAAACGCGAAAAATCGACTTACGGAGCACTTCGTAGCAGATGACACCTGTTGCTTAATAGGTCAAATATAGGGACCTTAATTTCTAATATCTGTTTTTTACTTCTCCAGTCTTTTTTTACCGTGACAACAAACCCATTTAGGTCGTCTATTGTCTCGCAGGTGCCGCTTACGTACCCGCGAAAACATGAGAAATCGACTTACGGAATATTTTATAGCAGACGACAACTGTTGCTTAAAGTCAATGATAGGGCTTTTTCTATTTTTCTTTTTCATTTTCTCTCACTAGGGCCAATGATTTGGTTATGATGACCATCTCACCCATACGTGACTGATACGTGCTGCGCATAAAATCGTAATATCAACTTTGACACTTTCAGAGGCAACTGATACCTGTTAAACAAATCAAAGAAAGGTAAACAAAATTTTTCCCTGTTTTCTTACCAGGGTCACGAAAACATTGAACCAATTATGACGACCGCGCGAGTCAAAAGTCAATTATATGTTTAATCGCTGCGGAAAAATATAAAATTCAGAAGCAACCGCTTGCTGTTGCGGAAACTTTTTCAGATAAAAAAAACTTGTTCTTGTTTGAAGAATTTAGAAGTAGGCCATAAAGATACAATAAGATGTAAGAATAACTAAAAATCAATCTTTTCTTTGATAGGGTAGAAAACATTGTGGGAAAAGGAGAAAATGCTGGAAACCTGCATTGTCTCCTTTCCTCAGATTATTTTCAAAAGCCTTCTCTTTCAGGGGTATTAAAAGGCGTCATTGTGTGGTAAAAGGTTAATAAGAATAAACAGATATTCCCCCCCCCTTTCCCATCAGCCAATCAAATCTCTTCCCTTTCTGAAATTATCCAATCAGAGAAGCTTTAAGGAAATCAGAATGGGAACCATTAGCCCAAATAAGAATGGGAACCAACAGCCAATCAGAGAAGACTTTAGATATTCAACAGCCAATCAGAGAGCTTCAAAATGGCTCCAAAATGGCGCCCAAATTTTTTGATAAAAAACAGTGAAAAAAAAAAAACGGCATAAAAGTGGATTTAAAGTCTTCTTTAAAGGCTGCTGTGCAGTCCTTGGCGAACTGCCAGGCATGCACCATCCACACATGCCAGATTTCACTGAAAATGGGCAAACATTAAGAAAATAGGGGCGCAGCAGACCTTGTTTTGGTCTTTTCAAGCCCCTCTCAAGAATTACTTCCCTTAGACCCTCAATAATGCACCCCCCCCTCCCCAGCCCTTAACTGGATTCGCTTTTCAAACTCAGCCCACAATAAATGCTGCACATTGAAACCTTCAATAAGCCAAAGTGATCGATGTACAGTGTAAAAAAGCCCCAGAAATTAATGTGACAAATGGCTAAAAAAAGACTGAAAACACTTTTAGTTGCTTCCTATTGCATGTATCAAACAAAGGCAACTGAAGTGTAATTTTTCTAATCTCTTCAAACTGCAACAAGAAACCCAGTTACGTTGACTACCGTCTCATGCGTGCCAGTTACGCTCATGCGAAAACCCCAGAAAATAATGTGACAAGTGGCTAAAAAAAGACTGAATGCTTCTTATTGCATAAATCAAACAAATGGAACAAAATTTTTAATGTATATTTTTTTCCTCCAATCTCTTTATACCGTGACGACAAATCTATTTATGTTGACTACCGTCTCATAGGTGCCGGTTACGTATCCGCGAAACGCGAAAAATCGACTTACGGAGCACTTCGTAGCAGATGACACCTGTTGCTTAATAGGTCAAATATAGGGACCTTAATTTCTAATATCTGTTTTTTACTTCTCCAGTCTTTTTTTACCGTGACAACAAACCCATTTAGGTCGTCTATTGTCTCGCAGGTGCCGCTTACGTACCCGCGAAAACATGAGAAATCGACTTACGGAATATTTTATAGCAGACGACAACTGTTGCTTAAAGTCAATGATAGGGCTTTTTCTATTTTTCTTTTTCATTTTCTCTCACTAGGGCCAATGATTTGGTTATGATGACCATCTCACCCATACGTGACTGATACGTGCTGCGCATAAAATCGTAATATCAACTTTGACACTTTCGGAGGCAACTGATACCTGTTAAACAAATCAAAGAAAGGTAAACAAAATTTTTCCCTGTTTTCTTACCAGGGTCACGAAAACATTGAACCAATTATGACGACCGCGCGAGTCAAAAGTCAATTATATGTTTAATCGCTGTGGAAAAATATAAAATTCAGAAGCAACCGCTTGCTGTTGCGGAAACTTTTTCCGATAAAAAAATCTTGTTCTTGTTTGAAGAATTTAGAAGTAGGCCATAAAGATACAATAAGATGTAAGAATAACTAAAAATCAATCTTTTCTTTGATAGGGTAGAAAACATTGTGGGAAAAGGAGAAAATGCTGGAAACCTGCATTGTCTCCTTTCCTCAGATTATTTTCAAAAGCCTTCTCTTTCAGGAGTATTAAAAGGCGTCATTGTGTGGTAAAAGGTTAATAAGAATAAACAGATATTCCCCCCCCCCTTTCCCATCAGCCAATCAAATCTCTTCCCTTTCTGAAATTATCCAATCAGAGAAGCTTTAAGGAAATCAGAATGGGAACCATTAGCCCAAATAAGAATGGGAACCAACAGCCAATCAGAGAAGACTTTAGATATTCAACAGCCAATCAGAGAGCTTCAAAATGGCTCCAAAATGGCGCCCAAATTTTTTGATAAAAAACAGTGAAAAAAAAAAACGGCATAAAAGTGGATTTAAAGTCTTCTTTAAAGGCTGCTGTGCAGTCCTTGGCGAACTGCCAGGCATGCACCATCCACACATGCCAGATTTCACTGAAAATGGGCAAACATTAAGAAAATAGGGGCGCAGCAGACCTTGTTTTGGTCTTTTCAAGCCCCTCTCAAGAATTACTTCCCTTAGACCCTCAATAATGCACCCCCCCCTCCCCAGCCCTTAACTGGATTCGCTTTTCAAACTCAGCCCACAATAAATGCTGCACATTGAAACCTTCAATAAGCCAAAGTGATCGATGTACAGTGTAAAAAAGCCCCAGAAATTAATGTGACAAATGGCTAAAAAAAGACTGAAAACACTTTTAGTTGCTTCCTATTGCATGTATCAAACAAAGGCAACTGAAGTGTAATTTTTCTAATCTCTTCAAACTGCAACAAGAAACCCAGTTACGTTGACTACCGTCTCATGCGTGCCAGTTACGCTCATGCGAAAACCCCAGAAAATAATGTGACAAGTGGCTAAAAAAAGACTGAATGCTTCTTATTGCATAAATCAAACAAATGGAACAAAATTTTTAATGTATATTTTTTTCCTCCAATCTCTTTATACCGTGACGACAAATCTATTTATGTTGACTACCGTCTCATAGGTGCCGGTTACGTATCCGCGAAACGCGAAAAATCGACTTACGGAGCACTTCGTAGCAGATGACACCTGTTGCTTAATAGGTCAAATATAGGGACCTTAATTTCTAATATCTGTTTTTTACTTCTCCAGTCTTTTTTTACCGTGACAACAAACCCATTTAGGTCGTCTATTGTCTCGCAGGTGCCGCTTACGTACCCGCGAAAACATGAGAAATCGACTTACGGAATATTTTATAGCAGACGACAACTGTTGCTTAAAGTCAATGATAGGGCTTTTTCTATTTTTCTTTTTCATTTTCTCTCACTAGGGCCAATGATTTGGTTATGATGACCATCTCACCCATACGTGACTGATACGTGCTGCGCATAAAATCGTAATATCAACTTTGACACTTTCGGAGGCAACTGATACCTGTTAAACAAATCAAAGAAAGGTAAACAAAATTTTTCCCTGTTTTCTTACCAGGGTCACGAAAACATTGAACCAATTATGACGACCGCGCGAGTCAAAAGTCAATTATATGTTTAATCGCTGCGGAAAAATATAAAATTCAGAAGCAACAGCTTGCTGTTGCGGAAACTTTTTCCGATAAAAAAATCTTGTTCTTGTTTGAAGAATTTAGAAGTAGGCCATAAAGATACAATAAGATGTAAGAATAACTAAAAATCAATCTTTTCTTTGATAGGGTAGAAAACATTGTGGGAAAAGGAGAAAATGCTGGAAACCTGCATTGTCTCCTTTCCTCAGATTATTTTCAAAAGCCTTCTCTTTCAGGGGTATTAAAAGGCGTCATTGTGTGGTAAAAGGTTAATAAGAATAAACAGATATTCCCCCCCCTTTCCCATCAGCCAATCAAATCTCTTCCCTTTCTGAAATTATCCAATCAGAGAAGCTTTAAGGAAATCAGAATGGGAACCATTAGCCCAAATAAGAATGGGAACCAACAGCCAATCAGAGAAGACTTTAGATATTCAACAGCCAATCAGAGAGCTTCAAAATGGCTCCAAAATGGCGCCCAAATTTTTTGATAAAAAACAGTGAAAAAAAAAACGTCATAAAAGTGGATTTAAAGTCTTCTTTAAAGGCTGCTGTGCAGTCCTTGGCGAACTGCCAGGCATGCACCATCCACACATGCCAGATTTCACTGAAAATGGGCAAACATTAAGAAAATAGGGGCGCAGCAGACCTTGTTTTGGTCTTTTCAAGCCCCTCTCAAGAATTACTTCCCTTAGACCCTCAATAATGCACCCCCCCTCCCCAGCCCTTAACTGGATTCGCTTTTCTAACTCAGCCCACAATAAATGCTGCACATTGAAACCTTCAATAAGCCAAAGTGATCGATGTACAGTGTAAAAAAGCCCCAGAAATTAATGTGACAAATGGCTAAAAAAAGACTGAAAACACTTTTAGTTGCTTCCTATTGCATGTATCAAACAAAGGCAACTGAAGTGTAATTTTTCTAATCTCTTCAAACTGCAACAAGAAACCCAGTTACGTTGACTACCGTCTCATGCGTGCCAGTTACGCTCATGCGAAAACCCCAGAAAATAATGTGACAAGTGGCTAAAAAAAGACTGAATGCTTCTTATTGCATAAATCAAACAAATGGAACAAAATTTTTAATGTATATTTTTTTCCTCCAATCTCTTTATACCGTGACGACAAATCTATTTATGTTGACTACCGTCTCATAGGTGCCGGTTACGTATCCGCGAAACTCGAAAAATCGACTTACGGAGCACTTCGTAGCAGATGACACCTGTTGCTTAATAGGTCAAATATAGGGACCTTAATTTCTAATATCTGTTTTTTACTTCTCCAGTCTTTTTTTACCGTGACAACAAACCCATTTAGGTCGTCTATTGTCTCGCAGGTGCCGCTTACGTACCCGCGAAAACATGAGAAATCGACTTACGGAATATTTTATAGCAGACGACAACTGTTGCTTAAAGTCAATGATAGGGCTTTTTCTATTTTTCTTTTTCATTTTCTCTCACTAGGGCCAATGATTTGGTTATGATGACCATCTCACCCATACGTGACTGATACGTGCTGCGCATAAAATCGTAATATCAACTTTGACACTTTCGGAGGCAACTGATACCTGTTAAACAAATCAAAGAAAGGTAAACAAAATTTTTCCCTGTTTTCTTACCAGGGTCACGAAAACATTGAACCAATTATGACGACCGCGCGAGTCAAAAGTCAATTATATGTTTAATCGCTGCGGAAAAATATAAAATTCAGAAGCAACCGCTTGCTGTTGCGGAAACTTTTTCCGATAAAAAAATCTTGTTCTTGTTTGAAGAATTTAGAAGTAGGCCATAAAGATACAATAAGATGTAAGAATAACTAAAAATCAATCTTTTCTTTGATAGGGTAGAAAACATTGTGGGAAAAGGAGAAAATGCTGGAAACCTGCATTGTCTCCTTTCCTCAGATTATTTTCAAAAGCCTTCTTTTTCAGGGGTATTAAAAGGCGTCATTGTGTGGTAAAAGGTTAATAAGAATAAACAGATATTCCCCCCCCTTTCCCATCAGCCAATCAAATCTCTTCCCTTTCTGAAATTATCCAATCAGAGAAGCTTTAAGGAAATCAGAATGGGAACCATTAGCCCAAATAAGAATGGGAACCAACAGCCAATCAGAGAAGACTTTAGATATTCAACAGCCAATCAGAGAGCTTCAAAATGGCTCCAAAATGGCGCCCAAATTTTTTGATAAAAAACAGTGAAAAAAAAAAACGGCATAAAAGTGGATTTAAAGTCTTCTTTAAAGGCTGCTGTGCAGTCCTTGGCGAACTGCCAGGCATGCACCATCCACACATGCCAGATTTCACTGAAAATGGGCAAACATTAAGAAAATAGGGGCGCAGCAGACCTTGTTTTGGTCTTTTCAAGCCCCTCTCAAGAATTACTTCCCTTAGACCCTCAATAATGCACCCCCCCCCTCCCCAGCCCTTAACTGGATTCGCTTTTCAAACTCAGCCCACAATAAATGCTGCACATTGAAACCTTCAATAAGCCAAAGTGATCGATGTACAGTGTAAAAAAGCCCCAGAAATTAATGTGACAAATGGCTAAAAAAAGACTGAAAACACTTTTAGTTGCTTCCTATTGCATGTATCAAACAAAGGCAACTGAAGTGTAATTTTTCTAATCTCTTCAAACTGCAACAAGAAACCCAGTTACGTTGACTACCGTCTCATGCGTGCCAGTTACACTCATGCGAAAACCCCAGAAAATAATGTGACAAGTGGCTAAAAAAAGACTGAATGCTTCTTATTGCATAAATCAAACAAATGGAACAAAATTTTTAATGTATATTTTTTTCCTCCAATCTCTTTATACCGTGACGACAAATCTATTTATGTTGACTACCGTCTCATAGGTGCCGGTTACGTATCCGCGAAACGCGAAAAATCGACTTACGGAGCACTTCGTAGCAGATGACACCTGTTGCTTAATAGGTCAAATATAGGGACCTTAATTTCTAATATCTGTTTTTTACTTCTCCAGTCTTTTTTTACCGTGACAACAAACCCATTTAGGTCGTCTATTGTCTCGCAGGTGCCGCTTACGTACCCGCGAAAACATGAGAAATCGACTTACGGAATATTTTATAGCAGACGACAACTGTTGCTTAAAGTCAATGATAGGGCTTTTTCTATTTTTCTTTTTCATTTTCTCTCACTAGGGCCAATGATTTGGTTATGATGACCATCTCACCCATACGTGACTGATACGTGCTGCGCATAAAATCGTAATATCAACTTTGACACTTTCGGAGGCAACTGATACCTGTTAAACAAATCAAAGAAAGGTAAACAAAATTTTTCCCTGTTTTCTTACCAGGGTCACAAAAACATTGAACCAATTATGACGACCGCGCGAGTCAAAAGTCAATTATATGTTTAATCGCTGCGGAAAAATATAAAATTCAGAAGCAACCGCTTGCTGTTGCGGAAACTTTTTCCGATAAAAAAATCTTATTCTTGTTTGAAGAATTTAGAAGTAGGCCATAAAGATACAATAAGATGTAAGAATAACTAAAAATCAATCTTTTCTTTGATAGGGTAGAAAACATTGTGGGAAAAGGAGAAAATGCTGGAAACCTGCATTGTCTCCTTTCCTCAGATTATTTTCAAAAGCCTTCTCTTTCAGGGGTATTAAAAGGCGTCATTGTGTGGTAAAAGGTTAATAAGAATAAACAGATATTCCCCCCCCTTTCCCATCAGCCAATCAAATCTCTTCCCTTTCTGAAATTATCCAATCAGAGAAGCTTTAAGGAAATCAGAATGGGAACCATTAGCCCAAATAAGAATGGGAACCAACAGCCAATCAGAGAAGACTTTAGATATTCAACAGCCAATCAGAGAGCTTCAAAATGGCTCCAAAATGGCGCCCAAATTTTTTGATAAAAAACAGTGAAAAAAAAAAACGGCATAAAAGTGGATTTAAAGTCTTCTTTAAAGGCTGCTGTGCAGTCCTTGGCGAACTGCCAGGCATGCACCATCCACACATGCCAGATTTCACTGAAAATGGGCAAACATTAAGAAAATAGGGGCGCAGCAGACCTTGTTTTGGTCTTTTCAAGCCCCTCTCAAGAATTACTTCCCTTAGACCCTCAATAATGCACCCCCCCCTCCCCAGCCCTTAACTGGATTCGCTTTTCAAACTCAGCCCACAATAAATGCTGCACATTGAAACCTTCAATAAGCCAAAGTGATCGATGTACAGTGTAAAAAAGCCCCAGAAATTAATGTGACAAATGGCTAAAAAAAGACTGAAAACACTTTTAGTTGCTTCCTATTGCATGTATCAAACAAAGGCAACTGAAGTGTAATTTTTCTAATCTCTTCAAACTGCAACAAGAAACCCAGTTACGTTGACTACCGTCTCATGCGTGCCAGTTACACTCATGCGAAAACCCCAGAAAATAATGTGACAAGTGGCTAAAAAAAGACTGAATGCTTCTTATTGCATAAATCAAACAAATGGAACAAAATTTTTAATGTATATTTTTTTCCTCCAATCTCTTTATACCGTGACGACAAATCTATTTATGTTGACTACCGTCTCATAGGTGCCGGTTACGTATCCGCGAAACGCGAAAAATCGACTTACGGAGCACTTCGTAGCAGATGACACCTGTTGCTTAATAGGTCAAATATAGGGACCTTAATTTCTAATATCTGTTTTTTACTTCTCCAGTCTTTTTTTACCGTGACAACAAACCCATTTAGGTCGTCTATTGTCTCGCAGGTGCTGCTTACGTACCCGCGAAAACATGAGAAATCGACTTACGGAATATTTTATAGCAGACGACAACTGTTGCTTAAAGTCAATGATAGGGCTTTTTCTATTTTTCTTTTTCATTTTCTCTCACTAGGGCCAATGATTTGGTTATGATGACCATCTCACCCATACGTGACTGATACGTGCTGCGCATAAAATCGTAATATCAACTTTGACACTTTCGGAGGCAACTGATACCTGTTAAACAAATCAAAGAAAGGTAAACAAAATTTTTCCCTGTTTTCTTACCAGGGTCACGAAAACATTGAACCAATTATGACGACCGCGCGAGTCAAAAGTCAATTATATGTTTAATCGCTGCGGAAAAATATAAAATTCAGAAGCAACCGCTTGCTGTTGCGGAAACTTTTTCCGATAAAAAAATCTTGTTCTTGTTTGAAGAATTTAGAAGTAGGCCATAAAGATACAATAAGATGTAAGAATAACTAAAAATCAATCTTTTCTTTGATAGGGTAGAAAACATTGTGGGAAAAGGAGAAAATGCTGGAAACCTGCATTGTCTCCTTTCCTCAGATTATTTTCAAAAGCCTTCTCTTTCAGGGGTATTAAAAGGCGTCATTGTGTGGTAAAAGGTTAATAAGAATACACAGATATTCCCCCCCCCCCTTTCCCATCAGCCAATCAAATCTCTTCCCTTTCTGAAATTATCCAATCAGAGAAGCTTTAAGGAAATCAGAATGGGAACCATTAGCCCAAATAAGAATGGGAACCAACAGCCAATCAGAGAAGACTTTAGATATTCAACAGCCAATCAGAGAGCTTCAAAATGGCTCCAAAATGGCGCCCAAATTTTTTTATAAAAAACAGTGAAAAAAAAAAACGGCATAAAAGTGGATTTAAAGTCTTCTTTAAAGGCTGCTGTGCAGTCCTTGGCGAACTGCCAGGCATGCACCATCCACACATGCCAGATTTCACTGAAAATGGGCAAACATTAAGAAAATAGGGGCGCAGCAGACCTTGTTTTGGTCTTTTCAAGCCCCTCTCAAGAATTACTTCCCTTAGACCCTCAATAATGCAACCCCCCCTCCCCAGCCCTTAACTGGATTCGCTTTTCAAACTCAGCCCACAATAAATGCTGCACATTGAAACCTTCAATAAGCCAAAGTGATCGATGTACAGTGTAAAAAAGCCCCAGAAATTAATGTGACAAATGGCTAAAAAAAGACTGAAAACACTTTTAGTTGCTTCCTATTGCATGTATCAAACAAAGGCAACTGAAGTGTAATTTTTCTAATCTCTTCAAACTGCAACAAGAAACCCAGTTACGTTGACTACCGTCTCATGCGTGCCAGTTACGCTCATGCGAAAACCCCAGAAAATAATGTGACAAGTGGCTAAAAAAAGACTGAATGCTTCTTATTGCATAAATCAAACAAATGGAACAAAATTTTTAATGTATATTTTTTTCCTCCAATCTCTTTATACCGTGACGACAAATCTATTTATGTTGACTACCGTCTCATAGGTGCCGGTTACGTATCCGCGAAACGCGAAAAATCGACTTACGGAGCACTTCGTAGCAGATGACACCTGTTGCTTAATAGGTCAAATATAGGGACCTTAATTTCTAATATCTGTTTTTTACTTCTCCAGTCTTTTTTTACCGTGACAACAAACCCATTTAGGTCGTCTATTGTCTCGCAGGTGCCGCTTACGTACCCGCGAAAACATGAGAAATCGACTTACGGAATATTTTATAGCAGACGACAACTGTTGCTTAAAGTCAATGATAGGGCTTTTTCTATTTTTCTTTTTCATTTTCTCTCACTAGGGCCAATGATTTGGTTATGATGACCATCTCACCCATACGTGACTGATACGTGCTGCGCATAAAATCGTAATATCAACTTTGACACTTTCGGAGGCAACTGATACCTGTTAAACAAATCAAAGAAAGGTAAACAAAATTTTTCCCTGTTTTCTTACCAGGGTCACGAAAACATTGAACCAATTATGACGACCGCGCGAGTCAAAAGTCAATTATATGTTTAATCGCTGCGGAAAAATATAAAATTCAGAAGCAACCGCTTGCTGTTGCGGAAACTTTTTCCGATAAAAAAATCTTGTTCTTGTTTGAAGAATTTAGAAGTAGGCCATAAAGATACAATAAGATGTAAGAATAACTAAAAATCAATCTTTTCTTTGATAGGGTAGAAAACATTGTGGGAAAAGGAGAAAATGCTGGAAACCTGCATTGTCTCCTTTCCTCAGATTATTTTCAAAAGCCTTCTCTTTCAGGGGTATTAAAAGGCGTCATTGTGTGGTAAAAGGTTAATAAGAATAAACAGATATTCCCCCCCCCCTTTCCCATCAGCCAATCAAATCTCTTCCCTTTCTGAAATTATCCAATCAGAGAAGCTTTAAGGAAATCAGAATGGGAACCATTAGCCCAAATAAGAATGGGAACCAACAGCCAATCAGAGAAGACTTTAGATATTCAACAGCCAATCAGAGAGCTTCAAAATGGCTCCAAAATGGCGCCCAAATTTTTTTATAAAAAACAGTGAAAAAAAAAAACGGCATAAAAGTGGATTTAAAGTCTTCTTTAAAGGCTGCTGTGCAGTCCTTGGCGAACTGCCAGGCATGCACCATCCACACATGCCAGATTTCACTGAAAATGGGCAAACATTAAGAAAATAGGGGCGCAGCAGACCTTGTTTTGGTCTTTTCAAGCCCCTCTCAAGAATTACTTCCCTTAGACCCTCAATAATGCACCCCCCCTCCCCAGCCCTTAACTGGATTCGCTTTTCAAACTCAGCCCACAATAAATGCTGCACATTGAAACCTTCAATAAGCCAAAGTGATCGATGTACAGTGTAAAAAAGCCCCAGAAATTAATGTGACAAATGGCTAAAAAAAGACTGAAAACACTTTTAGTTGCTTCCTATTGCATGTATCAAACAAAGGCAACTGAAGTGTAATTTTTCTAATCTCTTCAAACTGCAACAAGAAACCCAGTTACGTTGACTACCGTCTCATGCGTGCCAGTTACGCTCATGCGAAAACCCCAGAAAATAATGTGACAAGTGGCTAAAAAAAGACTGAATGCTTCTTATTGCATAAATCAAACAAATGGAACAAAATTTTTAATGTATATTTTTTTCCTCCAATCTCTTTATACCGTGACGACAAATCTATTTATGTTGACTACCGTCTCATAGGTGCCGGTTACGTATCCGCGAAACGCGAAAAATCGACTTACGGAGCACTTCGTAGCAGATGACACCTGTTGCTTAATAGGTCAAATATAGGGACCTTAATTTCTAATATCTGTTTTTTACTTCTCCGGTCTTTTTTTACCGTGACAACAAACCCATTTAGGTCGTCTATTGTCTCGCAGGTGCCGCTTACGTACCCGCGAAAACATGAGAAATCGACTTACGGAATATTTTATAGCAGACGACAACTGTTGCTTAAAGTCAATGATAGGGCTTTTTCTATTTTTCTTTTTCATTTTCTCTCACTAGGGCCAATGATTTGGTTATGATGACCATCTCACCCATACGTGACTGATACGTGCTGCGCATAAAATCGTAATATCAACTTTGACACTTTCGGAGGCAACTGATACCTGTTAAACAAATCAAAGAAAGGTAAACAAAATTTTTCCCTGTTTTCTTACCAGGGTCACGAAAACATTGAACCAATTATGACGACCGCGCGAGTCAAAAGTCAATTATATGTTTAATCGCTGCGGAAAAATATAAAATTCAGAAGCAACCGCTTGCTGTTGCGGAAACTTTTTCCGATAAAAAAATCTTGTTCTTGTTTGAAGAATTTAGAAGTAGGCCATAAAGATACAATAAGATGTAAGAATAACTAAAAATCAATCTTTTCTTTGATAGGGTAGAAAACATTGTGGGAAAAGGAGAAAATGCTGGAAACCTGCATTGTCTCCTTTCCTCAGATTATTTTCAAAAGCCTTCTCTTTCAGGGGTATTAAAAGGCGTCATTGTGTGGTAAAAGGTTAATAAGAATAAACAGATATTCCCCCCCCCCCTTTCCCATCAGCCAATCAAATCTCTTCCCTTTCTGAAATTATCCAATCAGAGAAGCTTTAAGGAAATCAGAATGGGAACCATTAGCCCAAATAAGAATGGGAACCAACAGCCAATCAGAGAAGACTTTAGATATTCAACAGCCAATCAGAGAGCTTCAAAATGGCTCCAAAATGGCGCCCAAATTTTTTTATAAAAAACAGTGAAAAAAAAAAAACGGCATAAAAGTGGATTTAAAGTCTTCTTTAAAGGCTGCTGTGCAGTCCTTGGCGAACTGCCAGGCATGCACCATCCACACATGCCAGATTTCACTGAAAATGGGCAAACATTAAGAAAATAGGGGCGCAGCAGACCTTGTTTTGGTCTTTTCAAGCCCCTCTCAAGAATTACTTCCCTTAGACCCTCAATAATGCACCCCCCCCTCCCCAGCCCTTAACTGGATTCGCTTTTCAAACTCAGCCCACAATAAATGCTGCACATTGAAACCTTCAATAAGCCAAAGTGATCGATGTACAGTGTAAAAAAGCCCCAGAAATTAATGTGACAAATGGCTAAAAAAAGACTGAAAACACTTTTAGTTGCTTCCTATTGCATGTATCAAACAAAGGCAACTGAAGTGTAATTTTTCTAATCTCTTCAAACTGCAACAAGAAACCCAGTTACGTTGACTACCGTCTCATGCGTGCCAGTTACGCTCATGCGAAAACCCCAGAAAATAATGTGACAAGTGGCTAAAAAAAGACTGAATGCTTCTTATTGCATAAATCAAACAAATGGAACAAAATTTTTAATGTATATTTTTTTCCTCCAATCTCTTTATACCGTGACGACAAATCTATTTATGTTGACTACCGTCTCATAGGTGCCGGTTACGTATCCGCGAAACGCGAAAAATCGACTTACGGAGCACTTCGTAGCAGATGACACCTGTTGCTTAATAGGTCAAATATAGGGACCTTAATTTCTAATATCTGTTTTTTACTTCTCCAGTCTTTTTTTACCGTGACAACAAACCCATTTAGGTCGTCTATTGTCTCGCAGGTGCCGCTTACGTACCCGCGAAAACATTAGAAATCGACTTACGGAATATTTTATAGCAGACGACAACTGTTGCTTAAAGTCAATGATAGGGCTTTTTCTATTTTTCTTTTTCATTTTCTCTCACTAGGGCCAATGATTTGGTTATGATGACCATCTCACCCATACGTGACTGATACGTGCTGCGCATAAAATCGTAATATCAACTTTGACACTTTCGGAGGCAACTGATACCTGTTAAACAAATCAAAGAAAGGTAAACAAAATTTTTCCCTGTTTTCTTACCAGGGTCACGAAAACATTGAACCAATTATGACGACCGCGCAAGTCAAAAGTCAATTATATGTTTAATCGCTGCGGAAAAATATAAAATTCAGAAGCAACCGCTTGCTGTTGCGGAAACTTTTTCCGATAAAAAAATCTTGTTCTTGTTTGAAGAATTTAGAAGTAGGCCATAAAGATACAATAAGATGTAAGAATAACTAAAAATCAATCTTTTCTTTGATAGGGTAGAAAACATTGTGGGAAAAGGAGAAAATGCTGGAAACCTGCATTGTCTCCTTTCCTCAGATTATTTTCAAAAGCCTTCTCTTTCAGGGGTATTAAAAGGCGTCATTGTGTGGTAAAAGGTTAATAAGAATAAACAGATATTCCCCCCCCCTTTCCCATCAGCCAATCAAATCTCTTCCCTTTCTGAAATTATCCAATCAGAGAAGCTTTAAGGAAATCAGAATGGGAACCATTAGCCCAAATAAGAATGGGAACCAACAGCCAATCAGAGAAGACTTTAGATATTCAACAGCCAATCAGAGAGCTTCAAAATGGCTCCAAAATGGCGCCCAAATTTTTTGATAAAAAACAGTGAAAAAAAAAAACGGCATAAAAGTGGATTTAAAGTCTTCTTTAAAGGCTGCTGTGCAGTCCTTGGCGAACTGCCAGGCATGCACCATCCACACATGCCAGATTTCACTGAAAATGGGCAAACATTAAGAAAATAGGGGCGCAGCAGACCTTGTTTTGGTCTTTTCAAGCCCCTCTCAAGAATTACTTCCCTTAGACCCTCAATAATGCACCCCCCCTCCCCAGCCCTTAACTGGATTCGCTTTTCAAACTCAGCCCACAATAAATGCTGCACATTGAAACCTTCAATAAGCCAAAGTGATCGATGTACAGTGTAAAAAAGCCCCAGAAATTAATGTGACAAATGGCTAAAAAAAGACTGAAAACACTTTTAGTTGCTTCCTATTGCATGTATCAAACAAAGGCAACTGAAGTGTAATTTTTCTAATCTCTTCAAACTGCAACAAGAAACCCAGTTACGTTGACTACCGTCTCATGCGTGCCAGTTACGCTCATGCGAAAACCCCAGAAAATAATGTGACAAGTGGCTAAAAAAAGACTGAATGCTTCTTATTGCATAAATCAAACAAATGGAACAAAATTTTTAATGTATATTTTTTTCCTCCAATCTCTTTATACCGTGACGACAAATCTATTTATGTTGACTACCGTCTCATAGGTGCCGGTTACGTATCCGCGAAACGCGAAAAATCGACTTACGGAGCACTTCGTAGCAGATGACACCTGTTGCTTAATAGGTCAAATATAGGGACCTTAATTTCTAATATCTGTTTTTTACTTCTCCAGTCTTTTTTTACCGTGACAACAAACCCATTTAGGTCGTCTATTGTCTCGCAGGTGCCGCTTACGTACCCGCGAAAACATGAGAAATCGACTTACGGAATATTTTATAGCAGACGACAACTGTTGCTTAAAGTCAATGATAGGGCTTTTTCTATTTTTCTTTTTCATTTTCTCTCACTAGGGCCAATGATTTGGTTATGATGACCATCTCACCCATACGTGACTGATACGTGCTGCGCATAAAATCGTAATATCAACTTTGACACTTTCGGAGGCAACTGATACCTGTTAAACAAATCAAAGAAAGGTAAACAAAATTTTTCCCTGTTTTCTTACCAGGGTCACGAAAACATTGAACCAATTATGATGACCGCGCGAGTCAAAAGTCAATTATATGTTTAATCGCTGCGGAAAAATATAAAATTCAGAAGCAACCGCTTGCTGTTGCGGAAACTTTTTCCGATAAAAAAATCTTGTTCTTGTTTGAAGAATTTAGAAGTAGGCCATAAAGATACAATAAGATGTAAGAATAACTAAAAATCAATCTTTTCTTTGATAGGGTAGAAAACATTGTGGGAAAAGGAGAAAATGCTGGAAACCTGCATTGTCTCCTTTCCTCAGATTATTTTCAAAAGCCTTCTCTTTCAGGGGTATTAAAAGGCGTCATTGTGTGGTAAAAGGTTAATAAGAATAAACAGATATTCCCCCCCCCCCCTTTCCCATCAGCCAATCAAATCTCTTCCCTTTCTGAAATTATCCAATCAGAGAAGCTTTAAGGAAATCAGAATGGGAACCATTAGCCCAAATAAGAATGGGAACCAACAGCCAATCAGAGAAGACTTTAGATATTCAACAGCCAATCAGAGAGCTTCAAAATGGCTCCAAAATGGCGCCCAAATTTTTTGATAAAAAACAGTGAAAAAAAAAAACGGCATAAAAGTGGATTTAAAGTCTTCTTTAAAGGCTGCTGTGCAGTCCTTGGCGAACTGCCAGGCATGCACCATCCACACATGCCAGATTTCACTGAAAATGGGCAAACATTAAGAAAATAGGGGCGCAGCAGACCTTGTTTTGGTCTTTTCAAGCCCCTCTCAAGAATTACTTCCCTTAGACCCTCAATAATGCACCCCCCCTCCCCAGCCCTTAACTGGATTCGCTTTTCAAACTCAGCCCACAATAAATGCTGCACATTGAAACCTTCAATAAGCCAAAGTGATCGATGTACAGTGTAAAAAAGCCCCAGAAATTAATGTGACAAATGGCTAAAAAAAGACTGAAAACACTTTTAGTTGCTTCCTATTGCATGTATCAAACAAAGGCAACTGAAGTGTAATTTTTCTAATCTCTTCAAACTGCAACAAGAAACCCAGTCACGTTGACTACCGTCTCATGCGTGCCAGTTACGCTCATGCGAAAACCCCAGAAAATAATGTGACAAGTGGCTAAAAAAAGACTGAATGCTTCTTATTGCATAAATCAAACAAATGGAACAAAATTTTTAATGTATATTTTTTTCCTCCAATCTCTTTATACCGTGACGACAAATCTATTTATGTTGACTACCGTCTCATAGGTGCCGGTTACGTATCCGCGAAACGCGAAAAATCGACTTACGGAGCACTTCGTAGCAGATGACACCTGTTGCTTAATAGGTCAAATATAGGGACCTTAATTTCTAATATCTGTTTTTTACTTCTCCAGTCTTTTTTTACCGTGACAACAAACCCATTTAGGTCGTCTATTGTCTCGCAGGTGCCGCTTACGTACCCGCGAAAACATGGGAAATCGACTTACGGAATATTTTATAGCAGACGACAACTGTTGCTTAAAGTCAATGATAGGGCTTTTTCTATTTTTCTTTTTCATTTTCTCTCACTAGGGCCAATGATTTGGTTATGATGACCATCTCACCCATACGTGACTGATACGTGCTGCGCATAAAATCGTAATATCAACTTTGACACTTTCGGAGGCAACTGATACCTGTTAAACAAATCAAAGAAAGGTAAACAAAATTTTTCCCTGTTTTCTTACCAGGGTCACGAAAACATTGAACCAATTATGACGACCGCGCGAGTCAAAAGTCAATTATATGTTTAATCGCTGCGGAAAAATATAAAATTCAGAAGCAACCGCTTGCTGTTGCGGAAACTTTTTCCGATAAAAAAATCTTGTGCTTGTTTGAAGAATTTAGAAGTAGGCCATAAAGATACAATAAGATGTAAGAATAACTAAAAATCAATCTTTTCTTTGATAGGGTAGAAAACATTGTGGGAAAAGGAGAAAATGCTGGAAACCTGCATTGTCTCCTTTCCTCAGATTATTTTCAAAAGCCTTCTCTTTCAGGGGTATTAAAAGGCGTCATTGTGTGGTAAAAGGTTAATAAGAATAAACAGATATTCCCCCCCCCCCTTTCCCATCAGCCAATCAAATCTCTTCCCTTTCTGAAATTATCCAATCAGAGAAGCTTTAAGGAAATCAGAATGGGAACCATTAGCCCAAATAAGAATGGGAACCAACAGCCAATCAGAGAAGACTTTAGATATTCAACAGCCAATCAGAGAGCTTCAAAATGGCTCCAAAATGGCGCCCAAATTTTTTGATAAAAAACAGTGAAAAAAAAAAACGGCATAAAAGTGGATTTAAAGTCTTCTTTAAAGGCTGCTGTGCAGTCCTTGGCGAACTGCCAGGCATGCACCATCCACACATGCCAGATTTCACTGAAAATGGGCAAACATTAAGAAAATAGGGGCGCAGCAGACCTTGTTTTGGTCTTTTCAAGCCCCTCTCAAGAATTACTTCCCTTAGACCCTCAATAATGCACCCCCCCCTCCCCAGCCCTTAACTGGATTCGCTTTTCAAACTCAGCCCACAATAAATGCTGCACATTGAAACCTTCAATAAGCCAAAGTGATCGATGTACAGTGTAAAAAAGCCCCAGAAATTAATGTGACAAATGGCTAAAAAAAGACTGAAAACACTTTTAGTTGCTTCCTATTGCATGTATCAAACAAAGGCAACTGAAGTGTAATTTTTCTAATCTCTTCAAACTGCAACAAGAAACCCAGTTACGTTGACTACCGTCTCATGCGTGCCAGTTACGCTCATGCGAAAACCCCAGAAAATAATGTGACAAGTGGCTAAAAAAAGACTGAATGCTTCTTATTGCATAAATCAAACAAATGGAACAAAATTTTTAATGTATATTTTTTTCCTCCAATCTCTTTATACCGTGACGACAAATCTATTTATGTTGACTACCGTCTCATAGGTGCCGGTTACGTATCCGCGAAACGCGAAAAATCGACTTACGGAGCACTTCGTAGCAGATGACACCTGTTGCTTAATAGGTCAAATATAGGGACCTTAATTTCTAATATCTGTTTTTTACTTCTCCAGTCTTTTTTTACCGTGACAACAAACCCATTTAGGTCGTCTATTGTCTCGCAGGTGCCGCTTACGTACCCGCGAAAACATGAGAAATCGACTTACGGAATATTTTATAGCAGACGACAACTGTTGCTTAAAGTCAATGATAGGGCTTTTTCTATTTTTCTTTTTCATTTTCTCTCACTAGGGCCAATGATTTGGTTATGATGACCATCTCACCCATACGTGACTGATACGTGCTGCGCATAAAATCGTAATATCAACTTTGACACTTTCGGAGGCAACTGATACCTGTTAAACAAATCAAAGAAAGGTAAACAAAAGTTTTCCCTGTTTTCTTACCAGGGTCACGAAAACATTGAACCAATTATGACGACCGCGCGAGTCAAAAGTCAATTATATGTTTAATCGCTGCGGAAAAATATAAAATTCAGAAGCAACCGCTTGCTGTTGCGGAAACTTTTTCCGATAAAAAAATCTTGTTCTTGTTTGAAGAATTTAGAAGTAGGCCATAAAGATACAATAAGATGTAAGAATAACTAAAAATCAATCTTTTCTTTGATAGGGTAGAAAACATTGTGGGAAAAGGAGAAAATGCTGGAAACCTGCATTGTCTCCTTTCCTCAGATTATTTTCAAAAGCCTTCTCTTTCAGGGGTATTAAAAGGCGTCATTGTGTGGTAAAAGGTTAATAAGAATAAACAGATATTCCCCCCCCTTTCCCATCAGCCAATCAAATCTCTTCCCTTTCTGAAATTATCCAATCAGAGAAGCTTTAAGGAAATCAGAATGGGAACCATTAGCCCAAATAAGAATGGGAACCAACAGCCAATCAGAGAAGACTTTAGATATTCAACAGCCAATCAGAGAGCTTCAAAATGGCTCCAAAATGGCGCCCAAATTTTTTGATAAAAAACAGTGAAAAAAAAAAACGGCATAAAAGTGGATTTAAAGTCTTCTTTAAAGGCTGCTGTGCAGTCCTTGGCGAACTGCCAGGCATGCACCATCCACACATGCCAGATTTCACTGAAAATGGGCAAACATTAAGAAAATAGGGGCGCAGCAGACCTTGTTTTGGTCTTTTCAAGCCCCTCTGAAGAATTACTTCCCTTAGACCCTCAATAATGCACCCCCCCTCCCCAGCCCTTAACTGGATTCGCTTTTCAAACTCAGCCCACAATAAATGCTGCACATTGAAACCTTCAATAAGCCAAAGTGATCGATGTACAGTGTAAAAAAGCCCCAGAAATTAATGTGACAAATGGCTAAAAAAAGACTGAAAACACTTTTAGTTGCTTCCTATTGCATGTATCAAACAAAGGCAACTGAAGTGTAATTTTTCTAATCTCTTCAAACTGCAACAAGAAACCCAGTTACGTTGACTACCGTCTCATGCGTGCCAGTTACGCTCATGCGAAAACCCCAGAAAATAATGTGACAAGTGGCTAAAAAAAGACTGAATGCTTCTTATTGCATAAATCAAACAAATGGAACAAAATTTTTAATGTATATTTTTTTCCTCCAATCTCTTTATACCGTGACGACAAATCTATTTATGTTGACTACCGTCTCATAGGTGCCGGTTACGTATCCGCGAAACGCGAAAAATCGACTTACGGAGCACTTCGTAGCAGATGACACCTGTTGCTTAATAGGTCAAATATAGGGACCTTAATTTCTAATATCTGTTTTTTACTTCTCCAGTCTTTTTTTACCGTGACAACAAACCCATTTAGGTCGTCTATTGTCTCGCAGGTGCCGCTTACGTACCCGCGAAAACATGAGAAATCGACTTACGGAATATTTTATAGCAGACGACAACTGTTGCTTAAAGTCAATGATAGGGCTTTTTCTATTTTTCTTTTTCATTTTCTCTCACTAGGGCCAATGATTTGGTTATGATGACCATCTCACCCATACGTGACTGATACGTGCTGCGCATAAAATCGTAATATCAACTTTGACACTTTCGGAGGCAACTGATACCTGTTAAACAAATCAAAGAAAGGTAAACAAAAGTTTTCCCTGTTTTCTTACCAGGGTCACGAAAACATTGAACCAATTATGACGACCGCGCGAGTCAAAAGTCAATTATATGTTTAATCGCTGCGGAAAAATATAAAATTCAGAAGCAACCGCTTGCTGTTGCGGAAACTTTTTCCGATAAAAAAATCTTGTTCTTGTTTGAAGAATTTAGAAGTAGGCCATAAAGATACAATAAGATGTAAGAATAACTAAAAATCAATCTTTTCTTTGATAGGGTAGAAAACATTGTGGGAAAAGGAGAAAATGCTGGAAACCTGCATTGTCTCCTTTCCTCAGATTATTTTCAAAAGCCTTCTCTTTCAGGGGTATTAAAAGGCGTCATTGTGTGGTAAAAGGTTAATAAGAATAAACAGATATTCCCCCCCCTTTCCCATCAGCCAATCAAATCTCTTCCCTTTCTGAAATTATCCAATCAGAGAAGCTTTAAGGAAATCAGAATGGGAACCATTAGCCCAAATAAGAATGGGAACCAACAGCCAATCAGAGAAGACTTTAGATATTCAACAGCCAATCAGAGAGCTTCAAAATGGCTCCAAAATGGCGCCCAAATTTTTTGATAAAAAACAGTGAAAAAAAAAAACGGCATAAAAGTGGATTTAAAGTCTTCTTTAAAGGCTGCTGTGCAGTCCTTGGCGAACTGCCAGGCATGCACCATCCACACATGCCAGATTTCACTGAAAATGGGCAAACATTAAGAAAATAGGGGCGCAGCAGACCTTGTTTTGGTCTTTTCAAGCCCCTCTGAAGAATTACTTCCCTTAGACCCTCAATAATGCACCCCCCCTCCCCAGCCCTTAACTGGATTCGCTTTTCAAACTCAGCCCACAATAAATGCTGCACATTGAAACCTTCAATAAGCCAAAGTGATCGATGTACAGTGTAAAAAAGCCCCAGAAATTAATGTGACAAATGGCTAAAAAAAGACTGAAAACACTTTTAGTTGCTTCCTATTGCATGTATCAAACAAAGGCAACTGAAGTGTAATTTTTCTAATCTCTTCAAACTGCAACAAGAAACCCAGTTACGTTGACTACCGTCTCATGCGTGCCAGTTACGCTCATGCGAAAACCCCAGAAAATAATGTGACAAGTGGCTAAAAAAAGACTGAATGCTTCTTATTGCATAAATCAAACAAATGGAACAAAATTTTTAATGTATATTTTTTTCCTCCAATCTCTTTATACCGTGACGACAAATCTATTTATGTTGACTACCGTCTCATAGGTGCCGGTTACGTATCCGCGAAACGCGAAAAATCGACTTACGGAGCACTTCGTAGCAGATGACACCTGTTGCTTAATAGGTCAAATATAGGGACCTTAATTTCTAATATCTGTTTTTTACTTCTCCAGTCTTTTTTTACCGTGACAACAAACCCATTTAGGTCGTCTATTGTCTCGCAGGTGCCGCTTACGTACCCGCGAAAACATGAGAAATCGACTTACGGAATATTTTATAGCAGACGACAACTGTTGCTTAAAGTCAATGATAGGGCTTTTTCTATTTTTCTTTTTCATTTTCTCTCACTAGGGCCAATGATTTGGTTATGATGACCATCTCACCCATACGTGACTGATACGTGCTGCGCATAAAATCGTAATATCAACTTTGACACTTTCGGAGGCAACTGATACCTGTTAAACAAATCAAAGAAAGGTAAACAAAAGTTTTCCCTGTTTTCTTACCAGGGTCACGAAAACATTGAACCAATTATGACGACCGCGCGAGTCAAAAGTCAATTATATGTTTAATCGCTGCGGAAAAATATAAAATTCAGAAGCAACCGCTTGCTGTTGCGGAAACTTTTTCCGATAAAAAAATCTTGTTCTTGTTTGAAGAATTTAGAAGTAGGCCATAAAGATACAATAAGATGTAAGAATAACTAAAAATCAATCTTTTCTTTGATAGGGTAGAAAACATTGTGGGAAAAGGAGAAAATGCTGGAAACCTGCATTGTCTCCTTTCCTCAGATTATTTTCAAAAGCCTTCTCTTTCAGGGGTATTAAAAGGCGTCATTGTGTGGTAAAAGGTTAATAAGAATAAACAGATATTCCCCCCCCTTTCCCATCAGCCAATCAAATCTCTTCCCTTTCTGAAATTATCCAATCAGAGAAGCTTTAAGGAAATCAGAATGGGAACCATTAGCCCAAATAAGAATGGGAACCAACAGCCAATCAGAGAAGACTTTAGATATTCAACAGCCAATCAGAGAGCTTCAAAATGGCTCCAAAATGGCGCCCAAATTTTTTGATAAAAAACAGTGAAAAAAAAAAACGGCATAAAAGTGGATTTAAAGTCTTCTTTAAAGGCTGCTGTGCAGTCCTTGGCGAACTGCCAGGCATGCACCATCCACACATGCCAGATTTCACTGAAAATGGGCAAACATTAAGAAAATAGGGGCGCAGCAGACCTTGTTTTGGTCTTTTCAAGCCCCTCTCAAGAATTACTTCCCTTAGACCCTCAATAATGCACCCCCCCTCCCCAGCCCTTAACTGGATTCGCTTTTCAAACTCAGCCCACAATAAATGCTGCACATTGAAACCTTCAATAAGCCAAAGTGATCGATGTACAGTGTAAAAAAGCCCCAGAAATTAATGTGACAAATGGCTAAAAAAAGACTGAAAACACTTTTAGTTGCTTCCTATTGCATGTATCAAACAAAGGCAACTGAAGTGTAATTTTTCTAATCTCTTCAAACTGCAACAAGAAACCCAGTTACGTTGACTACCGTCTCATGCGTGCCAGTTACGCTCATGCGAAAACCCCAGAAAATAATGTGACAAGTGGCTAAAAAAAGACTGAATGCTTCTTATTGCATAAATCAAACAAATGGAACAAAATTTTTAATGTATATTTTTTTCCTCCAATCTCTTTATACCGTGACGACAAATCTATTTATGTTGACTACCGTCTCATAGGTGCCGGTTACGTATCCGCGAAACGCGAAAAATCGACTTACGGAGCACTTCGTAGCAGATGACACCTGTTGCTTAATAGGTCAAATATAGGGACCTTAATTTCTAATATCTGTTTTTTACTTCTCCAGTCTTTTTTTACCGTGACAACAAACCCATTTAGGTCGTCTATTGTCTCGCAGGTGCCGCTTACGTACCCGCGAAAACATGAGAAATCGACTTACGGAATATTTTATAGCAGACGACAACTGTTGCTTAAAGTCAATGATAGGGCTTTTTCTATTTTTCTTTTTCATTTTCTCTCACTAGGGCCAATGATTTGGTTATGATGACCATCTCACCCATACGTGACTGATACGTGCTGCGCATAAAATCGTAATATCAACTTTGACACTTTCGGAGGCAACTGATACCTGTTAAACAAATCAAAGAAAGGTAAACAAAAGTTTTCCCTGTTTTCTTACCAGGGTCACGAAAACATTGAACCAATTATGACGACCGCGCGAGTCAAAAGTCAATTATATGTTTAATCGCTGCGGAAAAATATAAAATTCAGAAGCAACCGCTTGCTGTTGCGGAAACTTTTTCCGATAAAAAAATCTTGTTCTTGTTTGAAGAATTTAGAAGTAGGCCATAAAGATACAATAAGATGTAAGAATAACTAAAAATCAATCTTTTCTTTGATAGGGTAGAAAACATTGTGGGAAAAGGAGAAAATGCTGGAAACCTGCATTGTCTCCTTTCCTCAGATTATTTTCAAAAGCCTTCTCTTTCAGGGGTATTAAAAGGCGTCATTGTGTGGTAAAAGGTTAATAAGAATAAACAGATATTCCCCCCCCTTTCCCATCAGCCAATCAAATCTCTTCCCTTTCTGAAATTATCCAATCAGAGAAGCTTTAAGGAAATCAGAATGGGAACCATTAGCCCAAATAAGAATGGGAACCAACAGCCAATCAGAGAAGACTTTAGATATTCAACAGCCAATCAGAGAGCTTCAAAATGGCTCCAAAATGGCGCCCAAATTTTTTGATAAAAAACAGTGAAAAAAAAAAACGGCATAAAAGTGGATTTAAAGTCTTCTTTAAAGGCTGCTGTGCAGTCCTTGGCGAACTGCCAGGCATGCACCATCCACACATGCCAGATTTCACTGAAAATGGGCAAACATTAAGAAAATAGGGGCGCAGCAGACCTTGTTTTGGTCTTTTCAAGCCCCTCTCAAGAATTACTTCCCTTAGACCCTCAATAATGCACCCCCCCTCCCCAGCCCTTAACTGGATTCGCTTTTCAAACTCAGCCCACAATAAATGCTGCACATTGAAACCTTCAATAAGCCAAAGTGATCGATGTACAGTGTAAAAAAGCCCCAGAAATTAATGTGACAAATGGCTAAAAAAAGACTGAAAACACTTTTAGTTGCTTCCTATTGCATGTATCAAACAAAGGCAACTGAAGTGTAATTTTTCTAATCTCTTCAAACTGCAACAAGAAACCCAGTTACGTTGACTACCGTCTCATGCGTGCCAGTTACGCTCATGCGAAAACCCCAGAAAATAATGTGACAAGTGGCTAAAAAAAGACTGAATGCTTCTTATTGCATAAATCAAACCATGTTGTCAGTTTCGTAAAAAGGCTATTCTAGAATTTTCAAGCAGATATAAATAGGAGTGACTTACTTTATGGATTTGGATTTTCAACTTAGACTTGTGGCATTGAGGATACAGAATCAGTGAAAAGTGTTGGATTTAACCCGATACCAAACAATCCCTGGTTTTTACCACCCTGAGATAGAAGTCTTTTGAAAACATTCTAGGAAAAGGAGAAGGTAATCAGCATTTTCACCTTTTTCCCACAATGTTTTCTACTCAGCTGGAAACAAATTTCAATTTTTGAGTTACGATTATTTTGTTGTCTGCAAATGCTTTCAATTTGGACCAGTCTAGAATTTTTTCTTTTGGTAAAGAGTTAAATTGGAATAAAGGTCTGTAAGTTGCAATTATTTATTTCACATGGTGTTGATATCTTTTTGCAAGTTAAAACTAATGTTAACTTACGTTTAAGGAACCAGAAATTTCATACTTTTTGTAGTCTAAATATTATTCTTAAATTTGAGGGACTTATTCTATCTTGTTCTAAGATTAAAAATTGTCAAAATTCCATTCAAACTTAACCGTTATTGGACTCTTTTGTCTTTATTCATTGAAAAGTGTCGTGTATTCTTTAAGGCCTATTGCTGGTTTTCATTTTTGTTACGCTTGTCTCGTGACAACATAGATAGGCGAAAAATTCATTGAAAGATTTCTACTTTTTTGTGTGTGTGTGCAAGTGTTTCTTTGTTTACAGTCATTGTTGTAACATAAGTTGATAAGTAAGACACCAAGTACTTGGGGTTGAAGTTTTGTTTATGTGCACAAGTGTTCCCTGTCTGTCTGTTTTGTCTTTCTCATTTACCTGGAATGATCTTTTTACCAATCACAGCCACCACAGGCACCTCTATATTGTCACTTGTTTCTGCGGAAGAAAAAAAATGGAGTTTTCTAGAGTTTGTGTTTATTTCATGCTCTTCAATTTGCTATGTAAGATAAGTATCAAGCAGTATTCCTACACTAAACAATATTTATATAACTTTGGGTGCTTAAAAATCAGAGTCAGACTTGACAGAAAGTACAACAATTGTCTGAGATCACAAACCATTAACCCTTTACTCCATAGACACTCATTTCTACTCATTGCTTGTAGGAGCCTTTGGAAAACATCGTGGCAAAAGGTGAAATTGCTCGTCACGAGCAATTTCACCTTTTGCCACAATGTTTTCTACACTATTAAAGGTGTCATATACACAAAAAACGGCTTCATCCTTGCTGTTATTTAAGGTCAATTAGAGATACCACAAAAATGCCTTATGGAGTAAAGGGTTAAACAACATCAGCCCATGTGTAACTCTTAATGCCAAGCTTAGATGTTTGAATGACTGATAGGTTATTTCCAAACTGATCATATGATTTGTCTTAGAACTTAGAATAATATTTAGAAAGGTTGACGAAATGAGCCGTTCGGAATTATAACGTTAGAAACTGGCCTCTGTTTATGAAATATAGCCCAGAGTTCTCTAGCCCTCATGGTGAAAGATAAATAAAATGGAGGTATAGAGTTTGTTGCATAATCTAAAAATCACAAAACTGACAATTAAATCTGATAAGAGACGACACGATCTATGCGGTCTGAGTCTTCATCTCTGTCTGTCTATCTGTCTCTCACTGTCTCTCTGTCTCTCTCTTCCTCTCAAAGTCAAACGAAAATTGTACCTGGCACACCGTACAGTGTAACTGTAAAGTCAATGATAAATCCGGTAAACCGTAATTCCAAACACTTCAGAGGGATGATATCAAACGATACACTGGAATTGCTTGCAGAAAATACCTGGAAACAAATAAAAAAAGAGCCAAACTCTGTGAAAATGGAGTTTAACTAATTACCACACAATCCCTACTTTTGACGCCCCTGAGAAAGAAGCCTTTTTAAAACACTGTGGGAAAAGGAGAAAATGCTGGTAACCAGCATTTTCTCCTTTTCCCACAGTGTTTTCTACCCTTCCCAGAACAAATTTTAATTTTTCAGCCACCTTTATTTTGTCGTCTGCAAATACTTTCAATTTGGACCAGTCTAAAATTTCCTCGTGTGGTAAAGAGTTAATGGCATCTGCAAAAAGTTTTCACCCAGGTAAGCCTGCACAGTCCGCACAGGCTGACCTGGGTAGAAACTATTTGCATCTTGTCCTCCACATGTCAAAAGGCTAGTCTTCGTCACGATTGAGTTGGTTGTTGGATAAAATGGGTTCTATGGATCCCTAATTGTGTGTTGACTTACGTGATATGATGCATAATGACGGTGCAACAAGTCCCCTTTCACAAGAGAATGGCTCAATTACTTTTCTTCAACTCTTTACCACACAAACCCGACTTTTAACGACTCTGGGAAAGAGGCCTTTAGAAAACATTGTGGGAAAAGGAGAAAATGCTGGTCACCAGCATTTTTTTCTTTTCCCACAATGTTTTAAGAAGGCTTCTTTCTCAGGGTCGTTAAAAGGCGGGATTGTGCGTTAAAGGGTTAAGTCCCCTTTTGCCAGAGCGTGGCTCGCCATGTATCACGCTCAAAAAGATTATCAAAGGATGTATTCACAAACCTTTATTTTATGTATTCTTTTAAATTTTCAATTTCAAGCCTAACCATTTAACTGGCTACGGTAAAAATCCGCAGCCATTAAAACGGCCAGCACCAGAAGAATCATCGGAACTTTAACATTTAAGAATGATTGAATGATAAGCCACTGTATGATATCTACCAAATAATTATGTCACTATTAAAACCGTGTATTTCGCTGAAATACTAAGTCGGGACCCGAACTTTATGCGATAGAATGGCAGGCTGAACAACATTACACATTTTTTTCTCAAAACTGTTGTCTGATACCCGCATTTTCTAGACTCTAGGGATGATTTTCTGCAGTGTTTTCTAGCCTTCAAAAAGCAAATCAATTTAGATCAGCCATAATTAATTTGTCATCTGGAATTTTTTTGTTTTTGATTTTCAGTGACAACAACAAGACTTATCAATGTTTTTACTTACGTGAGCTGGGTTCCCGTATGTTTTGAATTCTGTTGTAGATGAACATGTTTTATTACTATAATGTACTGTATAGTTGTGGGACGTAGGGATATAGGTAAAAACATTCAGAAATGTCAGGTGAGCGGGGCTCTCGTCTGTGCTGTGTATGTCTG
Source organism: Tridacna crocea (assembly GCA_943736015.1). NCBI lineage: Eukaryota > Metazoa > Mollusca > Bivalvia > Cardiida > Cardiidae > Tridacna > Tridacna crocea. Next base: position 16,003,171 of record OX031067.1, read on the forward strand.
TTATATCGATCTAAAAGCAGAATGAATGAATGAATGAATGAATTAGTTAGTTAATTAATAGATTGATTGATTAATCAATTAATTAATTTATTAATTAGTCTTATCCACAATCAAAATTATGACTTCGCAGCTACTAAAGACCAATTTTATTTGAATTCCAGAAAGAGGAAATAGAGGGTACATCATCCGGCTGCACGTTCTGTGATATCACGTGGTGTGTTCTTAGTGGTTATTCTAGTCCTAGAATCAAGGACTAGCCTAGCCATCTGTTTTGTTAAGAAGAAACGTCCCAGCCAACGACTTTGTTCTTGTTTTTCTTTTAACCCATTACCACACAATCCCGACTTTTGACGACCCAGGGAAAGAAGGCTTTAGAAAACATTGAGGGAAAAGGAGAAAATGCTGGTAACCATCATTATGTTTTCTACCTTTCCAATATCAAAATTCATTATTTTATCACATTTATTTTGTCGTCTCCAAATGCTTTTAATTTGGACTAGTCCAATATTTTGTCGTTTGGTAAAGAGTTAAATAGAATTGGATTGAATTTAAAATGAAACTTGATGACTAATACTGGGCTTGATCTTGATACACGCCTTCCTGAGCTGATCAATACGGACGCAGTGATCAATGATCAAACTGTACAGAATATGAAGCCTGATCCTTGATCTACACCCTTCTCTACTCCAAGCTAAACTGCCGACATGTTTATCTCCATCTTGCATAAGAAACCTACATTCAGACCTCGATAAAAATGAAATGTAATCAGTTGGCAGAGAAAAGATTAACCCCTATCCTTCTGAGTAAATTAACTCTTTACCAAACGACAAAACTTTAGACTGGTCCAAACTGAAAGCATTTGCAGACAAGAAAAAGAATGTGACTAAAGAATTGAATTTTGTTTTAGGAAGGGAAGAAAACATTGTGGGAAAAGGAGAAAATGCTGGTTACCAGCATTTTCTCCTTTTCCCACATTGTTTTCAAAAAGCTTCTTTCATAGGGGTGTAAAAAGTCGGGATTGTGTGGTAAAGGGTTAAACAAAATTTTTCAGGTCGATAGTTCTTCTCTGGGGTTATTAAAACGCGGGATTGTCTTAAACAGGGTTAAAAAATGGACTTACGTCTAAAGACGATCGTAGACCTTTTAGTTCCCTGTAGATGACCTCTTCTGGCACTGCTCCCGGAACGTTATCTGTTATTAATGAGAATTAAGGTACAAGGTGTTCCAGAATACATGATACCACTCTGTTGTTTTATAAAATTACATAATATCAGCATAATGATTATAAGTTGACAAAAAGCATCTCATTATCTTGTTATGTAGATATGATAATCATTGACCTGTTTTTAGAATAACCTAGAACCATGAAGAACGTGTATTGGTTTTTCCATTGTGGCTATTTTCAAAAATGAGGCTGTTTACTAATCATTGATGTCATCTTTCTAGAAAAGACTAACCTAGAATTTTAGACTTATCTAGCACTTTCCAATCTAATATAGATAGGAGTGACTTACTTGTTGATTTTGGGGGACTTGGAGTCAGACTTGTGGCTTGAAGGATACAGAATTAATGAAAAGTGCTGGGATATACATCAGTAAGTTAAAATGAAAATAATATGCGGATTGAAAAACTGTAGGCCTATACGCCAATTACATAAATAATAAACTTCAGATTAAATATCATGGAACTAACTCTACATTTGAAATTCGAAGATACCTGATGTATGAAATCTACATGATACATCGTTGATGAATAAGTATCTAGAATCCCCCCCACTTTTGCTCAAACACCCCCCATCCCCCTGCTCAGCAACAGCAACAAAACCTCGACAAACATCTGAAAACGCTTTCAAACAAAAAAACGCCGTTTTGTTTTGGACAGTGGGTAGGTATTGTTTGAATAGAATATAAGGGGTAGCTGTTGTTTTGTCCTATTGTAAAAGAATGCAGTCCGCATTACTGGCAATAAAAGAAGGCCAGTAATTGTAGGTTATCTAAAGTTTGTGACTTACTTTGCTTTAAAAGCGATTAAAAGGCTGACATGGGTCGATACTTTTTTGCAGATACATTAAGCGCCTTTCAATGGTTCAAATGTTAGAAAGACCTACTCTGAACAAAATATGCATCACCCTCTCCTGTGGTAAAGCCCCCACACGTGGATGCCGCGTCCCCGGGGCAAGGTCTGTAACAAAAGGAAGACTGGTCTGTTGGCAGGAACATAGGGTTAAAGTTTCCACAATAGCAGTCAGATGCAAACTGTAATCGAGAAGAGAAATTTGTCAAGTATAGAGCAGACAAGAGATAAATAACATTCTCGTTGAATCACTGGTTTAGCTTTGATTACTGTCTCGAGGTGATCTTTCGGAAAACTTTGTTTGATCCGTTTATCAAGTCCCTCGACAGTGTCATGTAGCTGGATATACATCTACCTGTAAAAGGTAGATTTCAGAACTCGAGATAGAAAATATTTATTATTGTCCACTAAACCCCCTTTGTTGTGGGTACTCATTAGAATCGTCCCTTTGAGACGATTTTAATGAGTGCCCACAACATAAAGTTTGGAAGAGAAATAATAGATTTAGAATACCATCACTCTCTCTTATCTTGAGCTCTGACATTGCAGAACACCGCTTCACCGTTTTCAAAATCGTAACACACTAAATTAGAAAGCAAACACACTGGTAACAATTTTCCGTGGGAAACTTTTTAAATACATTTCCAATAACTAACAGCATGTCATTTATTCTATAACTCGGTCCATCAATAATGTTAGCATTTTTCAACGACATGTTGCTTAAGACCGTGGCTGTTGTTGCCGTTGCTAATTGACTTATGGGCGCCGCCATGTTTAAGATCATGTGACTGGCAGTATTTCAAAATGGAAACCACCTTGATACGTACGAGGCGGTACGAAATCGGCCGAGTTGTTACGACTGTCGAAGTTACTTGACAAGTCTTTAATGCATGATATTCTGTGTAGACGTTAATCCTTAACCTATTTTAAAAGTGAAATGAAACTTTCAAGTCGAAAGTAAAGATCCAAAATTGCAGTTTCAATTTCTTTTCTTTTTTTTATGGGAAACAAAATCTCTTGAGTGGATTGCGTTAATCCAAGATCAAAGTGCATGTTCTGCGCAGTCTAATCTTGATCTACACTGTTTGCTAAATGTCCATGAGTCTCGGTTAGCAGCCAAAGGGTTAACATCGTAATATTTATACCTCACCATAATGTTAAGGGTAAACAGGAGTTAGGTTGTGCGTAGTTGTCTTTTCGTCCGTCCCTTCTTCCACAGCAACTTTGAATCGATTTGGCAGTAAATCTAGTGTGGTATTCCTACTGTAGCAACTTGTATATCTGTAACTTTTTACATTTGACCAACTATCATAAGAGTTCTGTACAGCCTATTTATATATATATATTTTTTTTTTTTTCTGGTACGGGGACAAGGTAGCATAAGGAAGACATTCGTTTACCTACGACATTTATAGTTGCACTTTTTAAAATAATTTAAAGTCAAATTTTATGAAACGGGCGTGGGGGGTGGGGGGGAGGTTATTCAAATCATGTTTGGAGAATGAGAAAATGATGGTAACATCATTCTCTCTCCTTTTTCTGCAATTAGTCTCTGCAATTCGTCTGCAATTTTGTAAAAAAAAACAAACATATGCAGGCAACAAAGTAGCTGGACCTGTAAAGACGAACACTTACCTTTGTAAGGGTAGGAAAAAATAATTGGAAATGGGGAAAATGCTGTCAGAAAAGGGACAATGACTTTTGAGTGTTAAATAGTCAAAGATTAGAATAAACTACCAATTGGCACCGACTATCACTATTCTTCAATATTCTAAATGGGTACCGTATAACTGAATTGTAGTTAAATTGGCCCCTGAGCCATAAGTTTATGTCTTTAAAAATGGTGACTAAAGTTGGATACATACCACCAAAATCGCTGTATTAAACCCATTATTACAATGGCTTATACATGGACCCGGTGCCAGGCCTGCGGCATCGGTATAACCAAACGTCCAATCAGATAGATCAGAGCTTTGCCAGCAGCCAAGTCTGCCTGTAAAGGAAAAAGAAAAAACATTTCTTTTTATGGGTGAAGGGGATAACGATAAATTTGCTGAAATGACAAATGAGTCATGCTATGGCAAAAGGGCTACTTAATACATCAGCGAATAGTATCGACCCAGGCCACCCTGCGCAGTCCGCGCAGGCTGATCTGAACCGAAACTTTTCGCTATTGGTCAATTTTTCACATGTCCAATGGCGAATCCATCTACTGATTTACCATTCGGCATATCTCGGGTGATGGGAGTCATCATATCCCTCGGCTGTAACTGGTGGATTGATATGTAGCAGATCGGTATATTTATCGCCCGGAAATACGCCGGTTTACCGTTCTGAAAATTGTAAGGCTCCTCTAACAATCGGCCGAGTTATGGCGAGTGATGATTTACTTGATTTTTGAAAACAGTAGCTATTCTGGATCAATAGTTATATGACGACTTAGACGGAGATGCATTAAGCCCCCTTTTGATAGAGTATTACTCAAATAATTTGGATGAAAGTAACCAGAGAAGGCCGATACGGCAACAAAGAAGATCTAGAATAAGAAGGAGGAGGAGGGGAAGGTGGGGAAGGAGAAGTGGGAGGAGGATATGATGATGATCATCATCATCATATCCTTTACCATCATCATCTTCATCAGAGTGCAGATAATGGAAAAAAAAAAAAAAAAAAAATGATCATCACATATAGATCATATAGAGCCAATTCGATATTAAGGTGTTAATGTTTTTTTTGCGAACACATTTCTTTTCCTGATCCTGAAACTAGGCAAATCAGGAATGTTAGCTGATTATCTCTTTATCACATAAAAAAAAATGATAACAGAAATATTTTCAGACGACAAATTAAATGTTGCACAAATGGTGGAAATTTTCTTTAAATGGGTAGAAAACATTGTGGAAAAAAGAAGAAAGTGCTGGCTACCAGCATTTTCCTCTTTTCCAACGATGTTTTCAAAAGGCTTTGCGCTTCTTCAACAACTAACTGAATGTTTGGTAAGAGTAATAAAAAAAAAACCAATACTGTGTAATTGAAAAGTTACTCGATTGGGAGCGGATATTTACTTTATTCTCTTTTCATTCAAACTCCAATCAATGTTGTCAATAGGTTCCCTGTAAAAGAGCAATCTACATCGTCATTCACAGTGAGCAGCCAAAAGAAGTTTAGAAGTGTTATTCAGGTTATCCTCAATGTTACTATCAATACCTTTTGTTCGTGGTTTTTATGTAACATTTTTCCCCAAAACAAATAATACCTTCTGCCTGTGATTTTCTATATATCATGTTACACAAGTAAAACATACCTTCTGTATGTAATCTTTATATAATAACTAACTCAAGTAAACAACATTTTCTGCTAGTGATTTTAAATAACATTTAACTCAAAGAAAATATTTTGCTTTATACTTAAATGACGTTAGTCAAAAAATGTAGAAAGCATCAATTTCACGTCAAATTTCTTGATAAAGGCATAAGCCGAAATATTGGAATAGAGTTAACGATTTGATATTGTGCATTTTGCTTTAGATTGTTAAATACTTCTAACATCTCAACCCCTCCCCCTTTAAAAAAAAAAAAACGTCTGCCTGTGATTTTTTTCTACAACAACTAACACATGGTAACATCACCTTCTGTCTCTGGTTTTCAAGATTTTTATATAACATTTTATCCACGTAAACAAAAAGTTCTGTCGCGGATTTTTATGATTTTTACATAACATCTAACCCAAGTATACAGAACATGCCACTTGTGATTTTCATGTAACATTACACACAAGAAAACATTACCTACTACCTGTGATCTGAATGTAACACCTGATAAGAGTAAATTTTATCTGTCATTGGCTTGCAACACACGAAAAGGGGCATTCGGACATTTGCGTAACGTGTCGTACCGGATCAGATTGTGCACTCGGCGTAGAGACTAATCCGAAACGACTCTTTCCCTGTTTATGTAATTTTCTATTTTGCGAAGGTCTACTGTAGCACAATATCTAATGTAGTCGTAAAGTGCCGTCTCGGATTAGCCTGCGCGGACTGCGCAGGCTAATCCGAGACGACACTTTACGCAAATGTCTGAATCCCCCTTTTCGCGTGTTGCGGGCCATACAATATTTGACCAAAGTAAACACCTCTGCATATGTTTTATAGTACATTTCGTTAACAATACCTACTACCTTTTATAACATTTTATGAAGGTATACAATACCTTCTTTCCGAAATCTTTACAAAAAAATTCTTTCAGGTAGCCAAGTTCTTTCGCATGTGATCTTTTTATGACATTAATTATCTAAAGAAGACACACCTTTTTACCTGAATCTTTCTATGAAACTTTTAATGTAAATAGGATGGATATAAAATGACCCGTTTTCAGAATATTCTAGAACCATAAAGAACATTTATTGGTTTTCCGATTGTGGTTATTTTTAAAAACAGGTTGTTAGTAATCCTGGGAATAGAACCGGACAACTTTTCTTCGCGAAACCGTTCATTGAATTTCAAACTTAAATAAACGTTTACTCAATGAAACGGTACCTGGTGCGATTCATTCAGTTATGATCAGCGGTTTAGATAAATCTGGAGCTAAAACATGCTTAATTTCTCCTCAAAAGTATTGATAAAAACCACTTAATAAATTTCTCCATTGCTACTATAGAGCGCGTATAACTTGAATCCCCCCCCCCCCCAATATTTGGGGGACTTCTGCGTCGTCTTAGACAGGTCTAATTTATGAAGAATAATTATGACATGCGCAGACAACGATCCAAATTGTCATCTTTTAAGAAAAGACTACTCTAGAATTTTCCAAGCTGATATATAAACAGGATTGACTGACTTGGAGATTTGGGGCTTGAACTTAGACATGTGGATTGGATGATGCAGAATTAGTGAAAAGGGTTGGATTTAAAGTGAAATACAGATCTGTAAGTTGGAATTGTTTATTTTTTTGTTACAGGTTGATCATGTCTATTTGCATGTTAAATCTATTGTTAATTTAGGTTTTAGGAACCAGGAATTTCATACCCTTTCTATTCTTAACATAAATCTTTATTTTAAGGGACTTATTCTGTTTCTTTTGTTCTAAAATTAAAAATTGTCGAAATTTCATTCAAACTTAACTCATAGTGTACTCTTTTGTCTTTGTTCATTCATAACTAATAATAATTGTCAAAAACAAGCTGGTTTTCTTTCTCGTTATGCTTGGCTCGTAACAGAAATTGGGGGCTCGTCTGGGATTGATAATCAAGTCATTTTGGATATACTTTAAAATTATTTTGAACTTGTTACAGTTTTGAAGTTTATAAGATAACAGATAATAATGAAAAATAGAATATAATTTTTTTTTCTGAACCAGCAAAAAGCAATCATGTCTTTTATGACATTGAAAAATTTATTGCAGAACCATCTCAAGAGTTGTTAAATTTGACAAGAAAGTCAGATTTATTAGATCTTGCTTCGCATTATAAACTGGCTGTCATGTAAGGTAAGTTATGTTAAAGCATGAATTAAGAATTCTATTGTTCAATTTTAAGTAGATGAATAAATTCTTAACTCGTCTGCTCTGTCACTTATTCTTGTGTCTCAGACAGACGTTAAAACTGATATTGATTCATAAAAATCTAAACTGCAGATGGACAAAGAAGAGACATTATATGTGAAAAAAAAAGAGTAAAATTAGAGCTTGAAGAAAGGATGAAAGAAAAACAATTAAAATCGTAGTTAGAAAAAAAATACACGCTGAATTAGAATAAAGAAAGATGGAAAGGCAATTTCAATTGAGAAAGAAAGAATTAGAATTAGAAAATAAAGAAAAAGCCTCTTTGCATATGATCAGTGATTCTGACATAACAAAACATCCCAGACTTGTTCCACCATTTCAAGAACAGGAAGTTGATAAATACTTTCAACATTTTAAAAAAATTGCCGAAAATTAGAAGTGGCCATAAAAGCACTGGACCTTACTCTTGCAAAGTGTTATAACTGGAAAGACTCGCGAGACTTTTTCAACTAAGTAATGAATGCCTCTCTAATTAATTATGAAAATGTTAAAGAATTGATTTTAAAAGTTTATGAATTGGGACCTAATGCATATAGACAAGATTTCAGGAGTTGCAGAAAGAAAGGAAATGGTCAAGCCCATGTTGAAATTTGCTAGAGCTAAAGAACAATTTTTGATAGGTGGTGCCATTCAAAGAAAATAGGTTCAGATCTTGAAAAATACAAGACAACTTCTCTTAGTTGAAGAATTTAAAAGGTGCATTAATTCAGATAAAAAAAAAAAAACTTTCTTAGATGAGAAAGAAGTTGAAACTTTAGAAGAATCTGCTTGCTTAGCAGACAACTTGGCCTTAACGCGTAAGATCTCCTTCATGAATGAATCAAACCCTTGAAAACCCTTTTTATTCATCAAGTGGTCCTAAACCAGATTTTAATCAAAATAACAACAATATTCTACGCAGACTTATCCCAAACCAAAATCTCCTAAGGTCAAATCCTTACCTCGACTCACTTGTAATTATTATAATAAGTCAGTTCATATTATTTCTGAATGCCCTGTTTCAAAAAGAATCGAGAAAAACAAGAAACTTTTAAGCCTAAACGCTCTACTTCATTGAAGTCTATACCTCAGTCATGTTTTAAAGACCAAACGCTCGTCCAAGCCAAAGTACCTGACACTGATACTGTTATGGAGATTTATGAACCGTTCTTACCAGATAGTTTTGTGTCACTAAAAAGTGATTTTGCCCAGTCTACCCCTATTACAATTTTACCTGATACTGGAGATTCTCCATCTCTTATTTTAGCAAATGTCCTGCATTTATCTGAGAAGACTTCTCCTAGAATAAGTGTCCTTATTCAGTGTGTAAAATGTGGATTTGTTAATATTCCGCTTCATAACATTTCTTTGTCTTCAGATTTAATTAATGGTCCAGTGACTGTGGGTATTAGAAAGAATTTACCTTTTAAAGGTGTTCATTTTTATTTGGCAATGATTTAGCCAGAGATGAGGTAATTGTTAATCCACTTGTAACTGACACACCTGGCATGGATCAATCATCCGATCCAATTGAGGAAGAAATTTCTGATATTTACCCGTCATGTGCAACACAATGATCCAGAACTTGTAACTTTCAAAAAAATGTCAGTTAAACTGATCTTTCACAGTACCCTGTCTGTTTTCATTTTAAAATATGGAATATTAATGAGAAAGTGGCCCCCTCCTAAGATCTCTCTTGATGATGAATGGGCTGTCAAATTACCAGGTTGTCATTCCTAAATCCTATAGATAAGAATTATCAAGCTTAGCTCATGAAACAGCTATGTCAGGTCATTTAGATATCAATAAAACCTATTACAAAATTCTTAATCATTAAGAGAAAACTCAAAGTAAAATGAAAGAAAGATATGACAAGAATACCAAAGAAAAGAAAGACATTTTTAAGCTGGAGATAAGGTTTTAGCTTTTATACCAGTTCCTAATAGGCCCCTACAAGCAAGATACAGTATCTTGGTCCTTACTCTGTAGAGAAAAAGATCAGTGACTTGAATTATGTGATAACTCCTGAGAGGCGAAAGCAAAGCAGTAATGTCAGATCATATGTTGAAAGAATATGTTCAAGGGAATAATTTAAATATTTCACTGATAAATGTAGTTTCACTCAGTCCCTCAAAATGAAAACCAAACTAACCATGAAGACATAAATTGTAAAAAAAAAAATGAACTTTTGATAAGCCTAGCCCTATTTATTGAAAACTTCAGAATTCTGACATTGTGTTTTTTTTTTTTTTTTTAGAAATTTTGATAAAAAACTTTCATATTTAGATAAAAATAAATCGATGACTTCATCATTCACAGCGATGATTTGAATGAACAATAGAAGACTATCAGAGAATTTTTTGACGGAAGCAGTAGTGCCAAATTAACAATTAATCTTGTTAAAAGTGGATTTTGTCTAGAGTCTAACTTGTAAAGAGTTAACAGTTGTCTTTATGTATAATGTATTTTCATGAACAGTTAAGTGTAATGATATGCTTTATCATATTCTACTAGTAGCCATTGTATGGATCTTTTATGTATGTCTGTTTTGCGATTCTTTGATCGTATTTAGTGTTGCTATAAGCAGTCATTCTATTTTTCCCCCCATATTTAGCACTGATGAATATGTAGCTTACCTACTTATTCTCTGAAATTCAATTCTTTTTCCCCTCCTTAAAGTACCTGTTTGTATTTTTTTTGCCCGTTATGTTTAAAGTCTTTCTATTTCTATCTAAAGAAAGAAATTAAACATTACTGAATTTAAGCTCTTCGCGTATCCAAGCATCTCTTTAGTTCTTTCTGTTTTCGGGAAAGTGTTTTAGTACGGCTGCTAGGATTACATTGCATCCGCTCTCTTTCTGTCTCTCTTTCTAACACACATGCACACACGCTTAATTTCGACAACTCTGCCAATTGTTGCATTTATTTATTTCTTTTTCTGTAATTAATTATGCTTGTTTGTTTGCACTGTATTGTTCTTTTGTATGTTGATTGTATTATAACTCTTCATAACTGGAGCAAATAAAGGAGAAAAAATGTGGTTATTTCAAGAAACAGGTTGTTAGTAAACAAGCCATTTACCAATCCATGTTGTCATCTTTTTAGAAAAGACTAATCTAGAATTTTCGAAGCTGATATAAACAGGAGTTACTTACTTGGTGAATTTGAGCTTAAACTTAGACTTGTGGCTTGGAGGATACAGAATTAGTGAAAAGTGTTGGATTTAAACTGAAATATAGATATGTAAGTTGGAATTGTTAATTTCTTACACAGGTTGTTCATAACTGTTTGCACGTTAAAACTATTGTTAATTTATGTTTTAGGAACCAGGTTTTCATATTTTTTCTAGTCAATACATATTTCATTAATTTTGAGGGACTTTTTCTGTTTCTTGTTATAAGATTAAAAGTTGTCGAAATTTCATTCAAACTTAACTGTCATTGTACGCTTTTGTCTTTATTCATCCATAAATATTGTTAACTGTTAAAGGCTTTTCGCTGTTTTTCCTTTCTCGTTACGCTTGGCTCGTAACAGACATAATCGAGGTTTACAATACCTTCTGCAGGTGATGTTTATATAACATATAGCTCAAGTTCAGAATACCTTCTGCTTGGAACCTTTTTCATAACATTTATTCCAAGTAAACAACACTTCACGCCTAGCTTCCTTCCTTGCAGACAAGTTTTGTGTTTCGAAGTGAACCACCTTCATAAACATTTTAGAAAGCCGTTTCTCATATATCTATTTTTTTAATCAGATTGTTTTAGATGTATAAGTGAATCAGGCCGGAAAATATTTATATTTTCCCGATAACACTTTTCCCCGCTGTTTGTAATCTTATTTTTTCAAGGTAGCAAAATAACTGTCGGTAACTTATGTTATTTACAAACTTCATTATTCATACAATGAGGTGGCCAATTTCCAACTAGTAAATTATGCCACTCTATACAATTCTAACGATTGATTCAAACTATTTCCTGTCATTATCATAATTTTCGACCGGAGACTTCATTTCTCACTCCCCCTGTCGTTTAACCCACTGGAATCACAGTTGGCCCACCATTACTATAGTTTTGTACCTTTCTCTCCGTTAGATGGTTTTTTTTTTGTTCCATGATTAGAAAACATAAACAAAATTAGTGTTGGAGACATATAAAATTTTAAGTCCATAAACGGGTTCTTCAAAATGTTGTACATAAAAACATAAATTAATTGAGGCCAATGCTAAAGTATGGAACTAAAGAAAAAGAAAGTACTATTTGGCTTTTCAATTGTACTTCTAAGTGCTTGCTTTATCAAGAGAAACAAAATGAGCCACGCTCTGACAAAAAGGGGCCACGCAAGTCATAACATAATTATGAATACATAAAATTTATGTAACAATTGACCGTATCGGTAGAATTATCTTGTGACAAACATAAAGCCCCCCCCCCCCCCAGGCATAGAACATGGTTCAAACATGTACTACTGAAGAGAGGAAATTGCTGCTGGCATGCACTCTGAGATAGAACGGCTCTCACTTCAAGGGCAAGTAGAGGTCGGGATAGGATCGAAGATGGCTTTAAAATATTTTCATGGACTACTTTCAGAAAATAAACGCCCAGACTGGCAAACCAGCATTTGTTTGCAATAATTACTTATACTCGCCTGTGGGCCGGGAAAGTACTAAAACTACATGTATTATCATCCTAATATATTTGTTTATTTATCGTATATCACCCATGAAAATTGTTAGAGAAATCAGCTACTGAACCGAGCATTTGCCCCTGTTCCATTTCCACCTGCTCTATCTCATTGTCTACCTATAAAAATGTGATTTGTCACAGGTTTGTTGTTTGGACAAATCGTAATACATACATGACTCGCCTGTGAGTCATCCACGAGGGATTTGTGCGATAAAGAGCGATTTATGCAGTTTGATCCTGAATAATTTACGCTTCCAAATATATTCACAAACGTTGCTCTCTGGAAGAAGGTGGTTGATTATATATGTCAGTGGCATATCATGAGCGAGATCAACCATAAACATACCTTTTTTACAGTAGTTGAACCCATATAATATAACGTGTTGTTAAAAATATGCTCTATGTAAGTGTTAAGATAAAATGATTTACAAACTGTCTGAAAATGAGTATAGATGTATCTTTAAAGTTTCATCATCTAAAATGAGAAAAGTGATAAATCAGTAAAATGGTTTGAACAGTTCGCATAGTTAAGGAAAACGGAAACGCTTTGCACTCATAAAATCATTGATAGATCTATGTAGACATTTATATAATATGTAGTTGAAATGCTAGAATGAACTAGAATAGTCTTTCGTTATTAAGCAAAGATTACTGTCCAATTAAAAACGGATAAATCATTTCACACTCGCAATTCACGCCATGTTAAAAGAAAAAAAAAATCAGGACCTACTCAATCAAGATTAAATAGCAAACAGAAGTAATAATAAGTATCTTAGCCAACCATCTGCACTAACATGAAGCTTTGGGTTGTTTTAAACTTAGACCCAAATGATGATGTTTGTCTTGGAACTTTGTTGAAAAAAAAAAATGGCCGGTGTCAATGGTCGCATATTTCGTCGATAACTCAGTTTCGTGCATGATTTAGAAATTTTGCGTTAAAATAGTAAGTTCATTGAGATGTTTTTTCAGGAAACGTTTCACTAGGAAGATAATTTAAAAAAAAAAAAAAAACTTTAACTCATTGCGATAGTTTTCTGAAAATTATCATGATAGCTATTTCGTACTCGTGGCAGAAATATGCCATCATATAAAACCACTCAGAAAAAAGAGAATTCATACTGTAGACGAAGATGTCCTGAACTATTTCCCATGTAGATGAACAGTAATATTCTTGTCATTAGTTTTGGAAAATTTCTATTAATTCCGTGTTGTTGCCACAGAATTACTCCAAGTGACTCTTTTTTTTCAAATATTCCAATAGACCTACTTGAAAATCAAGGCTGGTTTACTTTCAAGACAGTTCGTTCCCAAATAACAATAAAAATACAGAATAATAAACATCCTTTAATTGGTTCAAACTACTTTTTAATAAACGAAATATGAATAGTAATAAATAGATCCATATTTTTAAAGAATTAAAAAATTGAAAAAAAATATTTTTGTTGTGTGTCTGTGGCTGCCATATCAGGAATAAAAGAAACGTAGTTTGTGCCAACTGTACAGGCTGCGGCTTCTATGATGCTATGCGTCATAAATTTGTTTTGTACATACCGTGAATATCAGTAACTACTGTGGGCATGATAGCCAAAATAAATAACGATAACAGAATCATAGCGACATATTTATTGTGATTTTTATATCCCCCGCAATTCCAATGTTTTCAGGGATATACTGGAATCAGCCTGTCTGTCCATCTGTGTGTCCGTCTGTGTACAAAATACTAGTACAAGTCTGTTTCTGCTAAAGCGCTGACGGAAATTACATTACATTCGGTGACAGCTCTATCTTTTTTGTTTGTTTGATTTACAGATAATATTTCCAGGAAAGGTTGTTTCGTCACGATACTTCTTTTATATTATCGCAATAGTTTTCTGAACTTTTCTCGTATCTTGTGTCAGAAAAATGCCGTTGTATTATCATGATTTTTTTTTTAATTCGAAAACATTTCCAGGAAATTTTTACTTTATCGCGATATTTTTCTAGAATTATCAAGATCCTCATGTCGTATCCCGTGGCAGAAATATGCCATCATGGGTTTCCAGCATTGTTTTCTTTACCGAAACTCTTTCTCAGGGCAGTAAAATCACGTGATTATTATGCGAAGGAATAAAGGAAACTTTTGTGCTGCCACTTGAATGGATTAGACTGTCCTAGGATTTCTAAACGTATCTTTTCATTGAGACTGAAGAGAATTTTGTTGATGGCTAAGCATGGCATTGCGAACGATAAAGATCCAAGGTCAGACTGCACGTTCCATCCGTAAAGGACATCCGTAAAGGCCATCGAAAGCGACTCTGATTGTGCAGTCTGATCTTAATCTACACCGCCTGCAAAAGCTATCCAAGGCCACAAAGATAGTGCAAAAGTGCAAAGGGTTCAAGCTGATTGTCGTAGTAGACATCGATAAAAAAATGTATACAATAAATAGAGCTTTACGTTTTCCGAGACGTGTTCCGTCGAGCCACTTAACAATTAAATGTCGCATACTCGACATTATGAATTATTCCATTGGTACAAGCTGTTATTAGAATGTTCTTTTATTGACTCTGCATGTTCTAATTGATTCTCAACATCATAGCGTTCAACAAAGCATTCACTCAACCTTTTTTTTCCAAGATGGATTTTCCCCCCATTTCAACTGCACAAGATTACAACTGGAAACATGGAGGAAAAGTAGCGTGATTTGCTTGTGACAAATGATTGCTCCTTCATTTCCTATTCCCCCCCCCCAAAAAAAAAAGAATCCACTGGATTAGAAAAAAAGAAGAGAGGATAATTTCCTTAACCTAGACTCCATTGTACATCATCTTTAACACTTGTACCAGGTTTTGTTCCGTCTTCAAGATATTGTTACTAGCCAAGCGTAACGAGAAAGAAAACCAGCAACAAGCCTTTAACAATTATGAATATTTATTGATGAATAAAGACAAAAGAGTACAATAAGAGTTGAGTTTGAATGGAATTTTAGGTTTTAATCTTAGAACAAGAAATAGAATAAGTCCCTCAAAGTTAACAATTAGGTTTAGACTATAAAAAGTCGGAAATTCCTGGTTCCTAAAACCCAAATTAACAATAGTTTTAACTGAAAATTAGACATGAGCAGCCTATACAAATGGAACAATTCCACTTAACAGATCTATACTCCGGTTTAAATCCAACCCTTTTCACTAATTCTGTATCCTCCAAGTCTAAGTTCAAGTCCCTAATCACCAAAAAAGTCACTCCTATTTATATCAGCTTGGAAAATTCTAGATTAGTCCTTTCTAGAAAGATGATAACATGGATTGGTAAATAGCTTGTTTACCAACGAGCTGTTTCTAAAAATATTAACAATGGAAAAACTAATAAATAAATGTACATTATGTTTCTAGAATATTCTGAAAACATGTCACTGTATACCCTATTTACATAACACTTCCCCTCTTAAAGGAAAAGAAAGTTTTAAGAATTAAAACTTTCTTTAAAAATTTGTAAAAATATATAAACATATCGTTACACATTACATTAATATAGATGTTGTTTCACTGGTTTTGAATTTTCAATGTCAACATTAATATATATTTCATTTTTCCGTGTTGGAATATCAGGGAACAGGTGCTCATATTCAGGAACTTTTTTGATTAATCTTTTTGATTATTAAATAATCGTGAAATTTTTTTAATCTAAGTTTTTTAAAATGTCAGAATTTTGAAGGTTTGAACAAATAGTGTTAGAGTTGTCAAAGCTCTTTTATTCACAATTTATTTCTTCACGGTTAATGTGATTTTTACTTTGAGGGACAGAGGAAACTACATTTATTGGTGATACATATGAATGATCCCCATCAATAAACTCTTTTAACATAGCTATATGACAATCGCTTTTGCTTTCACCTGTCAGTAGTTGTTATTACCTACTTCAAATCGCAGAACGTTTTTCTCTACAGAATAAGAAACAAACTACCTTGCTTGTAGCAGCCCATTAGGAATTAATAGAAGAGCTAAAACTTTATCTCCAGTTTTAAAATTTTCTTTCTTTAGTGTTATTGTCATATATTTCTTTCATTTTATATTGAACTTTCTCTAAATGATTAAGAATTTTGTGATAGGTTTTATTGCTATCTAAATGACCTGATATAGGTTTTACATGAGCTAAGCTTAATATTTCTAATCTATAAGATTTAGGAACAACGAGTTGATGACGAGAAACTACAGGAAGGCGCCACTTTCTCATTAATATTCCATATTTTACATAAAAAATACAGGTGCCTGTGAAAGATCAGTTTCACTAACAGCTTTTTGAAATAAAGTTGCTTTTTCTGAATCATTGTGTTGGTCTTCACTAAGTTTTTACCTTGACCCTGTACCATGTCCTTCTTTAAAGGTGATGATGTGTAATCCATTTCTAATGAATTATGTTTATAATTTGTCTGACTTTCAGAAAGGTTTTGTGTATATTAATTTTTATTTTTAACAGATGACCCAACAAAGAATCAGATATTCCAATGTCAGACGGATTTTCAGTCAAAATGGCTTTCTTTGTCATAGCTCTGGTAACTGCTCATGAATCGTAAAGGTCATAAATTTCTTTCTCAATCGGATCAGGTGCTTGCTCCATGTAAGGTGTGTCAATTACAAATGGATAAGATTACCTTATCTACGGCTAAATCATTGCCTAATTACAAATGGACATCTTTAAAATTTATTTAAAAGTTATTTTTTCTAATACCAATAGTCACTGGACCATTTATTAAGTTCGAAGACAAATAAACGTAATGAAGCGGAGCGGATCAATAACAAATACACATTCTACACACTGAGTATGGACACTTGTCCAAGAAAAAGCCTTCTCAGAAAAACGCAGGACATCTGCTAAAATAAGAGAATGAGAAGGTCCAGGGGTAGACTGGGCAAAATCACTTTCTAGTGACACAATACCATCTAATAACAATGGTTCATTATTTCCTTATGTAACAGTATCAGTCTCGGGTACTTTGGCCTGGACAAATTGAGGTTTTGTCTTCAATACATGACTGAAGTGTGAACCTGAATGAAGTAAAGCCGGTAGGGTTTAAACTTTCTTGTTTTTCCCGGTTTTTTTTTTTTATAAAACAGGATATTCAGAAATAGTATGACATGATTATTTGTAATAATTACAAGTGGGTCGAGATAAAGTTTAGACCTTTTGCTTCATATGAAGACTTGAACTTGGGACTATTCTGATTGGAATTGTCATTATGTTGATTAAAATTTTGTTTAGGACCAATAGAACAATGAAAATATTTTCGAGGGTTCGATTTCTTTATGAAAGAGACCTTATGCGTGAAGACAAAGTTGTCTGCTTAGCAGGAAGCTTCTTCTAAAGTTTCAACTTCTTTTTCATCTAAGAAAGTTTCAATATCTGAATTAATGCTTTTTTAAAATTCTTCAACTAACATAGTTGTCTAAGTTTACCATGATCTAAATCTAATTTCTTTAACCCATTACCAAACGACAACATTTTAGACTGGTCCAAATTGAAAGCATTTGCAGACGACAAAATAAAAGTGACTAAAAATTTAAAATTTGTTTTGTGAAGGGTAGAAAACATTGTGGGGAAAGGAGAAAATGCTGGTTACCAGGATTTTCTCCTTTTCCCACAATGTTTTCTAAAGGCTTCTTTCTCAGGGGCATCAAAAGTAGGGATTGTGTGGTAATGGGTTAAATGGCTATCATCTATCAAATAATTGTTGTTTAGTTATGACAAATTCAACATAGGTTGGACCATTTTCTTTTCTGCAATTCCTATTTCTGTCTATATTCTTCAGGTACCAATTCGTAAGCTTTTAGAATCAGCTATTTAACATTTACATAGTAAGAGACCTATTAATTACTGATTTGAGAACAAATATCGCGAGCCTTTCCAGTAACAACACTTTGCAAGAGTACGGGCCAGTGCTCTTTGGCTGCTTAAAATTTTCGGAAACCTTTCAAAATGTGAAAAGTATTTATCAACTTCCTGCTCTTGAAATGTCGGAACAAATCTGGGGTGTTTTATCATTTCAAATTCATTAATCATATGCAAAGATGGTTCTATACAGGTATTTTCTGTTCCTAGTTCTTTTACTTTCAACTGAAACTGCCTTTCCTTTTCTCTTTTTTCTAATTCAGCATGCATTTTTCCTAACTCTAATTTTAATTCTTTTTTTTTTTCATCCTTTTTTTTTTAGTTTCTCTTCTTTTTCCATTTGTAGTATTATTTTTCTAAACCAATATTACTGTTATTATCTGTCTTACATACAAGAATAAGAGAAAGAGCCGACGGGTCAAGTATTTCTTCATCAATCAAAAAGTGAACAATAGAATTCTTAATTTCATGCTTCAGCATAGTATCTTTGATGACAGCCAGTCTATAATGAGTGCAAGATCTAATGAATCTGACTTTTTGCAAAATTTAACTCTTTAGAAGGCTCAGCAATAATTTTTTCAAGATTGAAAGACATGGTTGCTTTTTCCTGGTTCAGTAGAATAAAATACAAATTCTATTTTATTATCATTTTATAATCTAATAAACTTTAATACTGTAACAAGTTCAAAATAATTTCAAAATGACTTAATGATCAGATCCGGACGAATCAAGCGTAACTAAAACGAAAACCAGAAACATGCCTTTAACAATTAACAATTTATTGATGGGAAAAAAAGACAAAAGAGTACAATAAGAGTTAAGTTTGAATGAAATTTGGACAATTTTTAACCTTAGAACAAGAAATAGAATAAGTCCCTCAACATTAAGAATTAGGTATAGACTACAAAATGTCGGAAATTTCTAGCTCCTAAAACCTAAATTAATAATAGTAACTTACAAATAGATTATGAGCAACCTGTATAAAACATGAACAATTCCAACTTACAGATCTATACTCCAGTTTAAATCCAATACTTTTCACTAAATCTGTATCCTCAGCCACAAGCCTAAGTTCAAGTCCCCAATCACCAAGTAAATCACTCCTACGTATATCAGCTTGCAAATTTTTTAGATTAATCTTTTCTAGAAAGATGACAACATGGATTGATTAACCCATTACCACACAATCCCTACTTTTGACGCCCCTGAGAAAGAAGCCTTTAGAAAACATTGTGGGAAAAGGAGAAAATGCTGGTAACCAGCATTTTCTCCTTTTCCCACAAAGTTTTCTACCCTTCACAAAACAAGTTTAAATATTCAGTTACTTTTATTTTGTTGTCTGCAAATGCTTTCGATTTTGACAAGCTTAAAATATTGTCGTGTGGTAATGAGTTAATAGCTTGTTTACCAACAACCCGTTTCTAAAAATAACCACAATTGAAAAACCAATAAAATTAATGTTCTTTATGCCTCTAGAATATTCTGAGAACAGGTTACTGTATTAATCTTATTTACATAACAATGTAAAGCAGTGGAATTATTAAATGTAGCAACTGAACTCTTTCCCAAACGACAGAATTTTAGACTGATCCAAATTGAGAACACTTGAAGACGACAAATAAACGTAACTAAAAACAACAGAAAATTGTTTCAAGCAGAGTAGAAAACATTGTGATAAAAGGAGAAAATGCTGGTTACCAGCATTTCTCTTTTCCCATAATGCTTTTTCATTGTCAGGGTCGTAAAAACCAGAGATTGTTTGGTCAAGGGTTAAACAGTGGCTATCAACTACCTACATTTAAAGCAATATTTTATTTCAACCGGATATACTGCTGTTAGAATTAATACATGATTGTTTTCCAGTATTTGACTCCGTGTGTTTCTGCATAAAACTCGCCTTACATGCCACAAGGTCCCATCATGAACAATGGTATACTTTATGTATCTGAACCGCTGGAAACGTTATAAAGAAATTTTACAGAGAAATGTATGAATGAATGCAAAGCAAATGGGGATCACTGAAAAAGCTGGCATTAAAGATTTAATGAAATAACTACAACAGGTTTGTGACTATTAAACCGAGAGAAGGTTACAAAGTTCTTAAACAAAAATCTCGGCCTTTCTCTATCCTGATGAGAAAAGCTTTTAAAGTCACGTAAATGGAGAACATATATGACCAGCCTTTTCCCCTTTTCTTTCAATGTTCCCCATCCTTTTAATATCTATTCCCATCATTTTAGGCGCATTCTATATGCAGAATATCTCTATATGAATCAGTGTAAAAAATGTCATATGGTAATAAGATAACCCTTTACCAAACAATCCCTGTTTTTTACGACCGTGAATTAGAAGCCTTTTGAAAACATTGTGGGACCAGCATTTTCTCCTTTTCTCTCAATGTTTTCTATCATGCTGGAAACAAATTTCAAATTTTAGGTTAAGTCTTTTTTTGGCGTCTGCAAGTGCTTTCAATGTGGACTAGTGTAAAATTTTGTCATTTGGTAACAAGTTAATGCAATTATGGGTATGGTCATTATTTTCTGAAGTAACGACCTTTGGAGAACTGGGTTTAAATTACAGGTAATTAGCCTAGTGTGTGCCTTTTGTTTGACGCCCTTTCAGCCTGGCTACCTGGGTGCAGAGCTTTCCCGGTTTTTCTATTGGATGATTGGTTTACTCTTTACCAGAAAATAAAGTTTTAGACTTGTCCAAAATGAAGGCAATTTCAGAAGACAAATCAAATGTAACATGAGTGATTGGATTAATTTTTGAAATACCAGAAAACTTTATGGGAAAATAAGAAAATGAAGATAACAGTCATTTTCTCCATTTCCCACTGTGCTTATCAAGGTATTTTTTCTCCATCATAGCAGTGTGTGGTAAGGGACTTCTATATATTGATGTACAAGCTTTTTATTTAAATATTTTTTTCTTTTCCTAGGGAAAACATGTAAAGGCACTTAGATGGGTATTTAAATTTGTTAAGCTAATTCGGACTTTGTATCGTTATATCATTATACTTTGAACATTTTAAGCAGGGCCCCTGCATTCCTGAAATTGTAACCTTTAATGATGAAAGATACAAGACGAAACCCATCCTAAGTTATGCCGTGCTCGGTCTTTTACGCCGAAAACATGGAACTTCGGTTTAACCCTTTACTCCATAGACACTCACTTCTACACATTGCTTGTAGGGCTCCTTTGGAAAACATTGTGGCAAAAGGCGAAATTGTTCGTGACGAGCAATTTCACCTTTTGCCACAATGTTTTCTATGCTATCAAAAGGCGTCATATACGCATAAGAAACAGCTTCATCCCTGCTCTTATTTAGGGTCAATTAGAGATACCATAGAAATGGCCTATGGGGTAAAGGGTTGACGTCTAATCCGAAAGGCTATAAGTCGTTTTTTACTTGGCCATCCGTACCGCTTACACCATCAACCTTAAAGGTGGGTATTTAGATTTTGTACATCTCTTCAAATTAATCAAATATGTAGGTCACTAAAATTTGTATTAAAAAAATCATCAATAATTAAGAATTATGAAATTACAAAAAAAATGATGGTGTTCCCTTACATAGCCTCTTAGGGTACTTTTCGATTTCGCGCAAGAAATAAAAAAAAACATTGTGTCAAATGACTTGTGCGTGACTAACGACGCTTAAATTCCATAAATTAATAATCATGTAATTATTTTCTATAATGTCTTCTCTAGACGCAGTGTTTGAAGCTTTGTCTGTGTATTTCCAGTATGTAAATGAGCGAGTTGCTCATATAAGAATAGAATGTGTTTCCCGTCAGTGTCGACCTGGGCCGTAGTAAATCTCTAATTTCTCTTGTTGTCGGATGATTTTTGACAACTGTCGTTTTATGAATAAAACTTAAAAGGCTTTGGGAGTATAAGGATGATCTTTTCGTAAAATTTTCGACCGAAAATCTGAAGAGCCACCTTTAAGTGGCCCGGATCGGTCATTTACAAGTCTCCAGTTCTACCATTTGAACTGTTGCGGTTAGTCTCAATAACAAGCTTTACTTTTGTTGCGATTGATCCATGGACTTTATTCCCATTATTATTTCGGACAAAAATAAAAAAAAATCTGGCATCAAGTATTTTTCGTTTACATTTTTTGTTTTTCCCCCGCATCATTTTCTGCTCATTTATAAACAAATCATTTCACTGGGCTACCTTTAGTTGTTGTCTACTTATGTTTTCAACTTAGACAAGTAAAAATGTTTACATCGAGAAATGGAAAAAGAAGGATCTGATGTCTCGTGCATATCCTTACATAACGAAATATAACTTATATTTGAACCGTGCTCTGTGAAAAGGCGTCTTAACGCAACCGTCAGTGACCTGGGCCGAAACTTTTCGCTTTCAGACAATTTTCTGTATGACAATGGACTAGTCTATTTCATAATTAAGTTTGTCGTTAAAAAAAAAAAGAAAAACCGGACAGAATGGATCATAACTATCTGATGGTATGTTTTGTATCATGGATCAGGGAGATGCATTAACCCTTTACCAAGCAATCCCTGCCACGGTTTTTTACGACCCTAAGACAGAAACCTTTTGAAAACATTGCGGGAAAAGGAGAAAATTCTCCTTTTCCCACAATGTTTTCTTCCCCATCCAAAACAAAAATCTTCATTCGACTTACATTTAATTTGTCGTCTGCAAATCCTTTCAATTCGGACCAGTCCAAATTTTTGTCGTTTGGTAAAGTTTTAAGTCCCCTTTTGTCAGAGCATGGCTATATACAGATGTTTCTTTTTTAACTCTCTACCAGACGGTAAAGTTTTGGACTAGTACAAGTTGAAAACATATGCTCGTTACCAACATTTTCTCCTTTTCCCAGAACGTTTTCAAAAGTCTTCTGCTTCGAGAGACAGAAGAGAGCTCATTCAGTTTATTGGTATCTAAGTGATCTTTTGTTCCATACATTCTTTTCGAAATATGAAACACATGGATTTCGATCCAGTATTCAAAAAGAGCTTCATTTTTAATAACGAATTTGACATTTTAAGGTTCAACTGCTCCTTATTTTCTATAATATTTACGAGACAATCACAAAGCTTCTTTTCAAACAGTACCGGATGCAGGCTATTGTTTAGCAAAAATGGCAATAAAGGTACCTCGGTTTAAAGAAAGAACTGATACAAGAAAATAACTTATTGACAGCTTACAATAAAAGGAAGAAAGAAAATGCTCATAAAAGCCCACAATTTTTAATAATCCATTCAGCGCCTAAGGTAAAAAGATATGGTCTTGTACAGACAATGTTTTCAAATGTCCTCTTCCTCACTACCGTTAAAACACTGGATTATGTGGTTAAAGGAAAAGAAATTACCGTCATTCAAAGGCGGGTATTCAAACGGCTGGGTAGGCGACCTGGCGGCAAAGAATAATGGTAAAGGTTGATAGGTTAGGTCCTCCACTGTGATGGCGAACCAGGACTTTCCAGCTTCGTTTGTGGAATCAAGTCGTACACGATAGTTATCCGATCTGAAATTTGTTAACGAGAAAACATTTCAGCCATTTACATTCCAAGTCAAATTTGCTGTAGATGACATTCAGAAAGGAAAAAGACATGTGAGAGACGGTTAACCCGTTACCCCCCATAAGGCATTTCTATGGTATCTCTAATTGGCCCTAAATAACAGCAAGGATGAAGCCGTTTATTACGTGTATGTGACAACTTTTAATAGCATAGAAAAGATTGTGACACAATGTTTTCCAAAGGCCTCTACAAGCAATATGTAGAAATGAGTATCTATGGAGTAAAGGGTTAAGTAAGGTAAATGATGATTTAAGTACGGTAAACGATGATTTTGGGTTCTTTTCGGTTCTTCCGAAGAATCAAGGCGGACATTATAACTGGACGATCGGCTGGTAGCCAGCATTCTCTCATCTTTCCACAGCAGTTTCAAAGGTCCCTTCCTGACAGACGTTAACACGGGAAATTCTCTGGTAAAAAGTGAAACCTATTTGAGCCATGCTCTGTGAAAAGGAGGCTTTTCACTAAAAGACATCGACCAAGATCATCCTGCACAGTCCATGCTGGCTGATCCTGGGTTGACACTCTTCCCTACTGGTCCTTCATGTCCAAGATCTATTCCAAGTCAGAATTCTGCGGGTTGTTCGAGAAAAGTTTATGGATCTATATTCATGGAATGACCTGCTTGGTATGAAGCATTATGGAGATCAGTAAGACCCCATTTGCATGAGGAAAGTTTAATTGTTTACTAAACAACACAAATTTGTAGACTGGTCCGACTTGAAAGTACTTGCAGACGACAAAATAAATGTGACTGAAAAATCGAAGTTTGATTTGGGAATATTAGAAAACACTGTGGGAAAAGGAGAAAATGCTGTTACCAGCATTTTCTCCATTTCCCATAATGTTTTCAAAAGGCTTCTACCTTACGGTCGTCAAAAGTCTGTATTGTGTTGTAAAGGGTTAATTGTTTTACGTTAATCCATGTCCTGCTAAATAAG
This sequence comes from Tridacna crocea, assembly GCA_943736015.1. Classification (NCBI taxonomy): domain Eukaryota; kingdom Metazoa; phylum Mollusca; class Bivalvia; order Cardiida; family Cardiidae; genus Tridacna; species Tridacna crocea. The sequence continues at coordinate 16,027,826 of OX031067.1, forward strand.
TTAAACGAAACTTTCAAAGCGATTATTAAAATTAATTGAGTTATGCTATTTCGAATATATGTCGTGGACAAAAATATCTCTTTGTCGGACACTGTAGATCCAAAATCAGACTGCAGGTTTTGTGCAGTCTGATCTTGATCCATATTGTCCGCAAAACGTCAGTGAATCGGGCTTAGCAGACCCAGGCTTAATCACCCTGGATAATTGCTAGCTGGTAACCTTAACAAGGGCCCTTGCAGAACGTGGGTAGTAGCAATAGATTGACCCGCTTACTACCGGGAACCCGGAACCTTTGTTTAGAGAAGAGAACGCCTTACGCCTGCTGTACTATATACAACACATTACATTACATAACTGACTTACGAGAGCACAACATTTTGTATATCAGTTGACTCTGACGTAGTTCCAATCAAGTTGTTAGTCTGTAACCATGACGACAAGGAGTTTGTTGTACCGGAAGCGTTGAATTCGGATTCCCAAAGCATATCGCCGTATGTATTGTAGCCAGCAAGGATGATCTAGAATTACAATACCTGAACTTTTACTTCTCAAATACATCTGGCAGAAGAATTTGTAAAGCACCACAAACTGACCGACCGACAGACAGAAGACAGACAGACAGGTAGACATATAGGGGGATAGGCGGAGAAGTAAAGCCATTCTCAACAGACGAGTATTTTCACTAACCATTCTTCTTTTCAGTCTTAATCTAAATTCCAAAGAATACTTTTACTGTAACGAAATTTTTGATTGCCTAAACGATTATTTTAGAGAACCAGAAAAAAACTACTTTCTTACTTCCTATAATGTTAACAATGCGGTTTGGATTGATTAGGAAAATTCGGGTCGGCGGGCAGTTATTTATCTGCTGCGGAACATGTACTACAAGATGGCTTTTCATTCGGTCTCAAACGACATTTATAGACGACAAAATAGGTCTGGCTCAAATTTCGGAACCTTTTGGAAGGGTAGATAACATTGTGGAAAGAAGAGAAAATGCTGGTTACCAGCATTTTCTTTTCTTTCCACAATAATTTCAAAAGCCTTCTTCTGTAGTGTCAGTTACACACCGGATTGTGTGGTAAAGGATTTATTAACTCTATAATAAAGGATGTATCGAACTATAATTAAAAAAAGATTAAAACAGAATATTTAAGTAGTTCACCTACGACCTCATTATACAGAGAGTAAACCGTTTCCTCCTTTAATTCTCTCGGTGCAAAATACATGTACATAGATCTACATTCTGCATTTCTGATTTCAATAAAAAAAACAAACCCAATACAATGAAATTCAAAAGGTTTTAATCTTGGATACTTGTCCAAAGGAGCGGACTATATAGATCCTAGATCAGACTGCATGCTCTGTGCACGCTCTGTGCAGTCTAATCTTTATCTACCGCGTCCGAAAAAAGCCCTTATTTCGCCTTAATACCAAGGAGGGTTAATTAGACCATTCAGTAATTATCATTGATTTATGATCGATCAGAAGACTATAAGTATTTATTTACTTCTGGTAATTCTAGATAACTGTCGCTATTTAAACATGTTGAAGAGTGTACTTTGACCTATCTGTGCTCTAGGCAGCTTAATTATATTTACTGCATATACACTTATCAGTCTTTGAGTAGATTATTTCAAAATAGTTTTGCATTAAAACGAGGAAAAGCGAGTCCTGTGTTTTGCCCCTATTTATCAACCATTCTCAGGAACATTCTCAGTTTCATTCTTGATTTAGAAAGAAACACAGCATCCGATTCGCTAAATCATTTAGTTTAGCCAATCAGAAGTTGCGTTTCTTTCACTTTTAAATTTGGAAAATTCTTTAAAATTAGATAAAGAATGCTCTTCAGAACGGTTGGTGCATACGGACCTTGGACCCGTATTCACCAACTGTTCTGAATGATATTCAGTCTTATTGTAAAGAATTTTCTACATATGATAGTAATACAAGTTTTGATTGGCTGAACCATTTTCTTTGGCCAATCAGTTATCTTACTTTCTAAATCTTGAATAAGGCTAAGAACTCTATGAGTACGAAATGTATCTCATGTAGACCTTTGGCATGCATGTACGCCTTTAGTTGGATTTAGGAATATTTACAAGTCTTTGGTGTATTTTATGCACGAAATTCCAGTATTTCACATATTTTAAAATACTATGACGACCACACTGTGTATACCAATAGATTCAAGTCATTCACATACCGAGTCAAAATTCTCTGTTGCCCAGCTGTCAATCTTTGCACTGCGAAAAGTTCCACCGGAAATGACGTCGGCGATTTCCATCGAATGTTTATCGTTCATCGGATCGTTGACAGCGCCATTACTTTCCCAGAGCGCTTCAAAGTCATTACCGCTTTCTGACAGGAGAACCATAAGCGTTGACATGACTGAATAATGATAATAATGATAATAATAATAATGAATCCTTTTTTCTCACGAGATAGAGACCCTTTTGTTCTTTTGGTATTGTAATACTGCCTTCCTTTCTAGTTAGAAGTTTATATGGATCAGAGGTAAATTTGATAAAACGTCTTGGTTTTCGAATAAAACTTGAGAAGAAAAGTCTTGTGGGTGAAATGATTAACGTTGATACACCAATGAATAAATAAATTCTGTACATTCGTCAAGAATGACCGGTTTAAACTTGACACATTTCTTGCTCTTCGTGAATTCAATGTTGTTCCAGGGACCATTCTATCTCATGCTTCGATCGTTTTTTGAGCAAAATGGATTGATCGTTTCATGTGATTGAGTTATTTGGTTTAATACATCACAGAGATACGTAGAACCCCTTTTTTGCCAGAGTGTGGCTCATTTTGTATTTTTTAACCCTTTCCCAAACGGCAAATTTTGGACCAGACCAAATGTAAAGGATTTTGCAGGTGACAAATTAATAGTTGCTAAAAATATGTTTCTTCTATATGACAGGGTGGAAAACATTGTGGGAAAAGGAGAAAATGCTGGTTACCAGCATTTTCTCCTTTTCCCACAGAGTTTTCAAAAGGCTTCTTTTCCTGGCCCGTAAAAACCAGGGATTGTTTGGGAAAGGGTTAAACACTTAGGCTGCTAAGCGCTACTCACTGACCTTTTGATCAAGATCAGACTGCACAGAACGTGCTAAGAGGGTGTTACGAAGTTTTGTAAAGATTCGTGTAGTAGACCAATATAGGTGAAATTTATAGGGAGATTAAACAATTTTATATGGGTGAATATTGGAGCACTCGCTGACTGCAAGACATGCATTCTGAAACATGCACATACACAGCAAGGCCCATCAAATATCACAGCGGGGAATTTCCGTTCTGACTGAAAACGCCCGTAATATAATTATCTGATGTTATTTAAAACCGTGAATTATCGCTTAAAATGCAGCTCTGTAGGGGTACCATATTACTCTCTCTATCCCTCGTCGTTGTGTAGGCGGTGCACAGGAAGTGAAACAAGGGGGCCCCTAGTTGGAATCCGCATTTCGGCGATTTTTTTTCCGAGGATTGATGATAAGACTTTGAAACAGGATTCATTCCTAACCCAACGCTGATCATTGTTTCGACCAGGGTTATGTGAATAGAAGCCAGTGGCTCGGGAACTTCAGGAAAGCATGGATAGATGCACTGGCCACTGCGGTATTACTTGAATAATTATGAATACGGCGTTAGAAACATATTTAGAAACAAAACAATGTGTAAATTGTGTTGCCATATGTGAAAATAAAATAATGTGCATACTCGAAACAGCAATGGTGCGCTGGCGACAGGTAAAATCACCCGGGATAGAGGTATATTTGGTGATACAGCTTGGGTATTACATTGTTTCCAATAATTTGTAAGGTTTTATGTGATGACTTGAATGATGTCTTATTTGGAAAATATGTTTAAACATGATTTTACCCTACCACTTTTATGCATTTGGCTGGCGACATCGTATTCGTAAATATTGCCCCTACTGCGTAGAATCAATGTACAGACAAATCCCTAACCTGCCTCTCGACGTCTACATGACCCCGCTCATGAAAAAGGTTTACTGCCGTATAGATGTGAAATGAAATCTAATGTTAAAAGGTTATTTTGCTGCTGAAGGAGAAATATGTACCCATGCGGTTAGCTCTTTAACTAACGACAAGAAATTGGATTCGTCCAGATCCAAAGCATTTACAGACCACAAATCAAATATGGCTGAAATGGTTATATTTGTCTTTTGATCCATTATCCTGCTAATGAAGTTAAATTTGAAACTTTCGAGTCGATAGTAAACACCCTTGGAAACGTTGAACATATTTCGTCGAGAAAAAAGTCCTTATTGGACAGTATAGATTCTGTGTCGTCTGATCATGATCTACACTGTCTGCAAAAGGTCAGTGAGTCGCGCTTAGCAGCCTCAAGGTGAAAGTCTCCTTCCTCAAGATAAAAAACCGACTCAGAATTGTGAGGTAAAGGGTTAAGAGAATTGATAGATGACTACAACTATATAACGCTTTTGCAAACTGTCATCAATAAAAAAATATGCATTATTTATGTGGGATCTGTACCTGGAATCGAGCAGTGGAGCACAAAAAATTCTGTTCATTAGTTAGATGAAAGCATTTGAATTTGGAACTTAAAATATTGATGGTATGGTAGATATCAATGGTTAGGCCCTAACTGTTGCAAGGTTTGTGATTCGATATTACTAAGATAAAAGTACCATGACATTCATGACAAGATATACCCCCTCCCCAATTTTAACCTTTGTAACCTTAGAATTGAAAATACAAGATTTGACACGAGTTGTGCAAGACCGAAAAATGTTGGTCATTATTTTGCCTGTCTATCTTCCAGACAGAAACAAATTTAATGACATTTTCAACTCGTAACTTGTTATTTAGGTGACCCTCTTATCATTAAATATAACTTTGAAAAGACTCGAAAGATCTGACCTTTGTGATTATTATAATAAGCTATTTGCTATTTATAAAGCACATTCATAGAAAAAATGGTTTCACTGCAATACTTGTCATTTAAAACCTGACGGTCAGTGGAAGTAAGTTTCATAACAGTACATCCGATATGACGTACGAAGTTTACACTACAAACAATAGAGAACGTTTGCGGAGGGGTGCCTTTGCCAAACATGCTATTACATGTCTGACATTGCATAGATTCTCGATATACCATTCACATTGCCTTGACTGGAGTTTGATAATGGTTCAAGTCAATGTTCGATAACCCTGAGAACTATGTATACACTAAATAGACAGAAGTATTATGATGCATTCACTGCAACATCAGCTTGTCAAAATTGCCTAGACAACGGTTTGACAGAAGTCAATGCAACACCCACCATTTTACATAAGCTGGACAGAAGTTTTATGACAATCAAGACTGACCAGCCATTTTACATTGAACTGCACAGATATTTGACGACTATCAATGCACGACTTGCCACTTTACATTGCCTAAGCACGAATTAGATGATATTCTTCGCACGACCCAAAATTTGACATTACCTAGACAGATGTTTGATGACTATCAGTGAAAGACCTATCATTCTGCACTTCCAAGAGAGGTTACTGACAGTACTGTTCTAGTCAAGGCACAGCCAGTCATTTTACATCACTTTGAAAGATATTTAACGACAGTAAAGGCATGACCGACATTGTACCATACTGATCTAGACAGGTAAATGATGACAGTCAGTGCATGATCTGCTATTTTACCTAAATAAATCCAGATAGACATTTGGCGATCTGCCTGTTCTATGCAGCTGATCTCTATTTACACTGTCTGTAAAGACCATCCATTTTACATTACCTAGACAGGTTAATGATGACTGCCAATGCACGATTTGACATTTACAATACCTACGTAGTGTTTGGTGACTGTCAATTACCTGTCAAAAGTTTGATAATTTCCAATGCACGGAGCTGCCATTCAACATCCTTTGGACGCGTGTTTGATAATAGCCAATGCAAATTCTATCATATAACATAATCTAGAAAGAAGTTTGAAAAGTGTCAACGTACAACTTATTATTAAGCATCATCTAGAAAGGAATAAATGGCAGTCAATGGACGTGCTTCGATTTCACATCAACTAAACAGATGTTTGATGAAAGACAGTGCACGCCTTGCCTTACATCAACTAAACAGTTGTTTGATGAAAGTCAATATATGACCTGGATCATGGAGAAGAATTTTGATGACAGTAAATGCACGACCTGCCCTTGTATATCATCCCAACGGATGTTTGATGACAGTAAATGCACGGCTTGCCCTTGTATATCATCCCGACGGATGTTTGATGACAGTAAATGCACGGCTTGCCCTTGTACATCATCCCGACAGATTTTTGATGACAGTAAATGCACGACCCGCCATTGTACATAATCCAGACAGATTTTTGATGACAGTAAATGCACGACTTGCCATTGTACATAATCCAGACAGATGTTTGATGACAGTAAATGCACGACCTGCCATTGTGCATCATCCTTACAGATGTTTGATGACAGTAAATGCACGACATGCTATTGTACATAATCCAGACAGATGTTTGATGACGGTAAATGCACGACCTGCCCTTGTACATAATCCAGACAAATGTTTGATGACGGTAAATGCACGACCTGCCATTGAACATCATCCCGACAGATGTTTGATGACGGTAAATGCACGACCTGCCCTTGTACATCATCCAGACAGATGTTTGATGACAGTAAATGTACGACCTGCCCTTGTACATCATCCAGACAGATTTTTGATGACAGTTAAATGCACAACCTGCCCTTGTACATAGTCCAGACAGATGTCTGATGACAGTAAATGCACGACCTGCCCTTGTACATCATCCAGACAGATGTCTGATGCCGGTAAATGCACGACCTGTCCTTGTACACCAACCAGATAGATATAGATGTTTGATGACAGTAAATGCACGATTTGCCTTTGTATATCATCCCGACAGATGTTTGATGACAGTAAATGCACGACATGCCCTTGTACATAATCCAGACAGATTTTTGATGACAATTAAATGCACGACCTGCCCTTGTACATCATCCAGACAGATGTCTGATGACAATTAAATGCACGACCTGCCCTTGTAAATCATCCAGACAGATGTCTGATGACAATTAAATGCACGACCTGCCCTTGTACATCATCCAGACAGATGTCTGATGACAATTAAATGCACGACCTGCCCTTGTACATCATCCAGACAGATGTCTGATGACAGTAAATGCACGACCTGCCCTTGTATATCAGCCAGATAGATATAGATGTTTGATGACAGTAAATGCACGATTTGCCTTTGCACATCATCAAGACAGAATTTGATGACAGTAAATGCATGACCTGCCATTATATAGCATCCAGACAGAGTTTTGATGGCAGTAATTGCACGACCTGTCCTTGCACTTTATCCAGATAGATGTTTGATGACATTAAATGCACGACCTGTCCTTGTACATCATCCAGACAGATGTTTGATGAAACTCAATGTATGAATTGCTTTATTGCATCATCCAGACAGAGGTTTGATGATAGTAAATGTATGTCCTGCCCTTGTACATCATCCAGACAGATGTTTGATGACAGTAAATGTATGACCTGTCCTTGTACGTCATCAAGACAGATGTTTGATGACATTAAATGCACAACTTGCCCTTGCTTGTCCTCCAGACATATGCTTGATGACAGTAAATGCACGACCTGCCATGGTACATCATCTAGACAGATGTTTGATGACAATAAATGCACAACCTTCCATTATACATCATCCAGGCAGATGTTTGATGACAGTAGATGAACGACCTGTCATTGTACATTATTCAGTCAGATGTTTGATGACAGTCAATGCACGACCTGTCCGTGTACATCATTCAGACAGATGTTTGGTGACAGTAAATGCAAGATCCACTATATCACATCATCTAGAAGGATGTTTGATGACAGTAAATGCACGAACAGCCATTCTACAAGATTTGGACAAATGTTAATAACATTCAATGCACGTACGGCAATTTCACTTTCCCTAAACAGATTGTAAATGACAATAAATGCATGAACATAATTATGACCAGCCGTTTAACATTACCTAGACAAAAGTTTGATGATAGTAAATGCACAACCTCCCATTCAACAAAATCTAAACAGATGGTAAATGGCATTAAATGAATGACCAGCCGTTTTACATTACTTAGTCAAACATTTGATAAAAATAAGTGTCCGACCTACAAGGACAGATATTTGGTGGCAGTCAATATACAGCCAGTTATTTCTCAAAAGATTGACAAATGTTACATAAGGGCAATACACAGTCTACCTCTGTACCTTACTCAGATCTTTCAGACATACGACCTTTCATTTTACATAATCTTCAAAGACTTGTAATGACAGCCATTGCACGCCCTGTCATTTTATGTAATCTAGATAGAAATTTAATGGCAGTTATTGCACGGCCTGTCGATACACCCTTTAGACAGGTGTTTGATGAGAGTCAGTGCAAACCTGCCATATACATTATATAGAAAGAGGTTCAATGACCGTCAATGCACAACTTGGCAGCCATTTTACAAAATCTAGACACAAGTTTGAGATGAAAGTTAGAGCACGACCTGTCATTTTACATGATCTAGACTGATGTTTGGTGACAGCCAAGTTTCGACCAGCTATTGATTTTGGTTCGATTGAGCTTTCTCTATGTACAGAAAGAATGTTCTGATATCACGTATGTGATGGTTTAAGGCTATAGGAGTCACCCTCTCACAACGATATATATGGTTTAATGTCAACTTTCAACTTTAAGCTGAAAGTAAGTACTGAAGTTCTTATACAACGACTCCCCCATGCTATTCCAAAATGAACAACTCATTATAAGTCAACCAAAAATTCAGTTTCATTTTTAGCATCGTGACAAACCTTTTGGAATTAATTCAGAAACTCTCCTGAAAGTATTTCTTTTTCCAGCATATAAAGAGAGCAAACATTTAATGATTGGCTACGTGTACCAATTATGGGAAATTCATGTTAATATTGTTCACGGGCTCATTTATTCTCACAAATGGAAATTTGTCATTTGTCATCAAAGAACATTAGATCAAAATACTGGAAACTCGCGCAAGCACAGTTGTTGAATTATTTGTTTTTCAGCTGGTTTTGATAGTGTCAATACATTTCAGAGTCAAGGGAGCTTTCACGTTTCAATAATTTCGCAAAACTTTTCAGATAATTTATCACTTAATCCCTATCCTGCTAAATAACTATGAAATTTTCAATTAGATAATTGAAATTAAAATACTGCTGTTTCACAATTATGTTTTGGGGAATAATTATATCCGTATAGAACAGTGTAGATCCAAGACCAGACTGCCTGTTCTATGCAGCTGATCTCGATTTACACTGTCTGTAAAAGGTCAGGCAATAGCTCACAAATCATTCGCAAAGAAGAGAGACACCAGTACGAAAAAATACTTTCGGCGATATAAATTTCCGCAATGGACTATGCCTCATAAAGGTATATATAGATTGCGAGCCAGAATTGTAGGTATTTCACATTACCAGTCACAAAAGTCGAGTTTGAGGATTCGTGCTCAACACAGTTTGATGACGTAATATCTTATATGATGAGAATAGACCGAGTTACTGATAGTATTTTGAGACGACCACCCTTTCATTTAAACGCTCAAAATTGAAACTTTTTTTCCAAATGTTTTCGTACAGCTTAATTAAACGACTGCAAAGAAAAATACATCTTGTCCTAGTGCATGCTTTCCGGCAGTTTATTTAGAAATAACGGTGGAATATTTTTTTGATATTTCATGATTATGAGCAGCTAAAAATACCGATTTCATTTTCTGACACTTCAATTGAAGCTATATCAAGGGTAACAACCTACGTCACAGGAAATCATATCGGACCTTGGCATTTTCATAACTTATATCCGCCATATTGAAAAGTAACAACAATATGAAGATAAAATGAAGCTAGCTTGGATGGATACAAACGGACTACACAGACTCATGTATTTACCAAAGACATTAGATGAATACATTTAATATTCTGATGTTTCAGACAGGAAGCAGATGTCTTTGTGCTCAAACACTTTGACCAAATGTCAAAAAGTGATTGGATTTTAATAGTTGGTCGAAGTCTATTTCACTATTATAAGTAGTTAACAAAAGCTTTGACAAAAAACAAAGTCCCTAGGCACTGTACTCTTTGGAGGTGTTAAGACTTTTTCAGATAATTTAAAAGAACGATTACAAAAAAAAAGTCTTACCAAACACGCACACTGACTTTATAACAAGGGTCCGATATCACTACCTGTGACGTCACACTGACGTACGTTGTGAGGGGTGTATATGTACCTAGGTAAAATGCGCATGCCCCTCAATCAGATCGAAATATGGCGTAATTTACCCTACATTTCTAGTGCTCTTACGTATCATTGTAATATGCATTGTTATGCTATGGGGATACGCCACGGGGAATTACCGAAAAGAGCTATTCTGAATTTTGATGTAATTCCGTCAAAAAGACAAAGAAATATGAAATAAAAAGATTTTTCTTTCTTTGGGTGAAAGATCGAAATCTATTTCTTCTAGTGAACATCATCTGTGATATTTTCACGACTGGCACAGCCAGAACATGCAGTCAAATGTTTGATCTACAATGCCCAATTAGCGCATATTTTTCCTCAAAAGTGCCTTCGAAAAAGCAAAATTTGTGGTTTTCACTATCAGCTTAACTCTTTCCCAAACAATCCCTGGCTATTACGGGTCTGGAATAGTAACATTTTGAAAACATTGTAGGAAAAGGATAAAATGCTGGTAACCAGCATTTTCTCCTTTTCCCACAATGTTTTCCACCTCATCATAAATAGAAATCATCTTTTCAGAAAGAGTTGAATTGTCGTCTGCAAATGCTTTCAATTTGGTCTAGTCCAAAAGTTTGTCGTTTAGGAAAGGGTTAATTAAAAGTTTCATTTGATTTATATAGCAGACTAATGGTTAAAGTGCGGGCTGGAGCTATGCTGCATGGATATCACAACCACTTACCGACGGTGGCAGCCATTACCGAAACTCACAGCTGGTGGTTGATGAAATGACCTTTCAATTCATTGCGTGGAATTGTTTGCATAGTGAAGATATGTAATTAATTCTGAAAATAAAAAAATGGGAAATTGATTTGTTGTAAACATAGAATAGTATTGAAAAAAGATCAAGTAGAAACTAATTTTCTTTATTTGTATTAAAATTCACCAAGTTTTTTTTTTTTTCAGAAGTTTGGAACAAAAAGGTCACCATTAAATTGATTCCAAAAACAATTGTTTCTTTTTTGTTAATTCAAAGAAATATGATATCTGATTAAACTTTAACAATCTGATTCATTCCAAACTTTGAGCTCTTTCACCATCCACCTTCTCCTTAAAAAAAGTCGAATTCAGCAGTTTCTATATTGCTTTTCATTTGGTTTAAAAACTCGCACAAATTACTTTTTAATCAAAAAATGACTTGAACCAAATTTGAAATCGAGAAAAAAAAAAATCAAACAAATATTTCGGGAAAAGAAGCTTTTTTGAAGTGTAACAACTGCCTATCGTGTAAGCATGTAAACCAAGGAATTTTTTCGTGTATTATACTTTTTTTAACCGACCAGAAATTACTTTGATTGTAGCTTGAAATTATTTGTTGATACTTTTGTTAGTTCTCAAAAAAGGGAGGTAATTATTATCTCCTTTTGTAATGAGAATATAGTGGGTTTAGATTTATAGATGATAATTCTAAGAAGGAAAAAAAAGGGAAAAAAGAGGCTCGGTTGAAGACGTAAAATAAGACTGATTTTTAGTCATAGCAAATTTTATAGGAAAATATTATGGTGGAAATAGCTGTTTTCTATTAGGGGTCAACAACCTTAATTCCAGCTTTTTATCATATCTTTAATGTAAAATAACGTGACGTAGATTTTTTAGACTCTTTAATGGCGAAGACTTGCACGTCTTTAAAACTGTTCTGAGCATTATAATCGTAATATCTTCAACATAATATGAATTCACAAAATTAGTCTTTTTCATTTCAATTTTGTTATTATATGGCAGCCATAGATAGTAGAAAAACCAAACAGCAGTTAAACATCTCTCTTCATCCTAAACATCACCATCAAATGAGAGTCACTGCTTAACTCTTGAACAAACGACAAAAAAAATTAGACTGGTCCAAATTGAAAGCACTTGTAGACGACAAAATAAATGCAACTTAAAAAATAAGATTTGTTTTCAGCAAGGTAGAAACGTCTCCCAAAATGTTTTCAAAAGCCTTCTATCTCAGGGTCGTAAAGACCAGGAATTGTTTAAAAAAGGTTTAACTCTTTATCATACAATCCTGACTTTTAAAGACACTGAGAAAAAAAGCCTTTGAAACCTTTGTGGGAAAAGGAGAAAATGATGGTAACCATTATTTTCTCCTTTTCCCACAATGTTTTCTACCTTTTCCAATTCAAAATTCCATTTTTGAGTCCTATTTATTTTGTCGTCTGCAAATACTTTCAATTTGGACTAGTCCAAAATTCTGTCATTTGGTAAAGAGTTAATGATCCACTGGCAGTCAAGACAGACAATTCAGGGGTCAAATTATAACCAAATTCAATTCATACCATTTGAGGTATGAGTCTTATTATGAGACTCAATAATATTATAGAGCAGCCTGTTAAAGTTTAGTCGCTGACAAAAAAGAATAAATCTTAAAACTACACTATTTTCAACTTTAATCAAATCAACCTGCATTTTGACTCCCTCGCTGTCTAACTACACCCGCTAGTGGATTTTTAACCCCTTTCAGATCAATCCCAGGTTTTTACGACCCTGAGATAGACGCCTTTTGAAAACATTGTGGAAATGAAGAAAATGCTGGTCACCAGCATTTTCTTCTTTTCCCACAATGTTTTCTTCCCTCCCTAAAACAAATTTCAATTTTTAGTCACTTCTATTTTGTCATCTGCAAATGCTTTCGATCTGGACAAGCCTAAAATATTGTTTTTTGGTAATGAGTTAAACAGTGAGACTATCAAAATGCACGATACAAAAATATATAAAATATATCTAAAGTATCTTTTTTACCTTAAACTCCTGAATGACTTGGAAAACAGTTACTCTCGCACTCTACATGTCTCTAATATTTATCTGCGGTTCACCAATAAACTATGATAGAGAGAGAGAAAAACACCTACAATCAATAAAACTCGGATTATTCCATAATTTTGATATCGTATACACCGACAACTTATAATTTCCCGAACTGTTAATTTTCCCTATTAAACCCTTGAACTGCCTAGCGCGACTCACTGACCTTTTTATAGGACAGTGTAGATCAAAGATCAGACTGCACAGAACGTGAAGTCTGATCTTAGATCTACACTTTCCGATCCAGTAAGTTGTTTTTTTTTTTTCCCGAAAACGATTACTTTCCAATCGCAACATTTCGGTATATACTATTTGCTGGAAATCTTAATACTGTTATAGCAGTTTAAGGATTAAAGCCGACGCTACTCAATATCAACTCTATCACCGTCAAATATCTATAAACCCGGTCTCTCTCGATGGCAGAGAATACAACCCAGTGGAACCCAGGAATATTTTTGTCTTATCGGCTGGAGAGAATAAGTGGGCGGTAAAGATTTAGATTAGACTGCATGGTCTGTGCAGTCTGGTCTTGACCAATGTTGTTGCGTTATGCGTTTGGTGCTGAAAGCTTTAAAGAAGATTGTTTTGCGTGCCGATCTACAGACAACATATTTCAGCTAAAGTTAAGCAGTCTAATTTTTCAAAAGCTGAAATAGAGATTGCCTCCTGCGAGCAATGTCTCTATTTTTACTCTTACTATCGGTGGTAATGTGTTACGCCTTCAGTAACCTGTTTTGATATAAAAAATGCTTTATTTTGGTGTTCACAAATTATTTGCGGCAAATTTCTTTCAGAGACATATCTCTGTAAGTCCTATTTGATTTCACTTGCTTTCAATTTAGAACCGTGGAAGAAATTTGAAAACTCCGGCACTGTCTGTTCGCTTCTTGTTTGGTCGATCTATAATGCCGTGGTCTGAATCTTGTTTAATCGCTGGATACCGCCGTGGACCGCCTCCTGTTTAGTCATTTAATATTGCTGTGGTCTGCTTCTGGTTTGCTCGCTGCACATTGCTGTGATCTACTTCTTGTTCGGTCGCTACATATTGCTGTGGTCCGCTTCTTTTTTGGTCCATGTAAACTACTGTGGTCTGCTTCTTGTTTGGTCACTTCATATTGCTGTAGTTCGCTTCTTGTTTGGTCCATGTAAACTGCTGTGGTATGCTTCTTGTTTGGTCGCTACATATTGCTGTGGTCGGCTTCTTGTTCCGTCACTTCATATTGCTGTAGTTCGCTTCTTGTTTGGTCCATGTAAACTGCTGTGGTGTGCTTCTTGTTTGGTCCCTATATATTTCAGTGGTCTGTTTCTTGTTTAGTCGCTGTACATTGTATGGCAGCGTATTTGGTCGATGTACTTTGCTGTGATATGTGTCTTGTTTGTTTTGCTGTTGTCCAATTCTGGTTTTGCTGATGTGCATCGCTGTGGTGGGCTTGTTGTTTGGTCGCTCTATATTGCTACGGCCCGGGTTATATACATACAAATTCAGTGACACTCACCGATGGCCAAACCGTGAACCATGTGTAATAAAATAGATTATCTATCTATGCTCACCTTGATGACATTTTATATAGAATATAAATGAGTCATGCACTTTGAAAAAGGGTCTTAGAATATGATAGACTGGATATCAAAGACTAGACAAATTGGACACTGCCTATTTGCAAAACGTTTGATTTGATAATACGAAAACTGGACAGTGTTATAACTTTTATTAACCCTTTCCCGAACAATCCCTGGTTTTTACGGGTCAAGAATAGAAGCCTTTTGAAAACATTGTGGGAAAAGGAGAAAATGCTGGTAACCAGCATTTTCTCCTTTTCCCACAATGTTTACTACCCTATCATATAGAAAAATAATCTTTTTAGCAACTGATAATTTGTCATCTGCAAAATGCTTTCAATTTGGTCTGGTTCAAAATTTACCGTTTGGGAAAGGGTTAATCTGTAGGCTGCCTAGAGCAGCTAAAGGACCTCTTGAGATAGATCAAGATCAGATTGCACAGAGCGTGCAACATTATCTTCGATTTACACTGTCGATCAGGTTATTCAACAGGTTAAGGGTTAAGTAAATGTGATTGACAGCCATCTAGGAAACAGAAGGTCGAGGTGTAATCATGGGATACTATACTGTATAGTTTGTTTTAATGGTGTCTGACGCCTTTTTCACCATTAAATCAATCGTATATGAGCCGTGCCCTGGTAAAGACGGGCTTAATGCATCTCTGATGTATGCCATCACATAATTGTGGATCCATGGTTCATTTATCTAACATCTGACTGAATCATAAAGTATATTGGTCCTTGGACATGCACAAAATTGACCAATAGCAAAAAAACAAAAAGGTTTTGGGCGGACAGTACAGGTTTACCTTGATCTAAACGCCAAGTTTCCAGATGCACTAAAGCCTCGTTTTCACAGAACATGGCACATATGTCAATGAGGACAAGAGAGTCTGATGAATCAGGAGTTCAATAAATGTTACACGTTTTAGCATTCTTTGGTAGCCATGCGTGAATTATGAATAGCGTGGGTCAAGTAATGATTTCACTGGACACGCAGATAGATCTTTGTTGTTAATTATGTGTTGAAATTTTGACCTAAATGCCTTCGTTGTTGCAATTTTCAGGTCTTATATTTCGGTTAGAACCTTAAGTGTCGGTTTTATTGACAAAGGAAATGTTATAAAAAAAAAAAAAAAAAAACGTTCCATTTTACGTTAGTCTAAATGTAATTAATTACGTGGAATAACGTATTCATTCATTACAAACACTTGTCGACAATGAAATACCCGCCTAAGTTCCATTTCATCCCTTATCTGAGCCCTTTCTTGGTCTTTTAAATGAAGTTGATATTTGTTCATCAATGGAAAACGCCCACTCACAGCATTTTTTGACAAGAATAAAGAGAATTGCCATCATCGTACACTTAACAACAGGTCCAAAATTGGATTGAACATTTGTTCTGAGAAAGCCAGTTAACCCTGAAACTGCTAGACTAGATTTAATGAAAATTTAAAGCCAAAAATAACTTATCAAATATTACAATTTCAAAGTTCTTTTGTTGCGAAAATAACTCATCGTATTAGACCGAATAGATTTAAGATCAGCCTGCACGTTTTTGAGCACTTTGATCTGAATCTACACAGTCTTCAGAAGGGAATTAAGTCGAACTAAAAAGTGAAAGGGTCAATAAATAAGGTGCTTTCTGCTACAGACTGTTCAAAGTCAAACTTGAACAGCTTTCATTTGAGTCTTTTTAGTTTTATGTGTTTGTCTGTGAGTAAATTAAAATTTTAAATACGAAGTCGTAGACAAAAATGGGATATATTTTATAGAAAAAAATCCTCTTATTAGAGAAAAAAACGAAAACAGGAGAAACAATATAGGCCTGGGCTATGGTGAATATCATGTATATTTTGCCTTGAAAAACACCCTTATCCTGCTCTGTAATAGAAAGTGATTTTTCAATTCGATATTAATAACCCAAAATATTGCCGCTTCCTTATCGGACAGTGTGGATCAAAGATCAGACTGCACGTTCTGTGCAGTCTGATCTTGATCTACAGTGTCCGCAAAAGGTCAGCGAGTCACGCTTAGCTGCCAAAGGGTTAAGCACAGGGGAAAGCATCAGGGCTTGGGAAAAGCATTGAACTACATTGAATGAAAAGCTGTTCCACAAAGACGTAATTCCCTGTTTATTGAAGCGTTCAGTATTCAACACTGTTCATTTGGAAGCGCTTTATGGTCGAACAGCCTTGGCACTTAAAAATGGAATTATGGAAAACCGAGTCTGCTGTTTGGTGGGACCTTTGTCAGCACCAGAAGCAAAAACAGGGGCTTTTTCGGACAGTATAGACCAAGACCAGATTGCACGTTTTGTGCAGTCTGATCTTTGACGTATAAATTTCTTTTGTATTGTGAAGCCTCCAAGTTCAAATAACTTTTTCAATTTCGATGGATGGGGCTTTGATTAACCCTCTCAGTGCCCGGCGGGGGGAGGGGGGGGGGCGCAAAATAGTGGCTTTTACGAAAAGTATAGATCAAGATCAGACTGCACAGAACATGCAGTCTCATCTTTGATCTATGCCATCCGCTTTTTTTACCAAGCCTATGAAGTAACAAGTCTTCCTCAATTTCAATCGAAGATGTTTAAAATCGTCGAAAGAGATCAAGTTTATAAATTACAGGCCCGTAGGAACGGGGGGGGGTGGCTAGGGGGGGCTCAGCCCCCCCCCCCCAATAATTTTGAAAATCATAGTAACTAAAATATGAGTTTTTAGCGCAATGCAACTACCACGCAAAAAATCTCAGTATTTCGAAGTTAGCCCCCCCAATCTTGAAATGCTTCCTACGTGGCTGAATTATATTTGCAGCTGAAACAGTGAAAATGAAACGGAGATATCGGTTTGGACGATTTCAAAAAATATCACATCATGCAGATCCAGGATCAGACTTCACCTTTTCCATGTAGGTATACTGGTCTCGATCAGCCTTGTTTGCATGTGCACAATAAGTTGTCCAAGGATTACTGAAGGTTTTTTTTTTCCTTTTGAAAATGTTTTATGTAGGCTTGGCTATTCAAATTACACGTAAAGTAGGCATCTAATTACACCATAGAAAATAATGGCATTGTTTAGATCAGAACCACTGAAACTTATTTAAAACATGAGGTACCATCAGTGACTTCGTCAAGAGCAGATACATGTGTTTGATTTTATCCCTACATGTCTATCAAAAATGTTTATCATACAAGTAGCTGGTGAGCCTGAATCGGATATTTTGAAATAAATGCATATAAATCTTTATTCATATCGATGAAAACTCCTTTTCTTACAATGCTTCTACCCTTTCCAGTAGAGATTCCAATATTGGAGCCAGATCTACTTATTATATGCGATCTGAAAATGAACAAGTCTAAAAGTTGTCATCTGGTAATTTGGTAAAGGCTTAATTAAAATACTTTGTATGCCATTATCACATTTACTCATAATTATCATGTATCGTTTTCCCGTTTTTTTGTCAGAATTTACATTGTTCTTGTCCTCCCCTCTTCCGCCCATTTGTATTATTTGTTTCATAAATTTTATTTTGAAGTCTCCTAATCCAAATCGAGTAACTGATTATCCGGTGTGCGGTAAAAATGTCAGAGGTAAAAATGCCATAGGTAAAAAATGTCATAGGTAAAATGCCATAGGAAAAAAAGTGTTATAGGAAAAATGCCATATGTAAAATGTCATAGGTAAAATGCCATAGGTAAAAATGCCATAGGTAAAATGTCAGAGTCAAAGTGGTAAATATGCCATAGGTAAAATGTCATAGGTAAAAATGTCAGAGATACTAAGTACATGATATGAAAAAAACGTGTGGCTCTGGCCTCTCACCAAATCCATTGAAGTAAAGCCATTCTTTGTAGATTTGATAATATACCAGTTGTCCTTTAAATTTATTTATAATATATTTATTTTCCTTCATTGTATCCAGCTATACTGTGAAATAATTTTCTGTTTCATTCAGCAATGATAACATTACATGTTGCTGATTGAACCCTTTAAAAACAACCCCTGGTTTTAAGACCCTAAGATAGGAGCGTTGTGGGAAAATGAGAAAATGCTGGTAACCAGCATTGTATCCTTTTCCCGCACTGTTTCTGCCCTGCTGGAAACAAATTTCAGTTTTTGAGTTAATTGCAAACCTTGGTAAAAACATTTGTGAAAAAGTATCTTTGACAATAGTATGTGATCTTAGTTCTTCTGTATACCAATCTTGATTTTGATTGACTGCTGTATCAGATGATTCAGAGGCCAGAAATAAGTGAACCCTGACAAGATTTCGAACTTGCTAAGCCTTGACCAACTGAGCTAACCCCATATATTTATACTATGATGAATACATCTGACATTTTTACCTATGACATTTTTACCTATGGCATATTTACCACTTTGACTCTGACATTTCTACCTATGACATTTTTACCTATGGCATTTTTCCTATGGCATTTTTACCTCTGACATTTTTACCTACATTCGTATCGAGGTGTTTAATTCTTTCTTATTGGAGAACAAAACTTTGCTAAAACGACTAGGTCTAAGGTTATTACATTGTCCGTAACCCCTGTAATTCGACCTATTTTACAGATCCGTGTGTAAATTAGTACAAGATTCTTTAAAATCTTACCGAGAATTCATTATCGGAAGTTCTTAACATAATCATGTTGGATCTATTTTTTTTTGCAGAATGTAATTGAGATAACAGTCTTACAGCGCGATTTTAGTAGCCTAACTACTATACTGTACATGTATATATACTGTGGTTGTTTGGGAGCCCTTGGTAACAGTAACCAAGGAAGTCGGTTTATCTTTTCACCACGGATCCATATATAGCCAAGTGAACAGCGAGATTTTGTGCTTTAATCGAGGTATAAATGCAACTGCTTATTACATGGCATAACATGACCTTTTTGATAACCAAGGAATATTTGCTACCGTGCATACATATATCCGTAAGAGTAGAAGGTTTTCCACGTAATTATCTTATTCCTGTGTCTTCTTGTTCGCCTAATAGTTGAATCTCTATCAAGTCAATCTAATCGAGTCATTTCAAAATTAACTGATCACATCTAAATACCATTTTTGTGGTATTTGTCGAAGACAATACCACAATGAGTTCAAGATTGAATTTTGAAAGCCATGTATCTTATTGTGTGCCGTGAATCTAATACTCCATCGCGTTTAGGTACACAACAATAGAAAGAGATTGAGTTCAAGTAGTTTCCGCTAAATTTTTGCCGGAATATCCCGGATGTTTGTAGCTTGAAAATGTTTCAAACGCTTTGGAATATCATTACTACGCTGTCTGTCCTAACCACATACAAACAGACAAAGCAATGATTATATGCTCTTTTATCGCAAAAAAAGCCAGACGGGCTGAAAAACGTAATTTTAAGTGTAATAACTCAGCCCTTTTCAAAAAAAGTCGGTCGGCAATGACACTGATAAATTATCAACCTCCGAAAGGTCCCGGGCTTTAGCGCAAGAATATAAAACTTGGCATAAAGTAGTTCAATTTAAATACATGAATATTGCCATTTTCTTCATAATTTGCAGCTATCTAGGACGACATTTCAATTTAAATCTTGATTTGAAGATCTATATGATACATATTTCTACAGATGCCAGCGTATCCATTTTGTCATAGCGTACGGTCCAAACTCTTTAGAGTCGGTAACGAGTCTATACCGAGACAGCGTACCCAAACGTTGTAGAGTTTTAGTTCAACCATTTTGTGCAAAACCGAAGGAAACAAACCCAGTTAAACTCATTTTTTCTCAGGCAAATGACTTTTATGGTGTCACTCAAATACGTAATTTGAAATGGCATATTAAAATACATTGGGCGAGGCTATCGATCGTTGAGATACTTATTTTTGATTGAAATTAGCTTCTCGCGAAATGATACAAATATGCCAACTGACCTTGGGCTTTTTCGTTCCAAAACCAATTCGTTCCATGGCTTGTTGGTCCTATGATTGCACGCTACTCCATTTGATTGCTCATGAATATTTATAGATCGAGGTAATAGACCATTTACCAAATACCGTTACTGACGCGTCACCACGAGTTGCTTCCCTTTCCACCCGACAATTTTTACCAATCCTGTATATACCCGAATAGTGAAAGTGTCATATTGTTTAAATGGATTACACACTAAACGCGATAAATAAACAACCTAAAACGGCCGTGCCGTTAGTTTCATCAATTATCTTTTTCGAAGACACACACAAAAAAGAACTGTTGTTTTATCAATTTTTCGGTAGACCAGAGAGTAAAGCGGTATCATTAATAAGCAGCTGTCTCCTGCCGGGCGTGTTGATAGAGCTTTTTGTATGCAGACTGCATTAACCCTTTGGCTGCCAAGTGCGACTCAATGACCTGTTGAAGACAATATAGATTCAGATCACACCAGGAAGAACGTGCAGTCTGATCCTAGATCTACACTATCCGATACGGAGATATTTTTCCTCGAGTGCATGGAAATACCGAATTACACCTGATTTACCGAATTATACCGAATTACACCGAATTACACATAGTGATCCCGAATTATACATTCAAAACACTTACTTATTAAGTAATATATGAATTAAACTTTTAAAAAATATATTATTAGGCTTTTTCTGGCCCTTAACTGTTTAATTCTGTAATTCACATTACCGAATTACACTGTATACTATGATTGGTATCACGCTATGTTACACCGGATTTACCGAATTATACCGAATTACACCGAATTACACATAGTGATACCGAATTATACATTCAAAACACTTATTTATCAAGTAATATATGAATTAAACTTATTAAAATTATATTATTAGGCTTTTTCTGCAGATAACAATTTGAATGTGGCTTAAAAATGAAATTTTCTTTATGAAGGAAATTGACGAATAACTTATGTTATCGATCAAAGAACAAAAGAAACGTGGCTTCAGATCAAAATTCAGACCTTCCAATCCATATTAATTTCTTTTAAGCTTCATTTTGAGTATAAAAAATATGTATCTAATGAAGTCTTACCAAAAAAGAAAAATGGGTGAAGGGTTAAATCGGTGTTTCTTTCATCTCGGTATCGCACTGCAGAGTGGGTGACCTTTAGAACAGCTGCAATGTACTTGCTTCTTACAGATTAGCACACATGTGTCAATTAAATTGACTCTTCTTATCTTTTGTTTAATATTAATTTACCCCTTTGGTTATCATTAATGGTCAGGATTATGAATTTTATACAGGTTTCAGAGACTTAATCCGTTCTTAGTCTCTACATGCTCTTTATTTAAATACGATTTTATAAAATGCATATTTTGTCTGTTTGTGATTTTCTTTTTCAAAGGCAATATAATGAAATATGTTTGAATTGTGTTGGAATTGATTTCTATAGATTTCTTGCTATGTCATTTTCTTTTCAGTTATGAATTTGTCCAAATTTAAAGGATTTGCGAACGGGACATACGGCATTTGTTACTGAAATAATGCTTTGATTGTCCGGTGTCACGTGATACTGCTGGTGCGCCACTTACGATAAAATGGAAATATCGCTTACCGTCTAATGATTGTAATGTTGGAAATTGAATGTAAAAGGCTAGAGATATTTCATAATTATAGTTCTTAGGAATAAACTTAATTTTGTTTGATATATCAACAGGATTTTTCTCTCTATTCGTCATGCATCCTACTGTCAAGGGGCGTTACTCCTGCTTCTTCCTCATGATCAAAAGGAGACCACTTATACAAAAATAAACCAAACGTTGTCATGAATACTCTCCCTTCAACCGAAAAGGTATTCATTTGCTTAGTGGGTTGACTTTTAAGCCAATATCTGAACAATATGTCTCTGTTTCTTTCAAACTACCAATTCCACACATGGATTTCCTTGACAAATACCACTTCAGCGTTTTCAACGCTTTGATTTTTAATGTAAACAATCACCTGTTTAATCAATTGTGATGGTCTAGTTGGAAGGTTCCTTAGTCATTGAAGGGCATTGTCTTTAATTCTATTTGTTATTTTTCCCATCCCTTTTTTTAAAACTTAATTGACTTCAGTTTTTTACAAGTTGGCTTCTTTAAAAAAACAAGCCAGGAGAGGTCAGCATCAATGTTTTCAAATAGTTTATTGGCTTTCAATTTCAATATACATGTATTTTGGTACATGTAAACAAACAAGTAAAAAAGCCGCCGCGTAGAAACCTCACATGCTTTACAGGCGTTGTCTGCGCATGTCATATTCTTCGAAGATTCAACCTGTCTTATATGACGCATCACTAGCCCCAAAAGCGGGCTGACTGTAATATTACGCTTTATAAAGTAGCAATGTAGAAAATAGCTTTTATCAATGTTTGATGAGAAATGAGAGCTGCTTTAGCTTCAGATTTCGGTAAAATGTTGATCATAGATGAGTGAAATGCACGAGGTAGAGTTTTATTCAGTAAACGTTTATTTCAGTTTGAAATTCAAAGTAACAGTTGTCGCGTCGGAAGTGGTTCTGTACTCAGGATGCCCAAATTAGATATATATTTGAGTATTTATAGAATGCCATCTAGCGAAAGATAATGGCCTTATTTGACATTAATTTGACCTTCTTGTTGCGTTTTCAAGTTGCAGTGTTCTTGTCTAGCGGTCTTCTTTCTCTTTTTTAACGAAATTCTTCCTTTTCTTTTTCTTCTGCTTGGAATATTTGCTTATTGAATCAAAACGTTTAGAACGCTGAAGTGGTATTTGTAAAGGAAGCCATTGTGTGGAATCAATGACTTGTAAAAAAAACTACAATTATTAGAGAGGTTATTTGCAGCCATGGCAAATTACTAAATTAAATCTTTTCTGAAATTCGTCATTTATGAAAATAAACCACGTCTATTTCCTGTTTCGTTGTTTTATTATTATTATTTCGCTTTATTTACAAGACTATGGGGAAACGGACTGTGTATCAGAACAATTCCGCCAGAAGAAATAGAATTAGACAGCAAATTCTGTGGCAGTCTGCCTTTTATTAACCGTTACCTGAAAATTGGAGAAGAACTTTATAAGCCTATGCTTTCGTTCTTATCCTTTTCATCAGTATATTTGTCATATGATTGTATTTCATTGTCTCTTATAAACTTTTCCCACATGTTTTCTACTCTTCCCAAACCAAATTTCATTTTTTTTTTAATCACATTCATTTTGTCGTCTGCAAATGCTTTCAATTTCGACCAGTCTAGACTTTTGACGTTTGGTAAGAATGGTCAGAAAATTCATATGGTTAGCTTATGTACACATGCACGTGGAATGTGATTACTGTCCGACACATTTTTGCATAACCTGAGGGTCTAATCATGGCCAAAATATGGAGAACCACAAATACACAGTGTAACTATTATATACACAATATTGATAGCTCTCACCTACCCGGCCCAGTGTCTTGACCCTTTCCAATTTTAACTCTTATCCTGCTACAAATGTTAACCCTTTACCATATAATCCCGAGTTTTAACGACCGTGAATAAGAAAGCCTCTGAAAACATTGAGAGAAAACTAGAAAATGCTGGTTACCAGCATTTTCTCCTTTTCCAACGATAGTTTCTACCCTATTAGGGTAAGAAACCATCACTTGAGCAACGGTACATTTATTTGGTCGTATGCAAATGCTTTTATTTTGGCCAAGTCTACAATTTTGTTGTTTGGGAAAGATTTAAATGAAACTTTCAAGTTGATAGTAAAAACCCAATCAATACTACATGTATTTCAACCTTATGCTTTAATAGAGAAATATATTTTCTTATCAGACAATCTAAACCCAAGATCAGACTGCACTTTTTTTGCAGTCCGATCTTGATCTTCACTGGTCACAAAAAGTTCGGTGAGTCCCGCTTTGCAGCCTCAAGGAAGAGTGTGACTTGGCATTGACGCAAACATTATAACGGATAAATTGAAGCATAAATAAAGTTGAAATTGGAAACACCAGTTTAATCTGCTGACAGACATTTGCGTTTCAAACGGTTGCATGGGTGAATATTCATGTCACACATGCTACTTCTCACTTTACAAACCCATTACTTGTAACACGCATACTGCTCAACTCTTTATCAGAAGACACAATTCCAGACTTGTTCATGTTGAAAACATTTGCAGGACTTGATATGTCCACTGGGGCTGAAGTTTTGCTTTTGAAGTATAAGGCCGCTGACCCTTTCCCAAACAATCCCTGGTTTTTACGACCCTGAGATAGAAGCCTTTTGAAAACATTATGGGAAAAGGAGAAAATGCTGGTAACCAGCATTTTCTCCTTTTCCCACAATGTTTACTGCCCTGCTGGAAACAAATTTCAACTTTTGAGTTATGTTTAACTTGTTGTCTGCAAGAGCTTAATTTGGACCAGTCTAAAGTTTTGTCGTTTGATAAAGAGTTAAATAACAGGTTAAGTCATAACATGTCGGCCATATCACCTATGCATGTGTTTCTTAGCTTCCACATACAAGTATTGACACAACTTTCTCCTGCCACCGACTACTTTTCTCACATGCATCAGAGGTGAGGGGCTTAAAATTACCGGAAATAAACATGGTTTACCTCAAACGGGTGTACCGTTAGCATGCGCGCATCCAGATATCTTTTTCAGGGTGGGTCCCACCGACAACGCACTCGTCTTATTATATGATACTTTGATTTCCAGATTTCAGTGGATGTAAGCCGTTTACAAGAAATGTCAACGTTTCCAGTTCTAACCATGAGGAGATCTTCACATTTAGAGCCTTTTTTTTAAATTTAAATTTATGGCTGTATTTTACATAAATGCTGTGCAATATCAAACCACTGCAGTACCATTTCACAAACCCGATAACCGCATTTTTGCCAAAATTCCAGGGGGGGGCGGGTGGGGGGGGCGGGTCCGGATCCCCGGTTCCCCCCTCTGGTTCCGCCCATGGATACCTTTTGGTCACGAGTCAGATACTCTAACCATCACCATGCACTGAGCTACCCGGCTTGGCTGCAATGATGGAATAATTAGTGGAAGGTAAAATAACATTGTTGCAAAAGGGGAAAATGCTGTTTTTAAAGGCAGTTTTTGAAAAGGATTTATAGATCTATTCATAAAGAAAGAAAAACATTTTGACAAATGAAAAATTCTCGCCACAAGCCATATAGATCTAGATCTCCCGTAGTCCAAGTCTTTACCACACACAATATTTTCAACTGTTCCAAATTGACAGCATTTGGTGATGATAAGATGAATGTGGCATAAAAAGGGGAGGATGTTTTAAACTCGGTACTATGTGATAAACATTAAACCAAGCTATTTTCTTAGAATATGTTGACACCCCGTGGGTCCACAATACCTTCTTGTTCCGCTTTCATAAATGACCATATGTAAAACCCTTGGGGAGGAGCTAAAAAATGTCTTTGACATTCGGCAAAACTCGGTAGACGCATTAGATAGTCTTACGCAATCGACCGATTAGCGACGAGTGAATCTGAAGGTCTGTTCGGAGCTGTGACGTCATAAGCACCGGTTGTTGAAAAGCGTAAAACAGTCACTACTGGTACAAGGAGACCACGATTCGCTCACTGACTGAAAACCTTTTCGCTGTTCGTGAAGATCAGATTGAAACTTCAGCAATACACAGAGTGCGACTTTTGCTACGAACTGGAAGTTTGGCATTCTTCTGTGTGAGTAGTCTACTGTCTGAATGTTGTTATTACGTTGTAACCGAACGGTACTCCATTTCATGTCTGTAGAAAGGCATAGTGCGACACGAAAACTTAACATCATGCCTAGATCTAGTTCGATTCCGTAACTGCATCCAACCACTAGCGCTCGGTCTTAGTTTAATATTGTTGCATGTGTTTAACCTTACATGTGCATGTGTGTAGACCTCATAAGGTTACACACATGCAACGATTTTAAGATGAGTGCCACTCCTTCTAGACCTAATAAAAAATGGCGGAACAACACGTGCCACGTGATGTCCAATAGAGGTCACAGTCACATTTCAAGGACTTCAGATTCCGCATATTGTCCAGCTCAGAGAAGCTTTTAGAAAAAAAAACTGCGTTTTTTTCTTTAACCTTTACCAACAGTCCCAACTTTAAACTAGACTACACTCGTAAAAATGTCTTTAGAAAACATTGCGGGTAGAGGAAAAAAATGCTGGTTAGCACCTTTTTCTCTTTTTTCCACAATGTTTTTTGACCTATCATAGACAATACCTAAAATTTTTAGTGGCCAAAAGTTTGGTCCGTCAAAACCCGGGATCAGTATATATATACATGAGCATTGTCACTGTTACTTGGTCTTAGTGTCATTTCCTAAGTATTTCATGACAATGAGTCCTGTATGATCAATATAAATCTAGATCCAGGAAATTTCATTTGGTCCAGCAAGTGTGGGCAAGCGGCGAAGACGCGAAGCCATGCTTGGGGGGCCAGGGGGGGGGGGCATGCTCCCCTGGAAAAAAATTGAAAATAAGATGCTCTCTGGTGCATTGTGGCACATTTTTTGAGGTTTATATTACGCATTTAAGCCATGCTGGGGGGGGGGGTTTCGGGGGCATGCTTTTCAGGAAAAATTTTGAAAAATAAGATGCTCCCTGGTGCATTCTGGCCCATTTTTTGAGGTTTATATTACGCATTTAAGCCATGCTAGGGGGGTCCGGGGGTATGCTCCCCCAGAAAAATTTTGAAAATAAGACGCTCTCTGGTGCATTCTGGCACATTTTTTGAGGTTTACAGTACGCATTTTTTTCGAAAACTGGTCTGGCCATTTTTCATTTTAGGCTGAAAATTTGGTCCGGCCATGGCCGGACTGCTTCCGACAGCCTTGAGATCTACAGCTTTGCATTACTGGTATAATCTGCAAGCCATTCAGTTCATTTAACTATTTTTGATAGTCTCGTTACATACATGTACATTAGAGAACCAAGTGTTGAAAGTCGGCTACAAATTCCTAGGCTTGTAGGCTGGTGAAAAAAAAAAAGTGTATTTTAATCTTTCACCACACCAGGGATAGTATATGAGATCCCTGACCACACTATCCCCAGTTTGAACAATCCTGAGAAAGAAGGCTAGTACTAATGCTTGGAAAAAGGTGAAAATGGTGGAAACCAGCATTTTGTTTTTTTTCCTAACATTTTTTTTACCTTTTAAATGGCTAAACACCTTCTGAACACCTTCTTATAGGCTCTGATTAAATCATCTGCAAATTCTTTCTATCTGGTCAATTCTGAAAAGGTGTCGTCTGCTCAACAGCTATTTCAATTTCAGCATACCAGTCATTAATTCATGCATTGCAAGAAATATTTATGATACGATTTTTTATTAAATTCATCGTAAAATATCTGTTTTGCCTTTCAAATGATCTAAGAAATATCCTTTCACACTTAACCTTCTTCATGATGCCGATCTCCGAAAATTGTCAGGCAACAACAGTTAATTATATCTATTTCCCAATTGGCGAAATATATATCTAGCATTCATGGTAACAAAAAGAAATTCATAGAAAAGAATTTAATAAGGCCGTACAAAGGTGAAGTAAAAAATGGCGGTTGATGCTGTCAAATTTATTTGATAAACGAAAGTAAAACCTCACTAGATGTAATTTGTTCTGCAGCACAGTGTCCAAAAAATTGCGATTGTTCATGAATGTATTCTATTTATAGAACAGGTGCACCTGGTAACTGGCTGTTATCGGATCTTCGTCTATCGCATATCTAAGGGAGATACAAGGGTTAAGAGTTTAGGATATTTGATATATTTATGATAATCAAGTTGGCATAGGCTGATTTCACAGTTTAGGAAGTTTTCGCTATACAAAACTGATTAGAATTTGACGGTCGGCCATATTATCTGATTATGTTTTTACAATCGCCAGTATCGGCACTTTACTTGTTTTTAGTCGCCAGCAACAATGGCGATTTTGGCGATCTGTAATGCCAACCTAGCAATACCACACTTTAACTCTTTACCACACGACAAAATTTTAGACTGGTTCAAATTGAAAGCATTTGCAGACGACAAAATAAAAGTGACTGAAAATTTGAAATTTGTTCTGGGAAGGGTAGAAAACACTGTGGGAAAAGGAGAAAATGCTGGTTACCAGCATTTTCTCCTTTTCCCACAGTGTTTTCAAAAGGCTTCTTTCTCAGGGGCGTCAAAAGTAGGGATTGTGTGGTAATGGGTTAAGCCACAATTCAGTTGTTGTCTGCAAATGCTATAAATTCAGACAAGTCTGAAATCTGAAATTTGTGCTCGGGTAAGGCTACCATCAGTCTGAAGGCTCTGAAACATGTCTTTTGGAAATGGAAAATCAATGAATTTACGGTCCAATGAAAATTCCGAATTTGAAAAAACCACGATCTCATACCAACCCAATTATATGAATCCACATTAACTGAAATTTATAATGTATTAATCGCTCCCCTTTTGAAAACTTGTTAGGTTTTAAAGGTGGCCCTTCATATGTCAGGACAAGAATTAAAAAAAAAAATCATCCTTATACCCCAAAAGCCTTATAATTTTCATTCATTAAATCCTAGTAGTCGAAAACCATCTGACAACTAGATAAATTAGAGATTTACGACAGCCGAGGTCGACACTGAAGGGAAACATGGTCTATTTTCACATGAGCAACTCTGTCATTTACATACCGGAAATAAACAAACGAAGCTTCAAATATAGCATGCGAAGTTTTAGACATTTTGGAAAATAATTACATGTTTGTTATGTTATGGAATTTAATTGACATTAGTCACGTGCAAGTCACTTAAAGCTGGGTACTTAGAATTTTCACATCACACCAAATCAAAAAATATATATATCACTGAAATTTATATGAAAAAACAATGTAAATCATCAATAATTAAGAACCATAAAATTACCAAAAAATTTTTTTTTTGATGGTATTCCCTTAAAAGGCTACGTAGCCTCTTAAGCTATTTGTAGATTTCGTGCCAAAAATAAAAAAATGCATTGTGAGAATGTTAAGTGACTGGCACGTGACTAATGACGCTTAAAGTCCTTTACATAACAAACATGTAATTATTTTTCATAATATCTTCTTCGGACGCTATGTTTGAAGCTTCGCCTGTGTTTTTCCAGTATGTAAATGAGCAAGTTGTTCATGCAAAAATAGAACGTGTTTCCCGTCGATGTCGACCTTGGCCGTAGTAAATCTCTAATTTCTCGTGTTGTTGGATGGTTTTCGACTACTGGGGTTTTATGAATGACGATTATAAGGCTTTGGGAGTATGAGGAAGATATTTTTTTATTTTTGTAAAATTTTTGTCCCAAATTCTGAAGGGCCACCTTTAATATTCCCACAATGCTTTTTAGCTCACCTGAGCACGAAGTGCTCAAGGTGAGCTATTGTGATCGATCAATGTCCGTCGTCCGTCCGTCCGTTCACAATTACAAAAAAATCTCCTCCTAAACTAACAATCAGATTTCAATCAAACTTCATAGAAATAATCCCTAGGTGATGCACTTTCAAAATACTTCAAAGATTTGAATTCTATGAGGAACTTTGGTTGCCATGGCAACCGAGTGAAAAACTTCAAAAATCTTCTCGTCCAAAACTGTGAAGGCTAGAGCTTTCATATTTGGCATGTAACATTATCTAATGGCCTTCTACAAAAATACTTCAAATCATGGCTCTAGTCTTGAAATTGGCCCAATGTTGTGGGTTTTCAGATTTTACATAGAGATAAAGAAGGAATTCTTAGAAAATCTTCTTGTCTCAAACCGTAGGGCCAGAGCTCTCATATTTGGCATGTAGCATCATCTAGTGGTCCTCTACTAAACTACT
The DNA here is from genome assembly GCA_943736015.1 of Tridacna crocea. Taxonomy (NCBI): domain Eukaryota; kingdom Metazoa; phylum Mollusca; class Bivalvia; order Cardiida; family Cardiidae; genus Tridacna; species Tridacna crocea. The sequence goes on from OX031067.1 coordinate 16,058,312, forward strand.
CCAAATTATTGCCCTAGTGCGGAAATTGGCCCATGTTGTGGGGTCTCGGATTTCACAAAGAGATAAGGACGGAAATCTTAGAAAATTTTCTTGTCCCAAACCATAAGGGCTGGAGCTTTTATATTTGGCATGCATCATCATCTAGTGGCCCTCTACCAAAATAATTCAAATTATGGCCCTGCTGTGAAAATTAAACCTATGTTGTTGGCCTTGGATTTCACATAGAGACAAGGAAGGAAATCTTTAAAAACCTTCTTGTCCAAATGGTAATGGCCAGAGCTTTCATATTTGGCATGTAGCATCATCTAGTGGCTCTCTACCAAAATACTTCAAATTATGTCCCTGATGTAAAGAATTGGCCCTATGTTGTGGGTCTCGGATTTCCCATAGCGATAAAGAAGGAAATCTTCAAAAATCTCTTTGTCCCAAATGGTAATGGCCAGACCTTTCGTATTTGACATGTAGCATCATCTAGTGGCCCTCTACCAACAGACCTCAAATTATGGCCATAGTGTTGAAAATGGCCTTATGTTGTGGGTTCTCGGATTTCACATACTGATAAAGAAGAAAATCTTAGAAAATCTTCTTCTCCTAAACCATAAGGGCTGCAGCTTTCATACTTGGTATGTAGCATCATCTAGTGGTCCTCTACCAAAATACTTCAAATTATGGTCCTGCTGTGAAAGTTAGCCCTATATTGTTGGTCTCAGATTTCACATAGAGATAAAGAGGGAAATCTTTAAAAAGTCTTCTTGTGAGCACTCTTGAGACCACATTTCTTGCTAAGCTGAATTGAGAATTGGTTAGAATGTCTGTCTCAATAAGATCTCACATGAGTATGCAATGAATGCTTGTTCGGAATATAACTTTGTCATCTCAAGTAAGAACGACTTCAAAATTGGTATGCATGTTTATTGTGACATTACAGAGTACTGCGTTCAAGAACAATAACTCTACCTAGCATGGATTTTGGGTAATTCCACTTTGATCTTTATTTTAATAGTATTGTTTGCTTGTCCAGAGTGGAATTTTGAAGTCTCAAGTCAAATTGTTTGTTGCATTGCCTGCCCTTTGCAACTATTATACCTCCTGTATAACTGGCGATGGGATTGCATATCTTGCGACAATTTGCCGCTCAATATTTGGTAATTATAGTCTTTGTTGTAGACCTTTGCTGTTTAGTACTCAGGTGAGTGATGTAGGACCATCATCGTCTTCTTGTTTGATTTTGGCGGGAAATCTAAAAATAGCTTAAGAGGCTACATATCCTTTTAACCCTTTCCCAAAGGACAAACTTTTGGACTAGACCAAATTGAAAGCATTTGCAGACGACAATTCAACCTTGCTAAAAAGATGATTTCTGTCTATGATAGAGTAAAAAACATTGTGGGAAAAGGAGAATATGCTGGTTACCAGTATTTTCTCCTTTTCCCACAATGTTTTCAACAGGCTACTATTCTGGACCCGTAAAAACCAGGGATTGTTTGGGAAAGGGTTAAGGGAATACCACCCAAAAAACTTTTTTTTTGTAATTTTATGATTCTTAATTACTGGTGATTTGTATTGTATTTTTCAAATAAATTTTCAGTGACATATATATTTTTTAATTTGGTGTGATGTGAAAATTCTAAATACCCATCTTAGTTATAACTTATGCATGTTTCAAAACGTAAATAGTCCCCTCATGAAGTCTGCCCGGATGGCTCAGTGGTGAACATGTCGGACTCATGACCTTGTGGTTGTGAGCTCGATAGCCGGTTGAGACGAACTTTCTTTCCGGCATATTTTCGCCTCTCACCTCTGCTGAGGCAAGTGAGAAAAGTAGTTGGTGGCTTTGGAAAGAAAGTTGTGTGAGTACTGGTGTGAGAAAGCCAGGAAACACATGTACGTCACTGACCGCCATGATATGACCTTAACTGGTAAAGTATGTGGCGTTAAACCCTAATACAACCAACCAACCCCTCATAAATTTTTTTTTCAAGATCTAGAAATTTCTCTAAATGATCAGTTTCTACCATTGTAACAATTTTTCTCATATTGACTTCAGAGCTGTAACGATACACTTGAATATTCGGTGCACCAAATATTTTTTCCAGGAGAATACCAAGCCTCTGCCAACTCTCAGAAATTGGGGAGAAGTGACTTCTCCCTAGTCTGAGAATTGGGAGAAGTTTTTCAAAATGGGGAGAAGTGGTCAGACCTTGTGGAGAAGTTCAGATGGACATCAAAAAATAGATGTGGGCCGAAATATAGAGGGAATTCACAACACCTGAACAATATAACAAATCAATAAAATTGAAAAACATGTGAATCTAAATAGAATAAAATTATTTCATGCTTGTTATCTTTTTCATGATCAGTATACTTATTCCTTTTGGAAACTTGTCTCAAAACATATTTATTCATAGTTTGCCTTGCTAAATTCATGTACATGTACCTTTAGGATTTAAACATTATGGAAAGAAAAGATAATGAAAAGAGAAAGTAGTGCTAGTTTGAGTATTAAATAGTTGCTCCTGGCACATTTTTCTTTTCAAAATCTTCCAAAAACTTGACTATTTGTTTTCCAAAGTCCTGAATATAGTTTTTTGCTAAAAATCATTCTCATTACCAAATTTTATATACATTATAAATGTATCATAGTAACCTATCAAATTGACAGCATTTGCAGCAGGCAAATACCGGTAGATAACCGCTCAAAGGCTGTAACTAATGTTTAACGATATATAAAAAAATATAGTCTGTCAACTGTAGAAAAGCTTACTTCCAGCATTTTCTCATATTGGCACAATGTTTTCAACTTTCTATTGGTAAGTTAGACCCAGTTTCAGAGTGCGAGAGACATCGAAAATATTACCGTTTGTCTTTGATTAATATCGGATAAATCGTTAACCCATCCTTCAACAACTAACACCTAATTTACTTTCAAAGCCTTGTAGATCTGCAGTTCGCAGCCCAATCAAGGAAATACTATAAAATCAACGGAATACTTAGATCTATCTAGAATCAAAGACAATAACTTTTTTTTTAGCTCACCTGAGCACAACATGCTCAAGGGGAGCTTTTAGGGTCACTGGGTGTCCGTCGTCCGTTGTCAACAATTCTTTAAACATCAACTCCTCCTAAACCACTGGGCCAATTTGGACCAAACTTGGCTGGAATGTTCCTTGGGAGGTCGTCTTTAAAAGCTGTTCACAGAATTTGATTCCGTCTAAAACTCTGGTTGCCATGGCAACAAAATGGAATTTTCTAGGAAATTCTTTGAAAATCTTCTCCTCTGAAACAGCTGGTCAGATTTTAAAATAATTTCACAGAGATGTTCCTTGGGTGACCCTTTTTAAAAACTGTTTGTGAAATTTTGATATGTCAAGAAACATGGCTCTGGTGAATGGGGGCTTCTTGCACTATACAGAAATAAAGGAATTCTTAAAAATTCTTCTTCTCTGAAACGGCAGGTCAAATTTTAAAATAATTTCACAGAGATCTTCCTTGGATGACCCTTTTCAAAAACTGTTCGCGAAATTTTGATCCGTCAAGAATCATGGCTCTGGTGAATGGGGGCTACTTGCACTATACAGAAATTCTTTAAAATTCTTCTCTGGAACCGCTGGTCAGAATTTGAAATAATTTCACAGAGATGTTCCTTGGGTGACCCTTTTCAAAAACTGTTTGCGAAATTTTGATTCGTCAAAAAATGTGGCTCTGGTGAATGGGGGCTACTTGCACTATAGGTAAATGAAGAAATTCTTAAAAAACTCTTCTTCTCTGAAAGCGCTGGTCAGATTTTGAAATTATTTCACAGAGATGTTCCTTGGGTGACCCTTTTCAAAAGGTATTCGTGAATTTTTGATTCCTCAAGAAACATGGCTCTGGTGAATGGGGGCTACTTGCACCATATGGCCATGAAGAAATTTTTTAAAATTCTTCTCCGAAACTGGTGATCAGGTCTGAAATAATTTCACAGAAATGTATCTTGGTTGACCCTTCTCAAAAAGTGCTCGAAATATTTTGATCCATCAAGAAACATGGCTGTGATGGCTGTGGGCTATTTACACTATACAGACATGAAGATATTCTTAAAAATTCTTCTTCTCTGAAAAGGTTGTTTAGATTGTTAAAAAATTGGCTATGGTCCTCTCAAGAATTCAGGTGAGCAAACAAGGGCCATCTTGGCCCTCTTGTCTTTAATTTTATCTTTTACATGTAGTTAGCGTCATAGAATATATTCGATTTCATCGAAACACTGTTGCAGTGACGAGTTACCATTTTGAAGTTGAATCATGTGACTTCACTAAAATACTCGCAGACAGCCTTGTAACATGATAATATACTGGCACCAAATTATAGTCACATGATTTGAAAATATTGCCACATGATCTAGATGATCTAAGTACGTCATCATATCTGTTCGTTTGGAAAACTGCGAGTAATAACACATTTTAAAGGATGGGGTAAATGGTGATAAGCAAGTAGGTACTGATTCCATCGTTTTCAAAACTGGAATATTTCAATCCATTTAAAACTTTGTTGAAGAAGATTGACTGATATCAGGGGTAGGACTTTCACTTTCATGTAGTTACTAAATACAGCAAACCGTGTTTCAAAATAGATGTCCGACAAACACCGATAGGCAGCGCTGATATATGTCAATAATAGGGGATTAACCGATGGTGTCGTAAGGTTAATTAACAATGACTTGGCAATCCACAGGGATTTGACATTCTGTAACCAAAATAAATGATAAAATATGAAAAAAAAATCTCCCCTGTATAATATAAACACAAGGAATGCAACATCTCGATTGCTGGTGCTAGCACGCGACAGCCTTTCCCAACCAAAATCACCCACGAAACAAACATTGATTCAGGGTTCATTCTAGAAATTATTTTGATGGGGCCACATGGCCCCCTTGTCAGAAAAAAGAGGGGCCTTCACAGAAAAGTATGGGCCAGTATAAAATAAAAGTTTCAGAAGAGTAAGTAGCATTACTTCCATGATAAACAGTAACAGTACTTTTACAGCCAACTGAAGAAAAGAACTGAAGAAGACTTGGGTTTTTTATGTATAGGCATATTTTCTTTAGCAAGCCGGTATATACTTTTGTAAGAAGTAATGAGAGCATCTTCTTTCTCTGAAACTACTTTTTTTATTGAAATTTCAAAATCGGGCCTCAATTGTTCTGCCATTACCGCTGCAGTGTGATCCCTGGACTCTGAATGACGAGTCAGTGTGCTTGTGCGAAAATTGTCCGATCCCTCGGTAAAGCTATTCATTTTTGCGTGTTTCTTGCATAAATCACAATACATTTTGTTTTTTGTGCTATCGTACGTCAACCAAGAAAACTTTTCAAGCCAAGAATGATGAAACAAACGAATTTCTTTGCCTTTGGCCGATCTATTTTCACTCGATGATTTTATTTCAGAATATGACTCGTCAGTATTGCTGCTCGTCGACTGCGCCGGTTCATCAGACTCGCCGCTGTTTCCTCGATTCATTTTTTTAGTTTCACCCCAAAAATCTAAAATCGTCTGCTTTCGTTTGCTAGACATGATGAAATATGCGAGATCACTTTCTATTCGTTGAAAGAAAACAATGGCAGCGATTTCAACAAGCACCGGTTACGCTGGTACCCGGTTACCAAATGTATCCTAAGTAAGCGCCCCCTGCGAAGATCGAATGCTGGCTTCCAGCTTAGCAGTCTATAACAGAGGTTTCGATTAGTTAACTAGTGGTTATTGATCGAGAAGCTCGAGATTTGAAAGTATGGGCGTATCATTGGCAGGAAAAACGTGCGCCGGATCGGCCCGTCTTTTAGATTTTTTATGCGCCAAAATTGAAAAATATGCACATTTGGCGCAAGGGCGCAGCCTAGAATGAACCCTGTTGATCATCATCTCATTTAGCCTAGCGATAGACAAGACAATAATGTACCTGTGACATCTGGCAATACCTCAGTAGACACCTTTCAACCGGAGATATCCATCATGTTTTACAGCTCTATCAGGACATTTTGATTTATCCGGGTGGCCATTCGCCGACGTCACAGGAAGTGCAAAGAAGCGTATATTTGTAACAAGCATTTTCTCCTTTTCCCACAGTGTTTTCTATCTATTTGAAAAACTTTCTGCCATTTATATCAAATTTGAAATTGTCTTCTGCAAAATCTTTCAGTTCGGAAGAGTCTAAAATCTATCATTTTGGAAAGGGTTAAATCATATTTAAAGCCAGGTAGGCTTTTTTCATTACTTTATTAATACTGATATGACTTTTTTTTTTTAAATCCAAAGCATTGAAAAAGTAATTCATTTTGTGCCTGGAAAAAATTTATATTCGTGAATAAATATTCGTGTTCATGCCCCTGTATCGTGATGTGTATTCGTATTCGTGATCTCCTGTATCGTTACAGCCCTAATATTGACTTTGTTGTTTGGCTTGTTCCATTTAAACCTCTATCTCTTTCATAAGAGTCTCTCTTTAAAACTTTGTTACAACAGGAGAAATGGTTATCAATGGCCTAGTTCTGCTTTTATCACAGTGGTTTTACAAATATTAATGACAGATCCACATAAACATAATACATAATGATTTTTCATTGTTAACAAAGCTAATTTTTGGAATATATCCATACAATCAATATAGATACAAGTAATGAAATCAGAAAGAGATAAATGTTTTCTTCTTTATAATATTTTTCATGACACAACCATGCAATGATAACTTATTGACCAATATATATCCAAACTTAACTGTACCTTCATTTTGAAATTGGCACCAACTAGCTCCAATTACAGTCGAATCTGAGTTAGGGGTCATACGTGAATAGCAGCCAATCTGTGATTAACAATCAGTTCAGGCCCGCCCGTGCAAATTAACTCTTTAAAGTCCTTTAATTAACGGTAAACTGTGATATGTGGTCAGCGGTCACATTTGAAGATCTTAATTGCACTTAAAGCATATCCCATAAAGTGGTCACGCGACCCGAATAATAGCTAGCAGGTGGTGTGAAAAACAAAATAACACGTCTGGCTTTGTGTGCATAAACCGCGACGCTATACCAATCAACATGTGTGATAAACAGTTAAACTTCATTGTGTAGGTGTACACTTCTCATAAACTGTGTTAAAGCAGACTATTCTTTGCTATCAGATCGGCAGACAGACACTGCTTCCCTGCAATGCTTTACATTACTATTGAAAACGAGGTTACCTATAATTTCCAAAATGGCGTCGAGTACTGTAATTTGCTTAAATTTTGGGACAGTAAAAATTAATTATTTTTTTTCGTGTCCCAATACTTTGGTCTACAAAAAATTATTATTTTTGTCAGCTGTCTCAAAACTTACGGTCAAACAAGACAATCTGTCATACTGAAAGTCACTGGCTAACCCGTCGAATATTGCCAACGTTGAACATCAGTGATGTAAGGTTTGCAGGTTGTCTATTTTTAGATTGATTGGAATTCCACCGATCAGTTTGAGCACTAACAGTTTAAAACTTCGCTTTTTCTCATCGTTTTCGTCGATAATTAACTTTAGCTCATTATTGTCTGCATCTTGGGATCGCGATGAAGATGTTATTTAGCGTTTGTAGATAAAATTCACAACATAATTTACCTGCTTACATGTACGTGAGGTGAATGACGTTAATTCCACTCTGACAGGTAGCCTACCTGCTCAGACCGTTCTCAAATCGATCGATTTACCTTGGGTACAACTGTGTACCTTTATTTCTATTTATAAACAATGAACTCGATTGACCTAAAATACACGTGTGTCAACTCTGTCAACTTCAGATGTACACACATTATACACGTTATGGGTCTTGGATAAAGAAGTTGTACGAAGGAAATCTACTGATTACAATAAAAATGTACAGCAGAGAAAGACTGGAAGAGGTGAAAGTGCTCATAAGGAATGATTTCTATTTTCATTCCACTATGTTTTCAACAGTTATCATCAGCAGTGGAATTTAAAAAAAAAAAAAATTGGACTTGTCCAAATTGAAAGCTTTTGCAGTCAACAATGTAAATGTGATTGAAAATTTTAAATTTGTTGTGAAAGAATGGAAAATATTTTTGCTAATCTGATCTGTGTTAAGCAGCCAACTGTCGTATGCAGCCACTTTTGGATTGTCCCTTGGTTGGCTGCTTAAGACAGTTTCGACTGTAGTTCAATTTGGTGCAAATCTGTCTCATTTGGCGAAAGTGATGGCGCAAGAAAAAAAGCAACCAGAGGGAACTCTGTATCTGTCACTGAGCTATAGGAACTGCAAGAGATGATCTTGTTATATATTTACAGTATTTTGTCTCCGTTTTCAGGAATTGTCACAGTAATATTATATCATCAACGTTACCAAAATTGTCTACAATAGAGGATCGGGACACAGCTGCCAGTGTAGACAGATTAATACAGAAAGTAAGTTAAGCAATGAGTTTATTACCTATGTGAGAAAAGAGAAAATGCTTGTTACCAGTATTTGCTCCTTTTCCCTCAATAATTTCAAAAACCTTCTTTCCCAGGGTTGTGAGTACCAGGGATTGTTAAAAGGTTAGTGTGAATATATTTCTTTGTTAAAGGTCTATTTCAAATTTATATTTGAAATCTAATAATTAAATACAGTGGATTCCACTTAATCGCAACCCTGTTTATCGGGATTTTCGGTTATATGCAAGATTTGGTCGAGCACCGATCCATTTCCTATTTAGACAACGTAAATTTCAACGCTTAATCGGGATCCTATAAATAGAACATTTCGGTTTTTTGCAACGAAAAATTTGCAAGTTATTCGAAATTCTAGTGTTTATTAGCAATTCCTTGGGATAAGACAGCGAAAAATTCCAATCTGTCCGAGAAAAAAAAAGGTTACTCAAAACGATGAAAGTCGAATTTCAGTGCATACGGAGAATCACAGATAAAAACTGATGCAACTGCATACAAACGACGAGTCCGACATGATCCGTTTTCATAATTTAGTCATTAAAGATAAAAATTCTTGGCGTATTTCATGTTATTCTTTTCATTTAAGAAAGTGCAATAACGTTTACAAAACATCTGTAAATGGCCGACATTCTGAATATGGACCTCGTTAACTCAGTGGCTGTTTTGCAGCATTGGTGCATTAGTTTACTTCACTGGTTGCCGATTATCAAGTTCAACTATTGGACGGTTACGCGAGATTTCGGGTACCAGGCTGTACACCCACCACCACGAGCACTGATAATTAAAATGGTAATTTTAGTGCAGGAAAATTGGCGAAAAGATTACTACTTGTACTTAAATCTTGTCTTGGTATAACTCGGCAAAAATTTTAAAAAAATACACATGGACTTTGTATGATCAGACTTCACACTGTGCAGTCTGATCTCGGTCTACGCTCCCCGAAAGCAACTGAAGACGAATTCGGCACTTTACCTGTTACAAGAAAGACCGATCGAATTAACCTATCACCGATCAGATAATTACACACTGGGTAGAAAAAAACTTAACTGTTTGTAAGTGTCTCGTTGATAATCCAATTTGTGACAAACAATTTGACTACAGGCGTGAGAGTAAGGTGTACCAAATGTAAACTGTGAAAAACACAGAAAACCGTTTCTTACTTAGGTCTGCTTTGAATGGTATGGCCTAAATTAAGGTATTAAAATAGAATCGTCTGTGCGGAATCGTCTGTGCGGCAATCAGTCTATGACGTCACACAAAATTTTACCCACCCATTCAACCAAACAGGTGGCGAGTCGGGGTTTATACAGGTGCACAGTACACGATCATGTTGTGTAAGAATGTGCATGTACACAAGGGGTAATTGTTAGATAACCAGAAACTGGAGATATGCGTCGAAACCTGTGTTTACAAAAAGTTTGTGTTGAATTTTATGTCAAACGAAGCATCACCATGGCCAACAGCCTGGATCGTTTCTGGTACTTTGTGCACTTGATATGTAAATAAAGTAAGCAAACAAATATATTTTTTTAAAACTTGTTTAGTTTGAAATACATATATTTAAAAAAAATATGAACATTAATCAAATGATCGGGATGCAAGATCTGAACGTCTGTCATTAGAACGAAACGATCGTCTGCATCTCTGGTTGGACTTCCGGTCTGAAAAGAGCCATCGGATTATCGGGCCGACCGCTTATTCGGGACATTTTCTCTGACAAATAGAACTTGCAAATAAGCGGAATCTACTGTATATTTAAATAGAACTTGCAAATAAGCGGAATCTACTGTATATTTAAATAATATACTGGCATATGATCTTGTGTGTGGTTCTTTTTTTTTATATATATTTTTTTCTCCGCTTTCAGGGAGGGTCAAAGTAATATCTCAACAAAATCGACCAAAATAGAGGAACGGGACACAGCTCCAAGTTAAGACGTAGATCATATTTATACAGAAAGTAAGTTTAGCAATGAATTTATTATCTCTGCTGATTTAGACGAGAACAAGGAATAATTGTCTTCGCACTGGCGTCTTCCTCATCTATGTTGCCATCCTGCCAAAACTTTCATTTTTTAATATCTTGATTACTTTTGAAGATATTTACTTCAAATTGAACAAATCGTTAATTATCAAAATGGGAACTCGTATAGCAGGGGGCATGTAACTATTGAAATATTTTTGACACAGTTTTGTCCCTTTTCCCCTTAAAATTTTCAAGAAACTTTAACATTTTGTTATATCTCTGTTGCTACTGAGCATATTAACTCCAAACTGGATTAGTTGTTAATGACTAGAAGGGAAACTCATAAGCACACAACATCTGCCAAATTATGTCCAATACGGACAAAAATGCTTTTAATGCTTTACCATGCGACTGAATGTATGCCTCTTTCATCACTAATCACTATTTTGACAATGGTTATGTGGAAAAAAAGCCAATGGCTTGTTAAGAATTAAGGATTGCAACGGTTAGTAAATTTGCTAACCGGTTAACCTTTCAATCTTTCTATCGGTTAATCAGTTAACCGAACGACCATGTAAAAACATTTAAGATGAAGGCACCTGTTCGATATGTCAACATTGACAACCGGTGCATGAGTAATGCATTCCCGTGATGTTTACTATTTCTGTACTTTAGCGCAAAAGACGGCCAATCTATCAACGATCTCTCACCCTCTCGGCAATAAAACCACTTTCCCACAATGTTTTCTATAGAGGACTAGAAATTATCAGGCCATTTCAGTGTTTCCACTACGCAAATTATTGCGTAAATCACCTAATAGAACTGAAATTCACGTAAAAAAAAGTTTGGTTTCACGTGAAACCTCGCGTTGGAAAGGAAAAAAAGACAACAGTATCTGCTTAACTTGTGTAAAATACCAGTATTTGAAGTTACTTGCTAACCATTTTGATAAATTATTGTCAAATCGGGCGGAAATAGCTACCCATAAGGCCAAGTGCAAATAAGAGTACATTTTCTTGTCTCCAACAATAAATCATTACTATTTCGAAAAGTAATAAATAAACAACTCTAAAATGTTTGTTTTCTGAAAGAATATACTGTAATGGTACTGTGTTGAAAATTTCAGGTAAATCGGATGAATGGTTCAAAAGTTACAGCAGATTGAAAATTGCTAAGAAGCCTAAAAATGCTGTTTTTCGTGTGACATACACTTTAACACCATTTTTCATATTTTAATAAATAAAATTAAATAGCTTACTGAGTGGGTTTAAACATTTATGTGTCATAGTTATCCATATATTTAGTAAAATCACCAAATGAGGTACATCCACAGTTGAAGGTTAGCTCATGATGGCAATTTTTAAAATATGTCAAAATGTCTCCATTTTCTACAATTTGGGGTCTGCCAAGTAAGAGTAAGTCAAGCATTGGGTAATAATAGGTTAGCATAAACTAAAAAGGCTGCAAATGATGCAGGTAAGATGTATCTTCATATTGTAACAATTTTCTTTGATTTGTTTGCATGTCACACAGCCTGCTTGTATCCTCTGCTTCTACCAAAAATGTGTCCCAACCATAACGGTTAACACCCTCCTTTGTTTATTGGTTCAATATACCTAACACTAATGCTTTGCATATCTCATTTGCCTTGCTTTAGTTTCCTTAATGCCTATCAGATCTTATGCATTTCAGGTGTTCTTTCTGCTAACCAATCGGAAAGACCTATGAGGTCGAAATTTTAATGTCCCAACCATAACGGTTTTGTCCCGACCATAACGGTTATATTTTTCACCAGTGACATTTATGCATCATCTTTAAGAATGGAATGTGTATTTTATTTAGTTATTTTACAGTTGTGAAAGTTACACAGGACAGTCAGAATAATGAAATTGTTGAATAATTTTCACTTTTATTGCAATTCTTACATGTTTATTCAAGTAGACAACCTGTATTTTCAAAACTACCAGCCACTCACTTGATTAAAGCTTAGTTGATGTTATATTAACTAATTTTACATATGAAATAGTAATTTTGTCCTACTGTCTATATTAAAATCGTGTTTTGAAAGACCTATAAAAGTACTCACAGCTACCGTTATGGTTGGGACATTTTTCACAAGCAAAACATGCTACTTGATTTGTGGTATTGGGTTGCTGTTTTAGACTAAGATGGAGAAACTAGTGATAAAATTGAACTTTGAGAGAGGTTTAAGGTCTGGTAATTCACAAAAACATGCTAGTGATCAAACCAAAACTATAAACTAGGATCCAACCAGAGCAAAAAGACAAAAACATATGTGGGGTGATCAAAAAGATTGTGGACTTTCTTGTTATTTCGAAAACAACTACTAGAATTAAAAAATTGTGCATAGATGAGCATCAATTATCTGGTAAATGACTCAAATTTTGAAATGTTGTCATATTCAAATAGGTGAAGTATGACATCATTTTAATGGTAATGGTCTAAAGTATCGGACAATGTTTTATTTGAGCCGAGAGTAATCCTAACGTCAATCTCCAAAAGTATTTATCAGAAAGCAAAGGCCATTTAGAACCAGTTAAAGGGGACTCTGCACTCATGAAATCTGATATTTGTACATGGATGGAACTGGTTTATACAAGGGTGCGATACTATTAAAGATGACCCTAAATCTGTCTTTCCATCAACATCAGTCACAGACAAAATCGTAACGGCTGTAGAGCAACATGTAAAACAAGACCGCTGAGATACTGTTAGGAAAACAGCTTATAAATTTGACCTCTAAAACAGAATTGCCCAGGAGACTTTGACAGGAAATCTTGAAATGTCGAGTAATTGCACAATGTAGATACCTGGCAACTGACGCCAAAGAAAATTGGGGTTAGGATCAAAATCTTCAAAGAAATTTCTGAATGCATTAGGGTAGAGGGGTCAAACTTTACTGTTCGTATAGTAACATGCTATGAGAGATAGGCACACTTTGACGAGACAGAATCAAAACAACAAAGCAGTGTTTTGAAACATTCAACATCGCTTTCCGCTGGTAGAAGTTAACCTTTCTAAAACATTAAGTTATCTACGGTACATCAAGGCATATTTCTGTTCTTCTGTTTTTCTTCTAAATTGTGTTGTATCTATATATACTACAGTCAATGCTGAATTTTATGCCAATATTAGCACATTATTCAAATGAATTTCATACACGGTATGAAGAACTTAGCCAGAAATCCTGCAAAGTGATGTCAATTTACATCAAAATGAAAAAACTAAAACATCATTCAACTTTTCGTCCCAACCATAACAGTAAAGCTTAATTATGTTAATTTATGTCCTATTTCTGAGCATTTGCTTTGATCCAGGCATGACTTATTCAATACTGTAATGATTAATGAAGCCAGAATCAGATGTGTTATCAGACATTTGTTATTATTGTGAAGGGTGTCAGGCATAGTAAGGCAATTAACATCTGAAAGTAGTCCTGAGCCATAAACTTAGTTTTTTAGATTTTTTTGGGGTAGTTTCAGTGTTTTTTGAGAGTTTGTACATATTTTGTTAGATTGTTGTGGAAATATGTCAGAATGTTTCATTTTATTTGGTGATATTCAGTCTACATATAGAGGTGTGTGGGATGTCCCAACCATAACGGTTATCACTCTCTTTTAAAATATGAATTGTGCTGGAGTACTATCTTATTTCTAAGCATTAATTTTGATTCAGAAATTATTATGTTTAATATGACAATGAAGTAGGCTAGGATTAATAAGTGTGACTCAAGCATTTTTTTGTCTTTATTAGTGATTTCTAAAATACATGTATTACAATAAACATATATACACAAAGACTTGCACTATAAAGACCATAGATGTTTTATATCAATATAGGTGATTTTTTAAAAGTTTAACCATCTTTTGTTAGATTAATGATAAAATTAAACACATACTGGTTGTTAGGATCTATTATTCAGCCTTAATATTAGGTATGTGTAATATGTCCCAACCATAACGGTAAAATAAAAATTTCATTACATTTTTGGTTTGGGAACTGCTCGGTTATACATCTGAATAGAAAAGCCAGGTTGGTTTTATTTTGGAATAATTTGATTAAAGTTTGATTAAATTTGGTCAATTAAAGTGAATGTTTAATAACCTTTTAATAATAAAATTTATAAAAGGTATGTTTCTTTATAATGTTGCTTTTCCTGACATTAATTTGCCATATCTTTTCAAGAATACAACGAATATGACTGAAATGTAGATTAAAAGTTTGCCACATGCTGCTGCCTAATGTATAAGGAACAAATACTGACAGACCAAATGGTTTACCCAACCTTTTGCAACTTGAACAGTACTATCTAAAGTTAAAAAAATGGCATTTTAACTTCATATAAAATCCAGATATTTTTAAGACAGGTGTATCTGTTTTGAAAATGGTATACTTTCTGCACTTTTCAATATATATCCTTTGAAATAGTACAAGTAAAACTTGTCTCAATAGAAGTTTATTTTTGGACCCAATGTCACACTTTATTTGCACTTGGCCATAAATTAAAAAACATGAAAAAATGCTTGATGCAAGAAACACCGAAACCCATGACGGAACAAAATGTTCCTTTCGACAATGTCCGATCAGAGTCACTTCAGATCATCTTTTTAGCTTGTTAATGATTTAATGATGCAGTAAATTTCCATAGATATATTAATAACAGACTTTAGTGCTGCATGGAAAGAAAAAACTAGTGGGATCGCTGCCATTTACAACTTCAAAAAATCTACAAACAGAATCATACAGATGATGGTATAATTACTGATCGTCAAAGGAAGCGGCTATCGCTAAGTGATCGGGTATTAGCCATTGCCCAAACGACAGGATTAAATTTTAGAATCTCCCAAATTCAGAGCCTCTGCACTATACTCTGATTTTCGAAGATACTTATCGAAGTGATAATGAACGAACGAAGAGAAACCTCTATGCCTGCTTGAACACAGATTGATTGACTTTATAGATTTCAATCCCTCTTACGCTGATTGGTCAATCCATGCATATATTTGATTAGGGGCGGGTACTTAATGAAATAATCCAAGCAAATCAATTACGATAAGCCAGTGCCTTTGATCCAAAGAGGACACATGTTTGATTGTTTGTTATGGGAGACTGGGGACTAATTAGCAAATTAACAAAGTTTATAATATTGCACAGACATGTCAAACTGTATATCACACCTTCACCCCGTCTTGGCGACATTGGATGTGCGTATGATGCAGTTTTTGTTGTGAGAACCAGCAAAGTTTACTTTGTCTTTTTTTTATTATAATGATTATTTTGGTAAACTTTTGATAATATAGGCCTATATTTGTTTCTGGTTAACCGGTAACCAATTTCATAACCGGTTAATCGGTCATTGGATCGGTTAACCGGTTAACTGTTGCCATCCCTATTAAGAATATTTCATTTTATGGAGTACTGGTGAAAGAAACTGCAGGAAAGTATGGATAGGTGCACTAGCTGCCATGATATAACTGAAAGCATTGAAAATATCATTAAACATACAAACAACCTATGATACAGCTTGAAATGTGTTTCTATAAGATCTGCCACTGAGCTATGGGACCTGCAAGAGATGATCTTGTTATATATTTACAGTATCTTGTTTCCACTTTCAGGGAGGATCACAGTAATATCTCAACAACAATACCAAAATTTTCTACAATTGAGGAACGGGACACAGCTGGCAGTTTAGAAGTAGATTTTAATACAGAAAGTAAGTTTATCAATAAGTTTATTACCTCTGCTGATTTAGACGAGAACAAGGAAGTGTTGTCTTAGCTCTTGCAGCTTCCTCATCTATGTTGCCATCCTGCCAAAATTTCATATGGATATTTTTTAATATCTCGATTACTTTTGAATATATTTACTTTAAACTTAAACAAATCGTTAAATACCAAAATGGGAACTCATATAGCAGGGGGCATGTAACTATTAACATATTTTTGATACAGTTTTGTCCCTTTTTCTCCTTTAAATTTTCAATAAACTTTAACAATTTGTTATATCTCTCTTGCTACTGAGCATATTAACTCCCAAACTGGATTAGTTGTTAATGACCAAAAGGGAAACTCATACAGCACACAACATCCGTCAAATTATTTCTGATACGGTAAAGAAGACGGGTTTTAAAATTCTTCTTAATTTATACCTTTTAATCTTTTACCAAATGACAAAATTTTAGACTGGTCCAATTTGAAAGCACATACAGACAACAAAATAACTCAAAAATTGAAATTCCTTTCTAGCAGGGTAGAAAACAATGTGGGAAAATGAGAAAATGCTGGTAACCAGCATTTTCTTCTTTTTTTTCCCACATTAAGGTTTTCAAAAGCCTTCTATCTCTTGGTTGTAAAAGCCAGGGATTGTTTGGTAAAGGATTAAAAAAACACCATTTAAAACACTCTGTTACTGTACGGTTGATCCAAGTGTTTGTTGCTGGCAGAGGACATATTTTCAAAACTAGTTAAAAATTTGCCTGGTCACTCTATCTTTGTTTACTTCTTGCCTGATTTTGAAATCCATTTTTTCTGTAAAGGCAGACCACACAGTCGCAGATCTTCATCGTTATAATATTTTCAATTCTTTAAACCCATTACTACACAATGACAACTTTTAACGCCCCTGAGAAAGAAGCCTCTTGAAAATATTGTGGGAAAAGGAGAAAATGCTGGTAACCAGTATTTTCTCCTTTTTCCACAATGTTTTCTAGCCTATCAAGAAAGAATTGCACCATTTGAGTCATGTAGAAAATGTCGTCTGCTAATGCCTTCTATGTGGACAAAGCTAAAATTTTGTCATCTGGTAAAGGATTAAATGGTATGATTTGAATTTAAATGCATTTTCATACCTGCATTGTTTTGGGCCATTATCATACCCCCACAATGAAGTGAAGGGGGATATACTAGAATCGCCATGGCTGTCTGTCCATCTGTATGTCCGTCTGTCCATCATTCTGTCTATCAGTCCATAGATGCAATTTGTCTGGCAAAATACTCAGACAATTTTTCAGGTAATGAACATAAAATTACACACAGTGTTTCTAGTATATATGAAGTTGTGCAATTTTCATGACTCCCCTGCGATTTATTGCTGAATTATCTCTCCTTGAACTTTTTTCAACTCTTAATTTTGTACTAAACCATTCTGTGTTCTGTGTCAAAGACCTGGGGCGATATCTGACTCCAAACACGCTCCGGATCAATAGGAGTGTAACGATACATGGATGAATCGCGATTGTGACTGTCCCGATAGCAATGCATCGATTGCTCTGTCAGACATCGATAACAATCGCCGATAGTTTGTTTAACTGTCAATAGTTTTGATAGTCAATACATAAAATTATTGTTAGCTTAATCTAATCTGCAGTTTGATTGGGATTCTTGCTGAAAGAAATTCAAAGAATAACATACATTCAATCCGACGCTGAGTACTGTCATTCTTATTATAAAGCATGCTAGATTTCAGTCTTGAGTATACGCCTATTGGACATTACAGATCGATTCCATATGTTCGAGAAGACATTAAAATTTTTTCATATCTTTTTCACATGTGTTAAACATTATCATAAATTTGAGTTAATTTTCATATTTACATACTCAATCGCTGGAATAAGCAGCAAATGATAGGAAATGTTATTTATCGTCTATGATAGATTTTGCATGGCTTTTTCGTACTTACTAATTGAGCGCAACTATATGTGTGTTTATGTTGTCTGTGTTGGCTGCTAATTTTGAGATAGTGAAGTTGGAAAGGCCAATGTTTGAGCCCATTTCAGATTTATCAGACTGCTGATAAAAGCGTGTTGTATGTATTTTATGTTATAAGATACATACAATACGATGGGAACACCACAAATTTGTATAGCAAATATCCGACATTTGCTCTCGAGCCCCACAAACAACTGCCGGAAAATGGTTGTAAAGGAAGATTTTACATACCCCGATAGTATCATGATGCATCACGATATTGTTCTCTCGATAGTGATAGTATCGCGATATCTATGCTGCGATAGTCAGCCCTATGGATCAATGGAGTATTTTGGAACACTGCAGTGTTCTTCAGGACATGTTCTGACTGTTCCAATCCAGTCGATGTTGAATGGTTACTAGGTGATAAAAGGTGGCCAAAAGGCAGACAATTCTTCATGGCAAAATTTGCGAATGCCCTTTTTTATGATATGAATGCCATAAATAGCAGCACAGTAGACTCCTCTCCACTCTCTCTGTGCAGCTTATCATATCCTCAACTAGCACAGCTAAGACAACCATCATGCTTATGTACTTTCATTTCGACATGGTTTAGAACAATGTTCCGAACATGCTCCATTCAGAACATACTTCCGGAACAGTGTATTGTGTTCTGAAATATTCCTTTCGCACATTCCAAAACAGCATTCCAGAACACAGAACATCGTGCCAGAACAGGTGAAAGGAATATGCCCCTGTTTTATGACAAGAAGCAGGGGCATAATCAAGTTTAGTGACAGCTCTAATTTGGGTATCCAGCTATGAAATGTATTATGCAGGTGCTTTTCACAATTAATATAACCAAAGGATTTGATTTATAGATCAGCTGGGCACCATTTTTAGCTCACCTGAGCACAAAGAAAGAAAATAAAAGAAGGAAATTTAAAACTGTGGAAGTATAGCTGTTTCTACTTCGAAAATCATAGTTAGAAAAGCAGAAATCTCTCTTACTTAGTACCTATTGAGCAATCAATCCTTTTCCCTCCATGTCCGCTGACCTTTCATCATATTCCTGTCTTGGAAAAAAAAAACAAAACCTTCCACAATGACCTTCAACTTTGTTTTCTGATGAAATTAGCACATACAGGTTCCATTTTAATTTTTCTTATTGATAAGAATCATAATATAGTCTAAGTGTTGAAAATTTAACAAAAATCTGTCCTTTAGAAAGTATGTATTTTTAAAGATTAACCCTTAATTCGATCAAATTATCTCCCTTTTTAATTCAGTGGTCAATATAATACTATAACACACATTTTGTACATTTACCATGCTCAGAACTAGGCTTTCTTTTTTAAATTTGTGCAGAAACATTTTGATATGATGCATATTTGTATATTTTACCTGTAATTTTCCTGTTTAACTCCTTACCATTCTACAGATTTATAGACTGGTCCAAATTGAATGCACTTGCAGACGACGAAATAAACGTGACTCAAAAATTGTAATTTATTTACAGCAGGATAGAAAACATTGTGGGAAAAGCAGAAAATGCTGGTTACTAGCATTTTCTCCTTTTCCCACAGTGTTTTCAAGAGGCTTTTACCTCATGGTTGTCAAATGTCGTCATTGTGTGGTAAAAGGTAAACTTGCTTCTAAAGAGGGGCCCTTTTAAATCCAGTAAAAGCTGAATTTTGCAACTACCGTAATTTGCGTATGTTTTGGGACACCCAAAAAATTGGGACACCATCAAAAATCGCGAAAATAATTATTTTTCATGACCCAAAGATTTGGGACATACTAAAAAGTGCAAAGCGAGATCGGTATTTTTTTGTTCCAAAGAATTGGGACAGTAAATAGCTATTTAGAAAAAAAAAAATCTTTCAATCCGTTTGAAAACGTTTGTTTGCAAATATTTATTTCAGCTTTCGCATAGTTTTATTTCCCCAAACGTAACGTCGTAAGCATGCTTCCCAACCCTCACGATTTCAATGGGAGTTACCTGAGTTAGGCCAAAAAACCATCACCTGACAGTCTAATTTAAACCCCAAGTCAAACAGAAATCCGACGTAAGTGTAAAAAGGGTGTGATAAACTTCTATCCAAGATCCATAACGTGTGTACATCCAAAGTTGACAGAGTTGACACGCGTGTAATTCATGGTCAATCGAGTTTATTGTCTATAAATAGAAATCCAGGTACACAGTTTTACCCAAGGTTTATCGATCGAAGATCGACGAACCAATCAAATTTGAGATCGGTCCGAGTAGGTATTTGTCAGAGTGGAATTAACATCACCTCACGTACATTTAAGGAGGTAAGATATGTTGCGAATTTATCTACAAACGCGCAATAACATCTTCATCGCGATCCAAAGACGCAGATAATAATGAGTGACAAGTTATTAATCAACAAAAATTATGAGAAAAAGCGAAGTTTTTAACTCTTTGTGCTCAAATTGATCGGTGGAATTCCAGTCTGTCTAAAAATAGATCACTCTGCAAACCTGACATCAGTGACGTTCCAATATTTCAACGTCGACAATATTCGACGGGTTACCGGCGAGTGACTTTCAGCATGACAGATAGTCATGTTTGACCGTAAGTTTTGGGACAGCTGACAAAATAATTATTTTTTGTAGACCAAAGTTTTGGGACACGAAAAAAAATAATTATTTTTTACTGTCCCAAAATTTAAGCAAATTACGGTATACCCTTTTCAAGGCAAATTTCTCGGAAACAAGCACAGAGACCCACATCTGTTTTTATTGTAAGCTCCTTGAGAAATGGTCAGCTTTTTATGTGTAAAGTTTTTAAAAAAATCTGTCCGTAAGAAAAATTTGTCACAATTATGTTGTAATAGAAAAATGAAACGTGTGTAGATACATGTGCATTGCTGCAACCTTAATGTGAAATAGCTAATGAAGTTAAGTAAGTAGCTTTTGCAATAAGCAGGCAGTATTTCCCCGGGATGTACCGCACATTTATGCAGAAAAAGCCAGTGAAGTGAAGTAATTGCTTTAACCTGCAAGAAACGACTGTAAATCGGTTTTACTGCAACTTTAGTGCAAAATAGCTAATGAAGTCAAGTATTTAGCTTTTGCAGTAAGTAAAGCAGGTTCTTGCAGTTGTGTGCCACAAAATTATAATTGTAAGAAAGGTAATTATTGAAGTCAAGTAATTAGCACTTTTATAATAGTTTCTAGCTCTTCTGACTGAAAGATCGCCCTTAGTTGGCGAAAAGCATATAAAATCTCTAAAAATAAATTGCCTGTAGTGGGACTGTAACTTAGGACCTTCGCAAGAGTCATTGGCAGCTCTACAAACTATGGTTCATTTACTAATGGAATTAGAAATTGTACAATAAAGAAAAACAAAAGTACTGTCAGCACTGTGATGGCACAGTTTAGGGGCAGTACCTAGAAGCATTGTCTTTGTTTTAGCTGTGTTAATGTACATTCCATTGTGTAGGCACCATTGATTGATGTTTTCTAGGTCAGGTTGAATATGATTTCAATATCTTTTGGTCAGTGCTTTTCGTGTGGAAAGTTACATCATTAGCATACAAATCTGTTGTTGTTTTATGTACATGAAGTGGAAGGTTGTTAACATAAAAAAGGAACAAGATAGGGCCTAGGATAGATCCTTCTGGAACACCGTATTTGATAATTGCTGGTGAGGATGTTGAACAGTTAAATTAAACTTGTTGAGTTCTATTGCTTAAGTAGGACTTAGCCCATGTGACCGTTTCATTATGAAAGTCATATAGTACAAGCTTATCAAGTAGAATGTTATGGTCAACCACGTCAAATGCTTTCTTCATATCTAGAATTACTAATGAGCAAGAGCATCACTACATTGAACCTTGGGCTCTGAAATATTGAGGATGAGAATCAACTAATATAGAGTAGCTAATGAGACAAACCTCTTAGTTTTACACTAAAGCACTGAACTGATGAAAAAGATATATGAAGCATGGAAAAGCAGCCTAACTGTTACTGGACCATTGCTGTTTTATCAGAATATCTCGTAAAACTGGACTAACAAACCCATGATCTAACTGCATGTTGATTTGTAATGGACATCCATCCATTGACAAACTTAATGGCTATGAAGTATAATTATATTTAATCCATTACCATGTAATCCCTTTTGACGACCCTGAGAAAAAAGCCTGTAGACACTTTTGTGGGAAAAGGAAAAAATGCTGGTAACCGACATTTTTTCCTGTTATCTACCCTTCACAAAACAGATTTCAAATTGTCAGTCACTTTTATTTTGTTGTCTGCGAATGCTATTGGATATGGACAATCCTAAAATATTTTTGTTTTGTAATGAGTTAATAATACAAGGAAATGCTTCTTATTCTCTGAAAACCTTGCATATTGTCCCTGGGTTTGTTAACCCTTTTTCACATGATCCTGAGGCAACATTCCTTGGGAAAAAAGCTTTAAAACAATGGGGGAAAAGTAGAAAATGATGGTTTCCGGCATTTCCTCTTTCTGAAAATTCGTTGTTTTGTAAAAGGTTAAGGAACTTGCCAAAAGATGTTTGTACCTCGTAAAACACAAACAAATGAAGAGAAAAAGGCAGGCACCCATTACCACACAATCACTTCTTTTGACGACCTTGAGAAAGAAGCCTCAATAAAGCTTTGTGAGAAAAGGAGAAAATGCTGGTAACCAGCATTTTCTCCTTTTCCCACAATGTTTTCTACCCTTCACAAAACAAAGTTCAAATTTTCAGTCACTTTTATTTTTCGTCTGCATATGCTTTTGATTTGGACAAACCTAAAATTTGACATTGGTAGTGAGTTAAGTCTTGTGGACAGCTTTGATTACCTTTTCTGAGATTAAGATCAGACTGCTGAAAATACACAATCGGATTTTAGATGTAATGCACTATCTCAGTCAGTGATATAAGTGCATCAATTACAGTTTTACTGCTGTTCTTGTTGCAGACAACATTCTGTCAGGTCTGATCTTTATCTATACTCTCAGCATTGGAACTTTATACCAAACAATCCCTGGTTTTAATGACCCTGAGAAAGAAGCAGCTAGAAGCCTTCTGAAAGTACCGTGCATAGGCGCAACCAGGAAAAAGTAAATTATACACATACCAAAGTTGGCCATTTTTGAGGCAGGTGACGAAAGCAATTCGAAATCAGCCGAATGAATCAGAGCTGTAAAATCAAGATATTTACGATTTTGGCTGTTTTAGAAAACTTCCAAACTGAAAAATATGCAAGAAGAGGCAACCTATGACCTATTCTTGATTTTTTTACATTAAGCATGTGCGTGGTGTGCGTAATAGAAGTTATGCCTATGCCGTGGGAAAAGGGAAAAAAGGCTGGTAACCAGCATTTTCTCCTTTCAACAATGTTTTCTACCTTCCAAAGCCAAGTTTCAAAGTCTGAGTCACGTTAATTTTGTTGTCTGCAAATGCTTATAATTTGGACAAAATCCAAAATTTTGTCATTTGATAAAGAGTGAAGCGAGTAAATTCTGATTCAGCACTTCTAGGGTTACCAAAAATTCTCATTTTCTTTTTCTTTTTTCTCTTTCCAGATCCAGAGGGATACAGAGGGTTAAGTAAACTTAAAGTTTAATAAACAGTGTACAAATTTAGTAATATAATAATTAAAAATGTTTTTTCTAACTGTGGTAGCCTATCAGTGCATTGGTGGTCTGGTATCATGGGCCAAGAAGGAGCATGCAGAGGTTGATACAACCCCTGCATCTCCTTCCATGGTCCATGATGATGTCGTCTCCTCCTCCGCAGGTGAAGGAACCTCAGTGAATGGATCATTTTTTGTTGTAGAGGATATGGAAATGGAGGAAGAGATCGAAATGGTTTCTTCCTTCAATTCCATAACCTTGCATAACATAGATACAGAGGTTTTGGATGATGCGGAGGAGGAGATCTTCCGTGAAGCAGATGTTGAAGAGGATATCGGGGAAGAGGTTAGCTTTGTTGAGCTAAGTTCTACCTCGGTATCCTTTTCAACCCTGGATATACCAGTGTTGCCAGACTTTACCATTCAAGAGGATTGTTTTGGTTTGGGTGATGGGGTAGAGGCTAAGCTTGACTTAGTCTCCGCCCCCATTAGTCAACCTATTGTTAATTACCAACAGCCGGTGGTGGTGACTCGAAGTGGGCGGCATAGCCGTAGACCTGACCGTTACGGCGACTGGGTTTACTATTAGTTTTTCCAAAGTTCTCCAGTCGCCGACAAAATTTAATGTTTTTAAAAGTTTATCGGTCAGAAGCAAATGTTTTCAAAAGTTATTAGTCACAAGCAAATGTTTTCAAAAGTTTATCAGTCACCAACAAGTGTTTTCAAAAGTTCGTCAGTCACCGGCAATGTTTTCAAAAGTTTGTCAGCCACAAACCTCAGTATTGATTAAATAAAAAAAAAAATAGGAGAAGAGAAATACATAATATATAACTTTACCAAATGTCTTAGGTAGGTTGGTTTTATCAGCAAGAGATATTGGATGTCCCCATACACAGCCTTGTAGTTAAGATTCAGTCATCTTTCCCCATTACCATACAATCCCTACTTTTGACGCTCCTGAGAAAGAAGCCTTTTGAAAACACTGTAGGAAAAGGAGAAAAGGCTGGTAACTAGCATTTTCTCCTTTAACCAGTGTTTTCTGCCCTTCCCAGAACAAATTTCAATTAATCAGTCATCTTTATTTTGTCTTCTGCAAATGCTTCCAATTTGGACCAGTCTAAAATTTTGTCATGTGGTAAAGTGTTAAAGTGTGCGTAATTGTTTCATTGCAGGATGCAATATGATCAGTAAAGTTTAACCCCATTACCCTAATGGGTTCTGAGATATCTGAACAGATTTCTGAACAGATTTTGACCCTAACTACAATTATGTCACACATCAATGTACTAAATCAGAAATGTAAAAATGCCCTTAAAGGTGGGTATTTAGTAGTGGTGAAACTGTTTACCGATATACCGATTAACCGCGGTTTGTTCAAAGAAAAAACCGAAACCGGTACGATTTTTACTGTATCGGTATTTCTTCAATATGTCAACTTCTCGAAATTGCATTAGAAAGTCCGGTTTTCCCAAAAAAAATGGTCAGAAATCGATCGTTTTTCAACTATCTGAAATATTTACGAAAACGAAAGTTGTTTATTTTTTCTACAGGCGGTGTCACCGGTGTTAAGGTAAAATTATGACCGCCTCAAATTCGCCGCGGGTACGAACTCCAAATAACCGTCGACCGTATTACTGATTTTGGACCAACAGAGTTTATTATTCATTTCCTATAGCTTTGCTCACACTTATTTCGCGTGTTTTCTCCAGGTAGATAAGCGGGAAAATATTTGTGTTTAACAGAGTAAGTTAGTGCATTGCTCTGTCTTCTCTGTTGAGCTCCCAAAGTTCGGTATAGTAGCCCTGACTGGTTTCTACATAAACATGTGCGCCCTCTGAGCGAGTGTTCAGTATTGCTTGTGACTTTTTGTCAGCACAGAGGGCTTCTCTGGGTGCTGACAAGGTTGACATGCTAATATTTTTTAAAAAGAACATGACTTGAAATGTCACTGAGTCATTTACTTGTTTCTGTGGATAATTCTTAATTTCTTTGTCATTTCAGTCTAGTCTGTGTTAAAGACTAGTCAATTTTTTTTAGCATATGCAACCGTAACAGCGACTACAAGTGGTCAGATATGCTAAATGTCAGCATATAGAGTGTATTGCAATACGTATTGCAATACGGGTCAGCCGTATTGCAATATATTGCAATACGCTTTTTACCGTATTGTTTCACCCCTAGTATTTAGAATTTTCAAACCACACCAAATTAAAAAATGTATATTTCAATGAAATTTATATGAAAAAACAATACAAATCATCAGTAATTAAGAATCATAAAATTATAAAAAAAAATTTTTTTTAGTGGTATTCCCTTAAAAGGCTACGTAACTTCTTAAGCTATTTTTTAGATTTCCTGCCAAAATCAAAAAAGCATTGTGGGAATGTTAAGTGACTCACGCGTGACTAATGACTATTAAATTCCATAGCATAACAAACATGTAATTATTTTCCACAATGTCTAGAACTTCGGATGCTATGTTTGAAGCATCGTCTGTATATTTCCGGTATGTAAATGAGCGAGTTGCAGATGTAAAAATAGACCGAGTTTCCCTTCAGTGTTGACCTGGGCTGTAGTAAATCTCTAATTTATGTAGTTGTCGGATGGTTTTCGACTACTGGGGTTTAATGAATGAAAATTATAAGGCTTTGGGAGTATAAGGATGATTTTTTTGTATTTTTGTAAAATTTTCGTCCCTATATCTGAAGGGCCACCTTTAAATCTTCTCAAAGTTGTCACAGCACCCATTCTGATTGGGGAGCTGATCAAAAAGTTCTTCACCTTTATCATTCCCTTGTCTGCTCCAAAATGGACTATGGATCCATTGTCTATGGATCAGCTCAAAAGTCTTACCTAAAAGTTCTTGATCTATTCATGATTAAGGCTTACGTCTTGTCCTTGGAGCATTTAGAATTCTCCAGTTAATAGCCTGTATTCGGAGGCTAACAAACCATCTCTTTCTGCCAAAAGGCAAAAGTTGACCCTTCAGTGCCTTTCAACCCTTCAGCACACAATGCCGACTTGACGCTCTTGGAATAGAAGCGTTTTGGTTACCAGCATTTTCTCCTCACGAATCATTTTAGACTGGTCCAAATTAAAAGCACTTGCAGATGACATAAACGTAAATCAAAAAATTGAAATTTGTTTCCAGCAGGGTGGAAAAGATTGTGGGAAAAGGAGAAAATGCTGGTTACCAGCATTTTCTCCTTTTCTCATGATGTTTTCCAAAAGTTCTATGTCAGGGTCGTAAAAAACAGGGATTGTTTGGTAAAGGGTTAAAATATAGGCCTATTATATCTAACATAACTTCAGATATTTGATCAATAGTTTTCATAATGACAGGTGCTCCCCGTGGGGTCCTGGGTTTTTTTTACTGTATAGAATAGGACCTCAGCCTTTCTCTATGGCATGGGTGGAAAAGATTGTGGGAAAAGGAGAAAATGCTGGTTACCAGCATTTTCTCCTTTTCTCATGATGTTTTCCAAAAGTTCTATGTCAGGCTCGTAAAAAACAGGGATTGTTTGGTAAAGGGTTAAAATATAGGCCTATTATATCTAACATAACTTCAGATATTTGATCAATAGTTTTCATAATGACAGGTGCTCCCCGTGGGGTCCCGGGGTTTTTTTACTGTATAGAATAGGACCTCAGCCTTTCTCTATGGCATGTCGTAGAAGGCGACTAAATTTAGAGACAAACGGCTGCTTTCCTCATAATTCGTAGGATTGCAGCAGGCTGGGTAGTTCTTATTCCATATTCTATTTTTCTTTCTCGATGTAAATAGGGTTTGGAATGGGAATCAATTGGCCTTTGGGACAGCGTGTAGTTTAATCGGGGGGTATAAGAATAAACCACTGCAGTCCCACAATCGTCACATCTGCCATTTCATCTGGTGGAACAAAAGTGACAGCATGCATGTCGTAAAAGGCGACAAAAGGGGCATCATTTTGTGTTTCATCAGTTCCTCATTTATCATGTTTGTCTTATGTTGTTGCACATGTATGTTATTTTCACCTCGCATTATTGTTTACTAAGTAAGTGCGCCCAATATGACCTAAGTTGTCAGCGGGCCTTAAAACGCTATTCATATCATTTGATGACAGGTGCTGTACATACCTTACCATTTCAATGCTCGACTTACTTGTTTTCAATGATATTTTCACAATTTTATATATCTGTGACTGTAGTTAGGATAATATTTCTTCTGAAAGAATTTATTTGTTGTTTATTTTTAGGTTTTATTGATGCTTCAGATGAAAAGAAAATATCCACAGAAACAGAGATTCCAATGGATATAATTTGATAAACACAATACCCTATAGATATAGTTTTCCTTCATAGAAAGTAAACTTTGACAGGGAAAAGAAAAAATCAGAAATAAAATCAATCTTAAGTAACAGAACCATAAATGTATTTCAATATCTTAATTTGTTTTGGTGAAAATTTTCATTCCTTTTCAGTGTCGGTGCATTTTCTAATTAAATAATCAAAACCAGTCAGGTGACACTGTTTCGAGCTGGTTATCCAAGGCCAAAGATTGAATGTCCCTGGCCAGGACACAGAAATCACATTTCATTTTGGAAAAAACAAAGTAAGTTTGTTATTCATTCTATATCTGATGTAAATATTTATTATTGGAAATACATTTAGTAGCATGGTCAATTGATCTTGCTTTGGTTTCCTTCAAGCCCTTTCTGATCAGAGTGTTTTTTTTTTTTTTCAATATTATCATTCCCGCCCTTCAATTTTCCATCAAATCCTACACATGCAGATTTATCATAGTTTTTCCCCTATCTATTTTCAGCGATAGTGTACGTTATTTTCATTGAAAGAAATGCTCAAGGATATTGTGCACAAAAAAAAACCCTCCTGTGAAATCTGCTTGAACAAAGAATGAAAGATCAGTAAAATCCAATGCATTACCCAATCATGATAAACATTCCATTTACCTGTATGAATAGTTACTTTCAAATATGTCATATTAATTTCAGGTGATTGCCAGGCTCCCTAGCTTCACCACCAGACAATCCTGTACTGGCATGAGAAAGAAAAAAGGAGAAGGCTGGTAACCAGCTACTCTCAATGATGAGATGCTATGGTGATTGTTTTTTCTTATATTTAGACTTTTATTGCACACCGTACAGTCTCAAGTCCACCATAAATTTTAGTGCTGTACTGACTTTCTGTTTTGTCAGTTTTAATCTGTATTGCATCAAAATGCACTCAACCTTTAGTTACAAACATAACCAAAAATGAATTATTAAATCTTTCATTACCTTACGAGCTTGTAGAAGTCTTTCATTACTTGTAAATCAAGGGGAAAAACTGGGAGAAAACGATTGTACTTAGCAGCCATTTTGTGTTTTCGGAGGGTAAATTGCTCAAGTAACAGATGAGTGAACTAATTTTTGCTCACTTGAGTATGAAGTGTGCAAGATGAGCTGTTGTGATCATGCAGTGTTGTACCATGTCTACACTTAGGAAACTTGGTTGGATTGTTTGTCCCAATAATATCCCAATAATATCTCGGACGAGCTTGATAATAGATCATGTTTTGTCATGTTTTGTCAAATACTAGATCAAATCTTAGAAAAAGCTTGTGTACAGATGATAAGAAAATAGAACTCTAGAGGCTACGTTTTAAGTTCAAAATTCCTGAAATTGGTCAGAATATTGGTCTTGATGTCTCAGTCAAGTTCAGAAATGGGTGGTGTCTGGTTAGAAACTAGGTCACTAGGTCAAATCTTAGAAAAACCTTGTGTATGCTCGAGAAGACACAATTTCAGTCAAATTCTTAAAAGTTGGTCATAATATCTGTCTGGATGGAACCTCACATATTTTGAAAATGGGTCATGTTAGGTCAAAAACTAGGTTACTAGGTCCAATCTTCATAAAACCTTATGTGCGCTGTAGAGGCCACATCTTCTGCCCAAAAATCCTGAAAGTTAGTCAGAATTTTTGTCTTGATTATATCTCAGACCGTGTTAGTTACTTTTGGTGACCCTGAGAAAGAATCCTGTAGAAAATGTAGTGGGAAAAGGAGAAAATGCTAGTAACCAGCATTTTGTCCTTTTCCCACAATGTTTTCTACCCTTCACAAAACAAATTTGAAATTTTCAGTCACTTTTATTCTGTAATTTGATTTGGATAAGCCTAAAATATTGTCATCTGGTAATGAGTTAAGTTCGAAAATGGGCCATGTCTGAATGTAACGTCAAAATCAGTCGGCCCTACAAGGACTTGTGTACATAACAATGAACTTAAGTGATGTAGAAATGCATATATTGCAGCCAACCTTTGAGCAAAAAGAAGTGGAAATGCTAGTTAGCAGAAATGCCCACAATGTTTATAAAAAGCACTTTTTCTAGGGGTATATTGGAATTGCCATGGCTGTCTCTCTGTAGACAGATTTGTCCAGCAAAATTCTCTGAACGTTTTCCAGGCACTGAACTCATATTTACACACAGTATTCTTATATATATGTATGAACTTTTGCATGTGCAATTTCATGACTGTGGTGTGATTTATTGGAGAATTATCTCCCCTTGAACTTTTTTTATTACTTTGGGATTTTTGTCTCGGGCCCAACTGCCAAAAGTATGGAACCTAGTAAATTCCGACTTCACCCGCAGATAAATTACATGAAGGCAAAGTACAAGAACCATAACTATATACCAAATAATTTCCTAGTTATTGCCTTTTGTAAATTTTAACTTTGGATACTTATCCGGGACATAACTTCTAAAGTGTAAAGGTAGTAACTTCAAACTTCACACACAGCTTGATCACAAAATGTGAAAAGGAAAAGTGCAGTGCCCTTTGTAAATTTTAACCATACCTTGTATATTCCCACCATTTTCAGAGTTATTGCCGTTTGTTCATTATAATTTTGGATTTTTGTCTAGGGCATATCTTCCAAAGCATAAAAGCTAGTGACTTCAAAGATCATATACAGATAGACTACATTAATGAGAAGTGAAGTGTACAAGAACCATAACTCTATACCCATTAGTTCAACTTCTTACTTTTAACCCTCTGTGGTAATAAGTTGTTTGTAGTACTGGTTGAAATTTACTCTTTTGATAAAAATTTGATCCATCATAGAGATAATGTTTCAGGAAAAAACAAGAGCACAGTGTGTCTGGCTCAGTACAGTTAAAACCCAGGAAATCACAGGAATAATGGACTGCCACTGTGACATGACCAGAGTAGTGTTGAAAACATTATAGAACACTAAGAAATTTACCTTTAACCATTTTGTCCCAAGTTTTAGAGACCCTGAGAAAATACGTTTTTTAAACTATTGTGGGAAAAGGACAAAATGCTATTGACCAGCATTTTCTGTATTTCCTAGAATGGTTTTGTCCTATTACAGACAAATCTTACCATCTGATTAATACTGAATTAGTGTTTTACAAATGCTTTTGGTTTTAGATAGTTTACAAATTTGTCGTATGGTAATGAGTTATTTAAATCTCTGAATAATGATAATAAGAGCCATGCTCTGGCAAAAGGGGGCTCAGTGCATCTAGCTGATGTGTTATATCAAGCATGTCATCTCATAATTGTGAATCAAGCATGCCATCTCATAATTGTGCATCTCGGTGATGCGTTATATCAAGCATGTCATCTCATAATTGTGCATCAAGCATGTCATCTCATAATTGTGGTTCAATACAATCCAAATAGTCAAACAATTGACTATATCTGGAAGAAGTGTAGTCCTTGAATACGCAGTTCATTTTGAAATACGGAAAAAATTCCATCCATGTTAGCCTGTGCAGAATGTGCAGACTGACATGGGTGGATACTCTTAACAGAAGCCCCCATTTCACAGAGCAAGGTTCAATCATGCTTTTGCCCTTGTTCCCACACAGATTGAGAAGCCAGCAAGATCCCACTAAGCAAGATTACCAACAAAATCTTCAGTCCTGCACACTCAGTGTTTTACCGAAGGTGGAATATGCTACTGGTATTTTCATTCAGGTAGGAATGGCTTATCAGCAATTTCCTTTTCTTGGTACATGTAGAATAACCCCATTATCTCTTGTATGAGATTTGACATAAAATGCTTTTTGGCTGATCCCCGTCTTTGTGAACCTGAGCAAACCTCATCAGACAATTGGTCTATAATGTATATTGCTAGAATATCTTCAGTCTGCAGTTATATTTTAGTGTTTCTGCAGTGATCAGTTTTATTTAAAAAAAAAGAATTTGGGATAGGAAATGTAAACTGCAGTGGTTTATTTTTTTGTATCCTGCTATACCCTAAATTCCAGTTTACATACACTGACTATTTAGTTTTTGAGAGTCCTTGTATAAGTCGTATTTTTTTTTTATATCAGCATGATATGACCTTAGCTGTTAAAGTGGCATTTAACCACAATACAATCAACAACATAATTTTTTAAGTGGCTCCGCAGAAAGGTGTAGGGTTGAAAAGATGAAGCAGGAATATTTTAGATTGCTGATCAGCAGTGGTGGGAAATTGGCTGGAAATCATAATCGATCATTGGTTGGAATTGGCTCTGCTGTTGATGCGGTTCTTTCGGTTATAATTGGCTCTTGATAACTTTTCCTATGAGTACATGTTTCACTGCTATTGCTTTTGAACCCACATATTTGGACTGAAAACAGCTGCTTCTGTCTGTGATAGGGTATAAAACATTTTTTCAAAAGAAGAAAATGCTGCTTACCAGCATTTTCTTTTCTCACATTTTTTTCATAAGTCTCCATTATTGAGGTCTTTGAAAATTTGGCACTGTGTGGATTCCTAAAACTAAACAAAAAAACATAGTAAAAACACACAATGTAGTTTAATTCTGTTTAAATCCAGAAGCAGACTTGTGCTACAAGTTGACAATATATTTCTTTTATGAATTTTTTAGGAGAAATTCTGTGATGTAAGAAAGTCTGTATGCCTACCATGAGGGAAAATTGTTGGATCTACCTATCACTTTTGGATATGATTTGCTTATCAAAGCTTGTTAACTTATCTGACCATTGGGTTTTGATGGCTTTGTAATTTATGACCCCATTTATGCAGAGTCAGACAATATTTCAAGCCCTGACATTTGTCATCAGATTACAAATTATGTCTGCATGATGAGAAAAGGAAAAAGAAATACTTCTTCAGGGCTATAACGAGGACCAACTACAACTTTTTTTTCAAAAACATGGCTAGGACTTTGTAAAATTTAAAAGAATTAAACTAATAAGGTATACAGAGACTTTATCTTATATAGTCAATAGACTAGTAGATAGGAATGAAAAGGTTAGCGTATTCCAAAAATAGAATACTAAAAAATTGAAACCTGCACTGTAGATTTTACTTCAGTTGCCAATATGAGGACGACATATTAATTGTTTTCGAGATATTTTAATCATTTGGTTCACCATCTATTGTTGTAATTTATTGAAAAATGTTTGTAAAGTATACCTCCAGCTGTAAAAATAGGTAAATCTGCTTTATTAATTTTACGACTACTCATGTATTGAGAATCAGTGCAGATCGTCTGATGTCATTTAGCCAAATAAAAAGAAGATTTACCTGTGGAAAGACAAAGTTGATAAAGGGTAACTGGTGTCACCTTTGTCTTAGATTGCCAATATTTCATGAATGCAAAGTCAGGAATATTATAAGATGATGTTTTTTCATCATACAAGCTTCACAAGGCAAAGTTTAGCCAGTGAAGGCTACTTCTTTGCCCACATGGCCTGGCAGGTTTTGTTTCTTGCTTCACCCTTTTTCCACATTCTCAACCTCTTGAGTTGAGATAAAAATTGCAGAAATGGCTGCTGAAAAAAAAACTTTCGCCACTAGACAATGCAGTGACGGCTCATATCTGTACATCTGCATTTCATGCCAATGATCGATTTTGACAAGGTTCAATCAATAATTGGGATCGGAAGCTTCCAGCACGCAGCTAATCGATACCACCTGATCATCAGTACACCAATATTGTTCAGTCTTCAAAAACAGTCTATCAAAACTGACAGTATGACTGTACAAGGTGGTTCGTAATCTGTTGCAAAGATGCAACAGTGTATACCAAAACAGTCAAACAAAACTGACAGTATGTCCAAGGCGGTTCGTGATCTTTTGCAAAGATGCAACACAGTCTAACGTACAAGCCCAAAACCGTCCTCAAATTTGAGGACAGCGGTACTTTTGGAAACTGTTATGTTAATAGCCTGATTATCACCATAATGGCCATTAAATGTCTTGGTCAGCCCCTAATCTAAACAATCCGGTTTCTGACCCTCATCCCTTGGGAGATTTTTGAAGATAAGATGAACAACTCTGGGGCTTGGCATTACTGCATGACAGACCCTTTTTCACCTGTAAAACTTATCTCAATTTTAAAACTTTTTAAAGTTGGAAAAAGAAAGATAATTTAGACCAGGAGGGAATAAAAATTATAAAGTAAATATAGCACTTTTTACATGTTTCATATAGAATTAAAAAAAAACAAAGAAAGAGGTTGAAAATATGGTTTGCTAGAGAAATTTGTTTGTTTTACACCAAATTGTTTCCTGCAGACTGTTCTTCCAAAATCATAGGACTGAAAGTGCTGAAAAGCAGATTTTTTTTTTCTAAAGTTACTTTTGAAAAATAGGAAGTTTTGAAAAGATGCATGCTTTATAGATCATCTTCTTTTAAAAACCTTTCCCCTGCAATCCTTGTGTTGTGCCATGTGCCACAAAAAAAAACTTATTGTAAATGATTGTTGTGATGAATTTGGGTAGTATTGAATATGGCATGTAATGCTGTCTCACTCCATCATAGATTTTTTTTTTGCTGCATTTTGTGTAACACTGAAAAAAAGTTACAAAGTATAACTTTCTCTGTAAGTGTAAATATATTTGGCAGTTACATTTTGGAAAAAAAGGTGCCAATATACTTGTCAATCTATTGGATAGTCCCCTTGCAATCAAAAGAACTGTTTTTATCGGATCAATTGTGATGCCATTGCACTTATTTAAATGCAGCTTTGCATAATCAACATGTTTTGTTTTGATGCTGTGCAAAACTCACAAAACTTTATAAAATTCCGACACAGTGTGTGATGTAAAAGTAGGTGGATAAAGGGCTTTGTGGTCAAAAGGAAATACCACTGTTCTTTTCCTAAATTTTTCTTTCTTTACTGATAGTTCGCCTGCTACCACCTTGCTTGATTTAATGGTGAATCATTATTGAAGTTTGGTTAGACTAGGAACGCTGAAAAGCTCCCTTGGAACTAGTGAAAAACAAGTTAAAAAGTTTGTGTTTACTAAAGAGCTCTTTTTTTAAAACCAAAAAATCTGATTTGACCAAACTCAGGATGCATATTTTGATTGTTAAGTTTCATAAGCAATGCTCTTTTGCTTAAAAATCTAGATTATTAAGTGTGTATAATTTCAGGAAACCTCATTAATTTTGTACAAGGGAGTTGAAAAAATACTAGTTTTTCTCTTTAAACATAAGTAAATGGCTTGAAAAAAATTAAAGCATTAACAGTCAAGGCAACTTTTCATAACCCCAGACCTTGGAGCATCATGATTGAAAAATATTTTTTGTCAGTGTTTAATATTCCTCAAAGGAGCCAGCTTTGCTCCTTCAATCTGTTTATAGAAGGAAGCAGTTTTTACCCATACTATTCTTCCAGTGATATGATTAGGTCAATGCAAGTTACTGATGCCCTCTAGGTTGAGCACTTGTTGGATCAGTTTGGTACTGCTGATGAAAACAGCCAAGTGCTGCTTTATTTTAAGGAGAGCAGAGACTTGATCATGCAGAGGCTACAGTTTTGCTTTGGTTCTTATTATTCAGAATATTTCTTTTCGTCATGTGAGAGGAGTTTTAGTTCTAGTAAGTTACATGCAGAAAGAGTTTGAATAATCACTTAAAACTAAATAGTATGTGTTGAACTGATCCCTGGAAAAACATAATTTTAGAAGCCACAGTCTGTTCTCTATCAAAATGAAACTGTTGCATCTGGAATTATATTTTTCCAGAAATCAGACCTTGTGACAGTGTTTTAATACCACATCACACAGATTTGGTTACTGCATTGTGATCAACAGTTAAATTCTGGTAACTTTATTCGGTAATTTGGATTTTATCATATTTGGCTGACTCCAGCGAAGAATATTTCTATAGCAAAGGGACTCCTGGTTAATTTGAAGACAGAATTTTACCTTTGATTCCTCACTATAGGTGCCAACATTTAAATAAGTCATTGCAGCATCAATTGTGTGAATACCAACCATCATACACAATTTGTCAGGACTCTTTAGACAAGTTTCTCTGTGTCAACTTTGTCAAGATAACAAATGGGTCCTACAAAACATTTATTGGAGGTCAGTTGTCTTAGTCATCTTAGATGCCATTTTTTTATTAAACTTTCACTCCATTCATTATGAAGGCTGTTTGCTTAGTCATCTTTTTGCAAAACATCTGAACTAAGGACATAACTTTTGTTAGAATCTGCATGAGTCTTTGTCCAAGTACACAATAATGTTACAAGACCATCACTTGAAGTTCCTATAGCAGCCAAAAGAACACACAGCCGGTGTTAAAATGCATTTAAATTCAAATCATATCATTAAAAAGGATGTATATTATTATGAAGATGCTAAGTCACTGGCAGTAAAAATGAAACTTAAAACAAGGTGAAAATTTGCCAGGTCTGATGCATAAATTACCATTATTAGCAGAAAAATTAAGTCTTAAAACTAGGTTGAAATTTGCCAGGTTGGTCTTTTTTGGTTTACTTTTTACCCAATTCAAAAATAAACATTTCTGCCATCGACTATGACTGACCATACAGTAACAGATATTGTCACCTTTACAATAATTTCCATTAATAGTATGGTTTAAATTCAGATGCATTTAACCTACCCTTTGTTTACTTTTGACAGCTACAGGGCCTTTAAAAAGGAGCTATTTGGTTTTCATGGTTTAAATCAAAATACCTTGTAAATCACCAATAAGTACACAAAGACACATTTTTTTTTTTTTGGAACCATACTAAAATTGTAGACTCATATAAAATTCACTGAAAAAGTGGTTCTATGAACAAGTTTTCCTTTTTATTTTCAGTATTTTAGAATAAAAAGTGGTGATTATAGATTTAGTGAAAGAGAAGAAGAAATTAATGGCCCTAAGAAAGCATATTGTAAAATCAGAAATATTTATTTTATATTTGTAGGTGTAATTATCAACGAAAAGTATAACTTTGTAAGTTTTCTCATTTTCAAACTCATGTATTTTTCTTTATGCATTGTAACAGATAAATTGGCATTGATTTGAGAAGCATCCGACATAAATTTGCTTCTGCTCTCATTGACAATTCCTGATAATCTTCTGGAATGGTTTTTATTAACTCCATTGGCCAAAGGCTAGCAGGCTTACCGGTATGTCATGGCCCGGTGTCTGTCATGCGTTCATCCGTGCATGTGTTAACTTTTATTTCAAACATCTTATCTAAAACTACGCATCCAATTTGTATGAAACTTCACAGAAATTATCCTGCCATGGACGTCTTTAAATTGTTTAAAAAAATTTGATTCCTTCAAAAACTTTAGTTGCCATAGCAACAGAAACTGAAAAATTTTGAAAATCTTGGAAATTCGTCTTTAATGAAACCATAAGGCCTACGGCTACCAAATTTGGCATGCAGCTTTACCTAGTGAATCTCAACCAAGTTTCTTCAAATAATAGCCCTGGGGTTAAAATTGGGGTAACAAGTTTTATATGGGCTTAAATAGCGAGAACTTTAAAATCCTTCTGGTTCCTAGCAAACTATAGCCTTGGAGTCAAGTTTGTTCCCACACCAGGGGTCACAAGTATTACACAGGTTTTGTGGTGAAAAATTTATAAATGATTTTGTTACTTACCATAATAAAGCCTAGGGCTAATAAATTAATAATGTCTAATGGATCTCATGTTTTACACTGCCTTTTACTGTGGAAACTGAAAATTTCCTTGTTTATAGCCACACATTCTAGATCTGTATTATTTGCTATGGGGCTTTATTTTGTGGACCTCCTACAGGATTCAAGTAATTATAGCTTTCTGGCTTTGCCTGAGGGAGGGGGGGGGGGGGTTTATAACTTTAAGTTATAACTTTCTTGTAGCATTTTATAGAAAAAAATTGTATGTCTTCAAGTTTGAAACCAAGTGGCAAATATTGTAATGTTTGGCTTGTAGTGTTATTACTTATTAGCCAGTGGAGCGATATAGGGCCTTCATGGCCCTCTTGTGTTGTTTTCAATACTATCTAAGCCTAAATATCAATATGGCTCACTTACTCAAATCTGTCCTTGAGTCCATGAGCAATAGGCCAAGGCTCTGTGGTGCATTGCCAAGCGACACTACTAATGGATTTGGACCACTGGCGGGGATCAAACCTAGACTTCTTTATTTCAAATCGAAGGTCCAAACCACTGAGCTATAGATAGTCCCCCTTACACTACAAAGATGATCAGACTTATCCAAACTGAAAATTTTTGCAAAGGACTAAACTTGTTGGACCAGAATGTCTCTGTATTGCATATTCTCTGCAGACTGATCTTGACCAAATCTGGCGATAAAAGCAACTATAAATTGAAGTTCCAAAATGACATGTAGAAGGATATGTAATTTTATAGGCTTATTTTAATTCTCACCACATGTTTCCAACTTTTTAAAACCCTGAGGAAAAAAGCTTTTTTTGAAAAAAATGTTGTAACTAGCGGTTTGTCCTTTTTCCTCAATGTTACATTTTCTACCCTATCAACGACAAATTTCCTAATTTGATTTACTTTTAAATTGTTGTCTTACAATTTGGACAAGTCTTTTTCTTTTTATTAGAAAGTGGGTTTGTTCGTAAGACTGTATAGTAAACAGTTCACTCAGAAATTTTTTTTTATATATATATTTAATTTTTTCTAAATTTACTTTGCTCTTTGACAATAATCATACATTCAGATGCATGACAAAAATGCATTTTGGTACATGCACATTTCCTTTAGTCTCCAAAACTTCTGCAAAAATGTCCCTAATTCAATAACAGCAAACTGCGAGAAAGTTTGTGATACATAGATTGATACATTCTACCAGCACATAATCCTCTAACCAAGGAAGTTGAAACATGTTCAGAATTGTTCCCTGGAAGTGGACACAGATTTGCAGTGCTATAAATGCAAGATTTTCCTGGGCTTATCAGTTTTAGGATCAAGTTTCACACAATGACCCAGAGAACAGACTTTCTGGTCAGACCAGTTGGGACTAATTATATGTAATAAATTATCCTGTCTTATCAGGGTGCTTGACAAGGTAACTGTTCTACTAGAATCTGGGATTTTTAGAGAAAGTGGGCTTGTACGTAGGACTGAACAGTGTATATCTTCCTTTGTTTTTCTTTCAGATTGTGTACTGCAGTTTGAGAACCTCATAAAATTTGGTCAGAAATCCAGCTGTATCAATATTACAAGTAAGATGCATAATTATTATACTGTTACAATAAATTGGTGAAATCTTGGCAAACAGTGCAACTATTTATGCCTTCCTGCAGTTTGAACTCAGTATTTTTACTAGGGATGGCAATGGTTAGTAGATTTGCTAACCTGTTAACCGTTTAATCTTTGGATCAGTTAACTGAATGACCATGCAATTTAAACATTTAAGATGAAGGTACCTGCTAGATGTCAACATTGATAAACGGTGCGTGAGTAATGCATTACTGTGACGTTCATTATTTCTGTGCCTTGGCGCAGAAGACAGCGAATTTATCGACAATTCCCCCCCCCCTCTCAGCAATATAATCAATTTTCTGCAATGTTTTCTTTAGAGAAATAGAAATTCTCATGCTATTTCAGTGTTTCCACTCTGACACACATATCATTTCGTAAATTAAGTAATAGAACTTAAATTCACATAACAAAGTATGGTTTCATGCGAGACCCAGCATTAGGGAAAAAAAATTATGTGGTTAATTCGAATAAAATACCAGGATTTGAAGTTACTTGCTACCCCTATTAATAAATTATTGTCAAATCAGGCCGAAATACCTATTCATAAATCAAAAACACATGAAAAAATACTCGGTGCAGAAAACACATGACATAACAAAATGTTCCTTTTGACATTGTCCAATCAGAGTCACTTCAGACCGTCTTTTCACCTTTTTAATGATTTTGTGCATTAAATTTCCATAGATATACTAATATAGCAGACTTTTAACACAGATGATGGTACAGTTATTGATCAGCAAATGAAAAGGACATTGTTAAGTGGCTAAGTAAAACAGATGGTAACCATCGCCTAACCGTCAAGTTGAAATTTTAGACCTTTCCAATTTCAGAGGCCTCTGCACCATATTGCTGATATGGAACTGATAATGAATGAACAGAGAGAAAATTGTTTAGCTTGCTTGACCACAGTTTTACTGACTGTTAATTTCAATCCCTCATAAGCTGATTGGTTAATCCATGCATAAATTATATTTGATAGGGGTCGGCCACTTAATGAAAAAATCTTAATTATCTACGGTTAGCCAGTGCCTTGGATTCAAAGGGAACACCTGTGTTTGATTGTTTATCGGAGACGGGGACCCAATTAGCTAATTAACATTGTTTATTGCACAGACATGTCAAACTATGTCTAACACCTTCCTGTGTCTTGGCGACATGAATGCGTATGATGCACCTTTGGTTGTCGGAACCGGCAAAGTTAACTTTGTATTTTTTTTTCACTTTAATGATTATTTTGGTAAACTTTTGATAATATATATATTTTTTCTGGTTAATTGATTTCAGATTTCCTAACCGGTTATTCCATCATATGATCGGTTAACCATTGCTATCCCTAATTCTTACGTAGTCACTGACTGCTTTCCCACATCACCAACTTGGCATCATTCATCAGTGTAAGAGAAAACTATATCTTATTGTAATACCTATTATGTTACTGAGCTACATAACTCTGTTACGGGACTATGATAAATGAATACATTTTAACAATTCTATTTTGTGTGGATTTAATCCTATTGTTCCTGGCCATATGACTAATTGAAAGCATTTGCGGACAAACAATTAAACGTTACTCATATAATGGAGTGTGTCTTTGAAATGGAAGAAAACACTGTGGGAAAAGGAGAAAATGCTGGCTACCAGCATTTTCTCCTTTACCCACAATGTTTTCAGAAGTCCTTTTCCTCTGTGTTGCTAAAATTCTGGATTGTTGTGTGAAGGGTTTTACCTTTCATTATATTTTACTAACAACTATAATTGTTTCATTTAGGTGGTGACTATGATTATATTTGGTGTTGTTGTTGGTGCCATCTACTGGCAGATTGATGACCCATGTATCTCAGGACTTCAGAACAGGTCAGTACATATATTTGTAAGCTTCTTATAATATTGATAATATCTAATATCTTGATAATATTGTCATGATCAAGTTAAATATTACCTCTGTTTTTGCCTAGAGTATGTTACTTCATTTACAATATCTTAAGTTATTGAATTATTTACTGAACTCTTTACGGAATGACAAAATTTTAGAACTGTGTGAATTGAAAGCCTTTGCAGATAATATTTTAAATGTGGCCTAAATTCTAGAGTTTTTATGTGAAAGAGTTGAGAAAACAGTTGGAGAAAATGCTGGCTGGCAGCATGTCTTCCTTTTCCCGCAACCTTTTCCAGTGCCTTCTTTTTAGGGACGTTAAAACATGAAATTGTAAGGTAAAGGGTTAAAGAAACGAGAACCAATTTTTCACAAAATATGTTGGATGAGAGAAAGATTTGGAAAACCCTCAAGTAGTGAAAAATTTGTAAAATATACAAACATATGATTTATTGATGGGCGGAGGGAAGGGTCCTCTGTGGCGTAGTTGTAAGTTGCAAAATTATCAACCTGTAACCTTACTTGAAGTTATGGGTTTTTCATGGGAAAAACTGTTGAGAGCCAAGTCTTGTACTGGTGGAATCCAGGACATACATGAATAAGTTAGCTGTTTCAGTGATCTGTCTGAAATTGTGTTGAAAGTGGTGAGAAATACCATTCAATCAATCAATCAATCAAAAAACTTTTTGATTTCAGGGTTGGAGCTTTCTTCATAATGAACATTGTATTTGGCAATTTGTCGACTGTGGAAGTGTTTATAAAGAATAGAGCAATTTTCTTGTAAGTACACTGTCTTCCTAGTCAAGAAATGCATTGCCTTTCTCTTGCTTCATTGCATTCTTTAAAGATTGATAATCCTTAGAGTGCCATCCTTTTAAGGATTATTCCTTAGCCTGCCAAATGAACCTAACAGACTTGTTAATCTTAGAGCGCCGTATAAACCCATTAGACCTTTTCATGTCGGAAACCAAGACCAAATAATAGCAATTTCATGATTGCTTTCTTCTGTAGAACTTCACCAGAGCAGGCATTTGTGCAACCTGATCTTGATCTGCACTTGCTGCAATGACAACTGTAGCTGTTAAAGGCTGTAAGGGTTAAGCGTACATATAAGAGCAAATCTTCACTGGCTGGAAAGTGAGCTATATTTGTTAAAGGCTGTACGGGATAAGTTTACAAATAAGAGCAAAATAGTTACAAAATCAATGATTGGCTCTCTTTCCAAAGTCTTTCAGGGAAGCAGATAGTGTAGATAAAAGATCAGACCGCATGTCTTGATCTACACTGGCTACTATGACAAATATTGTCACAAAATCTCGTTTAACAAAAATAAAGTACGGAAAAATATTAGTAAGACTTTGTGCTCTTTTTCAGACATGAGAATGTGAGTGGTTTCTACAGAATGTCCTCTAATTCATTTCCATTGTGGTCTGTGACATTATACCAATGAGTTCCTTCCTACTCTCTGCTTCTCAGAAGTGATCTACTTTATGTTGGGTAAGACTGCTTAACTGATACCATGTTAAATACCAAGATTGCACTTAATACCATAATTTTGAGAGTATGATAGCTTACGACATAATAAGTATTATGTTGAGGTGCCTTTTCAGGATCTTAATTGGTGTGTTTCAGATGTTTAATGGATGTGATATCTAGGGAAAAAAAATCAAGGCATGTGGTAGTATTAATTAGCATAT
Organism: Tridacna crocea; assembly: GCA_943736015.1. Classification (NCBI taxonomy): domain Eukaryota; kingdom Metazoa; phylum Mollusca; class Bivalvia; order Cardiida; family Cardiidae; genus Tridacna; species Tridacna crocea. The sequence continues at coordinate 16,101,106 of OX031067.1, forward strand.
GAATACAACAAGATTACTACAGGATGCCTGATATGGTGTCTACGAGGCCTATTTCACTTTTTCCATGGTTCAGTTTACTGAATTGCACTGTGGAAATCTTTACCTCAGTAAGGTTACTTGTCTAATTAAACTTTCAAAATTATCAATTAGAAAGCATTCGCTTTTGAAAGAAGTACTGATTCATCTTTAAATCTTAGAATTGTTGAAAGGGTCAATCAATATACCATACTTTTATCTGTACTACATTGAACTAGTGGACCGTACATAAACTGAGGAGAATAAATGCTTTTTTGAACAAATTTTAATCTAAACTAACCAGTAAAACATTAAATCTGTGTGTTCTAAACTCTTCATACAAAGGGTGATAATAACAACTATCACTTATAGCTTTACGTCAGCGTGATTAGTTGGTGAGGTGTTTTTTTCTTTGTGTTGATCGGTAGGTAAGTACATTCTTTAGATGGAATTTCACGAAGTCCTTTGATTACATGCTAAAAGATGCTTCCCCACTTCAAGCTCAAATTTCTAGGGGAAAAACGCATCTTATAGTCAAGTATTTATGGTATAAAACATACATATGTAATAGGGCTCCGTATCGGTCAGTTTGATCGATACGATATTTGTATCGATACAAAATGATCGATATTCGATATATCATATGATATTTCAATTTTCAATTTTCAAGAAAAGACAGAAAAAAATGCGAAAATTGTGTTTGTTCTTTTTTCAGCATACCTGAAAAACAAAATACCGCAAATTTAACACTTCTAGATTGTATTGAAATTTCATAATTATGTAGGCCTAAATTAATATGAATTCTAACTAGATCTACATTTACTACTCATTAAAAAGCTGAAAAGACAGTCTAAGAGGACTCTGATCGGACAATGTCAAGGAGACATTTTGTTGTGTCATGGGTTTCCGTGGTTTTTTTTTACCGAACAATTTTTCATGCGTGTTAATTTCTTGATAGGTATGTTCGCATAGATTTCTCAATAAGGATCAGAACTAGCATCAAAACCTGTTATTTTAATCACAATAACCAGATAATGGCCTTTTTTGTCCATGTTTTTTCTTCGCGTGTGATTAACATTTTGTTATGCAAATTTCAAGTCCATAAAATGATTTACACAATAATTTACGCAAGTCGGAACACTGATTTCAGATAATCTAATGGAAAAAGGGATTTGATTTTCGAGCCACATTTTTCGGCAATATTAAAAGATCGACCAAATAAAATCTTAGAAAGATTGAAAGGTCACGGCTTCAATTATTTCCATCGCTACCTCTCGATCACATCACGAGATGTTCATTACCTTTCTTTAATCAACTATATTGACCAATTATCAGTGTAAATTTGTCTGCAATCTGCTGATTGATGCATAATTTGCAGATTTCAAACAACATGATGGGGGAACGAGAATAGGGGTATTAGCTAATTGTCATCCATTGTGTAACTGGTACAGGGCGAGTAATAAAGAATGACGCATTTCGATTGGTTGTAAGTTTCCCAGGTAGCCACACCTACCTCTACGACTACTCGACTTTAGAGATTACCTAAAGTAAACTCGTAATGAATTTCGCAGTTAAAAACAACTAAACTGGGTATTTATATGCTTTACTTTTATTTTCTTTTGATGATCGATATTTTGTTCGATACAGAAACGTTCGATCCGATATATCTATCGAACGTAAAATACCGGTTTTCGATATATATCGAGTACCGGTACGGAGCCCTAATATGTAATGAAGTACACCAACACATATTGCAAGATGGTAAACTTTTCCCAATTATGGCCTTGTTCAGAATTTTTTTCCCTATTGACAGGCATCATGTGTGTTCCCAAACCCAAATCCTTAAATGTCAGGATTGTGAACGGACGTATAGGTTCCGATCAGAATACAGGGAGTTTTACTTGTTACACACATAACGGGGAGAGTGTAGTTGACTATCTTATTACTATGCAAGAAAATTTTGAAATCATTAGTTCATTTTATGTAGAAGATTTTACGATTCATTCTAATCATGCACCAATCACATTCAGTTTTAGAACCAAATTATTAGAATATGAGGCTCAGCCACATACGTATACGTCATTCAGATGGGATGAGGCATTTAGAGATAACTTTCTCTATGATATTAATAAAGATATTAACTCTTTGTGTAATGATATCCAAAATAATATTGACAATAACTGTGATACAGATACATTGGTTGCCATTTTTACCGAATATCTCAAGTAGAGGAAACAATTATTTCAAAAAAACGTATACTGTGAAAAAGAATCACTTTCACGATTCGGACAAAGAGGATAAGAAATGGTTTGACTCTGAGTGTAAAAAACGTAAACATGCTTATGAAAACGCATTAAGAAAGTATAATGTCAATATGTCAGAGGAAAATAGAAAAGATTTTTTATCAAAAAAGAATGAGTACAAGACTTTCTGCAGACAGAAAAAAAAGGCATACAACATACAATTTGCAAAAACATTAAAAGATCTTAAATGTAAAAAACCAAAAGACTTTTGGAACCTATTTAGAAATAAGAAAAAAATCGAGGAGCCAGAAAATATAAGCACAACCACATTATATGATCATTTTAGCCATTTATGTTCACAAAGTAACCACGAAGAGGACGAAGAGTGTCTGGAATATCTGCGTCGGTATGAATCGTCTGATCAAAACCCTCAATGTACCTTCGATGAACTAGATAGTCCGATTACTAGAGAGGAAATAAAGAAAGCTTGTGGAACTCTAAATAGAAATAAATCATGTTCTTTAGATAATGTTATTTATGAATATTTCAAAGAAGGGATAGATATTTTAGAAGGCCCATTGGAGAAACTCTTTAATTATATATTAGATAAACAAACATTCCCGCGATCTTGGTCACGTGGCGTAATCATCCCAGTCTTTAAGAAGGGAGATAAATCTGACCCAAACAATTACAGAGGTATATCCCTCATCAGTTGCTTTTGTAAATTATTTATGTCTATCCTGAATGAACGCGTAAAAAAATGGACTGTTGAAAACGATGTTATAACGGACGCACAATTCGGCTTCAAATCAAATTACAGTACAGTAGATGCTGTCTTCCTACTTAACGCTTTTATTGAAAAACAGTTACAAAATAAAAATAAACTATACTGCTGTTTTGTAGGCTTTCACAAATGTTTTGATTCCATCTATCGAAATGCCCTATGGTGTAAACTTTTAAAGCAGGGAATAAACGGTAAACTGCTGGCCCTTTTGCGTTCTATGTACGAAGACATAAAACTTTGTGTCAAACATTTGGGCAACATTTCTGATTTCCTAGATTGTAATGTCGGATTGTTACAGGGAGAGATCAGCTCGCCGATCTTATTCTCTCTTTTCGTAAATGACATTGAGCTGTTCCTGCAGAATGAAAAAAATACAGGGTTAACAATTGACCAACTTAACATATATTTATTACTCTTTGCAGATGACTCGGTACTTATCTCAGAAACTGCTGACGGCTTACAAGATCTCTTAAATAGATTTGAGCTATATTGTAATAAATGGAAATTGACTGTTAACACCGACAAAACAAAAATTATGATATTTAAAAATGGAGGCAATATTGCTAATGAAGCTACTTTCACTTATTCAAACACTAGGATAGAGACCGTAAGATCTTTTAACTATTTAGGGGTTGTTTTCACTAGTAGCGGGTCATTCATAAATACCGTACAAACGTACGCAGGTAAAGCACTCCGGGCAATGAATGCATTACTGTCGCTTACTAGAGGTAAAGATATCCCAATCAAAATCACGCTCTCTTTATTTGATTCTTTCGTATTGCCGATCCTTACTTTCTCTAGTGAAGTGTGGGGGTTTACCAGAACTGAAATCGCCGAAAGGGTACATAGAAAGTTTTTAAAATTAATCTTAAATGTAAAACAATCTACTAGTAACAGTGCGATATATGGAGAACTTGGTAGATTTCCATTGTCAATAAATGTCAAAATAAAAATTGTGAAATATTTTTTAAATCTCTATTGCACAAAAAGTAATAATTGCATCCTTTTTACAGTTCTTAATAAAGTACAGCGAGAAAATGCCGACAGAATTTCAAAACCGAACTGGGCGTCGAAGGTAAAGGATCTTTTAGAACGATGTGGCTTTTACGATATATGGCTGTTCCCAGCATCTGTGAACCTTGAAATATGTTTACCTATATTAAAGAGAAGATTAATGGATTTTTTCATAAACGATTGGCATATTGATATACAAAATAAAACTTCTCTAACACTTTTCAGGAGTTTAAAATCTGAAATAGAAATTTCTAGCTATCTTATCAAAATTTGTAATTCTAGCTATAGAAACTGCCTTGCAAAAATAAGGTTATCCTCGCATCAATTAAATATCGAAGTTGGAAGACACCGAAATATAGACAGGTTAAATAGAATATGCACGCTCTGTAACACGAATGAAATTGAGGATGAATATCATTTTATACTTATTTGCCCGTTCTACAAAAACTTAAGAGAGAATCATATAAAGAGATACTTTTTCATTAGGCCTAGCACATATAAATTTACACAATTACTGGAAAATTCTAATGTTCAAACTCTAAATAACCTTGCCATCTTTTGTATCAAGGCTTTTGAACAGAGACGTGAGGCTCTTAATTCTAACAACTAAATTCTAACAACTAGATACTGCAATAGTTAACCCCTTTACAATGCAATCCTGAATTTTAAATATCAAATATAAAAGTGTTTTTTTTTTGTTTTTTTTTTGTTAACACTGTGGGAAAGGGAGAAGATTCTGCATAGTTAGCAGTTATTTCTCCCTTATCTACACTGTTTTCTACCATATTAAAGATGGATATCGCCGTCTGAAATGTTTTCAGTTTGTTCGAGAGGGAAAAAAAAAAGGTTTTTGTCGCTGGTTGGGAAAGGGAGAAGATTCTGCATGGTTAGCAGTTATTTCTCCCTTATCTACACTGTTTTCTACCATATTAAAGATGGATATCGCCGTCTGAAATGTTTTCAGTTTGTTCGAGAGAAAAAAAAGTTTTTGTCGCTGGTTGCACATTGTATACATGTACATTTTTTTTCCTTCTGCTTCCAATAATTAGGGATAATTAGGATCAGACTGCGTGGTTTTGTGTGGTCGGTTACTGATCGTCCTTCTGAACGGTAGCTATGAAGGGTTATTATTCTCTAATCCTTTGCCAAACAATCCCTGGATTTTACGAACCTGAGAGAGAAGCCTTTTGAATGCATTGTGGTAACAGGAGAAAATGCTGATAACAAGATTTTTCTCTTTTTCCCACAATGTTTTCTACCCTGCTGGAAACAAATTTCAATTTTAGTGTTATGTTTATTTTGTTGTCTGCTAGTGCTTTAAATATAGACCAGTCTATAACTATGTCGTTTGGTAAAGGGTTTAACATCGCTTTCGCTTTAGTTGACTACATCCAGTTTTCATTTCGCTTTTCGTGATCTTGTCCATTGAGAGTTTTCGTATCTATTATGTTTCGATGTTTTTTTTAACCCTTTACGATTTTTTCCTTATATACTGAACCATTTATAAGCTTTCGATATTTCGATTTATAATACATGTACATTTAATGTATTAATAAATGTGTTAGTATGTATCGTTTTTTTTTCCCATTCTGTGTATTTTTTTTTTTTTCACAAAAATATCAGTATTATACCATTATTATTGTTATTATTATTATCATCATTATTATTATCATTATGTGAAATGTAAATATCTAGCATATTCATCCTTCGAATCTGTTACCTGCTTTTATCCCCTTTTATATATTTATAGGGATGATGAATAACAAATGACACTACAGCATGTATCTTGCAATCTTTTTTCAGCTTAGTCGAAATTAAAAAAAAAAACCTGCGATTATTCTCTGATGCTATTACTTCTTTCCGAGACAGGTCTAAAATTAATGCAATCAGTAAGAAAAATATTGTTTCAACATTCGAATACCCATAACGTTTTCGGTGTGCATAGATTAAGATGAACTACACTAAGCTGTTTGTTGATCTTGATCTATACAGACTGATCATTGTGACAAAAGCATATTACTGCACCAAAGCGTGATTTCCGCAAATGTAATGTACTGTGTCTTTTTTTATTTTATTCAATGTCAGCTATTGTTACATGTATGTACATGATATTCATATATTTATATTAGCTTTGTAATGACGATGAACTTAGTTCAAGTCATTGGAAATAAACTTCTGTTCTGTTCTGTTCATGTTAAAAAAAGGAAAACCTTGAAAAGGAGAAAATGATGATTACCAGTATTTCCTCCTTTTCCTACAATATTTCCAACCCTGTGAAGGAAAAACGTCAATACGTGATTTACATTTGATTTGTCATCAGAATTTGCTTTCAGTTTGGACAAGTCCAAAATTTTGTTGTCTGTAGAGTGTCCCTGAAGTATGTAGATAATCAGTATGTATCAAGATTTGCTCTATACAAGATAACATAATTTTTAGACAAATCTATCTTGGAAATTTTACAGGCAACAAGTGAATATGGCTCAAAAACCTGAGGTAGAAAGTTTTTGGGGAAAAAAAAAGATGGGAAATGCATATTCAAGCAAATTCTCCTATGTACACCATTTTTAGATGCTTTCTTTCTCTGGGTCTTTAAAAAGATAAATACCGGTAATCTAGTAGAAAATGAAATCTGTTTACAGGGTAAAGATCTGAGTTTGACAGATTCCTGCTGTATTTCCTGTCTCTTTTCCTGGTGTCCCTATCTGCTTTGGTACTTTCATTCCTGCTGAGTGCCTTCATTAGAATATTTTCTGTTGCCAACCTGCCTATTGCCATGTGCTATGTCATCATGATGGTGAGTGAGAGGTTTATCTTTCCTATTTTTTATATTCTAGATAACATGAATGTATATTTTTCCTAAAAATTCAGGCCAAATAAACCGAATAGACATTTTCAGTGGAAATAAAACCCATATAATTGTAATTTCAGTCCTTTCTGTCCCAGACTGTCTCTGCAGGGTAGATCAAAGATCGGACTGGATTGTTTTTATATCTTATCTTGATCCATACTTAATGCAAAAGTAACTGTAGTTGTGAAAGGTGATTAACTCTTTACCAAAGGACAAAATTTTGGACTGGTCCAAATTGAAAGCATTTGAAAATGACAAAGTAAACATGAATCAAAAATTGAGTTTGACTTTGGATGGGTTGAAAACATGGTGGGAAAAGGAGAAAATGCTGTTTACCAGCATTTTTTCCTTTTCCCACAACGTTTTCAAAAGCTTTCCTTAACAGGGTTGATAAAAGTCTGAATTGTGTGGTAAAGAGTTAAGACAATTATTCTAACAAATTAGACTGAATACATGGCCTCTAGAGTGTATACAAGCTTTTCTGTACTATTTCAGTTGCTTACTTTTTAGCCAAACATAGCCTATTTTCAAACTCGTGCAGATATCATCAAGATAAATACTCTGACTACTTTGCATAAGTAATGGAAAGAAAATGTGCAGATGCATTATACCAAGCGTCAGTAATTACATTGTTTTAGATCCATAAGATCCAATTAGCATGAGAATTGGCTGAAACAATAGGAGAAATGGTCCTTAGGGAAGCAGAAAATGCACAAAAAGCAAAAAGTTTCTACCCATGTGAGCTTTAAAGAACTGCGCAAGTTGACATAGGTTGAAACTCTTTGCAGATGCATTAAACTCCATTATTCCCTTTAGTGATGGTATTTCCATTGTCCATGTCTTTGTTTATATATGCAGATTTTATGCCTAGTCAGTTAGTTCTGTGGGTAGTATAACTGACTCTTGAATTATTAATTGCGGGTTTGTTACATGGTTGACACAAATTTTCTTTACAGCAGTTTTTCACCTGTTATCTCTGCTGCATTTGAGAAAAGTAGTCAGTAGCTTGGAAAGAAAGTTATGTCAGCACTAGTGTGAGAAAACTAGAAACGCATGCATGTGTTGCAAAGGTGCACTGACCGCTATGATATGGCCAAAGCTATTAAAACAAATGTAAAAACATAGTATTTGTACAAATGGTAGACATGAAATTTGTAGCTGGATTTCTGTGGAGTTGTCAAGTATGTTATTGACTTTCAACTGTTTGAATTCTACTCAAAATTTTTGTAGAAGGATTTTTTCCTCAACCGAATTTAAGGTAATTGAAGACAAAAAATCAAATCTAAGTCAAGGGACAATTTCCGTCTTTGATAGGGTTGAAAACTTTGAGGGAAAAACTTTGTTGTTTAAAACTCATTAAACTCAAATACATAGTTTTTTTCCCACATAAAAGATAACAAATTGTATTTAGATTTGTTTGTTCAAGTATGAAGTAGATATCTTCAGTATTTACAGAAATATTACAAAATGTTAAAGTTTTCACAAGACTTTGATTTGGTGATTCAGATGGTGCCAGGACTATGACAATAGCTTGCCTTTTCTGTGAATACATGCCAAGCTGAAAACTCATGCTTGAAAAAGCTGGAAAAGATTGTTGGAGAAGTAGAAAATGCTGGTTATCAGCATTTTATCATTTTCCCCCAATGTTTACCTGAGCTTTCTTTTACTGGGTCATGCCTCTTGATTATGAGGTTTTTTTTACTTAGACTAAATTAAAGGCATCTGAAGGCCAAAAGTCAAATCTAGCATAAACGATTTCAGCCTTTGGTAGGATGGAAAACATTGCAGGAAAAGTAGGAAATGCTGGCCTTGTCCACTTTTCTGAGATTTTTGTGGCAAAAATATTATTGAAAGTCAAATTATGTATCTCTTCTAGACTGAAGAGTATCTGTTGAGTTGTACACGGTGATAGAGATTGAATAGGGCTGACTACTAAGGGTATACTACATAATTTTTTTCTATCAGGACAACCATTATCAAAATGCCATTACTATGGAAGGTGCAATATTGTGGTGCATTATAATTTTATCAGAGATTTATTTTCTAGGGTTCTTGATTCAATATTAGAAAGAATGATTATCATTCTGTAAATATTTACCAAAAAACAATTGTGTAATTGATAGAAATAATGGTCTATCTCTCTGTCCAAAAGAATGACACCAAAAACTTGCTTTTTCAGCTTTCAAACGTGAGAGAAAAAATATCTGATGGATTATATTAATACAATAATATTGGTAGGAAAAAAGCTGGTAAGGGTTTGGCTGTAGGGGAGGAGGTGGCCATGAAAAGTACAAATATTAATACAATGACATTAGGCTTGACAAGAAAAGCAAACAACAAAATTAAAAGAAACACACACACACACACACACCCACACACACACACAGATATTAATACAATGATATTTGGTAGGAAAAAAGGTGGTAAGGGTTTGGCTGTAGGGGAGGAGGAGGCCATAATATTCCCTTAATTATGACAAGAAAAGCAAACGACAAAAACTTGAGTACAAACAGTAATACAATGACAGTTGGTGGTGAAAAAAGGTTGTAAGAGTTTGGCTGCAGGGAGGAGGATGAAGCCAATATATCACCCTGAATTATGAAAAGAAAAAACAATTAAACAACAAAATTTAAAATTGAAATAGTAATAGAATGATACTTGGTAGGAAAAACAGGTGGTAAGGGTTTGGCTGTAGGGGAGGAGGAGGTCATATTATTCCCTTAACTGTGATAAAAGCAAACAACAAAAAGTCAAGTACAAATAGTAATAGAGTGATAGTTGGTCGTAAATAAAGGTGGAAAGAGTACGACTGCAGAGAGGGTGAAGAGGCCAATATCACCCTGAATTATGAAAAGAAAAACAATTAAATAACAATATTTAGAATAAAAATGGTAATACAATGATATTTGGTAGGGAAAAAAAGGAGGTAAGGGTTTGGCTGTAGGGGAGGAGGAGGCCATAATATTCCCATAATTATGACAAGAAAAGCAAAGGACAAAAACTTTAGTACAAACAGTAATACAATGACAGTTGGTAGTAAATAAAGGTGGAAAGAGTTCGGCTGCAGGGAGGAGGATGTGGCCAATATTTCACTGAATTATGAAAAGAAAAAACAATTACACAACAAAATTTTAAAAAAAATAAGAATAGTAATACAAATATATTTGGTAGGAAAAAAAGATGGCAAGGGTTTGGCTGTAGGGGAGGAGGAAGCCATAATATTTTTCCTGAATTATGGCAAAAAATAAAAATTTTATATACATATGACATATATTTGATTTTAAGCACTCATCCAGCATGTTATAAATGGTTGGCAGTGTGGAAGAAGGAGGCCATTATATTTCCCTGAATTATGACATGTATTTGATTTTAAGCACTCATCCAACATGTTATAAATGTTTGGCGGTGTGGAAGGAGGAGGAAATGATATTTCCCTGAAGTATGACATGTATTTGATTTTAAGCACTCATCCAACACATTACAGTATAAATGTTTGGCAGTGTGGAAGGAGGAGGCCATTATATTTCCCTGAATTATGACCTGTATTTGATTTTAAGCACTCATCCAACACATTGCAGTATAAATGGTTGTCAGTTTGGAAGGAGGGGGCCATGATTTTTCCCTGAATTATGACCTGTATTTGATTTTAAGCATCCAACACATTACAGTATAGATGGTTGGCAGTATGGAAGGAGGAGGCCAATAGATGTCATTCCAGAACAAGAAAAAAAATGGAGAAATTTGGTTCCCTGTATACCATTCCGTAACCTTGGAAACAAAAAGGCAACACAACAATATTTCATAAATTACAATTTGTAATTTGCCATGATTGTTAACACGCACTTAGGTAACCGAATGAATATTTTTTTTTATACATAGTACATGTACTTCAGCAAAAAATAGTAATATCTTGTATCAGTCTTAATGAAATAGCTGAAAAACAAAAGAAAACATCGGGAATAAAGAAAAAACGTCTAGATTCGTTAGTTATCCAAAGCTTAATGACCACGTTAGTACATAATTATATTCCTTTTCCAGCTTATTCACGTGCTTCATGATTATCTTAGGTTACTCGCATTATACACGAGGGAAAATAATTTTCTCCTAATTCATACCTCAATCTTAGAAAATTATATTTATAGTCAGGGAATACTGGAATTGGCCTGTCTGTCCGTTTGTGTGTCTATCCGTGCGAGTACAAAAAACTAGCAATTACCTGTTTCTGTCAAAGCGCTGGCGGGGTTCTTAAGTCACATTTAGTGACAGCTCAAGTTGTATCATGGACCAACGAACATCTGATCATATGTCTTTCTGGGCAGATATCTTCTAAAGTCCATGCACGGAAATTAATGGAAATTCATATGGAAAAAGGACACTTAATGTACAATCCCATTATGGACCTCTTATATATTTTATCATACTGTTTACATTAAAAAACAATTCTATCATACTGTTTACTTTAAAAAAGACAATAAAAAAACCAGCAAAGGAGAAAAAAAAAAAATCAATAAAATATATACAGAAAATTCTAAAAAGATTGAAATATTTTACATAAAAGAAAAAAAAAATGAAAAAAAAAAGAATAAAAAAAAACAGTAAAAATAGAAACAATTATAGTAAAAATAATAGTCAAAGTGGAAAAAGGAGCAAAAGAAAATGATAGATTTTATAAGGAAAAAAAGTGGAAAAGGATTTACCCAAAAAAAAGTTTTTGTATATTAAAGGTGGCCCTTCAGAGTTTTGGGCGAAAATTTTACAAGCATACAAAATAATCATCCTTATACCCACAAAGCCTTATAATTTTCATTCATTAAACCCCAATAGTGGAAAACCATTTGACAACTAGATAAATTAGAGATTTACTACAGCCCAGGTCGACAGTGAAGGGAAACATGGGTCTAATTTTTACATGAGCACCTTGGTCATTTACATACCTGAAATATACAGACGAAGCCTCAAACATAGCGTCTGAAGAAGACATTATGGAAAATAAGTACACATATGTTATGTTATGGAATTTCAGTGTCAGTAGTCACATGCCACTCACTTAACATTCCCACAATCCTTATTTGATTTTTGACAGGAAATGTAAAAAATAGCTTAAGAATCTACGAAGCGTTTTAAGGGAATACCATCAAAAAATTCTTTTTTCTGTAATTCTATGATTCTTAATTATTGATGATTTGTATTGTTTTCATATAAATGTCAGTGATATGTATATTTTTTAATTTGGTGGGATGTGAAAATTCTAAATACCCACCTTTAAGACATAATAGTTTGTGTGAAGTGACCAGAGAATATTATGAATTTAATGTTACAAAACGTTTGTATTCTTCCATTTTAGCTAGCCATTGCTGTCTATCTGCCTGCCTGTCTGTCCCGCCATCCCTTTGTTCCTCTGTCTGTCCATCTGCTTTCCATAGACACAAATTTGTCCCTTGAAATACTGCGACAGTGACTAGTGTCTTTCTGGGCAGATATCTTCCAAAGTCCATGCACAAAAACTAATGGAAATTCATACACTTGTTTCTTATGATGTCTGCCCAGTTATGTTGTCATTTTGATATTCAATATGGTGCCATAGAAAAAGGGGGCTTCATGTATATTTCCATTGGAAATCAATACCCCTTTAACTCGGAATCCTACATGAACATCCCTGTGGGGTCCCGGGGGTTTTTACTGTCTAGAATAGGACCTTTGCCTTTCTCTATGGCATGTCGTAGAAGGCGACTAAAATTAGAGACAAACGGCTGCTTTCCTAGAAATTGGTAGAATTGCAGTAGACTGGGTAGTTCTTATTCCAAATTATATTTTTTTTTCTCGATGTAAATAGGGTTTGGAATGGGAATCAGTTGGCCTGTAGGACCCTGTGTGGTTTAATCGGGGTATAAGAATAAACCATTGCAGTCCTGTGATCGTCACATCTGCCATTTCATCTGACAGAACAAAAGCATGCATGTCGTAAAAGGCTACAAAAGGGGCATTATTTTGTGTTTTGTCCATTCCTTATTTATCATGTTTGTCTTATGTTGTTGCACATGTATGTTATTTTCACCTCACATTATTGTTTACTAAGTAAATGCGCACACTATGACCCAAGTTGTTGACGGGCCTTAAACGGCTTTTAATTATTCATTCATTACTATATGAACATGATGGTCTGCCATTATCATTCTTTCAGCCTTTTTATTCAACATTATGTCATTGAAAAAGGGGGCTTGATTTATATTTTCATTATGGACAATATTTCTTTAACTAGAGGACAAAATGTTGTGAAATTTCATTTTTATATTGTTTATAATAAGCCACAGACACCAGTTATTTGTCTATTTCATGAACATGTCATGAAAAAATGGAGCTAACTATGATTTCATTATGGACTAAAAATAGTCTGTTTGGCCATCTGTTCACCCTGACCCGTATCTTGTTAAGTCCTTGATGAAAATTTATGAAAATTCATGCAGGTCTTCCATTGTGCAAATCGATGATACTGTTTTATCTTAATGTATATAATGATGTGTCATGGAAAAAAGTGGGATATATATATATATATATCGTACTGCTGGCTATGAAAAAGTCAAAACCAACAAGGTAGAAAAACAACAAAAAAATCAATAAAAATATTAATTTTACAGGAAAGTCCAAAAAGGTTGAAATATTTTACATAAAAAAAAAGAATAAAAAAAAAGGGGAAACAACCGTAAAAAAAGAAACAATAATTGTAAAAATAATAAAGTGTTTTAGAGAAAAAGAAAATGATAGATTTTATGAGGAAAAAAAGTGAAAAGGGATTCACCAAAAAAAATTTTTGTATATTAAGACATAAAAGTTTGTGTGTGTGAAGTAACCTTTCTGGGGAATACTGGAATCGCCCTATCTGTCAGTGTGTGTGTATCCGTCCATGTGTGTACAAAAAACTAGCTATTGCCTGTTTCTGTCGAAGTGCTCGCGGGGTTCTTAAGTCACATTTAGTGACAGCTCTAGTTGTATCATGGACCAATGATCATCTGATCATATGTCTTTCTGGGCAGATATCTTCCAAAGTCCATGCACAAAAATTAATGGAAATTTATACACTGGTTCTTTATGATGTCTGCCCAGTTATTTTGCTGTTTTGATATTCAATATGGTGTCATAGAAAAAAGGGGCTTCATGTATTCTTCCATTAGCGATCAGTACCCCTTTAACTCCGAATCCTACATGAACATTCATTTATGAAAATTCATACGGTTTCGTATGATGGTACTCCAATATTGTTATTTCAGCCTTTTTCATTAAATGTTATGTCATATTAAAAGTGTGTTTGAAGTATACTTTCATTATGGATAATATTTCTTTCACTAGAGGACAAAATGTTGTGAAATTCCATTTTTATGTTGTTTATTATAAGCCAAAGACAACAGTTACTTGTTTTTATATTTCATGAAATGCCACGTCATGAAAAAAGGGGGCTAAATGAATGATTTCATTATGGACCAAAAATAGTCTGTTTGCCCATCAATCCACCCCAACCCATATCTTGTAAAGTCCCGGACAAAGATTTATGAAACTTTATGCAGGTCTTCCATTGACTTGATTGTTGATGGAAAAAGGGGGTTTAATGTATATTTTCTTTGTTTTCAGTTAATGAAATGCCCTTTTATTGAAAAAGGAGACTTAATGTACAACCCCATTATGGACCTTTTATAGATTCCATAATATTGTTAACTATAAAAAAAGACAAAAAAAATGCAAAGGAGAAAACAAAAACAAAAAAAAAATTAATAAAATATGTACAAAAAATTCGAAAAAAGATTGAAAAAAAATGCAAAGGAGAAAACAAAAACAAAAAAAAATTAATAAAAAAAAATGTACAGAAAATTCGAAAAAAGATTGAAAAAAAATGCAAAGGAGAAAACAAAAACAAACAAAAAAAAATTAATAAAAAAAAATGTACAGAAAATTCGAAAAAAGATTGAAATATTTTACATAAAAGAAAAAAAAAAATGAAAAAAAAAAAAGAACATTAAAAATAGAAACAATAATAGTAAAAAATAATAATCATAGTGGAAAAAAAAGAAATAGAAAATGATAGGGAAAAAAGTGGAAAAGAATTTTCCAAAAAAGATGTTTGTATATTAAGACACAATTGTTTGTGAGAAGTGACGAGTGAATATTATGAATTTAATGTTACAAAATGTTTGAGCAAGCCATTGCTGTGTCTCTGTGTCTACCTGCCTGTCTGTCCCGCAGTCTGTCTACCACTCGCCAAAGAAATCTTTGTTAACCATAATTGCCTATGTATGATAAAGGTGAATATGTAAAATAACGTGAGATTATAGTACTTACATGTACAAAAAGAAAAGGTAAAGGGGTAATGAAGTGGAGGGGGGTGGGGTATACTGGAATTGCCATGACTGTCTGTCTGTCTGTCTGTCCGTCCGTGGACACATATTTGCCTTGCAAAGTACTCCGTCAGTTTTTCAGGAACTGAACTCGTGTTTACACAATGTTTTCATATATATGAAGTTGTGCATGTATAATTTTCAGGACCCTTGTGCAATTAGTCAACATGTTTATTAAGTAAGTGTGCCCTAAATGACCTAAGTTGTTGACGGGCCTTAAAACACTGTTCATTCATTCATAGTTTTTATTTCATGAAATGCCACGTCATGAAAAAAGGGGGCTAAATGATTTCATTATGGACCAAAAATAGTCTGTTTGCCCATCCATCCACCCCAACCCGTATCTTGTAAAGTCCCAGAACGAAAATTCATGAAACTTCATGCAGGTCTTCCATTGACTTGATTGTTGATACTGTTTTTTTCTTTGTAATGATGCGTCATGGAAAAAGGGGGTCTAATTTATATTTTCTTTGTTTTCAGTTAATGAAATACCATGTTACTGAAAATGGAGACTTCATGTACAACCCAATTATGGACCCCTTATATATTCTTTCATACTGTTTACTATAAAAAAGACAAAAAAAACCGAAAAAAAATCAATAAAATATTTACAGAAAATTCGAAAAAAGATTGAAATATTTTACAAAGAAGAAAAAAATGAAAAAAAAAAAAAAAATAATCAGAGTGGAAAAAATAGAAAATGATATATTTGATTAGGAAAAAAAGTGGAAAAGAATTTACCAAAAAGGATGTTTGTATGTATATTAAGACATAATAGTTTGTGTGAAGTGACTAGAGAATATTATGAATTTAATGTTACAAAATGTTTGTATTTGTCCTTTTGAGCTAGCCATTGCTCTCTGTGTCTACCTGCCTGTCTGTCCCGCAGTCTGTCTACCACTCGCCAAAGAAAACTTTGTTAACCATAATTACCTATGTATGATAAAGGTGAATATATAAAATAACATGAGATTACGGTGCTTGCATGTACAAAGAGAAAAGGTAAAGGGTTAATGAAGTGGAGGGGGTTGGGAATGCTGGAATTGCCATGACTGTCTGTCTGTCCATCCATGGACACATATTTGCCTGGCAAAATACTCTGTCAGTTTTTCAGGAATTGAACTCGTGTTTACACAAATGTTTTCATATAAATGAAGTTGTGCATGTATAATTTTCATGACCCTTGTGCAATTAGTCGACATGTGTACCATACACTAATTCAATCCCCAAACACTTTTTTTTCTTGATTCCATACAAATTTGCAAACTGGGAGCGATTTTGAGTAACACGGTCCAAACATATATTTGATATTTTGAGTCTTGCTTTGAAAACTGTTATACAGAGTTTGTACATTGGTACATTGAAGTTATATCTACCAACTACCGTAAGGAAATGCAGGAAACAAAGTTTCACCCAGATGAAACATGCAACATCACACTTATATAATATTATACTCTTGTCCTTTTGTAAAGCTATGTCTTCGATGATTAAGGGACTTGATATATATTTTCAATATGGACCAATATCTTTTACCATAACAAAATGGTATGAAACTTCATTTTTATATTATTGATTACAAGTTAAAAACAATAATTATTTATTTAAAATTTCATCAAATACCAGACCATGGAGAAAGGGGGCTAAATGTGTAATTGTACCCCCACAAAATGAATGTTTTCGGAGGTATACTGGAATCAGTGTGTTTGTCTGTCCATGTGTCCATCTGTGTGCAAAGTACTAGCAATTGCCTGTTTCTGTCAAAGCTCTGGTGGGGTTATTAAGTAACATTTAGTGACAGCTCTAGTTGTATCTTGGACAAATGAACATCTGTTTGTATGTCCTTCTGGACAGATATCTTCCAAAGTCCATGCACAAAACCTATTCATACACTTGTTCCTTATGATGTCTGCCCAGTTATGTTGTCATTTTGATATTCAATATGGTGCCATAGAAAAAGAGGGCTTCATGTATATTTCCATTAGGGATCGATACCCCTTTAACTTGGAATCCTACATGAACAACCCCGTGGGGTCCCGGGCGTTTTTACTGTCTAGAATAGGACCTTGGCCTTTCTCTATGGCATGTTGTAGAAGGCGACTAAAATTAGAGACAAACAGCTGCTTTCCTAGTAATTTGTAGGATTGCAGCAGGCTGGGTAGTTCTTGTTCCAAATCATATATTTTTTGTTCTCGATGGTTTTGGAATGGGAATCAGTTGGCCTGTGGGACCCCGTGTGGTTTAATCAGGGTATAAGAATAAACCACTGCAGTCCTGCGATCATCGCATCTGCCATTACATCTGGCGAAACAAAAGTGAAAGCTTGCATGTCGTAAAAGGCGACAAAAGGGGCATCATTTTGTTTTTCGTCCATTCCTCATTTATAATGTTTGTCTTATGTTGTTACACATGTATGTTATTTTCACCTCGCATTATTGTTTACTAAAAAATTGCACCCAATATGACATAAGTTGTTGACAGGCCTTAAAACACTATGCATTCATTCATAGTTTTTATTTCATGAAATGCCACGCCATGAAAAAAGGGGGCTAAATGAATGATTTCGTTATGGACCAAAAATAGTCTGTGCCCATCCATCCACCCCAACCCATATCTTGTAAAGTCCCGGACAGAGATTTATGAAACTTCATGCAGGTCTTCCATGGACTTGATTGTTGATACTGTTTTATCTATATAATGATGTGTCATGGAAAAAGGGGGTTTAATGTATATTTTCTTTGTTTTCAGTTAATGAAATGCCCTTTTATTGAAAAAGGAGACTTAATGTACAACCCCATTATGGACCTTTTATAGATTCCATAATATTGTTAACTATAAAAAATAGACAAAAAAAAAAAAAAAATGCAAAGGAGAAAACAAAAAGAAAAAAAAATCAATAAAATATATACAGAAAATTCGAAAAAAGATTGAAATATTTTACATTAAAAGAAAAAAAAAAAACTAAAAATAGAAACAATAATAGTAAAAAAAGAATAATAATCATAGTGGAAAAAATAGAAATAGAAAATGATAGGGAAAAAAGTGGAAAAGAATTTTCCAAAAAAGATGTTTGTATATTAACCCATTACCACACAATCCCTACTTTTGACGCCCCTGAGAAAGAAGCCTTCTGAAAACACTGTTGGAAAAGGAGAAAATGCTGGTAACCAGCATTTTCTCCTTTTCCCACAGAGTTTTCTATCCTTTCCAGAACAAATTTCAACTTTTCAGTCACCTTTATTTTGTCGTCTGCAAATGCTTTCAATTTGAACCAGTCTAAATTTTTCTCGTGTGGTAATGGGTTAAGACACAATAGTTTGTGTGAAGTGACAAGTGAATATTATGAATTTAATGTTACAAAATGTTTGTATTCATCCTTTTGAGCTAGCCATTGCTCTCTGTGTCTACCTGCCTGTCTGTCCTGCAGTCTGTCTACCACTCGCCAAAGAAATCTTTGTTAACCATAATTGCCTATGTATGATAAAGGTGAATATGTAAAATAACGTGAGATTACAGTGCTTGCATGTACAAAGAGAAAAGGTAAAGGGGTAATGAAGTAGAGGGGGGTGGGGTATACTGGAATTACCATGACTGTCTGTCTGTCTGTCTGTCCATCCGTGGACACATATTTGCCTTGCAAAGTACTCCGTCAGTTTTTCAGGAACTGAACTCGTGTTTACACAATGTTTTCACATATGTGAAGTTGTGCATGTATAATTTTCATGACCCCTGTGCAATTAGTCAACATGTTTATTAAGTAAGTGTGCCCTAAATGACCTAAGTTGTTGACGGGCCTTAAAACACTATTCATTCATTCATAGTTTTTATTTCATGAAATGCCACGTCATGAAAAAAGGGGACTAAATGATTTCATTATGGACCAAAAATAGTCTGTTTGCCCATCCATCCACCCCAACCCATATCTTGTAAAGTCCCAGAACGAAAATTCATGAAACTTCATGCAGGTCTTCCATTGACTTGATTGTTGATACTGTTTTTTTCTATGTAATGATGCATCATGGAAAAAGGGGGTCTAATGTATATTTTCTTTGTTTTCAGTTAATGAAATGCCATGTTACTGAAAAAGGAGACTTCATGTACAACCCAATTATGGACCCCTTATATATTCTTTCATACTGTTTACTATAAAAAAGACAAAAAAAACAAAAAAAAATCAATAAAATATTTACAGAAAATTCGAAAAAAGATTGAAATATTTTACAAAGAAGAAAAAAATGAAAAAAAAAAAAACTGTACAAATGTACAAAGAGAAAAGGTAAAGGGTTAATGAAGTGGAGGGGGGTGGGGAATACTGGAATTGCCATGACTGTCTGTCTGTCCGTCTGTGGACACATATTTGCCTGGCAAAATATTCTGTCAGTTTTTCAGGAACTGAACTCGTGTTTACACAATGTTTTCATATAAATGAAGTTGTGCATGTATAATTTTCATGACCCTTGTGCAATTAGTCGACATGTGTACCGTACACTAATCCAATCCCCCAACACATTTTTTTCTTGATTCCATACAAATTTGCAGACTGGGAGCGATTTTGAGTAACACGGTCAAAACATATATTTGATATTTTGAGTCTTGCTTTGAAAACTGTTATACAGAGTTTGTACATTGGTACATTGAAGTTATATCTACCAACTACCATAAGGAAATGCAGGAAACAAAGTTTCACCCAGATTAAGCATGCAACATCACACTTATATAATATTATACTCTTGTCCTTATATAAAGCTATGTCTTCGATGATTAAGGGACTTGATATATATTTTCAATTTGGACCAATATCTTTTACCATAACAAAATGGTATGAAACTTCATTTTTATATTGTTGATTACAAGTCAAAAACAATTATTATTTATTTAAAATTTCATCAAATACCAGACCATGGAGAAAGGGGGCTAAATGTGTAATTGTACCCCCACAAAATGAATGTTTTCGGAGGTATACTGGAATCAGTGTTTGTCCGTCCAGGTGTCCATCTGTGTGCAAAGTACTAGCAATTGCCTGTTTCTGTCAAAGCTCTGGTGGGGTTATTAAGTAACATTTAGTGACAGCTCTAGTTGTATCTTGGACAAATGAACATCTGTTTGTATGTCCTTCTGGACAGATATCTTCCAAAGTCCATGCACAAAACCTATTCATACACTTGTTCCTTATGATGTCTGCCCAGTTATGTTGTCATTTTGATATTCAATATGGTGCCATAGAAAAAGAGGGCTTCATGTATATTTCCATTAGGGATCGATACCCCTTTAACTTGGAATCCTACATGAACAACCCCGTGGGGTCCCGGGCGTTTTTACTGTCTAGAATAGGACCTTGGCCTTTCTCTATGGCATGTCGTAGAAGGCGACTAAAATTAGAGACAAACAGCTGCTTTACTAGTAATTCGTAGAATTGCAGCAGGCTGGGTAGTTCTTATTCCAAATCATATATTTTTTGTTCTCGATGGTTTTGGAATGGGAATCAGTTGGCCTGTGGGACCCCGTGTGGTTTAATCAGGGTATAAGAATAAACCACTGCAGTCCTGCGATCATCGCATCTGCCATTTCATATGGCGAAACAAAAGTGAAAGCTTGCATGTCGTAAAAGATGACAAAAGGGGCATCATTTTGTTTTTCGTCCATTCCTCATTTATCATGTTTGTCTTATGTTGTTACACATGTATGTTATTTTCACCTCGCATTATTGTTTACTAAGTAATTGCACCCAATATGACCTAAGTTGTTGACGGGCCTTAAAACACTATTCATTTATTCATAGTTTTTATTTCATGAAATGCCACGTTATGAAAAAAGGGGCCTAAATGATTTCATTATGGACCAAAAATAGTCTGTTTGCCCATCCATCCACCCCAACCCATATCTTGTAAAGTCCAGGAACGAAAATTTATGAAACTTCATGCAGGTCTTCCATTGACTTGATTGTTGATACTGTTTTATCTATGTAATGATGCATCATGGAAAAAGGGGGTCTAATTTATATTTTCTTTGTTTTCATTAAATGAAATGCCATGTTTTTGAAAAAGGAGACTTCATGTACAACCCTATTATGGACCTCTTATATATTCTATCATACTGTTTACTATAAAAAAGACAAAAAAAAAAATAGCAAAGGAGAAAACAAAAACAAAAAAAAGATCAATAAAATATTGACAGATAATTTGAAAACAGATTGAAATATTTTACATAAAAGAAAAAAAATGAAAAAAAAAAAAAGAAAAACAACAGTAACAGTAAAGAATAATAATCATAGTGGAAAAAATAGAAAATGATATATTTGATAAGGAAAAAAAGTGGAAAAGAATTTACTGAAAAAGATGTTTGTATATCAAGACAATAGTTTGTGTGAAGTGACTAGAGAGTATTATGAATTTAATGTTACAAAATGTTTGTATTTGACCTTTTGAGCTAGCCATTGCTCTCTGTGTCTACCTGCCTGTCTGTCCCGCAGTCTGTCTACCACTCGCCAAAGAAAACTTTGTTAACCATAATTGCCTATGTATGATAAAGGTGAATATGTAAAATAACGTGAGATTACAGTGCTTGCATGTACAAAGAGAAAAGGTAAAGGGTTAATGAAGTGGAGGGGGGTGGGGTATACTGGAATTGCCATGACTGTCTGTCCATCCATGGACACATATTTGCCTGGCAAAATACTCTGTCAGTTTTTCAGGAACTGAACTCGTGTTTACACAATGTTTTCATATATATGAAGTTGTGCATTACAATTTTCATGACCCTTGTGCAATTAGTCGACATGTGTACCGTACATGAATCCATTCCCCCAACACTTTTTTTTTCTTAATTGCATACAAATTTGCAGACTGGGGGCGATTTTGAGTAACACGGTCAAAACATATATTTGATATTTTGAGTCTTGCTTTGAAAACTGTTATACAGAGTTTGTACATTGAAGTTATATCTACCAACTACCATAAGGAAATGCAGGAAACAAACTTTCACCCAGATAAAGCATGCAACATCACACTTATATAATATTATACTCTTGTCCTTTTGTAAAGCTATGTCTTCGATGATTAAGGGACTTGATATATATTTTCAATATAGACCAATATCTTTTACCATAACAAAATGATATGAAACTTCATTTTTATATTGTTGATCACAAGTCAAAAACAATTATTATTAGTTTGTATTTCATCAAATACCAGACCATGGAGAAAGGGGGCTAAATGTGTAATTGTACCCCCACAAAATGAATGTTTTCGGAGGTATACTGGAATCAGTTTGTTTGTCCATCCGTGTGTCCATCTGTGTGCAAAATACTAGCAATTGCCTATTTCTGTCAAAGCACTGGTGGGGTTATTAAGTTACATTTAGTGACAGCTCTAGTTGTATCTTGGACAAATGAACATCTGATTGTATGTCTTTCTGAACAGATATCTTCCAAAGTTCATGCACAAATACTATTCATACACTTGGTCTTTATGATGTCTGCCCAGTTATGTTGTCATTTTGATATTCAATATGGTGCCATAGAAAAAGGGGCTTCATGTACATTTCCATTAGGGATCAATACCCCTTTAACTCGGAATCCTACATGAACATCCCCGTGGGGTCCCGGGGTTTTTTACTGCATAGAATAGGACCTTGGCCTTTCTCTATGGCATGTCGTAGAAGGCGACTAAAATTAGAGACAAACAGCTGCTTTCCTAGTAATTCGTAGGATTTCAGCAGGCTGGGTAGTTCTTATTCCAAATAATTTTTTTTTTCTCGATGTAAATAGGGTTTGGAATGGGAATCAGTTGGCCTGTGGGACCCTGTGTGGTTTAATCGGGGGTATAAGAATAACCCTAGGCAGTCATGTGATCGCCACATCTGCCATTTCATCTTGCGGTTCAAAAGTGACAGCATGCATGTCGTAAAAGGCTACAAAAGGGGCATCATTTTGTGTTTCGTCCATTCCTCATTTATCATGTTTGTCTTATGTTGTTGCACATGTATGTTATTTTCACCTCGCATAATTGTTTACTAAGTAAGTGCACCTAATATTACCTAAGTTGTCGATGGGCCTTAAAAGGCTATTCATTATTCATTAATTTCTACATGAACATGATGGTTTGCCTTTATCGCCAACTACCATAAGGAAATGCAGGAAACAAAGTTTCACCCAGATAAAGCATACAACATCACACTTATATAATATTATACTCTCGTCCTTTTGGAAAGCTGTGTCTTTAATGATTAAGGGACTTGATAAATATTTCCAACATGGACCAATATCTTTTACCATAACAAAATGGTATGAAAATTCATTTTTATATTGTTGATCACAAGTCAAAAACAATTATTATTTATTTATATTTCATCAAATACCAGACCATGGAGAAAGGGGGCTAAATGTGTAATTCTACCCCCACAAAATGAATGTTTTCGGGGGTACACTAGAATCAGTGTGTTTGTCTGTCCGTGTGTCCATCTGTGTGCAAAATACTAGCAATTGCCTATTTCTGTCAAAGCACTGGTGGGGTTATTAAGTAACATTTAGTGAGAGCTCTAGCTTTATCTTGGACAAATGAACATTATCTTGGGCATGTGGTAGAAGCCGACTAAAATAAGAGACAAACAGCTGTTTTCCTAGTAATTCGTAGGATTTCAGCAGGCTGGGTAGTTCTCATTCCAATCATTTTTTTTTTTTCTCAATGTAAATAGGTTTTGGAATGGGAATCAGTTGGCCTGTGGGACCCCGTGTGGTTTAATCGGGGGTATAAGAATAAACCACTGCAGTCCCGCGATCGTCACATCTGCCATTTCATCTGGCGGAACAAAAGTGACAGCGTGCATGTCGTAAAAGGCGACTAAAGGGGCATCATTTTGTGTTTCGTCCATTCCTCATTTATCATGTTTGTCTTATGTTGTTGCACATGTATGTTATTTTCACCTCGCATTATTGTTTACTAAGTAAGTGCGGCCAATATGACTTAAGTTGTTGATGGGCCTTAAAAGGCTATTCATTATTCATTCATTTCTACATGAACATGATGGTTTGCCATTATTATTCTTTAAGCCTTTTTCATTAAACATTATGTCATGGAAAATGTCTTTCTGGGCAGATATCTTCCAATTCCATGCACAAAAATTAATGGAAATTCATACACTGGTTCCTTATGATGTCTGGCCAATTATTTTGCTGTTTTGGTATTCAATATGGTGTCAGAGAAAAAGGGGACTTCAT
The DNA here is from genome assembly GCA_943736015.1 of Tridacna crocea. Classification (NCBI taxonomy): domain Eukaryota; kingdom Metazoa; phylum Mollusca; class Bivalvia; order Cardiida; family Cardiidae; genus Tridacna; species Tridacna crocea. The sequence goes on from OX031067.1 coordinate 16,125,605, forward strand.
GTATTCTTCCAATAGCGATCAGTACCCCTTTAACTCGGAATCCTACATATTTCATTTTTATGTTGTTTATCATAAGCCACAGACAACAGTTATTTGTTTTTATTTAATGAAATGCCACGTCATGAAAAAAGGGGGCTAAATGAATGATTTCATTATGGACCAAAAATAGTCTGTTTGCCCATCCATCCACCCCAACCCATATCTTGTAAAGTCCTCGACGAAATTTTATGAAACTTCATGCAGGTCTTCCATTGACTTGATTGTTGATACTGTTTTATCTATATAATGATGTGTCATGGAAAAAGGTGGTTAATGTGTATTGTGTATTTTCTGTTTTCATTTAATGAAATGCCCTTTTATTGAAAAAAGAGACTTAATGTACAACCTCATTATGGACCTCTTATATATTCTATCATACTGTTTACTATAAAAAAGACACAAATAAAAAATGCAAAGGAGAAAACAAAAACAAAAAAATCAATAAAATCTTTACAGAAAATTCGAAAAAAGATTGAAATATTTTACATAAAAGAAAAAAAATGAAAAAAAAAAAAGAAAAAAAAAAAACCAGTAAAAATAGAAACAATAAAAGTAAAAAATAATGATCATAGTGGAAAAAATAGAAATAGAAAATGATATATTTGATAAGGAAAAAAAGTGGAAAAGAATTTACCAAAAAAGATGTTTGTATATTAAGACATAATAGTTTGTGTGAAGTGACTAGAGAATATTATGAATTTAATGTTACAAAATGTTTGTATTCGTCCTTTTGAGCTAGCCATTGCTCTCTGTGTCTACCTGCCTGTCTGTCCCGCAGTCTGTCTACCACTAGCCAAAGAAAACTTTACCAATGCTAATGTGTATGTTTCATTGCTAGAACTACAAATTTTTATAGGAAGTGATATTCATAATTTGAGAATAGGTGGTCCGCAGCAAGGTTTTAGATGTATGTTTGTTACTTCATAAAAACCATGTGTTGTTACACCTAAGGAGCTACATTACCATGTTGCAGACAGTGTACAAGGGCTGTCCATTGAATCATGGACACTTGATATAAAAAGATTTCTTTATGTCTAATTGCAATAATTTTATAAGTATATGTATTATAAAGAAGCGATGTGCTATATTTTAGAGCATTGATGTGCTATATTTTGGAGCAGTAATGTAATATTTGTAAAGGACATAAGCTTTCTGTTACATGCAGTTGTTAATTTCAAAATGTGAGCTGGTTGGCATTTGTGATGTATTTCAAAATTTTTTAAGTTAATGGCTTTTCAACCTAGCTCTTTACCACTCAATGCCTACTGTTTACGACCCTGAGAAAGAAAGCCTTAGAAAACATTCTGGGAAAAGGAAAAATGCTGGTAACCAGCATTTTCTCCTTTTCCCACAATGTTTTCTACCCTTTCCAAATCAAATTTCAAAATTAGATTCAGAATTATTTTTTTCATCTGCAAATACTTTCAATCTGGACTGGTCCAAAATTTTGTCATTTGGTAAGGAGCCAGTGATGTTTTCAGCAAATAGTAATCTTAGTTTAACAAAGTGATGAATAGAATATCTTTCAAATGTATCCCTCAGTTTGATTGTTACTTCTATTGTCTATGATTTAATGGGACAGCCCTCGTAGATCAAGATCAGGCTGCACAGGGATGCAGATCGAACTTTGATGTACACTTTGATATTTTGTGAGGTGTTCAGGTGAGAGTAGCCTTGAAACTGCTTTAATTATACCTTTTCTACCAATAAACTCACCTGAGCATGAAGTGCTTCATGTGAGCCATTGTGATTGCTTATTGTCCAACCACAATTCTAAAAACTCCCATAGACACTGGTGGATGAAAGAAAATTGACTTTAATATCCAAACTCCTCTGGACATATCTATCAAAAGTTGATTCAAAATTATTTTAACAATGTGAACAATTTACTACTTGTGTTGTTGGCATCTGTGTTGGAGGCAGCATTTACATTTACATTTATTTTTACATTTACGATTTTTAAGAGCTTATACTTTCTAAACCATATGGATTGGTTTGTATTTGTTACGATGATAGATATACTGGTAGGTTCAAAGTTTCTGTCAGCAGTGCAACACACATGACCTGAAAGTCCAGGATGTAGACTTTATTACTGTACATCAAAGTTACACTTTCTGTAAGTTTTTTAAGACCTCATATTTTCCAAACTGAATGATGGATTAGGTTCAAATATGGCTTGATAACAGATACAGGTCCAAAGTTTAATTGAGCTATTCCCTGACCATGCCCATACTCGCTATCTTAATGTCAAGGTCACCACTTTTGACATTTTAAATTCAATCATTCCTTGTGTTTATTTTTGTCACACCCATTTGTTAACTTTGTACATTTTTGGTAGTTCTGTACAGGTCTTCAAATGCTAATCATTCCCAACTGACTTTTGAAATTTCATATTGGTCGTTAAAAGTTTTGCTTTAAAATTTTTGAAGAACCCACATCTGCAAAACTGTATGATGACTTCGGTTCATATTTGTGATAGAGGTCGTAAGTTTCTTTCAACAATATACGCCGCTAGTTTCTTTCAGTAATATACTCCTCTAGGTCATGGACAATTTTGAAATTTCATATTTAGTTGTTCTGGAGCATTTATTTTCTCAAATTCAGATGCTTGTTTCATATTTAGTTTGGTGATGGATATTCTTATTGCCCTTGCTATTGAGTTAATCTTGGGTTTTCTATCCTATGCTGGAACCCTGTAGCTGTTTCAGGGTACTGCCCCCCTTCCCCCTCCCATGACAAATTAACTCATACAGGCAAACTGAGCTGTTTGATGAAAGTTCTTGTTTGTGGGTTTCTATGTTCCATGCTACATAAGTATCAAAAACTTTGAAGGTTTTCTTTTTGAGGACCACAAGACCTGGAATGTTGATACTTGATATTTAGCATGATAGGGATAGTTGTTAGTCAAAGTTCTTCATTATCTGTCCGTGGTGTAAAATAATGTCCTCTCATATTGGTCACAGGTTGATCATGGAGTAAGAAGAGGAAAATGGTAGAAAAAAATATTGCTTGATACCCATCAGCATAGAATGTTGATATTTGGTATGTGTCTACTACATAAGTTGATCCATTCTCAAGTTGTTCAGAATGTACCCAAAGATATTACAGATTGTCCTGTCCCAGGGGTCTTATGTTTTACATCATGTTCTGTTGGAAGAACTTCAAAATTCTTCCTTTGGTCCTGTAGTTTTTAACATTCTATGAGTTGTGTCTGTGAAACTTCTCTCTGATATCGATCTTTAGATGTAGATGATGAGCACACCTTCATTGACGTAAAACATTGTCATGTTCACAGTTACTATAGACAGGAAGAGTGAAACCTACAGTTACTTCAACACTCTTTGAGCTGTGTTTGTGGAATTTCATTTGGCAATAGGTTTTAGCAGGTAGATTACATTATCTCCTGCTAGATGGCATTCTATAAATACTCATCTATCTGATATGGGCATCCTGGGTACAGAACCGAACCACTTTCCTACGCGACAACCATTACTTTGAATTTAAAACAAAAAAAGATTTACCCAATAAAACGCTACCTCGTGCAATTCACTCAACTATGGTCACCAGTTTAGAGAAATCTGTTGCTAAAGCAGGCCTCATTTCTCCTCAAATGTATTGATACGTAAAAGCTATTTTCAACATTGCTACTTTATACAGCGTAATATTACAGTCAGCCCGCTTTCGGGGCTAGTAGTGATGCGTCGTATAAGACAGTCGAATCTTCGAAGAATATGACATGCGCAGACAATAAGGTAGATTATAACAGTACTATTCATTAACAGCACATTTTGCTATTACTTAACTCATTACCAAACAGGATAAATATAGGCTGGTCCAAATTGAAAGCATTTGCATAGGACAAAATAAATGTGACTGAAAAATTGAAATTTGGTTTGGGATGGGTAGAAAACATTGTGGAAAAGGAGAAAATGCCGGTCACCAGCATTTTCTCCTTTTCCCACAATGTTTTCTAAAGGCTTTTATCTTAGGGTGGTCAAAAGCAGGGATTGTGTGGTAATGGGTTAAGAAAGATAGAAAAATCAAAATTCAAACTCTGAGCTATTACCTTTTGTCATGCAGTTTTAGCTCTTTTTTAACTAGCTAGGTGAGCGATATATGACTGTCATGAATTCCTTCCTCAATTTGTCATTTTATCTATATGGCAGGCACTTAAACCTTTCTCAGGTGAAAGAAGTCTTCTATTGGGGCCAAAACAGAGATACACCTTGGTGATTTGTAACTAAACTGAATCATCTCTAGGGGCACAGTCTGTTTTGATCACCTGTGAATGCCAGCAAGTCAACGGTGTGGCATCCACACACCAGTGTGGTGAGATGGGACGACTCTATCAATCTTTGGAACATCACCGGCAGCAAACCTGCGGTAGTCTGTCACAAACTGGGGCTGAACCTCAATAGCCTTTGGTCAGAACATGCAATCCATCTTCTTGAACTGGGACAAAACCAGGTAACATTGGGTCTATTAGAGTGTTACCCCATTTTTCGGTGAAAATGCCCCTGGTATAATTGCTACACTTCTCCATGAGAAATTCAGACCATTATCTTGACCTTGATTGTGAGAATGGGATTTAATTGGAGACTTGGGATGATCCTCAGTAAAGTAGATTTTTATTTTTTTAGAGTCAAGTACAACTTTTATTTCCTAATGCAGAGCGTAGATTAAGATCAGACTGTACAGAACATGCAGTCACATTTTTGATGTACACTGCCTGACAGTTTGTGAAGTATGATGGTGAAAGAAACCTTGAGGTTGCAATATCTGTGTCTTGTCTATTGGTTTAAGATATCCTTTTCATGGCAGGCATTTTAACACTTTCCATACAATTCAATCATCGAAACTGAAAGTATTTGCAAATAAAAAAAATTCCTTGTGATTCCATATATCAGTTTTGTCTTTCAAAAGGAATAGAAATAAGCAAATAAAATACTGTCTACTCACAATTTTTAGCTCTATTGGTCAAAGGCCAGCCGAGCTTACATCATGGCTTGGTTTCCAAGTCATTCTGTCCATTTATTTGTTAGTCTTTTTCTTGTTTAATCACTGAAGTCAATTTTTATGCTCCCCAAAGGGTGAGCATATAGTGTCCGCTTCATCTGTCCGTCTGTCCATCCTTCCATCCGTCCGTCCGAAGCCATTTCTCCACAACCCCTCAACCAAATTGGATAAAACTTCATATATATGAACTCCTTAGGGTAAAGCGCTGACATGACTTTCCAGGTTTTTCAATTTGACCATGTGTCATGGAAAAAAGGGGGTTAATGCAAAATTGCAATTTTTACTAATGTCTCATTCAGTTTTTGTCAAAATATCATGAAATTTCATGGTTATATTGATTATGGAAATTTTAGCATGTGCCCTTGCTTTTTTTAATCTAGGCATTTTGTAAGTTGACGTTCTGTCATGGAAAAAGAGGGTTCCTTGCAAAATTCCAATTTTTACTAATATCTCATTCAGTTTTGGTCAAAATTTCAATAAACTTCATGATTATACTGTTTTTTTCAAAGTTTCACCACATGCTCTTGTTTCTTTCTCTATGTGTTTTTCAATATGACTCTCTGTCATGGAAAAAGGGGGTTTCTGGTAAAATGCAAAGGAAAAAGAGGCCTTAATGCAAAATTGCAATTTTTACTAATATCTCGTTCAGTTTTCGTCAAAATTTCTTGACACTTCATGGTTGTGTCTTGTTTTACAAGTTTCAACATGTGCCCTTGTTATTTTCAATCTATGAATTATTAATGCGCAAATACCTCTTTCCTGGTTTCTCAATTTGAGGCTGCATCATGGAAAAAGGGGACTTCATGGAAAAAATTGTTTTTCACTAGTATCTCCTACATCGGTGCTCAAAACTTTGTGAAATTAAAATCTGAACTTGTTGGAACGTTGCCCAGGTATCTCTTTTCTGGTTTCTCAGTTTCAGGCTGCGTCACAGAAAAAGGGGGCTTCATGTAAAAAATCATTTTATGTAATATTTACTCCAGGAGTGCTCAAAATTTTAGGTAATTTTGAATTATTATTCAAAAATGCCACAAACCACTCACCCATTATTTTTATTTAAATAATGCAATACTGTCTTACGGGAAAAGGGGGCTTAAAGGGGGCTTTGTCGGCTTATTGTCCTCTTCAAGTTTGTGTTGGCTATCTCTAAGATAGCAGTTGCCTTTTCACTTCAATTTTATTGGGGGGGGGGGGGGGCATGCATGAACAGGTCCACTTATTATAAAAGAAGTGAATTTTTAGCAATTTCATATATTTTATGACGAGCACTTGTTCGGGGAGCATAACCCGTCTCTGACGGCTCTTGATTTTTGTCATATTTTCATAAAAAAATAAATAGTTTCTTGATAACATTCAGGCACGCAAGAAGCAATTCAAGATTGGGGGGCTAACTCATAGTTTTAGGAAAATTTTGTGTTAACTGAAACTCTCCGTGACAAAGGGTAATTTCAATGACCATGACTGTCAAAATTATTGGGGGGGGCTTAGCCCCCCCCAGCCCCCCCTGTTCCTACGGGCCTGCCATTAACAGTCTAAAACCTATTGATTTTGAACAAATGTCCCAATTAGGGAAAAGTTGTCATGAAAAGTTGCAAATTCACAATTCTTGTTGATGGGATGAGATCCACATGTTGTGGCTGGATTTTTGTTAAATCTGCACAGTTGTTTTATATCATCATAAGTTTGAATACTATTGACTTTGAAAATAACCTGATGATAAAAAAGGGTAAATTGGCCATTTGACACAGTTTGCTTTTCTTGTTTCAAAATAAAGTCTGCATTTGTCGTCAGATTTTTGTAAAACTTGCATAGATCAGTTATAATATCAGTAGCTTTAACTCTATTGATTGCGAAAAAAAATTGACAATTAGGAGGGACAAGTAGCCAGTTAAAAGTTTAACATTTGTCTTTCTTGCTTGCACAATTTAAGACTAGTTTGTTGTCAGATTTTCTTCAAACTTGCATAGGTTATTTCTATTATCAACCCAGACCCCATTAGGAAAAGTAGATATTTTGAGTTTCATTTGGGGTCCTGTGTGGCTCAGTGGTAAAGTGCAGGACTCGTAACCTGGAGGTCCCAGGTTCGAGCCTCGCTGGCTCCACTGGCTTTTTTTAACAGGAGTGTCCTTGGGCAAGACACTTCAGAGCCTAGCCTAGTACTGTTGAAACCCAGGAAACATGAATATGTGAACTGTCGTCGTGATATGACTGAAATACTGTTGAAAGTGGCGTAAAACACCATTCAAATAAATAAATAAAGAAAGAGTTTCATTTCTTTTGTACTTCATCAAGTAGGCAATTTTGATCCAATTATTTTTTAACTTGCACAGATTACTAGTCTTGTATAATCATCAAGGGATTTTACACTTTAGAAAGTGAGTTGAAAGTGAAGAAAATCTAGCATCATTTAGGTAAAGCAGTCATTTGATGACTAAGTCTTGTTCATTCAACAAAGTCCACATTGTTGATTCATGTAAAATGCATGAAATCCAGAACTTTTTGTCATGATGAGCAGTAATCTGACAAGTACTGAATCCTTGTCAGATTTCCAAACAAGTGGTTTCAACAAATTCTTCTTTATTTCACTAATTGTTCAGTTCTTCATGCCTACTTGTTATGCTGTATTAGTGGATTCAAGTCCAATTATAGGATTCAAGTCCAATTATAGGCCCCACTGTTTTGTCAGTTTGTTTGTATTTTTCCTTTTAACATCAATGATTGTATGCTAGAAAATACTAGTAATGTACAGCCAGTAGAGCAATTCAGGCCCTAAAGGGTCTCTAGTTTCTTAACTTCCTAACACCAATGATTGTATGTTAGAAAATACTAGTAAGCAAACTTACTGCCAGTAGAGCATTCAGGCCCTCAAGGTTCTCTAGTTTCATTATCTTCCTTACTTCGGATTTTAAAATGAAAAATTATTCTATAAAGGGTTAACTCATAACTCTCAACCAAATGAAAAAAAATAAGACTTGTTCACGGACAAATTGAAACTTTATGGATTTTTATTTGCAATGGTAACCAGCATTTCCTTTTCTCAGTTTTTCAAAGCTTTATTCAATAAGGGATTAAGAGGAAGGAGGTCAAACTTATACCATTATCCCCACATATTTTTTTGACTACTCTGATTTTTATGCTGCCATGGAAATCCATAATAAGCTTGTATCTATTTTACCCGAAATGAAGACATTTTAAATACAGATACATGTAGGCAAATGGAAAAATTACTTACCTAGAAGAGTTTCCTTTTATAATGGTAGAGACTGCCAATGGAAACTTTACTCTGTAGTCAAATGTGATTGCTTGTAGTCAATGCATTTGTCCATTCTTAGATACATAAATTGCCTGTCTTTATAGACACAAATGGGCAAACTGAAAGTAGTGATTTAACTCGGAGGTAAATTATAAAGAGTTATTCTTATTCAGGACAAAACCCAAGATGATTCTGGTGCTGAAATTGAAAAAAAAAACCTTGGCCCAGTTTCACAAAAAACCTAAACTCTTATTTTGCTCTGGTCCATTAACAGACTCACGGCGGGGAATCACGTGACACAACAACGACAACAATGACCGTTATTTGAAAAAAATCCCCAACTTCAGGTAAGAAAATCTTCAATAATTCCGTTAATACATGACCGATTGGAATTTGGTTTGAAGCAGAGAAGGCGGAAGGACTCCAGGGATTTGCTTGATGCGTTAGATTTTTTAAACACACCTGATAAAAAAGTTATTGACGAGCAAACAATTTTTTTTACCCTGGATAATTTGTTTGCTCGTCAATAACATTTTTACCAGGTGTTGTTTAAAAAATCTAACACATCAAGCAAATCCCCGGAGTCCTTCCGCCTTCTCTGCTTCAAACCAAATTCCAATCGGTCACGTATTAATGGAGTTATTGAAGATTTTCTTACCTGAAGTTGGGGATTTTTTTCAAATAACGGTCATTGTTGTTGTTGTTGTGTCATGTGATTCCCCGCCGTGAGACTGGGTGTCTGACTTAAGTTTACTTGGTCATTTCAGTCTAATTCTGTTAAGATTTGCAGTCTTTAGTAACATTCTCCAATCCCAAGTTGACTCAATGTTTCAGACTCAGCTAGTCAAAATAATTGACCGGGTCTTTTTAACAGACTTGATTCCATTATTTTGATGAAATAAGTGAAAAATGTTGTGTCAACTTCTAATGTTTCTAAAGTCCATTGATATGGGGAAAATGGGTCTCAACTGTCAAGTAACAGGCTTAATATAAGCTGGAAATGGGCTCCTTCAACAGAGACTTGAGTTTTTGTGTGAAACGGGGCCCAGTTTCATGCAAAAACTGAGGTCTCTTTTTGCACTCCAATCAGCTAGCTTGTAGGCCAGCTTAGGTTGAGTTTGTTATTTGTCATTTGTCATCATCTTGTTTATATAAAACTTGACAATGTCATGAAAAAATACGAAATGACATTCCATTTTCTTTTTAACACTGCTGAAGTCAAACTAGTGAGTTGTCTTTTCTATTCTAAAATCCAAAGGTTTTTGGTATTATGGACAGAAAAGTTGAAATATACTGTCACCAATGATTGATCAAAGCAATCCAGAAATATTGTTGACCTATTAAGGGGCAGATAATTGTAAAAAGGTAATCCCAGCATGGTTTATTTGTCTCTATTCAATGCAGATAATTGTAGAGAATTCATTACAACAGCTCTTATCTCTCTATTCATAGATTTTTGGGAGGGTTACATTTCCATCAGAATAAGTCATGATTTGTACAGTTACAGTTAGCAAGATATTTTATACAAGCTAGAATAGTACTGGCTAAAGTCCAGGATAATGGCAGATTGACAACTGCCCATAGATGGGGTGAGGATGCTGTCACCAATGACGGATCAAGGCAAGCTAGAAAAGTTGTCGGTCTATTCAGGGGCAGCTGTGTTCAAGTGTACAGTCAATTTTACACATCTGATGTATTTCCTGAAAATGAAGGAATGCAAAATAATGAACAAGGAATTCACCTACAGGGCAGAATTTTTTTACAGACCACGTCAGTGGACTTTTTTCACCTTCTATTCAAAGATGGTGATTTAAATCAATTTAACATTTTGCAGAGATCAGGACTAGACTGCAAAAATTGTGTAAAGACCAGTACTAGGATAGTTATAACTGAAATATTTTTCAGGGGAATTTTTTTCCTGGACCCTGAAAGGTAACAAGCTTGTGTGACAAATCTTGCCTAATTAAAACTGTCCTTACCAGGACTTAAAATGACGTAACTCAAACTCTTCCTTAAATGTATGGATAGAACCCTAGACTCTTACCAGTATTAGAGTAGCTGACATTGGCCCTTGTTATAACCTAATAATCATGGATATAGTTTTCAGTCCTACCAAATTCAAAATACATCTTACATGAAGAGTTTTTCCTGGATCCAAATCAGTTTTAAAGTGGCTGTGACATTAATGTACTAGGTGCTTTGATATCTCTGATATGAGAAAATAAAACTTGAGGGGATTAGTTTTTTTTACAACAATCTGTCCCTGAAAGATCAATAACCATTCCGGTTTGTTTTGATCCAACTTTAGAGGCAGTATATCTCTTTTGTGCTCTGAAACCGAAAATCTTGGACTTTTCACTAGACATACGACTTCCACTATTTTGTCTCCAGTTGAGTAATCAACACTGCGCTTTTTCTTAACGGAATTTCCCTGATGCTAAACAGAGCAAATAAAAAGTTTGGGAAGGTTTTATGAAATTGATAAAAAAAAAATCTACCTTTTTCCTGTTTACAGCATGCTTTTATGACTTTTTAAGACTTTACAAACCCACCTTTCCTCACACATTCAGCTCGGCAAATTTTTTGATGAGAATTCACACCTAATTACTGTTTCAAAGATTATTATGTGGGAAAGCAGCCAGTGGCTTGGAAAGAAGATTGTGTGGAGTACTGGTAAAAGAGATTCCAGGAAAGCATGGATAGATGCTCTGGCTGCAGCAATATAACTGATATAATGTAGAAAAACGGCATCAAATACCACCTGATCATAAGAGTTTAGGTACAAAATTCATTTACCAGTATTATTGCACTTTATTGAAGTTATTTCGAATTTGTGTTTAAGAGATTTAATAGGAGAAAATTCAAGAAGTGAACTGTTTAGCTCTACAGGCCTGAGGCCAGATGAGCCAGTGCCAAGGCAAGTTTCTGTCATCTATCCATCCATCTGTCCATTCATATACAATATATTTGTGATGTAGTTCACATTTGTAGTTTGATCTAAAATTTTTAAAAGTTATGCACATGATTAATGATTAATCAATAGTGTGAAACTCTTTGAACTTTAAGAAAATCCAACAAGTAGGGAAAGTTTGATTTTTACACAATAAGGTGTACATTTTTGTTATAATCAGATATTTCTGCAACTTGCACAGATTATATGTATTAACTCTTTACCAAACAACATGATTTTAGACCCAACCAAATTCAAAGGATTTGTAGAAAGCAATTTGAGCATTGCTCAAATAGTGAAAATTGTCTTTGAAATTGGCACAAAAATGTTGTGAAAATGTTATTTACCTGCATTTTCCCTTTTTTCCTCAATATTTTAAAGCTACTGTATTTGCTGACTGATTCATGTGTACAAAACAATGTCCAAATTATTTGTGGCACTTTTTTTTAATTCTTGATTTCTATTGTATATTACAGTGATTAATAAAGCCCTGTTTAATTTGGACTGATTTCAAAAGATTTGAGGATTTTCCTTGATTAGTGCCCTATTTGTCCCTTGCAAGATCTGTATTAAGCTGTTTTTATTCTACTACTCCGCATTCAGGCCCAGTGCAAACCTGTTTTTTTTTTTTTAATTTGGTATTAGTGACTAATGGATGTTAGAAAAATGACAGAAATTTCCTGGAATATGGTCTGAAGCTGAAGATAATGTAGGAAAATTTAGCATAAATTTAACTGTTTCTATCATTATATTGGTCATTAATTGCTGGTAAAGGAATTTAGGCCCTCACGGACCTGTTGTTCCATTTGTTGAACAGTACATGTATTTTTATGTATAAGTCTCTCTACATGTAAGGCATAACAATACAAGTTTGATCTTCATTTCTTTACCAGTGTACAAGTAATGTAGTAGGAAATTTCTAAAAAGGGGGGGGTATAAGTTTGACCCTTGAAAATGCCTGCCAAATAAGAAAAGGACCATTAAAAGTAAAAAAAAAAAGACATAGATCATGTAATTTCAAGGTTGATTTCATCACAATACCAAACAAAACATCAGGCATTGCACATCACGGATGATACTGCATGCTCTGTGCAGTCTAAACTTGATCTACAATATCAGCAAAATGAACTCTAAGTTGTACTTGGCTCTGATATTTGGTAATAGTGTCTTTTATGCAATTCAAGGAAGGTCAGATAACATTAAGAATCTACTTTAAGTAAGATCAACCCAGTCTCTTGTTAAAGCCCCACTCTCACAATTATCAGTGTTTCCTGGGGTTTTTTTCCTTAAAGTGAAGTGTAGCTGGTTATCAAAGGGTATTTTCACCCCAAAAATGGGTTATCATTCTCATATACCTGATGTTTCCGTGGTTTTATCCTGGAAAAGAAGCTGTATTGTGTGCTGTGACCACAGACTGTCGAGGTAATGCTCCGCTTTGGGATGGAATACCAACGGCTTGTCGTCAGTGACGTTCTGAAGATTGCCAGAATTGTCCCATCACACCCCACTTGTGTGATAGTGACATGCCAGTGTCATGCTGTCATCAACAGGTTACCAACACAGGGTATGTTCCTAGAGGTGATTGAACTTTCTGCCAAATCACCAAGGTTTATAATGATTTTGGCCCTGATATATAATGCAGTTTCAAGGCAACTCTCACAAGAACACTTCACAAAATATATTGTACATCAGAGATTATGCCACTTAGAATATTCTCCTTATGTGGCCTTGGTTTATCCTTTTACCTTTCAATCCTTTTAAGCTCTACTGGCTGAAAGCCAGCAAAGCTTATGTCATGGCAGGGTTTCCGTCATCTGTCCGTCCGTCCTTCTGTCTGTCCGTTAGCCTTTTTCTTATTATACGCCCGTCGTAGACGGGACGTATTATGGGATCACCCGTGGCGGGCGGGCGGGCGGGCGTCCGGGCGGGCGGGCGGCGTCCAGTTCTTTGTCCGGAGCATATCTCCAAAACTATTCTAGCTAGGATTACGAAATTTCATGGGTGGATAGATCTCATCGAGGGGGAGTGCAGTGCACAGGAACCATAACTCTTGCTCGCTTAATTTTTGAGTTATTGCCCTTTGTCGTTTTTCATACTTGAATTTTGTCCGGAGCATATCTCCAAAACTATACTAGCTAGGGTTACGAAATTTCATGGGTGGATAGATCTCATCGAGGGGGAGTGCAGTGCACAGGAACCATAACTCTTGCTCGCTTAATTTTTGAGTTATTGCCCTTTGTCGTTTTTCATACTTGAATTTTGTCCGGAGCATATCTCCAAAACTATACTAGCTAGGGTTACAAAATTTCATGGGTGGATAGATCTCATCTAGGGGGAGTGCAGTGCACAGGAACCATAACTCTTGCTCGCTTTATTTTTGAGTTATTGCCCTTTGCCGTTTTTCATACTTCAATTTTGTCCGGTGAATATCTCCACAACTATACTAGCTAGGGTTATGGAATTTCATGGCTGGATAGATCTCATCAAGGGGGAGTGCAGTGCTCAGGAATCATAACTCTTGCTTGCTTAATTTTTGAGTTATTGCCCTTTGTCTTTTTTCATACCTGAATTTTGTCCGGAGCATATCTCCAAAACTATACTAGCTAGGGTTATGAAATTTCATGGGTGGATAGATCTCATCAAGGGGAAGTGCAGTGCTCAGGAATGATAACTCTTGCTCGCTTAATTTTTGAGTTATTGCCCTTTGCCGTTTTTTATAGTTGAATTTTGTCCAGTGAATATCTCCAAAACTATACTACCTAGGGTTATGAAATTTCATGGGTGGATAGATCTCATCAAGGGGGAGTGCAGTGCACAGGAACCATAACTCTTGCTCGCTTTATTTTTGAGTTATTGCCCTTTGTTGTTTTTCATGCTTGAATTTTGTCCGGTGCATGCCCCAGCTTTACAACTTGGAGTAAGACGGGCGTATCTTGCGACAATTTGCCGCTCTTGTTTACGCAATAAATTCAGCATTTGTTGTCAGATTTTCATGAAACTTGCATGGATTGTTTATCTTAGGTTCAACCGTATTGATTTTGAGAAACATCACACAAACAGTATGAGAAAAGTAGCCACTTCAAGTTGAAAATTTCAAATTCTTGTTTATGCGATAAAGTTTGCATTTCTCATCAGATTTTCATGAAACTTCCACAGTTTATTTATCTGATGAATAGCTTCAGCCCTATTAATTTTTAGAAAAATCCAACAAATAAAATGGGAAAAGTAGCCATTTCCAGTTGAAAATTTCTAATTGTTGTTTATGCGATAAAGTCTGCATTTGTTGCTAGATTTTCATGAAACTTGCACAGTCTGTTTATCTTACCAATAGCTTGAACCTTATCAATTTTGAAAAAAGTCCAACAAACAGTATGGGAAAAGTAGCCATTTCAATTTGAAAATCTAAAATTCTTGTTTACACAATAAAGTCTGCATTTCTTGTCAGATTTTCATGAAAATCACACAGTTAGTTTATCACATCAGTAACTTCAACCCTATTGATTTAAAACAAAAATCCAATAATTCATATGGGAAAAGTAGCCATCTCAAGTTGAAAATTTCAAATTCATGTTTATGCGATAAATTGTGCATTTGTTATCAGATTTTTGTGAAACTTGCACAGTTTGTTTATCTCATCAATAGCTTCAATCCTATGGATTTTGAAAAAAGTCCAACAAACAGTATGGGAAAAGTAGCCATTTCAAATTGACTGCCAGTAGAGCATATTCAGGCCCATCAGGGCCTGCTAGTTTTACGACCCTGAGACAAAGGGTTTATGATTTCACATTGGAAAAAGGAGAAACCAGCATTTTCTCAAATTTCTAACAGTGTTTTCTGCCCAGTCAGTGAAAAATTATACTTTTTGATACATTCAGGGCACTAAGCTTGATCACTGTTGTTCATTCAAATTGTGCACAATTCTTTTAATGTGAAAAGTGCAGTCTGATCTTAAATCTATGCTATCTGTTGCTTCATTCTAGTCCAAGATTAGACTAGAAATTACCTCCATAATACCCTCCTCAACGAAGTTAACAGGGGTATACTGAAATTGCCATGATTGCCCGTCTGGCCATTTGTGCAATTTTAAAAAAAGCATGACATGAAAGTTTTCATTGTCACAGTTGAATTTCCAATTTTATCTCAGAGTTTTTTGGAAAAAGTCTGGGAAGAATGACATTAACAATGCCTTGGTTTGATAATGTTTTCTCTGTCATGGCCCTTAAATTTCATAGTTTCTAAGTCTGTTCCCATGCTTGGCCCCCGCCATTCGGGGCCATAGAAATAGATGGTTGCCTTCGCCTCTGTGGCATATGGGTGGTAGGAGTCCCCAGAAACAGAGCAGACCGACATGCAGTATCACCCTTCTCTACCAGCCCTTCTTTGGTGGAGTTGTCTGTCTGTCAGGGTACCTGTCTTAACTCTTTATCAAACGACAAAATCTTAGACTGGTTCAAATAGAAAGCCCTTGCAGATGATAATACAAATGTAACTCAAAAATTGAAATTTGTTTCAGGCAGTGTAAAAAAAATTGTGGGAAAAGGAGAAAATACTTTACCAGCTTTTTCTCCTTTTCTCACAATGTTTTCAATAGACTTCCATCTCAGGGTCTTAAAAACCAGGGATTGTTTGGTAAAGGGTTAATGAAGTGCAGGGGCAGGGTATACTGGAATTGCCATGACTGTCTTTCTGTCTGTCTGTCTGTCCGTCTGTCCGTAGACACATATTTGCCTGGCAAAATACTCCGTCAGTTTTTCAGGAACTGAACTTGTGTTTACACAATGTTTTCATGTATATGAAGTTGTGCATGTGTAATTTTCATGACCCTTGTGCAATTAGTTGACATGTGTACCATACACTAATCCATTCCCCCAAAATTTGTTTTCTTGATTCCATACAAATTTGCAGACTGGGAGCCATTTTAAGTAACATGCTCAAACCATAGATTTGGTATTTTGAATCTTGCCTTGAAAACTGTTATACAGAGTTTATACACTGAATTTATCATATCTACCAACTACCATAAGGAAATGCAGGAAACAAAGTTTCACCAAGATAAACCATCATCACAGTTATATAACATTATACACTGGTCCTTTTGTAACGCTGTGTCTTGGAAAATTATGGGGCCTGAGATATATTCACAATATGGACCAATTTCTTTTACCATAACAAAATGGTATGAAACTTCTTCTTTATATTGTTGATCACAAGTCATAGACAATTATTATTTATTTGTATTTCATCAAATACCAGACCATGGAGAAAGTGGGCTAAATGTGTAATTGTACCCCCACAAAATGAATGTTTTCGGGGGTATACTGGAATCAGTGTGTTTGTCCATCCGTGTGTCCATCTGTGTTCAAAATACTAGCAATTGCCTGTTTGTCAAAGCACTGGTGGGGTTATTAAGTATCATTTAGTGACAGCTCTAGTTGTATCATGGACAAATGAACATCTGATTGTATGCCTTTCTGGACAGATACCTTCCAAAGTTCATGCACAAAAACGAATTGAAATTCATACACTTGTTCCTTGTGATGTCTGCCCAGTTTTGTTGCTGTTTTGATATTCAATATGGTGCCATAGAAAAAGGGGGCTTCATGTATATTTCCATTAGAGATCAATACCCTTTAACTCAGAATCCTACATGAACATGACGGTCTGCCGATATCATTATTATATGAGCCTTGTTCATTAAACATTATGTCATGGAAAAAGGGGGCTTGATGTATATTTTCATTATGGACAATATTTCTTTAATTAGACCCCAAAATGTTGTGAAATTCCATTTTCATGTTGTTTATCATAAGCCACAGACAACACTTATTTGTTTTTATTTCATGAACATGTCATGAAAAAAGGGGGCTAACTGTATGATTTCATTATGGACTAAAAATAGTCTGTTTGCCCATCTGTCCACCCTGACCCGTATCTTGTAAAGTCCTTGACAAAAACTTATAAAACTTCATGCAGGTCTTCCATTGCGTAAATCGATGATGATGTTTTATTTATATAATGATGTGTCATGGAAAAAGGGAGGTTTAATGTATATATATATATTATATCATACTGGTGGCTATGAAAAAGTCAAAACCAACAAGGTAGAAAAACAACAAAAAAATCAATAAAAAAATACAGAAAAATCCAAAAAGATTGAAATATTTTACATAAAACAAAAAAATAAAAGAAAAAAATAAAATAAAAAAAAAAAAAACCATAAAAAAAGAAACAATAATTGTAAAAATAATAATGAAAGTGTTATAGAGAAAAAGAAAATTATAGATTTTATGAGGAAAAAAAGTGAAAAAGGATTTACCAAAAAAGATGTTTGTATAAAAAAAGTCTGTGTGTGTGAAGTAACTTTTTGGGGAAATACTTGAACCAGCCTGTCTGTCAGTGTGTGTGTGTCCGTCCATATGTGTACAAATAACTAGCTATTGCCTGTTTCCGTCAAAGCACTGGTGGGGGTTCTTAAGTGGCATTTAGTGACCGCTCTAGTTGTATCATGGACCAATGAACATCTGATCATATGTCTTTCCAAGTCCATGCACAAAAATTAATGGAAATTCATACACTGGTTCCTTATTATGTCTGCTCAGTTATTTGTCTGTTTTGATTATTCAACATGGTGTTATAGAAAAAGGGGGCTTCATGTATCCTTCCATTAGGGATCAGTACCCCTTTAACTCGGAGTCCTACTTAAACATTTATGAAACTTCATACCGTTTCTTATGATGGTCCGCCAATATTATTATTTCAGCCTTTTTCATTAAACATTATGTCATGGAAAAAGGGGGCTTGATGTATATTTTCATTATGGACAATATTTCTTTAACTAGAGGACAATATGTTGTGAAATTCCATTTTTATGTTGTTTATCAACAGTTACTTATTTTTATTTGATGACATGCTGTGTCATGAAAAAAGGGGGCTAAATGAATAACTTTATTATGGTCCAAAAATAATCTGTCCACCCCAACCCATTATCTTGTAAAGTCCTTGACGAAAATTTATGAAACCTCATGCATGTCTTCCATAGTGTAGATTGTTGATACTATTTTATTTATATAATGATGTGTCATGGAAAAAGGGGGTTTAATGTTTATGAATATTGTTATACTGCTTGCTATGAAAAAGATTTAAAAAAAAAAAAACAGCAAAAGAGAAAACAAAAAAATCAATAAAAATCTATACAGAAAAGTCCAAAAAGATTGAAATATTTTACATTAAAGAAGAAAAGAATAAAAAAAAAAAGGAAAAAAACATTAAAGAAAAATATATATAATTGTAAAAATAATAATGAAAGTGTTTTAGAAAAAAAGAGAAAAAGAAAATGATAGATTTTATAAGGAAAAATGTGAAAAAGGATTTACCATCAAAGATGTTTGTATATCAAGACATAATTTATAGTTGGTGTGTGTGTGAAGTGACTTTTCAGGGGAATACTGGAATTGGCCTGTCTGTCCGTTTGTGTGTCCCTCTGTGTGTATACAAAATACTAGTTATTGCCTGTTTCTGTCAAAGCACTGGCGGGTGTTCTTAAGTCACATTTAGTGATGGCTCTAGTGGTATCATTGACCAATGATCATCAGATCATATGTCTTTCTGGGCAGATATCTTCCAAAGTCCATGCACAAAAATTAATGAAAATCCATATGGATGGAAAAAGGAGACTTAATGTACAATCCAATTATGGACCTCTTATATATTCATTCTATCATACTGTTTATTTTAAAAAACAATTCTATCATACTGTTTACTTTTAAAAAGACAAAAAAAACAGCAAAGGAGAGAAAAAAAAAAAAAAAAAAAGTCAATAAAATATATACAGAAAATCCAAAAAGATTGAAATATTTTACATAAAAGAAATAAAAAAATGAAAAAAAAGAAAGAAAAAATAAACAGTAAAAATAGAAACAATAATAGTAAAAAGAATAATCAAGGTGGAAAAAAGAGAAAAAGAAAATAGATTTTATAAGGAAAAAAAGTGGAAAAGGATTTACCAAAAAAAAGGTGTTTGTATATTAACCCTTTCCCAAACGACAAACTTTTGGACTAGACCAAATTGAAAGCATTTGCAGACGACAATTCAACTCTTGCTGGAAAGATTATTTCTGTCTATGATTGGGTAGAAAACATTGTGGGAAAAGGAGAAAATGTTGGTTACCATTATAGCAGCTCAGTCGTGACCCTTGAATTTTATAGTATTTCAGCCTTAATATGATGGCATGTAGGACTGAGGGTTTACATATTCACTACATACAAGGTTAAGGTCACAGCAAGGGTTAAGGGTCCATATGAACTCTTTGTACCTTGTTAAATTGTTTTCCATGGATTCCTTTTCTGTCTCATCCTTTGTAAAGAGTTTTATAGTGATAGCTCTACTGGCCTTCTGTTTGAAGAGCCCATCTTGTGTACATATTTGAATATGTATCTTTTGTGCAATTATCTTCAAATTTGCACTAATCAGTTCTAATTATTATTCAAGGCAGTATTACTCCACTTGTATGGCAGATTATAATTCTGTGATTTCACCAGCTTGCCAAACCTTGAAAAGGACTTCTTTTATTGAAGTATGAACTAGATAAACTTTCAAAGGTAAAAAAATTAACAAGTGTGAAAAAGTCTTTGGTGGCATTTCATTTGTGTAATCCTGCTTAGTTTTGGCATTGACATTATTTTCCTTTTAGACTGTCGTATGAAAAATAATACATATAAACAATGTTGGACACCAAATCTATTCTTTTCTTACAAAAAAAAATTCTGATTGTTTCAGGAATTCCATATAACACCAATGTTGCACCTTTTATAAGGAATTTGACTTGTCATGAATTAACCCTTTCCCAAACAATCCCTCGTTTTTACGACACTGAGACAAGCCTTTTGAACACATTGTGGGAAAAGGACAAAATGCTGGTAACCAGCATTTCTCCTTTCCCCACAGTGTTTTCCACTCTTCCAAAATCCAAATTCAATTCATATTTATTTTGTCGTCTGCAAATGCTTTAAATTTGGACTAGTCCAAATTTTTGTTGTTTGGTAAAGAATTGAGATTATTTGAGAGTTTTTTTTTTAATTAGAATACTATTTGAAGTAACATGTAATTGAGAGTATTCTTAGGATTTTTCAGTGGAATGTTGTCTGAAAACGATGTATCAGTGTATTGGAAGTAATATGAATAAAGGAATTTTCAGGATTTTTTAGTGGAATATTTTCTGGAACCAATGTATCATGTGTTGAAAGTAACATTATGAATGAAGGAATTTTTAGGATTCTTTTAACATGTATCTGTGTTGGAAGAAATATTATGAATGAAGAAATTTTCAGGATTTTTAAATGGAATACTATTGGGAAATAACATATGAGTGAGGGTATTTTCAGGATTTTTTAATAGAATACTGTCTGGACTGGACCGATGTATGATGTGTTGAGAGTAACATAATTATGAAGAATTTTTTAGATTGTTTTTAAAAGAATTCTGTTAAGAACAAAAGTATCTGTGATGGAATAAACATATGAATGAAGGAATTTTCATTATTTTTAGAATACTGTCTGGAACCAATGTGTCAAGTGTTGGAAGTAATGCATGAAAGAGCAAATTTTCAGAATTCATGTGATAGAATACTGTTTAGAACAGAAGTATCTGTGTTGGAAGTTACACATGAATGAAGCAATATTTTAGGATTTTTTAGTGAAATAATGTCTTCAATTAATGTGCCATGTGTTGAGAGAAAGATATGATTGAGGGAATTTTAAGGTTTTTATATTCTGTTTGGTACCCATGTATCTGTATTAGAAGTAGTGCATATTAAGAGTACTTTTTTAGGATTTCTCATAGAATGCTGTTTAGAACAGATTTGTCTGTGTTGGAAGTAACATATGAATGAGGGTATTTTTAGGATTTTTTAAAGAGTTCAGTCTGGTACCCATGTTTCTGTATCAAAAGTAGTATTAAGAGTATTTTAAGGAATTTTGATAGAGTACTGTCTGGAACAGTTGTATAATGAGTTGAGTGTAACAAATCTTATGAAAGAAGGAATATTTTAGGATTTTTTTTTATACAATACTGTTTAGAACAGAAGTATTTTTGTTGGAAGAAACATATGAAAGAAGAAATTTTCAAGATTTTTTTTGTAGTGGACTACTGTCTGGAACTGATGTATCATGTGTTGGAAGTAACATAAATGATGGAGTTTTCAGGATTTTTTAATAGAATACTGTTGAGAACAGAAACATTTGTGTTGGAAGTAACGCATGAAGGAATTTTCGGGATTTTTAAGTGGAATACTTTCTGGAACCAATGTATCATCTGTTGAAAGTAACATATGAGTGAGGGAACTTTCAGGATTTTTTAATAGAATACTGTTTAGAACAGAAGTATCTGTGTTGTAACATATGAATGAGGGTATTTTTAGAATTTTTTAAAAGATTTCTGTCTGAACCCAAATTGTGTCTGTCTTAGATGCGTATTGGAAGTAACACAGATGAATGAGACAATTTTTTAATTTTATTAGAATACTGTCTGGAACCAATGTATCAGTTTTTGAAGTAACTTATGAATGGGAGTATTTTTATTTTTATATTGCCCAGAACGAAATACTACTGTTTGAAAATACAAAATGAATGACAGAACTTTTATGATTTTTAGATGGAATACTGTCTGGAACTATGTAGGTGTTTGAAGTAGCATATGAGTGCAGTACTTTTAGAATGTTTTATAGGAATAACTTCTTAGACCTACATGTATGTATCAGTGATTGAAGTGACAGATGAATGAGGGTATTTTTAGGATTTTTTATTGGAATACTATCCAGAATTGATGTATCTGTGTTGGAAACAGCACATGAATTGGGTATTTTTAGTGGAATGTTGTCCATATTGATATATCTTTATTTTGAAGTGGCATGAATGAGCGTATCTTTAGGATTTAATAAAATATTGCCCAGAACCAATGTATCCATGATTGAAGTGGCATATGAATAAGGGTATTTCAATGATTTTTTAATAGAATACTGTCAAGAACCAATATATCTGAGTTCAAAGTAACATTTTTATGTGGGTATTTTTAGAATTTTTCAAAAGAATAATTGTCTAAAATTTTGTCATTTGTTTAAGTGTTATGCTTGTTTTAAACTGTGCTCTTTGGAGAAATAATTCTGCCTGATTATCGCATTTGTAAAGCGTTGTAATTCTTTTCCTTTTGTTTTTTAATCTTCTCAACTGGAACTAAAAAGCCTATTATGGTATGCCCATAGACTGAAGATTACCTGAAAGGATTTCTTTTTTCTGTTCTGCTCATCTGAAATCTTTGAGCCTAGAATCTTAAAATGAGTTACCTCAAATTCTACCACAGGCCATGTACCAAGGGTCTGTTGTAGTACATCGAGTTCTATATTTTTATCTAATCTTCTATGGAGAGTTCAAGCTGAAAGTCTAAATGTTTAGTACATGCACATAGCATTCAAGGAGTATTATTTTGCTAAGTTGCACATAAGGTAAAAGGTGGCTTCTTCCCAAGGTCTGTTGTACATTTACACAGTTGTTGTTTTTTTTAATGGATGAACCTAACATGTTCTAGTCAATGGAGTATTTCGGAACATTGGGCCATGTTCTTCAGAACATCATCTGGCGGAACAAACGTGACCGCATGCATGTCGTAAAAGGCGACAAAAGGGGCATCATTTTGTTTTTTGTCCATTCCTCATTTATCAAGTTTGTCTTATGTATGTTATTTTCACCTCGCATTATTGTTGTTTACTAAGTAAGTGCGCCCAATATGACCCAAGTCTAAGGGCCTTAAAATGCTATTCATTCTTCCGAACATATTCTGACAGTTCTAAATGAATTGAGGTGCTGAATGGTTGCTAGGTTATACAAGATGGCTGAAACGTGGATAATTCTTCGTGGTCAAACTTGCCATTGTCATTTTTACTTGAGGTTCTGTAATTTTTAAAATCTAACTGACATTATTGAGATTATAGACAATATCTAGTATATAAAATAAAAAGATAGTTATTCATCTAAGTTATTCAAATGAGTTCAAAGATTGCCCTGTTTTTTCCAATGTCTGTCATTGACTTGTGGTATTAGGAGTTTTTTTTTTCGCTATTAGAGGCGATGTATATTGTTGTCATTTTCTCCCTTTGTTAGTCCTTCCCCGTCTGTCCATCGTCCCTTTCATCCATATGTACATCAATTTCTTTTGAACGCAACTTCTCCAACATTGCTTCATGGATTTGGATGAAATTTTCACAGAATGTTTTTCTTCTTTTTTCTGTGTTTGGCTGAAACTATGGAGATATTACACTAAAAGAATGAATATTTAGTATATAAAAGAGAATTATTTTCAGAGTTGTTGAATTCCTGCACATGGGTTGAAAGATTGCCCTGTTCCCAAAGTCTGTTTTAGCTCACCTGAGCATAACATGCTCAAGGGGAGCTTTTAGGATCACCCCGTGTCCGTTGTCCGTCTGTCACGTGTCGTCAACAATTCTTTTAACATCAACTCTTCCTTAATTGTCGTGTCAATTTGGACCAAACTTGGCTGGAATGTTCCTTGGGAGGTCCTCTTTAAAATTTTTCACAGAGTTTGATTTTATCAAAAGCTCTGATTGCTGTGGCAACCAAATGGAATTTCCTTAGAAATTCTTTAAAAATCATCATTGAAACTGCTGGTCAGATTTCGAAATAGTTTCACAGAGATGTGCCCGCCCGGGTGGCTCAGTGGTGAGCGTGTCGGACTCATGACCTGGTGGTTGTGATTTCGATACCCGGTTAAGGTGAACTTTCTTTCTGGCCTATTTTCCCCTCTCACCACTGCTGAAGCATGTGAGAAAAGTAGTTGGTGGCTTTTCTTTTTTCCAAGAACATTTTTTACTCCATTTTAACTACAATTATTTTGTTGTCAGCAGTGATTTGGACTAGAAAAAGTCTGACAGGTTACCATAATTATCTTAGGTGTTCAAGTCCTGCACATAGTGTCAAAGATGGCGCTGTTCTCAAGGTCTGTTGATCTGTAGAGTTCTAAAGGTTTTATTCAAATCGTCTTGATAGTCACTAGGACGATTTTTGTCCTCGAGTCCTACACTTACGTGAGTAGGATCGTAGGAAGATTCTCAGATAAAGTTTAAGTCCTGGGTCAAAGATGGCTCTTTTCCAAGGATTTGGTGTTGTACACTGTTCTTTTTTTTATCTTTCTTGGAACACGCAGCCAATAGCACCGAAATTTTGTATGTTCCATCAAGGGATGGTCATTAAAGATTTTAGATTTAGTCATATACTATAAAACTTTGCCATACCCAGGGTAACCATATTTCCAAAAAATAAAAATTGTTATGTGTATTATACAAGTAACAAAAACCTGCTCAACAACCATTTGGCTTGGTGTGTTGATATTATGTAGCATCACATGGTCTTGTTTAAATAAAGTAAACATCTTCAAAACAGGTCCTGCACATGGGTCAGTTATTTAGCAGAGTTACAATTTCATTTTCTTTTTTACTATCCTTGTCTTGAACAATAAGCCATGAGCCAGATATTTGGTCTGGGCATTATGAAATATTTCAAGTGATTCTGGGTCAAAGAGGAGCCTGCAAAGGGGTCACCTGTTTTTTCTTTGTGTTCCATAGGAATCTGTTTCAGAAATTTATTTTTTTTTTTAGTTATTGTCTGAAACCATGGAAGCTACAGCATGATACTGTAGTATCATAATGGTGTTCCTAGTCAAAGTTGTTCAAACTGTACACTTTGGGTTTAAGCTGGTCCTGTCCCAGGTACACATATTTTGCAGAAAGAAACATATGAGTACACATATATTACAGAAAGTGACATAACTAACCATTTTAAAAGAAGCATCTCTCTTGAAACCATAAGGTCTGATGTATAGTTATTTGTTACATAGCTTTATACTGTTGTCCTGCATCAAATCTGCATGTCAGTGTCAGACAATTTTGCCAGGAGATAAAGGTCTGCTCTCATATCTTTTGAAGCCTTTGCCTCATCTTAGTACTGTTCCACACATATAAGTCTTGATACTTGATGGCATGCAGAGCAGAAGTTTTGCATACCTGTCTGTAAGGTCAAGGTTATAACAGCAGTTAAAAGTTGAAAACACAGAATTAATATCCCCTGAACTTTGTCCAGTTCTGCAGATCAATCACACTCATAATGTCATCAGAACCTGTACTGCTTATAAAGCTTCACAAAAAGACACTTGTACTGAATAGACATTGATCCTGTAAGCAGGACTCTTGGGAAAGGGAGCTTTATGTACCTTTCTGATGTGTTATACAAAGCAAGCCGTCACTAAGTTTGACTCTTTGTCTAAATTCCAGGTGAATCATGAACAAAATTACCACAATTTGACCTGTAGCCAAATTCTGGACCGTGGTAAGGCCTCACATACTCAGAGGTTAATGTCTGCATAAGATAATATATGTTACATTGTATATTATAGATTATATTAAGTACTATATCATTGAAATATGCATTAAAAATTCTCAGGGGCCATCATAACTATGTTGACATTATTTAGCTGAAGTAGACTCAAAGTAATATTCAATATATGAACCAGTATTGTATAGGAAAGTTTTCAAGGACATTTGTTCCAATGACATGGTGGTGTACATGGCTATGTCTCCCATAATTTTATTTTGGAAAGACATGTTGATTGCCAATATTGCTATCTGTCAGTCCATCCACGTTTCATAATTTTTGTTTAACCTCCATAATGTCTTCAACTGTTTGACTGCTTGCCAAATCATGAAAAGTAAATCACACATATGTCTACCATAAACAGGTGACATGCAGAGGTCTTACGAAACATGCAATCATCCTTTATCATCACATTGATGGGAGATTTTATTCACACAAGTATCTAGTTGAAATGATAATTATAATTGTAACATAACTAAAACTGCACAAAATAATTCTGACCAATATCTTCATATAGCTGAAATACATTTGTAATGTAAAACGCTTCTGGCTCTTTGTTACATGTGACATTCACATGCATAGCTTATGCTTTATTTTATTTATCTTTTAAATGAGATATGCGTGCTAAATGACCAAAGCTGTCAATGCACCATAAAACAACTTTCATACACATTTATATAGCTTATTTAAAGCTTAACTTATATAGATTAGATTCTATTCCTTAAGTGACAGCATTGACATCTTTATCAATTGACAAAATTGTAGACGAGTCAAAATTGAAAGCATTTGCAGACAACAAAATACATGTAGCTCAAAAATTGAAATTTATCTTGGGAAGGGCAGAAAACACGGTGGTAAAATGGAGAAAATGCTAGTTACCAGCAACTTCTATGTTTCCTACAATGTTTTCAAAAAGGCTTCTTTCTCAGGGTTGTTAAAATGACATTGGTCATTTGATAAGATTAGACAATATGGGAAAGACTTTATTGCAATAACAATGTCTTTGAAAAGAATTGCTCAGACAGTTGTCCTTGACAAATGGGTGATTTTGCTGCACCAAAAGTATACATGAAATATAAAATTGATTAGGAATTCATACCCACAATGTGTTTTTAATTTTCTGTTTTTCTGTCCATGAATTTTTGGGAAAAGTAAGATTCTAACCAATGTGAGTCAATAGTTAGAATAACTGTAGTCAAGATATATTTTATACAAGCTACCCTAGCATTAGCTGAAATCCAGGTAAATTTCAGGTTGAAAATGGTCTACAAATAAAGAGTTTATGCTGTCACCAATGACGGATCAAGGCAAGCTAGAAAAGTTGTCGATCTATTCAGGGGCAGTTGTGTTTAATTTGAAAGTCAATAAAAGCTACTTATATTGCTTGCAATGGTAAATAAAAGCTACACATATTGCCTTGTCTTGTTGAGAGGCATAAATAAATCCACTGATGTAGCATTTAACAATCTGACAAAAAAAGCATAACCCAAGTTTGTCAGAAATGTAGCAATTTCTACCATAGTTCATTATGGTTCTGGAACCATACCAGTAAAAAAGACCATTATGATGCATGTTTACCTGGACCCATACCAGTAATTAGCTTGCATAAAATGATACCTTGCCTACAATTGTCTAAATATGCCTTATGTGGAAGGGAATCTAAATACCCCAAAGATTTATACATAAAAACCTTGGCCCATATCAGAACTGGGCTATGCTATAACTTGTCTATGACAAGAAAATGTTGCCTGAACCAAAGCCAGTATTTATTTTGCTTAGTTTTTAATTTCCTGGATACTTAACAGTGCAAGGAAAAAACCCATTCAGGTAGGAAAGTCTGAGCAATTACTTTTGACAAGCAATTTCACCTTTTGCCACAATGTTTCCTACACTATCAAAAGGTGTCATATATGCATAAGAGAGGGCTTCATCCTTGCTGTTATTTAGGGTCAATTAGAGATACCATAGAAATGACTTATGGGGTAATGGGTTAAACTATACTTGAAGTACATGAAGTCCATGTTTAACTCTTTACAAAATGGAATTTAACACCTATCCAATATGTAAGCATTCATCACTTACAGATATATGTATTGACATAATGGTAAAAATACCAAAACCGGCATTTTTTATTAAGGCTGTCAAAGTCCAATTGAGATGCTTCTTACATTATTTGTCTGTCTGTTTGTCTGTGGATTTTCTGTGCACTCCATGTCACTTGTTCTTTTAATTTATAAGATCATTCAATCATGTTTACCTTGATGTGACTACATGCAAAACAGGGTATCATAAGCTAAAGTTTGTATTTAAAGCTAATAATTATGTACTACAAAATTTCTTGAACCTACAATATTTCTTTTCCGACAGTGAAAATATTTCACAGACATAGCTCATTAATGATTTGACATAACATGATATGCAGAGTGAAGGCAGTATTCTATTGGACAATAATGTTCTTGTTCCAGTGATGTTTGTTTGGTAGCAGCTGATTGTTTCTCCAGTCTGCTATCTTGTATTCTTTATAAACCTACTAGCTGCTTTCCCTCATAACAAATGACATATTGCAAATTAGAATAATATTTAGGCACTGCACTCTTTCTAAACCAGCTAGCTGCTTTCCCTCATAAGCAAATGACAGATTGCAAATTATAGAATGTATTTTTAAACAATTCTTTCAAAATTCTTAAGGTGCTTTCCGTTATAAACAAATGACAGATTGCAAATAACAGTGCATTTACTTTCCAATAGTGAATATAAATTTATCTTTTATATATTACTATATGGATTGTCTAAATGTTACAATGATAGGATTTTTTTTATCCACCTGAGGCCTCAGATTGTCAAATATACTTTTTTTTATTTTTATAATTCTTTTACACAGTTTCAATGATTGTAAGTAATCTTTTTACATAAATTTATCACTTCAGAGCCCTAGCCTCGTATTAGTGAAAGTCAGGAAAATAGGAATACTGTACGCTGTTGCCTTGATATGACTGAGATAATGTTGAAAGTGCCATAAACACCATTCAATCAATCAATTACCATACATCATGTGCATTAAAGTATTATTGGCATACAAATAAAACTTTTAGAAGCTGCTGGAGATGAAGTATATTGGCTGCCATCTTCTCCGTCCATCCATCCACCTGTCCCTTCATCCATCTGTGTGTATGTCCATTTTTTTGTTAACACTACTCCTCCCAAATTCCTTGACAGATTTAGATGAAATTTTCACAGAATGTTTCTCATCATGTGACCAATCGCATATTGCGATGCAAGGTTTTGCGATATAGGGGCATATGTTGTGACAGTGGCACTCCTCTTTTATTACACATGATTCCCATTAACATTATATATAATAATGACAATCTTACCAAATTTCATGATGACAAATTACTGTATGTACACACTCTGTCCTAAAGCTGGCTACAATGAGTTGGATGGTATCCAATGACACCCCTGCATTATTCTTGCAGGTAATTCTTTATGACCATACATTGATCTTCTACAAAGATATCAATGTATGAGCATGAAGGGGGACCAGTATCCTTGGACATGCATTATCCTTTTACCAGACTACAAAATTTTAGCCTTATCCCAATTCAAAACATTGCAGATGACAATTTCAATGAGGTTCAAATTGGGCATTTTACGCTGGTAAGTTTGAAAACATGGGAGAACGAGCATTTTCTCCTTTTCTCACATTGTTTTCAAAAGGCTTTTCTTCCAGGGTCATTAAAAGTCGGCATTGTGCGGTAAAGGGTTAAAGATTGCACAATGTCATTCACACAAGAGCTGTGCTCTGGCAAATAGGCCTAATGTATCATAAAATGCAATACATCACATAATTAGGGATCCATAAAATTAAGTTTGTCTAACGACCGGATGTATCATTAGGAACACTGGTCCCTTGACATGCAGAACAATGACCAATAGTGAAAGGTCTTGGCCTCGGTCAGCCTGCATGGACTGCACAGGCTGACCTGGATTGCTAGTTTTCGCAGATGCATTAACCCATTACCACACAAAGCCGACTTTTAATGACCCTGGGAAAGAAGCCTTTTGAAAACATTGTGGGAAAAGAAGAAATGCTGGTTACCAGCATTTTCTTCTTTTCCCACAATGTTTTCTACCTATCGAAAAAAAATGCAGCATTTGAGCTACTAATATTGTCTTCTGTAAATGCTTTCAGTTCAGACAAGGCTAAAATTTTGTCGTCTGG
The DNA here is from genome assembly GCA_943736015.1 of Tridacna crocea. Classification (NCBI taxonomy): domain Eukaryota; kingdom Metazoa; phylum Mollusca; class Bivalvia; order Cardiida; family Cardiidae; genus Tridacna; species Tridacna crocea. Next base: position 16,155,518 of record OX031067.1, read on the forward strand.
TAAAGGGTTAAGACCCTTTTTCACAAAGCATAGCACATACATTATTCGAATGAATTGACCTGCAATTGACCTTTATGCAAAGAATTAAAGAGTGAATATTTATATCATTGGGTATAATTGGACAGTATGAAATTCTTTTGAAGGTAAATGTCAAGTTCGAACCTTACTGTGCCATAAGCAAAATAAGAGGCGTTTGCTGATGACATAGATCAAGATCGGGGCTGCCCCTGCAAGTTTCAAGTTTGGCGCCATCAAATTTGCCACCTCATAAAAATTGGGGACAGTAGGAGCCAATATTGAGGTAGCCACATAGTACACTAAACACTTCAGTTTATTGGCCAATGTTAAAGCTAAATAGTGTTGTACAAGCTTGCTTATGTTCCTTTTTACCCAAGCGTTTTCAAGGTTGTGAGAGCAGGAACATGGAATTTGTATTTGAACAGTAATACAGCATCCAAATACTATAACTGCCAACCTGTTAGATTTCCTTAACTCATTACCAAACAACAATATTTCAGGCTTGTCCAAATCGAAAGCATTTGCAGATGACAAAATATAAGTGAAAGTTTGAAAATTTTTAAGAATTTCTTCATTTCTGTATAGTGCAAGTAGCCCCCATTCACCAGAGCCATGTTTCTTGACGGATCAAAATTTCGCAAACAGTTTTTGAAAAGGGTCAACCAAGGAACATCTCTGCGAAATTAGTTTGAAATCTGGCCAGCGGTTTCAGAGAAGAAGATTTTTGAAGAATTTCTTAGAAAATTCCATTTGGTTGCCATGGCAACCAGATTTTTTGACGGAATCAAATTCTGTGAATTTTTTTTAAAAAGGACCTCCCAAGGAACCTTCCAGGCAAGTTTGGTCCAAATTGGCTCAGCGGTTTAGGAGGAGTTGATGTTTAAAGAATTGTTGATGACGCATGACGGACTACATACACCGGGTGATCCTAAAAGGTCCCCTTGAGCATGTTGTGCTCAGGAGAGCTAAAAAGGGTAGAAATTATTGTGTAAAACTAAGAAAATGCAGGTTTTCTTCTATTCTCACAATGTTTTTCATAGCTTTTTTTCTTTAGTGACCCAAAATGCAGGAATGAATTGCAATTGTTAAAAACTTCTCTTGACAGAAAAATCAGGTCCTGTGCATTTGCTCAAGCGCCTCTAGTTGAAGAAGGTGGAAGTATCAAAATTGTAAAATGCACCTCCAAAAAATAAATGACCATTGGATTAACTCTTTACCAAATGACAAATTTATATATAGACCATTCCAAATCGAAATCATTTGCAGACAACAAACTAAAAGTTACTAAAATTTTGAAATTTGTTTTATGAAGGTTAGAAGACATTGTGGGAAAAGGACCAGCATTTTTCTCCTTTTTCCACTATTTTTTATAAAGGCCTCTTTATCAGGGTCATCAAAAGTAGGGATTGTGTGGTAATGGGTTAAGATCAGACTGCATTGATGTGTTTTCTTGTCTCGATCAAATTGTCTTCTGGTCTTGGATCAAATTGTTACTTAAGATATTTCTTGAGAGAGCAGGAGTCTTGAAATTGCCATATAGGAGTCACATCTGCCACTTATTTAAGTCATTGTTCAAAATTTTGGTTCATACTCTGGATATGTGATTGAAGCGAAATCTCCAGTAACCAGGTGGCCAGACTTGCTAGCTAGTGTTAGGACTAAATCTGTACTAAATGACACCATTTTAGACATTTTCCAGTTGAAAGCATGCACCAATGACAAAATTAATGTTGACTCAAAAATTGATATTTGTTATTGGAAGGGCAGAAAACATTCTAGGTCACAGAAGGAAATGCTGGTTACTAGCATTTTCTACTTTTCCCATAATGTTTTCAAAGGCCATCCCAGTAAAGGTCATTAAAACTCAGGATGTGTTGAAGGGGTAAATATAAGGACAAATTTTAGAATCGGATTTAGAAGGCTTGGTTTAAAAGGCTTTAAGGCTTTTCTCCTTGCGACCATGAAAGTAGCCACTTCATTTACATAGAAACTCGCCTGTTGTAGTGAAGCAGTGCTTTAGAAAACACTGTGGAAAAGAAGAAGAAAAAAGAAAAGGCTGGTTACCAGCATTTTCTCCTCCCCCCCCCCTCGAGTGTTTTCTACCATGTCGGAGATAATATTCAATGAATTGAGTTATGGGCAACCCTAAAATTTTGTCATGTTAAAAAGTTAAAAGTTTAGATGTCCCCTTGATAGATACAGCAGTGTTTTTACTCTTCAAAGTGGCATAAATGTATAACAGTTTCATTATTTTGTTTTTTTGGTTGGTCTATTTTAGCTAGTTTCATGAAATCATGTACATACATTACATAAATTAAAAAACATCTCGATATCAATTCTAAACATGCCTAATTGCTTCTTTCTTGGAAGAGGTTTGTTAACTCTATACCAAACGACAATATATCAGGCTTGTCCAAATCAAAAGCATTTGCAGACAACAAAATAAAAATGACTGAAAAATAGAAATTTGTTCTGGGAAAGGTAGAAAACACTGTGGGAAAAGGACCCAGCATTTTCTCCTTTTCTCGTAGTGTTTTCAAAAGGCTTCTTTCTCAGGGGCGTCAAAAGTAGGGATTGTGTGGTAATGGGTTAACTCTATACCAAATCATCCAATCTTTTTGGAACAATGTTACGGGAGACCACTCTTTCATGCTCCTTATGGTGTTGGCCTTACGTCCAGGCGTTCTAGGTTCGATTCCTGCCTGGTCTGTGTATTTATGCTATGCATTTGTTTCTTTGTTACAGACTTTGTTCATAAGATGGGGGCTCATCCAGGATTGGCCATTGAGCCATTAATTCTATTTGTTGTCCAAAAACTGTCTTTGTGCCTAATAAGGCCTCGAGTCATCTAAATGATGAATTTAAGAGGGGGTATGTTACAGGAGACTACTGCATGATGCATGGGTTCATCCTGGATTAAATACAATGCAGTGCCTAACAACTGTGTTACGGTAATCCCCTTAGCTCAGTGGTTATGGTGTTTGCCTTTTGTGCAGAGTTGTAGGTTTGAATACTGCCCTGGGACCTTGTATTTCTGTTATGCATTTGTTTATTTGCTTCTTTATTACAGACTTTGTAAGATGGGGGCTCGTCTACAGTTGGCCATTGTGCCATTCATCCTTTAGGGCTTTGAATCATCAATAAATGATTACTTTTTTCTTCATTCATGAATTCATCCCGGTTTAAATACAAAACGTCTGAGTTAGGGAGAATTCCCTTTAGCTTAGTGGTTATGGTGCTGGCCTTTCATCTAAGTGTTCTAGGTTTAAATCCTGCCCAGTCCCTGTAATTCTGCTGTGCATTTGTTCATTTATTTGTTTGATACATACTTTGCTTATAAGAACAAAGAGAAAAAAAGCTTTTCAAAACACTAACCCATTACCACACAATCCCTACTTTTGATGCTCCTGAGAAAGAAGCCCTTAAAAAACATTGTGGAAAAAGGAAAAAAATGCTGGCTGGTAACCAGCATTTTCTCATTTTCCCCACAATGCTTTTTACCCTTCACAAAACAAATTTCAAATTTTCAGCCATTTTTATTTTGTCGTCTGCAAATGCTTTCAATTTGGACAAGTCTAAAATATTGTCATTTGGTAATGAATTAAAGGATAAGATGAAAAACCTGAATACCAGATTTTTTTTCTTTTCCCACGTCATTTGACCTTAATAAATACTAGTAATGCTTCAAGGTTGATGGGCAATCCCCAGACCTTGTGTGTTTGTTGAAACTATTTTTTTCATTCTATTATTTGTACTTAAAGTTTCATTAAAAAAGAAGAAAAAAACTACTGTCACAAGTAAAATCTTGATTGTCTCAGATTATAAGGCTTGCAACATGCAGTAAGGGGCTTTTGAACATTTGCATAAAGTATGGTCTCGGATCAGCATGCGCATCCACACAGGCTAATCAGGCACAGCACTTTACGTTAGATTTTGTTCTTCAGTAGACCTTTGCAAAACAGAAAATTACATAAAAATGGAAAGTGTCATTTGGATAAGCCTGCGCGGACTGCACAGGCTGTTCTGAGGTGACGCTTTATGCAAATGTCGAAATGCCCCTTTTTGTGTGTTGCAAGCCAAGTATAGAAATAGTAATTTTGATTAGTTGAGAAATTACCTATCACTATGGACAATCAGTTTATAGTGTTTAATCCAATTACCATATTTGTAGTTGTCAGGTTATTTAGGGATATAAATCAGCTACTGTAGAATGAAATACTGGAAATAATGTATTGCACATAATTCAATTTTGTAACCTTTGTAACTGTAATTCCTGTTATCTATACCGACTTGACTCTATACGGACAAATTCTTGGACTGGGCCAAATTCGGAGCATCTGTAGACAACAAATTAAGTCTTGTTAATGTGATTATTTCTTACTTTGATAGGGTAGAAAATATTGAAAGAAAAGGAGAAAGTGCAGGTTCCAGCATTTTTTTCTCCTTTTCCCACAATATTAGGCTTGTTTCTCATGGTTGTTTAAAGTCGAAATTGAATGAATGAATGAATGGTTGTTGTATTATGGCACATCAACAGCTTCGGTCATTTAGCGCGCATATCTGTGTTAAAAGATATTAAAATTGGAATTTTTAAAACTGAAAAAAATGTTTGAATGTATTAATGATAGTTAAAAGGTTGAATTAAGAAGGATTATGTTATCTTAACTCTTTACCACACGACAAAATTTTAGGCCGGTTCAAATTGAAAGCATTTGCAGACGACAAAATAAAGGTGACTGAAAAATTGAAATTTGTTCTGGGAAGGGTAGAAAATATTGTGGAAAAAGGAGAAAATGCTGGTTACCAGCATTTTCTCCTTTTCCCACAGTGTTTTCAAAAGGCTTATTCCTCAGGGGCGTCAAATTAGGGATTGTGTGGTAATGAGTTAATATACCGGGTGCTGAACGCAACATAGGCCTAACTATATTTTTCAAAATTTTGCAGGAGACACAAAAAACAGTCATATAATAAAATTGAATATTAATGTGGCCAATTTTTATGTCACCTCTCATCTTTTACGGCACTTCAGCATGGGAAAAAAATGAGAACTCTGCATTAAAGGGTTAAGAAATAGGAGGAGGAAAAAACAAAAAAAAATATAGCCGATACATTTATTGACAAAAATATCCAGCCATTCCCTGACCAGCTGGAGTGCCGACAAAAACTTTGCAAGTTATCTCCTTTTTTTACCAAAATGTGTTCCACACCTTTCAAATAGTTTCGTCTTTCCCTCAATTCTTTCCCCTTTGTATTACACATATTAATTGTTCAGTGGTAGGAATTAGCACAATGTGGCCAGCAACATGCAAAAAAGGACATTCAGAAATTTGCATGTAGTGTTGTCTCTGATCAGCCTGTGCAGTCTGACCAGGCTGATCCCAGACAACACATTCTCATCTTGTGTGATTTTTCTATTTCATCTCAGTCTACTGTAGGAAAAAAAAATGTTGACATAATGTACCTGCTCGGATTAGTGCAAGCTGTTCCAAGACCACACTTTGCACAAATGTCTAAATGCAAGCCATATGCAGTGATTGGTTAATTATATATACACCACTCAAACTTTGATAGGGATCACTTACATATTTCTGTATGGGTTTATAAGTTATAACAGTTTTGCATAAACTCTTTACCATACTGTAAAACTCTAGATTTGTCCAAGTTGAAAGCACTTGCTGACAAAAAACTAAATGTGATGTGCACTATGCTGTCTGTAATTGGGAAGCAAACACTGTTGGAAAAGGAGAAAATGTTGGATACCAGCATTTTCTCCTTTTCCAACAACGTTTTCCAAAGGCTTCTTTCTGGGTGTCTTTAACAGTCAGCATTGTGAGGTAAAGGCTTAACCCTTTCCCAAACGATAAATTTTGGACCTTTCAAAACTGAAAGAGTTTGCAGACGACAATTTTAGATTTGGAGAAAATGGCAGAAAGATCTCAATAAGGGTAGAAAACACTGTGAGAAAAGGAGAAATTATTTCTCCTTTTCCCACAGTGTTTTCAAAAGACACGTAAAAACCAGGGCTTGTTTGGGAAAGGGTTATAGATCCATTTCCACCAGTCATTTTATTGCTCAGTGTGGCAATGTAACTTATTGTAAAACCATACATGATACATGCCACAAATATATTTAGAGATTCTTTCAGGGTGATCCCTAGCAAATTTTGAGTAGTATATATTCTTTCCCCTTAATACCTAACTTTTGTAGTTTGAAGTAATTATCTTCATAAGAAACAGGGAGATTATTACAAAGTCTCAGTTTTTGAAAATTTCAAAGTGGCCCCCTCAGATTTTGGGACGAAATTTTTGCAAAAATACAAAAAAAAATCATCCTTATACTCCCAAAGCCTTTTAATTTTCATTCATTAAATCCCAGTAGTCAAAAACCATCCGACAACAAGAGAAATTAGAGATTTACTACGGTCCAGGTCAACACCGACGGAAACCACGGTCTATTTTTAGACTAGCAACTTGCTCATTTACATACGGGAAATACACAAATGACGCTTCAAACATAGCACTCGAAGAAGAAATTATGGAAAATAATCACCTATTTGTTATGTTATGGAATTTAAGCGTCATTAGTCACGTGCCAGTCACTTTACATTCCCACAATGCTTTTATTTTTGACGCGAAATCTAAAAATAAGAGGCTACGTAACCTTTTAAGGGAATACCATCAAAAAAATTTTGGGGGGTAATTTTATGATTCTTAATTATTGATGATTTGTATTGTTTTTTCATATAAATTTCAGTGATATATATATTTTCTAATTTGGTGAGATGTGAAAATTCTAAATACCCACCTTTAAAGTCAAAGATGGGGAAAACTTTGCTAATACTTTTCATGGTTCCTGCCATTATTGTATGGGTTCCCCTTTTGAAAGTTGACAACTTGTCCGAGTTTTATGTAAACGGAGATACCATAAAATATCAAAGGTTTTTGCCACAGACATTGATGCTACGCCTGTGACAATTTCCCCACATTTTCTTCAAAAACAGCCAAGCTAAAAATGCTGAATAATAGTATTTTTTTTTTGTTATACCTGTTTCTTGAAAAGGCTGTCTCCCATAGGGTCATTTCAACCTTTACAACACAATCCCAGCTTTTAACAACTCTGAAAAAGAAGCACTTGAAAACATTGCTGGAAAATGAGAAAATTCTGGTTACCAGCATGTTTTTCAGCATTTTCCTAACAATTTGTTCAAATATTTGGCCTATCACGAGAAAACAGACAATCCATATATCAAGTAGGTGGAAATCTGTGGATTCCGTATATGAAGGAGGTGGAAATGGATCAACAATAGTGCAGGTCAATTTAAGTTGATAGTTCAAAAATAAATGTGTAACAAGGTAGAATATCCACTTTTCATACAGAAAATTTCATAAAAGCCTACAAAATTTGTGCAGTCTAACCAAGGTTCACACTCTTTCCAGTTCCCAGATGGTCCCTTTTTGCATGACGGATAACATATTACATATAGATATATCCAGGCATTTGAGCAACATATAGTTTGTCTGCAAATACTTTCAGTTTCACCAAGTCTAGATTTTTGTGTTTGGTAAACATTCAGATGAGGCCCCATGCAGTATCTCAGCCCATATTTAGGGCATAATTAATCTACAGATCCTGAATTAACTTCTACCAAAAACAAAATTTGACACTGGTCCAAATTGAAAGCACTAGCAGACAAAAATAATTAGGACTCAACAATGGAAATTTGTTCTGGGAAAGGTAGAAAAAAATGTGGGAAAAGGAGAAAATGATAGAATGCCAAATTGTAAAAACTAGGGGTGGAAGTGTTTCAAAATCATTGTGGGAAAAAAAGAAAATGCTAATGACCAGCATTTTCTTTCCCCCCCCCCTCCCAATTTCATAGACCGACTTCACAATTTCAGCTTCACTTGGAAATTATATTTTAAATTTTGACAAATCTATAAGATATTTAGTGTGGTAGAAAGTGCAGACCATAAAAAAGAAGGTGTTGTAAATATCCTGGGTTAAGGAAGAAAGAGAAATCCAATCGTTCAAAATGAAGAAGGCTCCAAATTTCCCTAGAGTGTCCGTCAACACTTTGGAGAGAATAACCATTGTAAAATGAAAAATAAGAGCAGGAAATGGAATCACTGCTTTAATTCACATCATTTTCTCATAGCTTTCAACATTTTATCAATTTTTTCATAACTTTCAACATTTTATCAATTTTATCACACTTAGATTTTATCAATATAGATAAAAGATTATCCCATAACCAAAGAGGCTACTATCAGATACATCATTGACCTGCATACCCTTGATCAATATGCATGTTCCCAATAGCAACTCAAGGGTCTAAATTTCAGGTGCAATGATTACTTCAGATAGCATTTTATTGAAAAATGTGGCACAATCCTAAGGGACAGAACTTTAGACAAAATATGTGTTGTCATAACGTAACCTCACTCAAATCCAAGGGAAGAGCGAATTTCCTACTGCCATTCCTGTAACATCAAGATCAGTTCAGCTAGACTCACACATCTTTAAAAAAAAATCATAAAATCAGCAATTACACCTCTGTGTGAAAAGCACTGCTTTTCCTCAATAGTTTTTAGCAATCTGAAGAATGTATGATAATTTGTGGTCCATCACTCTTTACATTTGTTCAATATACAACATTCACTGTCTGGGTTGTTTTTCTCAGCAAGATGGTTCATCTCTGCTTTACCATATTGTATGTGGCTCTAATACTATACTGTACCTAAAAATATATAAAGAAAAAAGTAGGGGTAAGGAACTACAACCACATCCCCAAGTAGGCCAAAATAATCATTCAATTCAGCTTGGTGCTCTCAGAATGGCAAATTTTGAAAACTGTGCAATTTTATTCACTAGTCCTTTCTCTGTAAGCTGACACAATATTGTATTCTGTATCATAAAAATTCAAACACTGACCCAGACAAGACTGCTCACCTAGCACTGTGTGGCCAATATTTAACGAAACGTATATTTTGCATATAAATGGTCATTTTCTTAAATTGCTCATTTTGGTGTCAGCTTTGCAATGACCATTTTCACCCTCTTTTTGAGATCATGATCAGATGTTTTCAAACACATTGTGGCCACACAGTTTTTTTTGAAAACTCGCCACCATACAGTTACTGCAATGTATGGTGAAAGGTAGAGTTCATTACCTGTATTAAAATGCTGACACAATATTTAATATAGTTTAACAGTCCAGACATCAGACAAGACTGTCCACCTAGCACGGTGTGGCCAATATGGATAGGAGCAGTTTCTCTAGGCATGCCAATGGCCATTTTCTTACCTGCTCAATACAATATGGGTGTCAGCGTGTAAATGGCCATCTAACTGTAACTTTGGGGTCACAATTTCAATGTTTTCTGACATGCCTGGGCCTAACAGTCTTATGTAGATCAAGAAGACAGGGATGCATTTTGTTTTTTTTAAATAAAGTGTAATTTGTTGGGGGTGAGGTTTTGAAACGGACTTGGCGCCAAAGATCTTATACCCATATAAGATCTCTGGACCTGGGTTGCAAACACACTCCATGACAGTACTATCTTAACCTGCAAATTCTTGCATCAGAAAAGGAAAGGCCTTTAATCCTCTCTGCACATTGGCCATTTCGGGTACATTTTTGCAGGCCGGTACCTAGGTAATCAATGTGGTGATAGCACTGCACACAAAACCTCTGCAAAAGTTTGAAATAAACATAAAAGACAAACAAACATACACACAAACAAACAGACAGACAAACAACAAACAAACAGCAAAGAAAAACAATTTTGGATTTTGAAAATTAACACCAAGATTTACAGGTTCAAGTATTTGTTATTTCATTCAATTTGATATTATCAAATATGGAACCGACCACAATCCTGATTTTGTATGAAAGAAGTACAAAATATTCATACTGTAGGCTTGAATTATAATTTTGAACTTCACAGGACATTACAGCTGCCCTTAACTACCTCAAATTTTGAAAGAAAAAAATTTAATGAAGTTGACATTCTGCTGGTAACCAGCATTTTCTTTTTTTTCCCCACAATGTTTTCTATCGTTCTAACAACAGATTTCAATTTTTCAAACACTTTTTTCTTGTGTTGTCTGCAAATGCTTTCAATTTGGACCAGTCAAAAATTTGGAGATTTGGTAAAGAGTTAAAGTTGTAAGTTTTACAGGACATAAAAGCTCATCTAAACCTCAAATTTTGAAAGAGAAAAATATACTGAAGTTTGTTGATATTTTCCTGGTAAATAGCATTTTCTCCTTTTCCCACAATGTTTTCTACCCTTCTAACAAAAAATTTCAATTTTTCAATCACATTTTTATTTTGTCGTCTGCACATGCTTTCAATTTTGGCCGTTCAAAAATTTTGTGATTTGGTTCAGAGTTGAAGTTGTAAGTTTCACATGACATTAAAGCTGCCCTGAACAACCTAAAATTTTAAAAGAAAAAAATTTAATGAAATAAGTTAATATTTTTCTAGTAACGTATATTTTCTCTTTTCCCAACAATGTTTTTGATAGGCTTTTTCCTTGAGGTTACTGACACTCTGGATTGTTTGGTAAAAAGGTTAAAGACAGTATTGCTTGAGACCTGAATTTATTGTGAGCTTTTTTTTTTACTTTTATGTGACGGAACATACTTCACAGTTAAAGACAGAATTGCTAAAGACCTAAATTCAGTGTAGACTTGTATTATAAGGGCGTAACCAAGAAAAAGCAAATTATACAAACGCCGTAGACGTTCTCGAGTGCCATAGGCATGAGTGGGGGGAGAGCATGAGATGGCATCTCCCACTGTCATTGGGTGTTTGGGGGGAGGAGGGGCTTCCCCAAAAAAATTTTTGATATTCAAGATGGCTGTAGAATGATTTTGAGCCTCTTCGGAGGTAGAAATTTAGTTTTCAATGACAGGTTTGATTGGAATCGGAATCAGCAAAATAGAATCAGTGCCTGTATAATCAAGATATTTCTAATCTTGGCCATTTTAGAAAACAGCCCAACTGAAAAATACATGAAAAGAGGCAACCTATGACCTATTCTCAATTTTTTTTTGCATTACCTATGTGCACGGTGTGCGTAATAGAAGTTAGCCTTTGTTATGAATTTACCTGAAGGCATTTATGTAACAAAGAAAATGGCATTATTTGTGACCTGAATTTAATGTTGGATAATTTACTAAGTTTATCTGAAGAAACTTACATGAAGAATTTCAGGATGGCACTGCTTTTGACCTGAATTTTATGAAGGCTAGTTTTTTGGAGTTCACTAGTGGAGAAACTTTTTATATGCATTTGACTCAATTGCTTACAAATGGTTGAAAAAAAGTATTGCCAGGTATTTGAAAGATGGATTTTTAAGAAACCTGAATGCATTGTAAGTAACTTTTCAAGCTGACCAAATTTGTCAAATTATGTTTAATACACTGATTTGCATGTGACCCAACTGCTTACAAATTTTGAAAAATAGGTATTGCCAGCAACCTGATAGCTGAAACTTCCATTTGTGCTATTTAACCCCTGTCCCTGGCCACACTATATATACATCATGAATAAATAATGGAAGTTTCCACTGTCAGTCTACTGAACCTCACCTCCCTGCAGAAACTTGATGTTGGTACAATGTTTTTAAGTAAACTTTTAACCCTATACTTTGATTCATATCTAAGTTAATAGGTTACATATTTATATGTGACAGATTCTTAAGAAACCTGAAGGCATTGTAAGTAAGTTTTTAAGTTGACCATACTGGCTTTGATACATGTTTGACCCAACAATGCAGATATAATTATGTATTTACTCATAACTTTGTCAGCAACCTGAATTTCATACAAGTTAAAAGTTGACTGAACTTGTCATAACACTATAATGTATTTGGGCTACCACTCCATGTAATGCATATATGAATGCAGCTATATGATGGTACAACCAAGAATTTATTTAAGTTTCACAAGCTCAAGAAATTTTAACTTGATATTTACTGTAAATTTGACCTCTGCAATTTCTGTGTATTCGTTTTTCATCAATGCCAAAACCTAGGTCAAAAGCAAACACATTCAGCTATGCCAAAGAACAGTTTTGCCAGCAACCTGATAGTTGAAACTTCCATTTGTGCTATTATAACCCCTGTCCCTGGCCACACTATATTTTTAATATATGAATAAATAATGGAAGTTCCTTCTGTCAGTCTACTGAACTTCACATGTTATGTAAAATGCCATGTAATTTGAATTTTCTTTAAGTTGATTAGAAAAAAGATGCGGTAATGGTTGTTTTGAGAATAAAAGGCTCTTTTGAGATGAAAAAAAATTCTAAAGTTGCCGTAATTGATTTATGAGCGTAACTGATTTATGAGAAGAATTGTAATGCAAAAAAGGCTTTGTTTTCTCATTTCACCATAATGACATTTTGTATATTCAGGACCGGTATTCCAGTTATCAAATTATTAAACCAGTACTGCCAAATGAAGCACATTGCAGACAAGGATTTTATGCACAAAAAGATGAAACAAAAAATACTTTACAACCCAACTTAGCTCTATATATAAAAGTTCTATTGAGCCAAAGCAATATGAATTTAGAAAACAAACTAATTGATAAAACACCTAGAAACTGGTTGACAACTTTGACCTACCTCCAGTCTGTCTTCATGCTGAAGTTTCCTAAGGCAAGCTCATATCTTTCCTGAAATTTAAAAGAAAACAGGTTATTTTTTTTTTTAATGATAACCTTAATAGAAAAAAGACTTTTGGATAGAAACATACATTAAGCCCCCTTTTTCCATGACACAGCATTGAATAAAACACGCCCTTCATTGCCAAAAAAAAAAAACAAAACAGCAGACTAGCATAAGATACTTTTACATTATTGTCTGCAGTAGCTATCCATTTGGACGAGGCTAAAAATAATGTTGTCTTCTATTAAGGAGTTAAAAGACTTAAAATTAACCAAATGTACCTTACCTAGTATGAATCATTTACTTATGAATACCTGCTTCAATTAACTCTTTATCAAACGATAAAATTTTAGACTGGTCCAAAGTGAAAGCATGTGCAGCTGACAAAATAAATTTAACTCAAAAGTTGAAAGTTGTTTCCAGCAGGGTAAAAAATTATTTTACAAGCGTGTTGTTGCATAGTTGTAGATCTAATGTCAAAAGTTTGCTACTAGTCGTATGAGCACCAATTCTCCACTGTTATATTATATAATGTGCTCTCTAAACCACACAAGAAAATTTCAGACTGGTCCAAATCGAAAGCATTTGCAGATCTATGACAAAAATGTGACTGAAAAACTGGAGTTTGGTTTTGGAAGGGTAGAAAACACTGTGGGAAAAGGAGAAAATGCTGGTTAACAGCATGTTCTCCTTTTCCCAAAATGTTTTTGGAAAGATTTCTTTCTCAGCGTTGTCAAAAGTCAGATTGAGTGGTAAAGAGTTAGGGGTGTGACTGAATGTTGCTTTAAACTTCAGTCAACATCATATGCCACATCAAGTCTAGATCATATTTAACAGCAACCACATGCAATATGAACCCAGTCCCAAAGTTTTCCTTTCGGACAAATCCTGTGGGGTCCTGACCCCCAGCCCCCCCGACCTTCTGTGTGCTCTACCCGTCTGTAAATGAAGCTAGTACTGTTTACATGTTATAATCTTGTAAGTTAACCCTTTCCCAAACAATGCCTGATTTTACGACCCTTAGATAAAAGCATTTTGAAGATATGGTGGGAAAAGGAGAAAATGCTGGTAACCAGCATTTTCTCCTTCTCCAACAATATTTTCTACCCGTCTTATATGAAATTTCAATCTTTCAGTTGAATTAATTTTGTCGTCTGCAAATGCTTTCAATTTGGACCAGTCTGTAATTTTGTCGTTTGGTAAAGAGTTAAGTGTTCAACTTACCATGTTGATATAGAGTTATCGTGTAGACTTCCCTTAGAATCAAGTGTTTGCCATGGTGTCTAAGCAGTGCCACTTCAAAGCCATGATACCTTAAATCAGAAAAAATAAAAGACCTGGAAAACCTTTGTTTTTAATGGGCTGGGGCTTTGGGAAAAGTTTCTTTTGTTTAAGTTTCCATCGAAGGTAATAACCTTACTTCTTCACCAAACAACAGAATTTCGATGGGTCAAAATTGAAAACATGATTCAGAAGCTGAATTTGTTAAGAAAGGGTGAAAAACAATTTTTCTTTTTTTCCACAATGTTTTCTCCTTGGTGTTTTTAAAGTTTAGATGCAGTAAAGGATAACATTTTTTATGGATTTTACAAACCATTTTTTAATGGTTAATTTTAAGCACAAGTGTTATTTTGCACAGACAAGATATCTTAACTTCTTTGTCAAGCCTCCGTAGCCCAATTGGTATGACTTGAGAACAGGTCCCTGGTTCAAATCCCAAGCTTGGCTAAATTTTTTTCCTTGAATTGATGAAAGTCATTGTAATAATTAGGATTACAACCTTTCCAAAGCCAAACTCCTTAAAGTGAGAACCTACTAAGATTGTGTGGTTACTGGTTACATGACTTAAAAGGTATAGAAAAAGCACAACTTCTAGTTCAATCAATGAAATAATATTCTTTTTCATTTCTCTCTCTCCAAAAAGCCTACAGTTACAAGTACAAATCAAATTCAAATGGGAATGCTAGCTTCTGATACTTTCTGCAGTATTGTGGCCAGGGACAGGGTGTATCAGAAACTCACATAACCATTTGAAATAGCCTTACAAAGTAAAAGAAAAATTAAGTGCAACATGGAAGTAGCTAAAATATGCAAATACATTGAAAAAAATGAGAGAATTTTTTGACATGAAAAATGATAATTATGGTTATACCCAGTAAATTCAAATTTCTTGCTAAAATATAAATCTACTGAAACTTTTCTCAAAATGGTACAATTTTGGAAACTGAAAGCATTAATTTTGCAAACAAAAAAATAAAACATGGCTTGAATGATGGTACAGTATTTGTCCACCAAAGAGTAGAAAGCATTGTGGCAAAAGGAGAAAATACTGGTCACTAGACAGATGATCAAGCTATAAACTTGCAATAAGGGTGTAATGGCTTGTGCTAGGTGTATACTAGTGATAAGGGAGAGCATTGCAGTGTGACAAAAAAAATCTTTTCAATATTACAATGTTTTCAAAACTCTTCTATTAGATGACATCAATGAGGGTTGGTCCAAATTGAGAGTGTTTGCAGATTATAATACAAATGTGACTCAAATAATGAAATTTGTCTCTGACAGGGAAGAAAACATTAAGGAAAAAGGAGAAAATGCTTGGTTACTGAAATCCTTTCATAGCTATTAAGAGTAGATTGTATGGTACAGCTTTAAAAAGGAAATATGCTTTGTAAGGAATATTTTATACTTTTACCTTTATAAAAAAGAAAACAAAAATAGGGGGATACCTCTACTATTATATTAATCACTTGGTATTCAGAAATGTCTTAATTCCATCAATTGCAGTAGCCAAGAAGCATATGTTTAAATCAAAATAGTAGTACTGGCCTTCAAAACCCAAGTGCAGTTTGCTTTTTGACTCTCTGTCTGTCCATCTGGTAGTCTAAAACCAGCTTGAAGTTTCAAAACCCTAAAAAACCCACTCAGTCCAATCTGTTCCCACATGTCAAAATTAAATGTCTGAGTCGGTATGCTTGTATAAATGTTCCTAATGTGGTGTGGAGACTGTGACCCAATCAATCTGGGGTGAAAATCTGGTTACCCAAAGCTGAGACAACCCTGTTTCCTGATTAAAGTATGTTTATGCTAGTTCAAAAATCTGTTATGGTGAAGCTTGAATACTAACTATAGATGTTTTCTGATACTAGTATGACCAGTACTCCATCAATTGTTTTTCCAACATTCTCCAAGGAATGAATGGAAAAAATCTGGCCCTGAGTACTCCACAATAACAAAGATCTTTAAGATATGTTTTCTTGAAACATGCATTTATGTGAATGTGATTGATATATTAAATGTGTAGTGCACTGAGTCATCTGGGCTGTAGGTTCTTGAGAAATGAACATACGTTTCTGGGCTTTTCACAATTGTAGGAACCAAGACAAATGTTATTCATTCCTACTTATGCAATTTACTAGAACAATCAAGCTAAATATCATGATGACTTTGTTATCTATGGCAGAATATAATAGCGTTCGTTAGATTTTCCAACCTGGTGGCCAAGATAAACTAGTTTACTTTGGCCACCTTTTTTTTGTATTACTGTTTGAAAAATATCTGGGTAAAACTGACACATTTTTTCATTAGGCAAGTTCATTCTCTTAAAATTCTACTTACTGTAGCTTGAATTACTTTTGTATTTCTTACTCAAACCTGTGCCTAAAACCAGTTTATGAGTTTATAGGATAATTGTTTTTACGCATTTTACGAACTGTATCTTTTAGTAGCTAATTGTGAACACAAGTGTCATTGTGCAGACTCTAACAACATTTCTTAAATTCTCTGCCGAGCCTCCCTAGTCTTCTTAATATGATTTGAGAAAGGTCTCTTGTTCAGATCCCTGGCTTGGCCAATTCCTTTTCTTCCAAAGATTGTCAGAAGTCATTTCAACATTTTAATTTATTTCCAAAGCCAAACTCTTTAAAGAGAGAACATGGGATTGTGTGGTAAAGGGTTACATGACTTGAAATTTATCCAAAAAGCATAACTTTTATGTTCAGTCTATGAAATAGTTCTCTTTATCATAGCTTTTGCCAAACCGCCTTACATTATGAGTACAAATCTAGATGAAATGGCAATGCTAGCTTCTGATACTTTCTGCAGTTTTGTGACCAGGGACAGGGTGTATCAGAAGCACACATGACCATTTGAAATATCAAAAAAAAAAAAGAAAATTTAAGTTCTACATGAAAGAAGCTAAGTTATGAAAATAAATTGAAAAAGAGAATTTGTATATACAAAAAATGATAATAAAATGCTGGGTTAATGAAAATCTCCTAGTTAGGGCAGATAGACTCTGGATTGTACAGTAGGGATTAGAACAAAATGTGTCTTATAAGGAAAATTTGCGGGTTAATATTACCTTACAAAAAAATAGTAAAATAGCTTTATTCAGAACAGTGGGTATTCTAAATATGTCTAAGTTTCATCAATTGCAGTAGCCCAGAAACATTATGTTTATATCAAAATAGTAGTACAGGCCTTCAAAACCCATGTGCATTTTGACTCTCTGTCAGTCCATCTGGTAGTCTAAAACCAGCTTGAAGTTTCAAAACCCTAAAAAACCCACTCAGTCCAATCTGTTCCCACATGTCAAAATTAAATGTCTGAGTCGGTATGCTTGTATAAATGTTCCTAATGTGGTGTGGAGACTGTGACCCAATCAATCTGGGGTGAAAATCTGGTTACCCAAAGCTGAGACAACCCTGTTTCCTGATTAAAGTATGTTTTTGCTGGTTCAAAAATCTGTTATGGTGAAGCTTGAATACTAACTATAGATATTTTCTGATACTAGTATGACCAGTACTCCATCAATTGTTTTTCCAACATTCTCCAAGGAATGAATGGAAAAAATCTGGCTCTGAGTAATCCACAATCACAAAGATCTTTAAGGTATATTTTTATGAAACATGCATTTATGTGAATGTGATTGATATATTAAATGTGTAGTGCACTGAGTCATCTGGGCTGTAGGTTCTTGAGAAATGAACATACGTTTCTGGGCTTTTCACAATTGTAGGAACCAAGACAAATGTTATTCATTCCTACTTATGCAATTTACTAGAACAATCAAGCTAAATTTCGTGATGACTGTTATCTAAGGCAGAATATAATAGTGTTTGTTAGATTTTCCAACCTGGTGGCCAAGATAAACTAGTTTACTTGGCCACCTTTTTTTTTGTATTACTGTTTGAAAAATATCTGGGTAAAACTGACACATTTTTTCATTAGGCAAGTTCATTCTCTTAAAATTCTAATTACTGTAGCTTGAATTACTTTTGTATTTCTTACTCAAGCCTGTACCTAAAACCAGTTTATGAGTTTATAGGGTAATTGTTTTTACGCATTTTACAAACTGTATCTTTTAGTAGCTAATTGTGAACACAAGTGTCATTGTGCAGACTCTAACAACATTTCTTAAATTCTCTGCCGAGCCTCCCTAGTCTTCTTAATATGATTTGAAAAAGGTCTCTTGTTCAAATCCCTGGCTTGGCCAATTCCTTTTCTTCCAAAGATTGTCAAAAGTCATTTCAACATTTTAATTTATTTCCAAAGCCAAACTCTTTAAAGAGAGAACATGGGATTGTGTGGTAAAGGGTTACATGACTTGAAATTTATCCAAAAAGCATAACTTTTATGTTCAGTCTATAAAATAGTTCTCTTTATCATAGCTTTTGCCAAACTGCCTTACATTATGAGTACAAATTTAGATGAAATGGCAATGCTAGCTTCTGATACTTTCTGCAGTTTTGTGACCAGGGACAGGGTGTATCAGAAGCACACATGACCATTTGAAATATCAAAAAAAAAAGAAAATTTAAGTTCTACATGAAAGAGGCTAAGTTATGAAAATAAATTGAAAAAGAGAATTTGTATATACAAAAAATGATAATAAAATGCTGGGTTAATGAAAATCTCCTAGTTAGGGCAGATAGACTCTGGATTGTACAGTAGGGATTAGAACAAAATGTGTCTTATAAGGAAAATTTGCGAGTTAATATTACCTTACAAAAAAATAGTAAAATAGCTTTATTTAGAACAGTGGGTATTCTAAATATGTCTAAGTTTCATCAATTGCAGTAGCCCAGAAACATTATGTTTATATCAAAATAGTAGTACAGGCCTTCAAAACCCATGTGCATTTTGACTCTCTGTCAGTCCATCTGGTAGTCTAAAACCAGCTTAAAGTTTCAAAACCCTAAAAAACCCACTCAGTCCAAACTGTTCCCACCTGTCAGTATTAAATGTCTGAGTCAGTATGCTTGAATAAATGTTCTTAATGTGGTGTGGAGACTGTCACCCAATCAGTCTGGGGTGAAAATCTGGTTACCCAAAGCTGAGACAACCCTGTTTCTTGATAAAAGTATGTTTTTGCCAGTTCAAAAATCTGTTATGGTGAAGCTTGAAGACCAACTGATACTAATGTGACTATTACTCCAATGGTTTTTCCAACATTCTCCAAGGAATAAATGGAAAAAACTGGCCCTGAGTAATCCATAATCACAAAGACATATGTTTTCTTGAAACATGCATTTATGTGAATATGCTTGATATATTAAATGTGTAGTGCACTGAGCCATCCAGGCTGTAGGTTCTTGAGAAATGAACACAAGTTTCTGGGCTTTATACATTTGTAGAAACCAAGACAAATGTTATGAATCTTACTTTTACATTTTACTCGAACAATCGAGCAAAATTTCATGATATCCTTTTTACCTTAATTCCACCTTAATTTATTGGAGAATATATGGTGTTTTATAAGTTTTCTCTGACACGGTAGGCAATATAAACTGGTTTGTAACACTGGCTAGTAATTTTCTTTTAGTGTTACTTATTGAAAAATGTCTTGGTTTACACAAGCATTTCTTTATTAGATTTCTTTATTCGATAAGTTTAGTCTCTTAAAACCTTAACTGCTGTAGCACTAATTCCTTTCTTAATCGAACCTGTGTTTGTGACTGGGGGTGACCTGTTGCTGAAGACAGTTGACAGTGAAGATTTTTACCTTGCTTATATCTTGGTATGTTGCTTTAGCTTTTTGCCTTATTCTTGTTTTACTTGCGTGTAAAATCACCAATAGTAGGTTAGGTTTTTATGTTAGCAGGCATGCAGACAAAAATGATGACAATACTTATTTATTGAACTACTGCAAATTAAATAATTATCTAATTTTTGTTTGACAGGCAAAAATAATACTAATTTTTCCAATAAATACTTAAAGATTGTCTGAGGAGCAACATATCAAGCCCACTGTGGGGAGTTATTAAAGAACTTTATATACTGCACTTGGATAAATAGTAGCCAATCACTAAAGTACATGATTCTTATTTCAGATTCCTTTGTTTTCAAATTTGCATTAGGATAGGAGTGTTGTAGAACCTTAAGTTATGACCACTGAGTATGACCTTGAGCAAATTTTTGGGATGCCACATCTACCCATATTTAGGAGAACTAATGTTCAAATTTATTTTGAAATCCATTCATGTGTAGAAGTTATGGCTCAAACAAGATTTGTTTATGATAATTTTATTGTTCGACATTAAATATGACTTTGAAATAAACCTTGGCTCCATATGGTGAGATCTTCTAAATTGCACATGTACTCATGAAAGAGAACAAAATGAATGTATTGATCAAAATATGTTGAAATCTACCCAGGACTTGTGGCTTGCACATGCTCTATTAATGATAGTTTTACCAATTGACTTTTCAGTGTATCCTTGACTTTGAATCTTTGACCATACTGAACAAATGACATTTCTACTGGTTAAGGAGAAGAAGAAATTGTTGCTTGGCAATGTAGTGACTACAATGTTTCACTCACCTCTAGCAGGTTCCAAAAAATCATATAAAGAGTTTGTTGTAGCAGTTGGTTTGCAAGAATTTAAGCTGCTACGTTAAAATAGCAAAAAGTTTGCATAAGATGTACTATAATAAATTTTTGACATTTGATGAATTAACAAGAAGTTTATAGTTTTCATATGCTGGTACTCAAAGTATTCCGAAAGCTGATTTCAATGAAATACGATACTGAAATCAGACAAACGCAATACATATAGACCAAGGCCTTTAGCAAATGGACCTTTAAAAAAGCACCAAGTGTTGAGTTATGCCCAATATCTGCTTGATAATAATTCCCCTTTAAACCCAAACTTTTTTTCATTTTTAACATCTTTGAAATGTTCCTAAACCAAAAGAGATTACACATACTTTAAGACTTTTATGAAAAATACAAAAATAATAATAATTGCATCTCACATTTTTAACCCTTTACCACACAACCAAATTCTAGACTGGTCCAAATTGAAAGCACGATGAAGACCACAAAATAAATATAACTCAAAAGTTGAAATATGTTTCCAGCAGGTTAGAAAACATTGTGAGAAAAGGAGAAATGCTGGTTACCAGCATTTTCTCATTTTCCTACAATGTTTTCTAAAGGCTTCTATCTCAGGGTAGTAAAAAGCAGGGATTGTTTGGTATAGAGTTAAATATACAATACAACCTGACAATACTGAAAAAAACTTTTTTTTTCTTTTTTTTTTATAACAACAATTTGTCATATATAAAAAAAAATTAAAAAAAATAAAATTGCTTTGTGGATAAATTCTTTACCAAACAATTCTATTTTGCAACCTTAACAATGAAAGTTGAAAACATTGTGGGAAAAGGAGAGTTTGCTGTTAACTGCATTTTCTCCTTTTTCCACATTGATTTCTTCTTGTCCAAAGATAAATATCTATAATTTGTAGTCTGAATATGCTTTCAATTTTTACCAGTCCAAATTTTGCCATGTGTTTACAGAGTTAACCCTTTACCACACAATGCCGACTTTAACAAACCCTGAGGAAGAATCATTTTTACAACATTGCATCAAAAGGAGAAAATGCTGGTTATCAGCATTTTCTCCTTTTGCTACAATGTTTTCCACCCTCTCAGAGTCATGTTTCATCAATTGAGCCACATTTCATTTATCCAAAAGCTTTAAATTGGGACCAGTTTAAAATTTTGTTGTTTGGTAAAGAGTTCACATGCAACATTTTCATATAAACTTCAAATAACTTGAAATAATGTCAAGAAATAACTATTAACCCTTTATTAGACGACAAAATTTAAGCCTTTTCCAAATTGAAAGCATTTGCAGACAATTTCAGTGTGGCTCAAACAGTGCAATCATTTTTTTGATCCAGTAGAAAACATTTTGGGGAAATGAGAAAATTCTTGTTACCAGCATTTTCTTCTTTTCCCAAAATGTTTTCAAAAGGCTTCTTTTCCACAGTCGTTAAAAGTTGGCATTGTGTGGTAAAGGGTTCATGCAGGAAAAATTATACATGTAAATTTATACCAAAGAATTCTTCATACTTACTGGATAAAAACCCTTAAAGTGCCAGATGAACACATTTTATGTCCAGAAAAGGCAGAATTTGGTCAGCGTGATTATAAATTGGGCAGTGTATATGCAAGAACAGCAATCTAGCTGATCTCAATCTACACTGACCAATAGAAACAGTTATGATAGACAGGCACTTTAGGAGTTCAGATTCCTCTCATTCCCCATACCATGAACCTTGGAAAGGACACAGAAATATACAGAATGTCACCTAGCATCACTGCCTGATCCCATTTATTTTTTTAAGTTGACAATTAAGAACAAACTTAGCTTCTCAATCAGCTCTGAAATCCAGTATTGACATGAAAATGGACTTCAAATCTGTTTGATTTTTCAGGGCCTAATAATTCTAGTGGTACAACAGTCTGATCTTGATTTATGCCTGCTTGTAGTGTTTTTTCAAATGGCTTCTGGCAGTGAAAGGGTGAAATAAATCCACTGATGTAACTTCTCAAAATGGCTTTTTTCAAATGTGATATCGTAATTGTTTGCTTCAGATTCTTGGTTTTTGACACAGGTTAGAAAGGCTGTCTTTGCTAATGAAACACGGCTGCCCCTGAATAGACCGACAACTTTTCAAGATTGCCTTGATCTGTCATTGGTTGACAGCATCAGCTCCTTATTTGTAGACAATAGGAGCCGGTGTTTCTTTTACTCAGTGAGGATGAATTTCCTGTCATTATCTGTCCCTGAATAGATCAACAACCTTTCTGGCTTGCTTTGATCCGTCATTGGTGACAGTTGATCTCTACACAAAAGTTTTTATTAAAAAACTCATTCACAACCTAAAACTATTGATCATGCAGCAGCCATTTTTCCTAGATCCCACCAAGTACTCAACACTGTGCTATCCTTTTATAACTCCTGGATACCAACCAGTGCAAGGAAATTATCCAATAAAGAAAGGCAACCTTTCTAATCCATGAATTTGGAAAAAGAAATCATCTAAATTTTATATTTGCCAAAATCAAATAATTGTACTACATTATTCAAGCCATTTTAAGAAATTTACTTCAATAGATTTAACCTTGACAGCAACGGTTTACTCTTTTGACATTTGATATGAAAAGTTGGTTTCCTCTCTCTCTCTCTCCCTCTCTTATTCTTTTCTTTTTTCACTGTTTTCTCTTTTTTCATTTTCAAGTTTTTCTTTTTTTTTTTCCTTTCTTTTTTTCTTTTTTTCTTCATTTTTTTTTTTTATCTTTTTTTTTTCTTCTTCTTTCTATCTCTTTTTTTTTCTTCTTTTTTTTTCTTTTTTTTTTCCTTTTTTTTTCATTTTTATTTTTTTTTTTATAATTGGATTCAGATTCTTCACATTTAACACTGAATAAAGAAATGAGTTACATTTTTTTATGGTTGGATATAAGATCCTTAACAATAGACATTGTATATGGAAAATTTCTTTTGGATTAACCCTTAGAGCGCTGAATAAACTAAAGGAACCTTTTCAATCTAAAAGTAAGGCCTGTAATCACAAATTGATGGTAACTTTTGTCCAAAATGTCTTGGCAAAATTGACAATGTCGATCAAAGATCAGACTGCATGTTTTGTGCTGTCTGATCTTGATCTACACTGGCCACTAAGGCAACTGTAGTTTTAAAAAGCGCTTTTAGGGTTAACATTTCTAACCCTTTACCAAACAGTCACAAGTTTAAACCACCCTAAAAAAGGGAGGCGTTTCAAAGAATTGTAGAAAAAAGAGAAAATACTGGAAAGGAGCATTTCCCCAATTTTCTAGCTCATTAAAGTACAAAAAATTATTAGTACCAATTTCAAATTTGAGCGCTGCATGTCACTTTCAACTCTGATGAGTCAACAATATGTTATTTGGGAAAGGGTTTACATTCAACATTGAGTAAGAAAATTACATTTTAACCTTTCACCAAACAATTTCAATCCCTAGAAAAAAAGGCTTTTGAAATTACTGTGGGAGATGGAGATAATGCTGGTAACCAGCATTTACTCTATTTTCCACAATTTTTCTATCTTATCAAAGAACTGCAGCTCATATGTAACAATTTCAAATTCATCATCCTTAGATAAATTTCAACAGTTTGATGTTTGGGGAAAGGTAATTCAAAACAGAACAAGGAAATAAGGGAATAAGTGTTTGTTTTTTTTAACATCATTGTGTTTTTTTTATCATTGGAATCAAAATCCTTCACCTATTACCAAACAAACTTAAAAATGTAAGGCTTTTGACAACATTGTGGAAAAAAGAGAAAATTCTGGAAGCAATAGGCACCATTTTTTTCTCTTACCACAATGTTTTTTTCATAAAACTACAGCCCGTATGTACCAACTTCAAATTTGTTGTCTGCAGATACTTTAACTTTCAAGAGTCAACAATTTGTTGTTTGGAAAAGGTTTACATTCAACATTGTATATGAACATGTGTTTTTGTTTCATTGAAAGCAAAATGGCAAATATTTAACATGTACAAATAACCCTTAACTCTTTCCTGGTTTTAACGTGTCTGCAGTACAAGCCATTAGAAAACAAC
This sequence comes from Tridacna crocea, assembly GCA_943736015.1. Lineage (NCBI taxonomy): Eukaryota > Metazoa > Mollusca > Bivalvia > Cardiida > Cardiidae > Tridacna > Tridacna crocea. The sequence continues at coordinate 16,180,110 of OX031067.1, forward strand.
TGTGGAAAAAGGAGAAATTGCTCATTACGAGCAATTTCTCCTTTTCCCACAGCGTTTTCTACCCTTTTGGAGAACTTTCTGTCATTTTAATCAAATTTGAAATTGTCATCTGCAAACTCTTTGGTTTGAAAGAGTCTAAAAATTTATCGTTTGGGAAAGGGTTAAAGCACCTTTCAAAAATCAAGTTATATAATGCAGCCAGCATAGATCAAGATCAAACTGCACAAAGCATGCAGTCTGAACTGTCCCTTACACTGTCTGCTTTACTAAAACAACATAGGCAACAATCATGAAACTGCAATCTTTTCGATCATATTTTCAGACTTAACCTTTTACCCCATAAGGCATTTCTAAGGTATCTCTAATTGACCCTAAATAATAGCAAGGATGAAGCTGTTTCTTATGTGTATATGACACCTTTTGATAGCATAGAAAAAATTGTGGCAAATGGTGAAATTGCTCATCACGAGCAATTTACCTTTGGCCACAATGTTTTCCAAAGGCTCCTACATGCAATGCGTAGAAATGAGTATCTATGGCGTAAAGGGTTAAAGAGGCTGTTGGATTTATTTTGTGCTTTAAAGTCAACAAATACAACTGATACAAAAAATATGATATAACAATAATATAGTAATTGAATAAATAATTACATGTTTCATGTTTTTTTTTTGCTTTTCTGATTATTGGAAAGAATGATGAATTCATGCTGATACATTTACTACCTTAGTGGCAATTGTAATCCCTTTGGTTTACTAACCTTCAAACATGTTAATGTAAATATGTGTCTGACAGACACATATCATGCAAGGATACTTCCAATATGTATCATGCCTACCACTTTCAAAAAAAAAAACATGGTGCTATTTAAAGGCATAAACATTTGTTATTTGTAATGTTATTTTCCATCAACTAATGAAACACTTTGAATACCTGTCCTAAACTCAACACTAAAGAAACTTATACACAAAACAGTGCTGATACTACACTTTTTCTCTGCTAGATTCTGAAATCGTCTAGGCCTACAACACTTGCAACAGAATTTTTAAAGAGAGTCAAAGTTAAATCTGAACAAAATCTGAGCCTTAATTTCTGAAATCAAACCTTTAATCAACCATTTGTGCCAATTCTGTAAAAATCCCTAAAACTTACCATTATGGAAAGATGTTAAAAATTCAACATTGTCAATGAAATTTCATAATTTTACATGTTGAATACAATAATGATGAATGTTTATTGCTTTATGGTGCTTAGACAAGTAAGGTCATTTTGCAAGAATATCTATATTAAAAGATTATAAGAGCAAAACTTTAGAGCTTAAAAATATTTAAACAAAATTGTAACAAAGAGTTGAATTGAGGATAATGTATGATCTTGATATGTATATAAGAAATCACTGAATGACATGGCAAGTTTAATACAGCAGTTTTGTTGTAATTACCATTTCATCAGATAAGCATAATATATCATTTAGTGCTCAGCAGATATGTCTTTGACATTTGTACTGTCTTTGGGATAAGAGGACATGAAATAGGTAATTAAGTGACCTTTTTCTGGTAGAAAATCTAGATGATGACCCAACTTTTTAGTGGTTTTATTACAGAAAGAATGTTGATGATAAAATATTTCAGCATCTGTAATTTTAGTAACATTAATTATGCAGCTTTGTGCACAATATGTGCAATTTGTAGAGACTGCATGAAGAGAGGAATAGCTAAATGACACTGTGCATGTATATCAAACTTAATTTTGGCCAAATCACTTTTTAGGTAAGGTAAATAGTGGCTCTAGGAAAAAAGTTCAACATGAAATTTTCAAATCTGTGGCCTTGACCTTAGGATCATAGGTATTGGCATGACTAGGGCATTGCTAAATGAAGCTTTTGACCTGTATATGCCATCATGCCATGATCTAAATCCATCATTTAGTTTGGAAAAGTATGGGTGTGGGCAGGGGGTATAACTATAGAAGAACTTTGACCTTAATCCATCATTTTGCCTCATGTGACCAAAACCATCATTTTGTTTGGAAAATGTGATCTCTCAATAAGGTTTAACCTAAAAATATGGAAGCCAACTCCAGTGCCCACACAAACAATAATGCCAATTATTTGAGAATTACTAATAGTATATATACAAATAATTATACCTCATCTATCTTTATGTAAATGGCATAATTTATAATTGTTTGCCAAATGTTATTTAATATGATTTTTTTTATCATAAAGAGTTTATTTCATTAACTTACATTATCACAATTTCAGCTAGAATAACTATCACTAAAGGTGATAAATACCCCCGCCCCTATATTTCATGTCAAGGGGCAATAACTAATTAATTCTTCATAGATTTTTCATGAAAGTTGCCTCTTTCACATCTACAACTCCCAATGAACACTTCTGCCAAGTTTAAAGTAAATCAAATAGAAAATGTAGGAGGAGTTGTCCTGACAAGCATTTTTAAGTCAAATCAGGGGCAACATCTCAGTAATTCTTGATGGGATTTTCTCAAAATTTGCATCTTGCACATGTACAACTCCAAATGGACACTTCTGCCAAGTATAAAGCGAATCAGACTGAAATTGTAGGAGGATTTGTCTGGACAAGCATTTCAAATGTGAATCAGGGGCAATAACTCACTAATTCTTCATAGAATTTTCATGGAAGTTGTGTCTTTCAAATTTACAACTCCTAATGAACACTTCTGCCAAGTTTAAAGTGAATCAGACAGAAAATGTTGGAGGAGTTGTCCAGACAGGCATTTTAAGTCAAATCAGGGGCATCAACTCAGTAATTCTTGATGGAATTTTCATAAAATTTGCGTCTTGCACATGTACAACTCCAAATGGACACTTCTGCCAAGTATAAAGTGAATCCGACTGAAATTGTAGGAGTTGTCTGGACAAGCATTTTTAAATGTGAATCAGGGGCAATAACTCATTAATTCTTTATAGAATTTTCACAAAAGTTGCGTCTTGCACATCTACAACTCCTAATGAACACTTCTGCCAAGTTTAAAGTGAATCAGACAACAAAATGTAGGAGGAGTTGTCCGGACAAGCATTTTCAAGTCAAATCAGGGGCAATAACTTAGTAATTCTTGATGGAATTTTCACAAAATTTGCATCTTGCACATCTACAACTCCAAATGCACACTTCTGCCAAGTATAAAGCGAATCGGACTGAAATTGTAGGAGGAGTTATCCGGACAAACATTTTAAATGTGAATCAGGGGCAATAACTCATGAATTCTTCATAGAATTTTCACGAAAGTTGCGTCTTGCACATCTACAACTCCTTATGAACACTACAGCCAAGTATAAAGTGAATCAGACAGAGACTGTGGGAGGAGTTTTTCGGACAAGCATTTTTAAGTCAAATCATGGGCAATAACTCGGTAATTCTTGATGGAATTTTTACAAAATGTGTGTCTTGCACATCTACAGTCCTAACGAACACTTCTGCCAAGTATCAAGTGAACTGAATTGAAACTGTAGGAGGAGTTGTCCGGACAAGATCTTGTGGACAGACAGCCCGACCGACCTACAGGCTGATTCCAGTATTCCCCCCCCCCCCAAACAAACTTCGTTTGCGGGAATATAACAAATTTTATATTAAAGTTTTAAGTTGTTTAAAGTTAAAATCTATAGATTACCCAATTTAAATTGACTCTTACCCTAAGACATTCAAACCTGGTCAAACTGTAGATCTGCAAAGATAAAAATCAATCAATATAATCAAGGAATCAGCCAACAAATCAACATCAATTTACATTGATTGAGAAAAAAACAGTATTTTAGTATACCTGTAAAGTTCCATTAGCACTTTACCAAACGACAAAATTTTAATTCAATTTAATTCGATAAACTTTATTTCTTCCATGTACATACAACATACAGTATGGAAATACAAAAAATAAATAAATGTCATAGAGATAATAATGTGATTGGACCTTGAGAGTATAAGAAGAGAAAGGGTAGAAAGCTTAGAGGAAGGGTAACATTTATCTAAAACCGAAAATCAGTAAAAGCTTGCAACAGGTAAATATTTTAACTCTTTACCAAACACCATAATTTTGAACTAGTCCAAACTGAAGGCATTTGCAGATGACAAAATAAATGTGAATCACAACTTGAAATCAGGCTGCACTGCATGTAATGTATAAATAAAGTGCATGCTGATCTGGAATAGCAGAGATAATCACAGGAAGAAGTACAGTTAATTACAATAGTTTAGACTTTTCAAAATTCAAAGCACTTGCAGACAACAAAATAAAGGTAACTCCAAAATTGAAATTCATTTCCAGCAGGGTAGCAAACATTGTGAGAAAAGGAGAAAATGCTGGTTACCAGCATTTTCTACTTTTCCCACAATATTTTCAAAAGCTTCTTTCCAAAGGCCATTAGAAGTCGCCATTGTGTGGTAAAGGATTAACCCTTTACCATGCAACTAATCCTAAACCATCTCCAATCAAAAGTACTAAGTACACAACTAAATCTAAACCATCTCCAATCAAAAGTGCTGAGTAGACAACAACAGAACAAATTTCAATTTTTCAGTCACCTTTATTTTGTAGCCTGCAAATGCTTTCAATTTGAACCAGTCTAAAATTTTGTCATGTGGTAAAGAGTTAAGCGCACAGGTATTTTTAAGCCTGAAAATTAAAACTAGAGGCCCTTAAGTGCCTGAAATTGCTCTTCTGGCAGGGTCTTTGCTTTTATGCTAGCATAGAATTTATAGTACAAAACAAAGAAAAAAAGGCAAAAAAAAAACCCCAAAAATGTGTTCTTGCAACTGAGCTTGAACCCATCAAGACAGCACAATGTAGGCATAGTGAAGTGAACAAACAGTGAAAAAAATTGAAGTAAAATTTCTTAAACTAAATGTTTGGAATCCTGGTTATTTGATATTGTTTCAGTATGCCTTGTAATAAAGAATCCTGGTAAACTTCAAAGAAAGTTGACTAGTAATGTGGACTTTGTTGAGAAAATGATACCAAAAACAAGAATTGGAAATTTTCAACTTGAAATGGCTATTTTTCCCATACTGTTTTTTGGATTATTTTCAAAGTCAATAGGGTTGAAGCTATTGATAAGATAAACAACATACTGTGCAAGTTTCATGAAAATCTGACAAGAAATGAAGACTTTATTGGGTAAATAAAAAAAAAGACTAACAGACAGACGACAGAGGCCCTGCCATGGCATAAGCTCTACTGGCTTAGTAGAGCTAGGAACAAATGATAATATTTTCAATTGACCTTTCTGTAAACATGAGTTTGGCATGCCTCCATAATACTAATGTGGTATTTCGGTTGTCAAGCCTGAAAAACTAACCAGAAATTGCGTCATTTCTGTTTACATGACGCCCAATGCTGCGTTTTCATTGGTTGATAAGACGTTAGTAGACATGTTAATCAAATCGGCAGAAAGGTCAATTCCCCATTACTGGTACTTTTAATCCAGATAAGATATTTGAAAAAATTTAAATGTTGTTTTAACCATTTACAGTACAATCACGATTTTTAACAAATCCAAAGAAAAAGCCTTTTGAAAACATTGTGGGAAAAGAAGAAAATGCCGATAACCAGCATTTTCTCCTTTTCCCACAAGTTTTTGCTGACCTTTCTAAAACGAATCTAAATTTTTAAGCTGTGATTATTTTTTTCTTCTGCAAATGCTTTGAATTTGGACCAGTCTAAAATTATGTTGTTTGGTAAATAGTTAATTTCTTTTAAAGCTCTTCCTGTTGAATACATGATTAATATAAGTATAAGATTCAGATTTAACCCTTTACCCCATAAGGCATTTGTATGTTACCTCTAACTTAACCCTAAATAACAGCAAGGATGAAGCAGTTTCGTATGTGTATGTAACACCTTTTGATAGTATAGAAAACATTGTGACAAAAGGTGAAATTGCTCCTTACGAGCAATTTCACCTTTTGCCACAATGTTTTCCAAAGGCTCCTACAAGCAATGCGTAGAAATGAGTATCTGTGGAGTGAAGGGTTAAAATACTAAAGTGTCTTCAAAAGCCCCTTACTTTGCCTGTTGGAGCATTGATTTCTTTTTCTGCTTCCTAGTAAACTAGATACATGTATAGTGTTTCTGGATGAGACTGCACAGAACATATAATCTGATCTAGGATCTAATTCTACTACTGACTGATATGGCAAACCAGAATCAGATGCACAGGCCAATAACGAAAACATGATTTTCAGCATTTTCTTCACAATCTACAATGTTTTTCAACTCTTCCAATAAACTTTTCACTCTCCTATTTAAATTCATTTTGTTGTTGGCAAATGCTTTCAATTGGGATGTGTCTAAAGTTTGGATGTATTGTGCCGAGTTAACCCATTACCAAATGACAAATTTTGGACTTGTCTAAATTGAAAGCATTTGCAGACAACAAAATAAGTGACTGAAAATTTGAAATTTGTTTTGTGAAGGGTAGAAAACATTGTGGAAAAAGGAGAAAATGCTGGTTACCAGCATTTTCTCCTTTTCCCACAATGTTTTCTAAAGGCTTCTTTCTGAGGGGCATCAAAAGTAGGGATTGAGTGGTAATGGGTTAATAGCCTATTATATTCTGTCCTTGTTCGCACCAGGTCATGTCTCTGTACCATGCTATCACAGAATTTATAACAACCCTAAGGAAAGCTTTTGAAAAAACTGTTGGAAAAGGAGAAATTCTGGTAACCCCCTTTTTTCTTTGCCCACAATGTTTTCTATCCTTTCAAACACAAAATTCAGTTTTTAAATCACATTCATTTTGCCTGTATCAAATGCGTTCCTTTTGGTCTAGCCTATAGTTGCACTGTTTGGTAAAGATTTAACCGTTTACCAGACAATCCTAGGTTCTGAGATAGAAGCCTTTTGAAAACATGGTGGGAAAAGGAGATAATGCTGGTAACCATTATTTTCTCCTTTTCCCACAATGTTTTCTACCCTACCACAACCAAATTTTACTTTTTAAGTCACATTTATTTTGTCGTCTGCAAATGCTTTGAATTTGGACCTGTCTTCGATTTTGTGTTTGGTAAAGGTTTCAATATATCATCATCATCATGCAAAGGCATCATTATTCAGATCTAGGACCGCATTCACAACAAGCATTTTTTTTTTAATTTCACCTTCACAGTTTTATGAAGTGAAGGTTTTTGATTTTAGTTTCGTGCAAAGGCAAACTTATAATAGAAAAATGGTCATACTAATACCAAAACGATCTGTTCAGCCACATTTAAAAAAAAAATCCGCGGGAACAGAACGAGATTCGAAAAGCGTTGGTGTAAATACGAGGAAGACAGGAAAAAGAAAATAATAATTTGCATGCTGTTTCCATCACCCCGGAACAATCAACAAATTACGAAGCATTAAGAAACATACTTACGTTTCCGAAGTAAACTGAATGTCTTTTCTTGAAACGCCATTTCACGTTTTTGTTCTGCACGGAGCGCCTAATCATTGCCTGCCAAATACCGAGTAATCACGTGAACGGTTGAGAAATCACGTGACCGGATCCAATCTCCGAGCAGAATTGTCGTTCGTTACTCTCACATACATCTCTGCGATGGGCTAAATGACAAGAATCTTGTCAAACCGAGGAAAAGATGTTTTGTTACTGTTTAACTGTTTCGTATGTAAGATTATAAGGTAGACAAAAGAAATATGGATACATATTCTGGATACATTATAGGTGCGTTCAAACTGATGAATTTACCTGTATAAAATGAAACTTTTTTTTTTTTCGAGCCTCTTCACTGATCAGAATCTTGCGCCAAGTTTAACAAAAATGGCTGCGCCCTGAATGATGACAGCAGTTTTGACACACCGATAATTCTTAGGTTATAAGATTACAAAACAAGTTATGGTCCTTTAAAAGACATTTATGCTTTTCAGAAAATCCGTCTTTTTCACATTGCCTACCACTTAGTCCGATTGGCCGTATGCTGTTTCAACAGCACACAAAGTAATCGATATTGGTCTTCGGCGTTTATGTCGCCATTTTGAGTTCTGGTCATGTGACGAAAGTATCACGTAATGACGGACTACTTTCTGAGCCCACTACAGAGGTAAATGTAATGATCCGGAGTGCAAGAGAGTGGACCGGATCGGCCTAAAACCAACTAATGCTTCGTTCCCACTATCACGTTTCCGCGCCACGATTGAAATCGTGGTCTTGATCGTGAGGAAGTCGTGATGATCCTATCAGGTCGTATCAGAACTTGATTTTAATCGTGGCAATCGTGTTAATTATATGAAATTTTTAGGCTGTCAAAAACTTTCTACGATCAACATGACTGATTTTCAATCGTGGTCATCGCATCTAATAGTATTTAATCGTAACAAAACGGAGCAGATCGTATTAAATCGTACTTCTGAATCGTGTCGATCGGGACCAATCTTGGCCAAGGCAAAGGCAAAGCTCTGGTTCGATTTGCTGGATGATAGGATAGGATAAGGTCTCCTTTAGATCCCTCACAACGAGACAATCGCAGTAAAAAATGCGACATCCTTTGCAGCAACAGTACATGGTGTTTAAAAGGGACATACTCCCTTCAACATTGCTTTCTGACCACATGTATGCTTTAAGACTGGGCTATTTCTGGAAGTAAATGGAAAGATATCGTGATCTATGGAGCTGTCTGTTAATCAAAATTGCCGTATTAATTTCCTTTTTATTCAAATGAAATCTCCAAGGATTTTCAAAGGAAATTACATAATTCACACAGGATTGCATATTATGACCACGCTTCTACTTAAACTAAAGCCAAAAGTAGAAACCGTTGTTTTTAATTTAAGAAGGACTGATAATAGGCCGAAGACAGCTACATATCCTGACTTCTGGCCGAAATTAGCCAGAAACTTTCATTCGTTGCCTACGAAACAAGTTTACACGTTTCGATTCTCTATTGATGGCATTTGAAGAGGCCAGAGTCATGTGACTAAGATGATTGGATTTATGTTTAAAAAAAAGGAAGAAAACATCGTGTAGGAAAGGAAAAATGGTTACCAGCATTTTTTCCTTTTGCCTCAATATTTTCAAAAGCTACATTTTATACAGTTTATTTAAAACAATGAATTATTTGGCAAAGGGTCTACTGAATGTTTTGGCAGAGAGCTAAATTGAAAACTGATGCCAAAATAATGGTACTGACACGTACCTGGGTTTTCGAAGTTTCTGGTTTAAAAAACCGAACTTTAAATAAACATGTATGCAGGCATGTCCTTGACATAAATCTCGGTTCCCCCTAGAAATTTTCAGCGATGTTATCGAATGTAATTCAATACCTTAAAATGGTAAGATGCATTTATCGCAGCTTGATATTATTTTTTATCGCCATAGCAGGGTGTAAACTGATACATGGTTTGTCTTTAAAACCTGTCACTGAACTATAAAAGCAGCATTTAACTAGATGCTTTGTTTCAGAAAGTTGATCCTACTGTACCTTAACGTGGATGTTTAATTTTAGGTTAGGTGGAATATCACATGAAATACAAAAAAATGCTGTGTACCACAGCTATGATTCGAGCCATAGACCTTCAAACCTACACATTATCTACTTTATCAAATCAATGCAGCGTATTCAGAATGCATATGATGTCTTAACCCTTTACTCCATAGATACTCATTTCTACGCATTGCTTGTAGGAGCGTTTGGAAAACATTGTGGCAAAAGATGAAATTGCTCGTCACGAGCAATTTCATCTTTTCCCACAATGTTTTCTATGCTATCAAAAGGTGTCTTATACACATAAGAAACAGCTTCATCCTTGCTGTTATTTAGGGTCAATTAGAGATACCATAGAAATACCTTGTGGGGTAAAGGGTTAATACGCAACTACGGAACCAGTGACAGATGGAAAAAAAAATACAGAAAACTATCAATGGAATGACCTACTTTGTTTTTTTTTACATGTAATTCTATCTTAAACTCAATTTTAGAGTCATCTTTGCCGGCCAGTGAGTATTACTAGTTTTTTTTAATGCAAAGTCTGTACCTGCTTGAGAAAGTAACACAACTCCTGATAGGCTAAACCATTCAGAAGTTGTCTTACTTTCTAAATTTAAAATAGGTCTAGGAATGAAACTAAGGATAATTGGTTGACACAGATGCAGATCCTTGACCCAGAGAGCCCGTTATTTATAAAAAATCGACAGAAGCTATATTAGAATTGCAATACTTTTGGTCTGTACGCCAGTTTAAATAGTTCATTGTATGTAGGTAACCCTTTGCCATGCTATTTTCAAGACTCGGAGGAAGACAGGTTTTAAAAACATTGTAGGAAATGATAAAAAAAAAAAACCTGTTACCAGTTTCTTCAATTTTCCACAATGCTTTTTGTACTGCAACAAAGAATCTCAGCCCATTTGTGTCAGCATCGAATTTGTCTGTTGAAGCTCTGAGTTTAGAAGAGTCTGGAATTTGTCGTTTGGGAAAAGCATAGTCAAAAAACATATCCCTCAGACTAATTAGACTTCTGAATTAGGTCTTTATAAATATGACCCTTGCTCTGGCAAAAAGGAGCTTGATGGATCTTTGTGATGCATTATTATAATAAGCTAGTCGTCACATGATAATAAATTCTTAATATCCACTTTTTTTGAAAACTGGCTTTAACATGAGGTAGACAAGTCCTTTGACACACAGAAAATTGGCCAATAGAGAGAATTCTCGGCTGAGGGCAGCCTGAGCGGATTGTGAAGGCTAACCTAGGTCGATAGCATTCGCGAATGCATTAAGCCCCCTTTTCACAGAGTAAGTCTCATATGACAAATGTACAAATGGTATCATTTTATTTTTCTTTAGTCAACAACAGTTTTATGAAGAGAATTGGCAAAAAATTCTCTTCTTTGTTGACCTCACAATTGGTGCCTTGCAAAAACAGTCGGTGTCGGTGGAAATGGCTGAGCCAATATCTTAAATCATCATTCGCGCAATGAATGGTTTTTAACTTGTTGCTATTTATGTTTCAAGGAGAACATTATAATATCGAGCGTGTTTTTTTTTTTCTTTTTTCATTTAATGTATCCTACTTGACTCTTAACCAGACGTCAACATTTTAGACCGGTTTAAATTGAAAGCACTGACAAACGACACGACGAAAATGACAATAAGATTTAAATTTCTCTTTAGTAGGGTAGAAAACATTGTGAGAAAAGGAGAAAATGCTAGTAATCAGCATTTTCTCCCTTTCCCACAATGTTTTCAAAAGGCGATGTTTCAGAATTGTGTGGTATTTAGGGCAAATTTAGAGAGGTATTCATTTTTGAGGACAGACCGGTTAAATACATTTATTAGGGTATGAAACGCCTACATGAGAAAAAAAATCAAAGAGTTGAGAGCGCTGAAGTGGTATTTGTCAAGGAAACCCATTGTGTGGAATTAATAGTTTGAAAGAAACAGAGACATATTGTTCAAATATTGGCTTAAAAATCAACCCACTAAGCAAATAAATACCTTTTCGGTTGAAGGGAGAGTACTCATGACAAAGTTTGGTTTATTTTTGTATATGTGGTCTCCCTTTGATCATTAGGAGGAAGCAGGAGTAACCCCCCTTGACAGTAGGATGCATGACGAATAGAGAGAAAAATGCTGTTGATATATCGAACAAAATTAAGTTTGTTCCTGAAAACAATAATTTTTGAAATACTAGTATTTCTAGCCTTACATTTAATTTCCAAAATTACAATCAATTACCTCGATCTATAAATATTCATGAGCAATGAAATGGAGTAGCACGCAGTCATAGGACAAACAAGCCATGGAACGAATTGGTTTTGGAACAAAAAAGCCCAGGGTCAGTAGGCAAATTTGTATCATTGCGCCAATAAAAGGCTATGAGCGAGAGAAGCTATTTTCAATCAAAAATAAGCATCTCAACGATCGATGGCCTCGCCCAATGTATCTTAATATGCCATTTCAAATGATGCATGTATATCTGAGTGCCACCGAAAAACTCATTTGCCTGAGAAAAAGCGAGTTTAACTGGATTTATTTCCTTCGGCTTTGCACAAAATAAGATACATAATTATCAAAATTCAATCTTGAACTCATAGTGGTATTGTCTTAGACAAATACCACAAAAAGGAGAAGAAAAATAATAAGTACAGATAAACTAAACAGAAGCCTGTGTGTGGACTGTTCTTGGATTTTTTTTGGAAAAATCAATTAGCATTGACTTATTTATACTTGGTGTCTTGTAAACGAACTGGAAAAGAGGGCTTAATGCATCTGCAAAAAGTAACGTCCCTTGCCAGCCTGTGCAGGCAAACCTTTGTGTGGACTGTCCTTGGATTTTTGGGAAAAATCAATTAGCTTTGACTTATTTATACTTCGTATTTTGTATTCGAACTGGAAAAGGGGGCTTAATGCATCTGCAATTATCGACCTTTTCCAGCCTTTATAGGTACAGGCAATGCAGGCCAACCTCAGTCGATGAAAAAAACAAACAAAATATTTTAATTACTATTAATGGAACGCGATAACCGTGGCCTTTGTTTACAATAATTCAGACCATTCTATTTTCGTATACGGGAAGGACAGGTAAATTATCCGATAATTTTATTTAAATGTAAATTGAAAAGGCTTAAAACTTTTACAAGTTCTACATTGTAATAAGCGAGCAGTGGTGTAATGAATAACATCACTGCCTCTAAAGCCGGCGATCCTCGTTCGAGCCGTCAGACCTCCCCTTTTTTTTTTTAAGGAAGCATGTTGCTTTTTTTTTCTGTTTTCGCTTTACTTTTCTTTTTTTCCTCTCCATACTTTTCTTTTCCTTGTTTGAATGTCTTTTATGTTTCTTTTCTTTATCCTTTCCTCTTCCTTTTTTAGACGTGTACATCTTTTTTTTTTTGTCATTGATATTCTTTTATTACTATTACATTTTATTATCATTCATTTTTTCATTTTATTCTTCTTTTTTTAAAGCATATTTCTATATGACTGACTCAACAATAAAACGATAAGTGTGCAACTCTCATCCCGTGCTCTGGCAGTATCGGAACTTGCTTCATTTTTACTGGCCTTATCGGTACTCTTACCCTCTTAACATTCAGTATTTGTTGCTTCCTTATCGCTGAACTGCTCACAGGCTTCTTGAATTGCGATGTCTGCTTTTTGAAAAATATATTTATTCTGCTAGGACCGCACATCTATAGTAACTTTTCCACTCAGGTTGCTTTAGTTCACAAGTGGTTCCGATCCACTGGTGTTTCAATTTAAATCCTTGTGCAGTCAAGCTTCAGATATGCGTAAGTTCCAAACTGTAGTGAGTATATAGGCATGTCTCTTCTGTCAAAGCCATGAAACAGGACGAAAACTAGTAGCCAGAAATTTGTGGCTTTAGTCATCTTAGAAGTATAAATCACGAGACTGTTTCTAGCATCAATTCCCGTACAAGAACTGTCTTGGTTCATTTTTCCCAATTTTCGAAGGATCAATGTGCAATCTCGTGTGATGTCAATTAAATATGAATGAAACTACAAAGTAAAAGTAAAAATATTTACCATGATGTCATAAAAAATAATGTAACCATTGACTTAGCTTTTAAAAAAAAAAGTTGCTTTACTGAAAAAAAATAATTCTCTGTGACTCGAACTCGATCCGTTTGGGCGGTAGCAGAGTCCCTTTGACCAATGCACCACAGCATTACTTGCACGTCTTTGTTGAAATTTACCAATAAGTAACTGTTTTGTCCCTGGTATTCCCTATTTGAATGTTTTGAACTGATCTAGTGTTTGTAAACAAAGGCCACAGTTATCGCGTTTTGATAGTACATGCTTTTAATCCTTTCGGGAGGGGACAACAGAACATGTTACATTAGGTCTATGACATCTCAAAGTCTGTATGAACTAATCTCATCTGTATACCCTTATCCTGCAACAGAACTGGAAGGTAACTTTCCAGCCGATAGTACAGACTAAAACTGTTATTTGAAAGCTATTTATGGGTTAAAGATATCTCCTTATTGGACAACATAGATTCAAGATCAGACTACACCTTCTGTGCAATATGATCTTGATCCACACTATCCACATACGGTCCTTGAAAATCAAAGATCGGGGTAAAAAAATAGTAATTTATGCATATTTTTGAAGATGAATTCACACAAAACCAGCTATACCTGTTGGTCCAGGTCCGTTAGTGTACATAATCAAACCATTAACCTATTACCACACAATCCTACTTTTGATGACCCTGAGAAAAAAGCCTGTAGAAAACATTTTCTTCTTTTCTCACAATGTTTACTATCCTTCACAAAACAAGTTTCAAATGTTCAGTCACATTTATTTTGTCGTTTGATTTAGACAAACCTAGAATTTTGTTGTTTGGTAATGAGTTAACGGCGGAGCGGTATCCATCTTAAATCGCTCAAGCGGATTGTGTCGGTCAAGTTCATCCGACACAAAACGTGCAGTCTGATCTTGGATTTACAATGTCCGCTTCATTGTTACATATTCCACGAAAAAGATAAACCTTTACCCTTGAAGAACAATGTTTTAACCCTCTTCTCTATAGATACTCATTCCTACACATTGCTTGTAGGAGCCTTTAGAAAACATTGTGGCAAAAGGTGTAATTGCTCTTGACGAGCAATTTCACCTTTTGCCACAATGTTTACTATGCCACCAAAAGGTGTCATATACACATAAAAAACGGCTTCATCCTTGTTGTTATTTAGGGTCAATTAGAGATACCATAAAAATGCCTTATAGGTTAAAGAGTTAATTACTTTTTTAATACCGAGTTAAAGTTTAAAGGGCCATGATCGAGAAAACTTTTGAAAGCTTCGAGAGAAAAGGAGAAACTGCTGCTAACCTGCTTTTTTCTCCTTTTCTCACAAAGTTTTTTTCATCTTTTTCAAAGACACTTCCATCCATTTTAGCACGAGTTTGTCATTTGCAAATGCTTTCATTTTAGTTAGGTTTTAAATTGTTCGTGTAGAATTATGGGTTTACCTCTGTACCAAACCATAAAATTTTAGACTTGTCCAAATAGAAAGCATTAGCAGACAACCGACAAAGTTTGCTCAAAGGATAAAATGTGTGCTTACCAGAATTTCCTCCTTTTCCTGCAATGTTTTGGTAGAAAATACTGGTTACCAGTGTTTTATTCTTTATCTACAATATTTCTAAGGATTTTTTCCTCGTTGCCGTTGACACTCGGGGTTATTTAGAATAGGGTTTAAACAGGGGCAATTAAATGATTCGCCCAACTAAGAGTTGATGGATCTTGTCTGATGTTTTTTTTCATTAGTTATTACAAAGCATGAATAATTATTCTATTACCACACAATCCATGCCTACTTTTGACGCCCCTGAGAAAGAAGCCTTTAGAAAACACCATGGGAAAAGGAGAAAATGCTGGTAACCAGCATTTTCTCCTTTTCCCACGATGTTTTCTACCCTTCACAAAACAAATTTCGATCTTTCAGTTATCTTTATTTCGTCTTCTGCAAATACTTACCATTTGGACAAGCCTAAAATATTGTCGTTTGGTAATGAGTTAATCAGCAAAAAACTTTGATATGTGTCACTTGTAATACGAAGACGACTACCATGCTTAGGTTTAAACCTATGCCTATTCCCAAAAAAATCCCGTATTTCACAATCCCGAAGAAGAAAACACTGAAAACATGGTGGGAAAAGGAGGAAATGCTGATAACCGCCATTTTCACCCCACCCCCTTACACCCACACCCACACAAAAAATGGTAATCATTTATTGGGTAACACTAAATTTGTCGTCTGCAATGTTCTGTCAATTTGGCCAAGTCTGAAATTTAATTTTGTAGCTTTACATGATTGTATCTGAAACTGTGAATTCAATATTTACCCCATACTTCCCGAACGTACAGAATTAGAGTTTCTTTTTCTTTAATTTAATTGCCCTCGATACATAAAGTAGGTACTCATTTCTATATATTCTGGTCAGGTTTGCCTTTTTTTTTTTCTCTCTCTCTCTATTTTTTTTGAAATGAGATTAATCAAGATTACTGCATTCACGAATATAATCCCAGTAAAAAAACATGCAGATATGTATCCATCAGGTTTGCCAAACTACATGTAATTACATTATCTCCCGCTAGATGGCATTCTATAAATACTCATCTATCTGCTTTGGGCATCCTGGGTACAGAACCGAACCATTTTCCTACGCGACAACCGTTACTTTGAATTTCAAACTAAAATAAATGTTTACTCAATAAAACGCTACCTGGTGCAATTCACTCAGTTATGATCAGCAGTTTAGAGAAATCTGGAGCTAAAGGAGGTCTAATTTCTCCTCAAACGTATTGACAAAAGCTATTCTCTACATTGCTACTTTATAGAGCGTAATATTACAGTCAGCCCGCTTTCGGGGCTAGCGATGCGTCATATAAGACAGTCGAATCTTCGAAGAATATGACATGCGCAGACAACGCATACATGTAATTGTGCTCTCTGATAAGGAAAATTGACGAGAAGTGCGTTCCTTTATTACGCTAAATACTAATAACTTTGCACTATTTTCGACAGATTTATCGTCTGCTCTACAGAGGAGAAATGTTCGATTTTGGAACTGGCGAGACTCGCAAGCTTCTTGCAAATCTTGAATAAATCGTTTCAAAAAGCTCAAATACGTGTTCATCTTCTTTCATCATGATTTACTGGCACTTTTGACGAAGCAAACAGTATGTATTTCATATTGGCACAAACATGTCTTGGAGCTGTCAACGTTTGATGGAGCGACCAAAGTGTATAACTTACTGATGAGCTTTACTGGAAAAACCATTTCCGAGAAATTGCAATAAAGGACATGTTTGTATGTCATCCGGCGGGGGATTGGTCAAACTGGGAATGTTCAGCTTGATGTCCTCTCTATTTTAATAATAAAAGCTAGCTACATGGATTGATGACGGTGGATTAACCGAGAAAAATGTCAAGCTCTTTTTTTATTGTTTAATAGATCAAAGATCGCATGCATTGTATATTGTAAGAATCACCGTGAGATTGCTAACATTACACCTGTAATGCATTTTACATTCAATTTTGTTGCCTTTTTAAAGTACGTTCATAAAATTGGTCAATAGAATCATTGCTTTGATCGAGTGGTTGGTAACAGACAACTTCCATTTGCTGTTATGATTTATTGGATTTAAAACTCGGAATACATTCTATGACATAAAGTTCTATAACATGACAGACTAAAAAAAAAGTAGTCGGCCCCGGTTCAATGTCATGTTGATGATGTCGGTAAACACGCAGATCAATGTAAGTGTCTGTGTATACAGACAATAATTACTCTGAGGGAAAGAAAGCTGTGTTCCCCCAATCTGATCGAGCTTGCCCCATCCAACTTGTAAGAACAATGATGTACAACGCTCGTTCCTCTCATACATCTTGTCAAACGCAAGTAAAACTTGATACCGAAGCTGTTTCTTTTCATTTGCAGGACAGGCTACACTGACATGTATTCCGAGATATTTCAAAGAGTTATCGAAAGCATACCTAAATTATTGGCCTTAATAAATTCAGCTTTAGTAATGGCTTAGGCTACTTTAAACAAGATACTCATTTCTCTTGTTTCTTTTCTTAGTTATTTTTTCTATAGATATTTGTCCAAGAATTTTGGTAACCAGCATTTTCTCAACTTACTCAAAACTTTGCAATATCTTTTAACACATCCCCACAAAGCTTATTCTTTTGACTTGGTGGTTTTAATCTTTTATTAAGGCAACACATGATATTTCATAATTCAAAGGCCGATCTGACAGAGCATCAAACTCTAATTGATCTAAGAAACTAAATCTAATCTCACGTTCCGTCGGTAAACGGAATTCGAGGGTGCCTGACCGTAATCTGAAATACAAACCGTGATGTTCAAATTAATTAATTAATGGTCTTTTCTTCAGCGAAAACAACAGTGGAAAGAATTTCGCTGCTGTATATATATATGTGTGTGTAGGCAAGTGTTTTAATTCAGTTTTAATTCAACTTCAGTACCTACAAATAAAACCAATTTGTTTTTACTGAATGTAAGATAAGGAGAACTAACTCAGGTCGAAATGAAATTACACCGGAAGTGTTTTCGAAGTCGCCTATTACCGTGCATGCACGTGCTTAGAAAATAATGGGACACGTATGAAGAATAAAAAAGTGAGTATTTTTTCCATATTATATTGTTTTTGTGTATGCGTTTTGCCCATGAATTCAGGTCCAAAAGAGACATAGTTTCTTTATATTATATTCTAACCTTATGTTTGAAAAGCTGACAGCAGAACTAGTGGCTTCAATATTGATATCATGGAATTTTATCCTTACTGTTACAAGATACATTATTCAAGAAGCTTTATTCAACGTCGGACCAGATTAACAGATATATAACATGGCATAATACCATAAAACGCCCCTCTATAAATCGCGAAAACCCATGAAAATCAAAATTATGTGTCAAAAAAATTGCAACTGGTTTATGGATTCATTTCGTAAACATCAAATACAATAATTTTCAACGGAATGAAGCTGAAAATTTCATTAGATTTCTTCTTTTAAGTCAAAAGAACAATACCACATGTAAGCATTGACTGTATAGCAGAGGGGCGTTTTACGGTATTATGCCAAGGTGAGCATTTACCTCTAACATAATGATAAATTTGTAAGCTCAATTAAGATAAAATTTTTGCAAGTACTATGTTTCACGCATGCCAGGTCTATTCAAGCCTGGAGCTCCATTTAACACACTTCTGTACAATTTTATTAGGTTGTTTATACATTAATTTGCATATTTTTAAGAGAAAGTATACCAGACTTGTCATCTTTTAACCCTTTGCCAAACAACAACATTTCAGACTTGTCCAACTTGAAAGTATTTGCTGATAAGTGGTTGCAAGTAGTTCTAGCGGTGGATTTGTGTGTGAAAGAGTAGAAAACATTGTTGGAAAAGACATTTCCCATAATGTTTCAAAAGCCATCTTCCTAAAGGTCATTAAAACTTGGCAGTGTGGTAAGTTTTTTTAAGTACATGAAATAAGTCATTCATGGATAGATCTATTTAGGAAGCAATTGGAACTGCTCAGATGCTTGAACGGTATATCAAGCATTTTACATTAAATTTTTGTTGCACTATTAACCCTTTACCCTATATGGCACTTCTATGGTATCTCTAATTGACCCTAAATAACAGCAAGGATAAAGCTGTTTCTTATGCATATATGACACCTTTTGATAGCATAGAAAATATTTTGGCAAAAGGTGAAATTGCTCATGACGAGCAATTTCACCTTTTGCCACAATGTTTTCCAAAGGCTCCTACAAGCAATGTGTGGAAATGAGTATCTATGGAGTAAAGGGTTAAGAGATTTAGGAGAAATCTATCAAAATATGGACAAATCTCTGGCTTTTCAGAATGAACAGTGAACATCGTCAGTGCTTTCAATTAATAGTGTGATTCTTGACCAAACAACAAATTTTTAGCCTTGTCCAAGTTGAAAGGTTTGCTGCCAACAAGAGTAGTCCAAATTCAGTAACTTGTCTAAGAATGTGTAGAAAACATGTTTGCAGAAGGCTTCTTCCAGAGTGTCAGTAAGATATGGGATTGTCTGGTAAAAGTAAAGTATTTCTTTTTTGTATTGTTGCAGGAAAAAAATGACGTCAATTTTTGGGCTTCCATTGGAAAAGCTTGACAACCTAAGCTCCGATGAACACCTTCAGTTTGTGGTAGAGGGTGAAGACAAGAGTATCTTTGTTGGTGGTAGATACAACCGTAAGTATTACACTTCTCCTAATCAATTTTTACCAAATTAACAATATTTAAACTTTTTCAAATGACAAAAAGGTAAAAATGAGGCTGAAAGGAGCATCTGTACTAAGTCTTGTTTTTTAAGTTCAGTCTTGCCCTGGATCTCCAGTGCCCACTACTAAATTCCAAGAATATTTGAAGAAGATAGTAGATAGTGTAGATTCAAGATCAGAGTGCATAGGTCATACAGTCTGATCTTCATCTACACTGTATCTTTGATTGGGCTAAGAAGCTTGACCCCCCTACCAAATGACCAAATTTTAGATTGATTTAACCCATTTCACACAATCCCGGTTTTTGACAACCCTGAGAAAGAAGCCTTTAGAAAACATTTTGGGAAAAGGAGAAAATTGCTGATAACAGCATTTTCTCCTTTTCCCACAATGTTTTCTACCCTTCACAAAACAAATTTCGAATTTTCTGTCTCTTTTATTTTGTTGTCTGTACCAGCATTTTCTCCTTTACCCACAATGTTATCAAAAGGCTTCTTTCTTGGAGTCGTCAAAAGTAGGGATTGTGGGGTAATGGGTTAATTACTTTCTGCTTGCAGAGTACCATGACAATATTTTTCTGTTGTTTGGGTTGAATACAACAACAGACACCCAGCATATTCTGCTTCTTTCTGCTGTGTTCAGACTGGTGGCCTTGTTACCTCCCTTGACTATCATACGTAAGTATAGTTTAAACCTTTATCCAGCTAAAAAAGATAAAAATTTGAAGCTGATATTATACATTTTTTCTCTCCACTCTCAATCATACCCATTTACATAGACTACCGTCTCCCGTAGGTGCCACTTAAGTATCCGCGAAAAACATGATAAATTGACTTACGGAACATTTCATAGCAGACGATACATCTTTCTTAAGTCAAATATTGAGAACTAAATTTCTGGTATATTTTTCTTCTCCATTGTCTTTATACCATGACAACGAACCATTTACGTTGACTACCGTCTCATAGGTACCAGTTACGTATCCGCGAAAACATGAAAAATGGACTTATGGAACATTTCGTAGCAGACGACACCTGTCGCTTAAGTCAATTATACGGATTTTTCTTTTTTGTTTTCTCTCACTAGGGCCATTGATTTGGTTACGATGACTATCTCACCCATACGTGATGGTTACGTGCTGCGCATAAAATCGTAAAATCAACTTAGACCTCACCCTATTGTGCTTTTTTTCACAGTATGGGGGATGGGATGTCCTTCTTTGATAGTGTAGATGAAACATCAGACAGTATGTTCGTTACACTCCGAACTTAATCTACACCATGGGCAAAAGGTCAAAGAGTTGCACTTGGCGGCCTTAGGTTAACACATCTATCATATCCAAATGAGCCTGGCTCTCAGAAAAGGGGATGTAATACATTAATTTTCCGTGATGCATGATACTAAGCATGTCATCACATGGTTATGGATTCGCCGAAAGCTGTCAAAGGCTTAACCCTTTACTAAACAATCCTGGTTTTTATGACCCGGAGATAGAAGCCTTTTGAAAACATTTTCTTCTTTTTCAAATGTTTTCCACCCTGCTTGAAATAAATTCAAATTTTTGAGATGGGTTTATTTTGTCATCTGAAATGCTTTCAAGTTGGATAAGACCAAAATTTCATCTTTTGGTAAAGAGTTAAACCCTTTACCTAACATTCAAACATATTTGTCTTAACCTACACTGAGGAAGATACCTTTTTAAAAGTGCAGCAAGAAAAGGAGAAAATGCTAGGAATTATATTTTTCTTTTTCCTACAAGGTTTTCTACCCTTTCAAAGACAAATGTCAAGTATTAATTTTGTTGTTTTGCAGAAGATGCGAGCCATACTCTGATAAAAGAGGGCTTGATGCAATTCCGTGTTGCATAAAACTATGCAATTTTTCATGTTTCCGTGGATCCATACTGTCTTCTATGTATCTAACAAATAATTGAATTATGCAAAAGAATGTCCCATTGATATGCAAGAAATTTACTAGGGGTGTAACGATACATAGATAAATCGATGTATTATGATTGTACCTGTCTCGTTAGTGATGCATCTATTTGCTATGTCCGACATTGATAACAATCACTGATAGTTTGTTCATAATCGATTGTTTTGATAGTCAATACATGAAATTATTGTTAGCTTGATCTAACTTCTTTTCGTAAGAATTTTTAAAAGAGAAGATAAAGATTAAGTGCTAATTTCTTGTTTACTATCAGGCATGCTCGATTTCAGTTTTTACTATACACTTTTTGGACATAAAAAAATCGATTCCATGGATATGTTCGAGAAGACATTAAAAAATTCTCTCATCTTTTTCATGTGTGTTAACTATTGTCTTAAATCTGAGTTAATTTTTACATTTACATACTTAATAGATGAAATAATTGGCAAATGATGGGAAAAGGAAATGTTATTTACTGTCCATGATCGATTTTGCATGACTTTGTCGTACTCACTAATCGAGCGCAGCTAATTGTACATGTTTGTGTCATCTGTGTTGGCTGCTAATTTTTACATCATGAAGTTGGAAATGCCAGCATTTGAGCCCATTTTGGATTTCTTAGAGAGGGAGAGTCTGTTGATAAAAAGCGAGTAGCATGTAGATTGTGTTATATGATACTGAAACATGATGGGAACATGACAAAAGTTGCAGAGCAAACATCCGACAAGTTTGCTGCTGAGCCCTGCAAACAACTGCCGTAGAATGAGTATTAATCCTTTACCATTTAATCCCTGGTTATTATGACCCCGAGATAGAAGCCATTTGAAAACATTGTGGTAAAAGAAAAAAAATGTTTGTAACCGGTATTTTCTCCTTTTCCCACAATGTTTCTACCCGCTGGAAACAAATTTAAATTTTTAAGTTCGTTTATTTTGTCATCTCCAAGTGCTTTCAATTTGGACCAGTCTCACCTTTTTTTGTTTAGTAAAGGGTTAAGGAAGATCTTAAATAACCTGATAGTAACATGATGCATCACGATATTGTTTTCTCAATAGTGATAGTATCATGATATTAATGCTGCGATAGTAAAGATATAGAGGATATTTGTTTTTTTCGGTGAAAGATCGAAGTTTATTTCATCGAGTGGACACTATCGGTAATATTTTCACCAGTGGCACAGCCACGAGTGAAAATATTACCGATGGTGTTCACGAGATGAAATAAAGTTTGATCTTTCACCGAAAAATACAAATACAGTAGATTCCGCTTATTTGCAAGTCCTATTTGTCAGAGAAAATATCCCGAATAAGCGGTCGGCCCGATAATCTGATGGCTCTTTTCAGACCGGAAGTCTAACCAGAGATGCAGATGATCATTTCGTTCTAATGACAGACGTTCAGATCTTGCATCCCGATCATTTGATTAATGTTCATATTTTTTTTAAATATATGTATTTCAAACTAAACAAGTTAAAAAAAAATATTTGTTTGCTTACTTTATTTACCTATCAAGTGCACAAAGTACCAGAAACGATCCAGGCTGTTAGCCATGATGATGCTTCGTTTGACATAACATTCAACACAAACTTTTTGTAAACACAGGTTTCGACGCATATCTCCAGTTTCTGGTTATCTAACAATTACGCATTCTTACACAACATGATCGTGTACTATGCACCTGTATAAACCCCGACTCGCCACCTGTTTGATTGAATGGGTGGTTAAAAGTTTGTGTGACGTCATAGACTGATTGCCGCATAGACGATTCTATTTTAACACCTTAATTTAGGCCATACCATTCAAAGCAGACCTAAGTAAGAAACGGTTTTCTGTGTTTTTCACAGTTTACATTCGGTACACCTTACTCTCATGCCAGTTGTCAAATTGTTTGTCACAAATTGGATTATGAACGAGACACTTACAAACAGTTAAGTTTTTTTTCTACCCAGTGTGTAATTATCTGATCGGTGATAGGTTAATTCGATCGGTCTTTCTTGTAACAGGTAAAGTGCCGAATTCGTCTTCAGTTGCTTTCGGGGAGCGTAGACCGAGATCAGACTGCACAGAGTGTGAAGTCTGATCATAGAAAGTCCATGTTAGTTTTTTTATTTTTTGCCGAGTTATACCAAGACAAGATTTAAGTACAAGTAGTAATCTTTTCGCCAATTTTCCTGCACTAGAATTACCATTTTATTTATCAGTGCTCTTGGTGGTGGGTGTATGACCTGGTACCCAAAATCTCGCCTAACCGTCCAATTGTTGAACTTGATAATCGGCAACCAGTGAAGTAAGCTAATGCACCAATGCTGCAAAACAGCCACTGAGTTAACGAGGTCCATATTCAGAATGTCGGCCATTTGCAGATGTTTTATAACATTTTTGCACTTTCTTAAATGAAAAGAATAACATGAAATACGCCAAGGATTTTTATCTTTAATGACTAAATTATGAAAACGGATCATGTCGGATTCGTCGTTTGTATGCAGTTGCATCAGTTTTTATCTGTGATTCTCCGTATGCACTGAAATTCGACTTTCATCGTTTTGAGTAACCTTTTTTTTCCCAGACAGATTGGAATTTTTCGCTGTCTTATCCCAAGGAATTGCTAATAAACACTAGAATTTCACAATTTTTCGTTGCAAAAAACCGAAATATTCTATTTATAGGATCCCGATTAAGCGTTGAAATTTACGTTGTCTAACTAGGAAATAGATCGGTGCTGGACCAAATCTTGCAAATAACCGAAAATCCCGATAAACAGGGTTGCGATTAAGTGGAATCCACTGTATTCTATTTATTTCATGCTTTTTACCCTTTCTGGGAGGAGCTTTATCAAATTTCAGTACAGTTCTTGTTCCCAGTGGCTTACCCCTCCCGCATAGCAACGTTACGTCAAGCGCGAGAAATGTAAGGTATATGACGTCATATTTCCCATCTGGTTGTTAGGCACGTGCAATTTACCTAGGCAACAAGAACGTGAAAATCAGTATTTTCACTGGTGGGACCAGTGTAAGATTGAAAAATATTTTCACTGATACAGTATTTCTTGATATCCTACCAGAAAGCATGAAATAAATTGTGATAGTCACTTTTGAGGCTGACAGTCAGCTCTAAAATTTACTAAAGAAAAACGTTTTAACCCAAGTCAGCCTGCACAAAAAGCACAGACTGGGTTGATACCTTTTGCTGATGCATTAACCCTTTCCCAAACAATCTCTGGTTTTTACGGGTCTGTGATACATGTACTAGTCTTTTGAAAACATTGTGGTAACCAGCATTTTCTCCTTTTCCCACAATGTTTTCTACCCTATCATAGACAGAAATCATCTTTTCGGCAAGAGCTGAATTGTCATCTGCAAATGCTTTCAATTTGGTCTAGTCAGAAAGTTTGTTGTTTAGGAAAGGGTTAAATCCCTTTTTCACAGAGCAAGGCTCAGTTACGTTTGTCTGTTTGCAGTATGTCAAGCTGGGTTTGCAGTTGTACAAAGTGGAGCATCAAAATTTGACAGTGCTGCACTGCCATACTTTGTGAATGTGATCACCTTTGGTAAGAAAACGAAACATTTGCTAGTATAGTTCATAGCTGTAATTTGATGTGGATAATTTACCTTTACAGGGTTTTCCATGACGCACAAATCCTGCGTCATTGACGCAATTTTAATTCAAATGACCCCCAAAATAAATGACAGTGCGTCATCAGTGACGCAACTTTCCAAAATCTAAATAATGTACGAAGTTGAATGAAGCGTCATAATTCCAAGTGTGTTCTTGCTTCAATGTCAGACGAACACCGTTCTTTTTTTAACTACAGGGTTTATTTTAGATAAAAGTGGTTTTCCCGTAATCTATTTATAGAATAAGACTGGTTTACGCATTATTGCCGAAATGTATATTGGACACGTGTCGTAAATATGGGCCCAGTCAAAGTCGTGGTTGGGTTCTCTGTATTTCATAGCATATGTTACACGACTTCCGGTATATAAAAGTACGCATTACCAGTCTGTGCTGTTAGCGGAAAAATAATGTCATGACGAAGAAAACTGTAACATTCTTCTATCGTCTGCTTCCTACAACTGCCAATCAAGCCACGTCAAGCAGCGATTCAGACGAAAATGTTTGGTCTGTCAAAAAGTGACATCGGCGTTTCTGTCAGAAATGATCGACCGACTTTTCAATCTTGGAAGTAGACGTTTAAAAGGTAAAATGCATCATAAATCGTGTTTGAAGTTGATGACTAGGAAATCCATAGTCTATTTTTGACCCCCCAAAATTAATGAAATGACCCGCAACTAATGAGGAAGGGGGTCACAATGACCCCCAATTTTCAAGGTCGAGGGAAAACCCTGCCTTTACAAAGTCTTTTTGAGGAACTTTGCTACTATAGTTCATAGCTGTAATTTGATGTGGATAATCTACCTTTACAAAGTATTTTTGAGGAACATTTGCTACTATAGTTCATAGCTGTAATTTGATGTGGATAATCTACCTTTACAAAGTCTTTTTGAGGAACATTTGCTACTATAGTTCATAGCTATAATTTGATGTGGATAATCTACCTTTACAGTCTTTTTGAGGAACATTTGCTACTATAGTTCATAGCTGTAATTTGATGTGGATAATTTACCTTTACAAAGTCTTTTTGAGGAACATTTGCTACTATAGTTCATAGCTATAATTTGATGTGGATAATTTAACTTTACAAAGTCTTTTTGGGGATAAAGCTTGTAGAACACTGAGATTGGCTCCCATGTGACTCATTGGTAAAGTGTAGGACCTTCAATGATCTTAATGTAGAGGGCCTTTGAAAACATTTTGCTGGTAATCAGTATTTTCTCCAGTTCCCACAGTATTTTTCTACACTTAACCTTTTACCACACAAGGTGACTTTTAACGACCCTGAGGAAGAAGCCTTTTGAAAACATTTTAGGCGAAGGAGAAAATAGTTGTAACCAGCATTTCCATCTTTTCCTGCAAATAATTTCTACCTTATCAAAGGAAACTTTCATCATTTGTGCCAAACTGAAATTTTTGTCTTCAAAAGCATTCAGTTTGGAGAAGTCTACAATTTTGTTGTATAGTAAAGTATTAAAGAGACAAATCTCTTGTCACTTGAACCACATTTGTCTTCTGCAATTGCTTTCTTTGGGACAGGTCTAAAATTTTCTCAAGCCGTAAAGTGATATATCTGACTAACCTTCTGAAGAAATCTACATTGGCTCATTACCATGTGAAACAATTCAAAACCTAAAACCTTTACTGCACAGCAGAATTTTAGCCTTGTCCAAATTAAAAGTATTTGCAGACAACAATTTCAGTGATGCTGAAATGGTGCAATTTTTCTATAATAGTGTAAAAAGCATTGTGGGAAAAGGAGAAAATGCTTGTTACCAGCATTTTCTCCTTTACCCACAATGTTTTCAACAGGCTTCCTCCCAGGGTCGTTAAAGTTTGGCACTGTTACGGTAAGGGTTGAAGCTGACAATTTTGCAGGAGACTTTTATCATTGAGGCTGCCATTGGATACTGATTACTCAACTGAGTTTATATTGAATACCTGTAATAACATTTCAGTGAAGCAGAAATTATGAATAACTTCTTTTGCAACATACTGCCTCACTTTAGATGTGCTTCCGGAAGTAATATGTTAATCCTTCACCAAGCAATCCCAGGTTTTTATGTCCCTGAGATAGAAGCATTATGAAAACATTGTGGGAAAAGGAGAAATGCTGGTAATCAGCATTTTCTCCTTTTTCCACAATGTTTTCTACCCTGCTGGAAAAAATTCAAATTTTTATGTTGCGTTTGTTTTGTCTTCTGCAAATGCTTTCAATTTGGACCAGTCTAAAATTTTGTTGTTTGGTAACGGGTTAACTCTTTACCAAATTGAATAATTTTGTACTTGACCAAATTGATGGCAATTGGAGACAACAATCATATGACCTATCTGATGACATAGGTCTCTGACAGAGAAAAATAGAAAACTATGGGAAGAGGAAAAAATGCTGGTTACCAGCCTTTTTTCTTTTTCCAACAATGTTTTCAGAAGCTTTCCCTTTCAGGTTCTTAATCCTAGGGATTGTGTGGCAAATAGTTCATTAAAAAAGAACCAGCAGCTAATTTTAAGACCTTGTACTTAGAAAAAGGCAGTTCACTCCAAATAATTGTGGTATGAAGCACTTTGTATGAAATTATCTCCCTTTGTCCTGCTGCATCATTAATAGACCAATGTATTCATCATCTCATCGTTTTGGCCCCCTACACACCTACTATCTGTGGCATATGGAAGAACAACCTTATCATTACTTTTTACAGCTCTTTCGGTGATATCTTATTGGGTTTTTGGATATGCTGTGTCACAGACTGATGGCTATTCTGTAATGGGCTATCATCACTGGTTCAGCAGTGGGTATGACTCCCAGGACAGTCCAGATTGGGTGCTGGGCTTTGCTTTAGCTCTCACTTCTGCTAACATAGCCTCTTATGGAGGACTGGAGAGATGTCCCCTGCTAGGCTATGTAATACAGGCACCTGTAATCTCAGGTTTGTACTGTTGTACTGCAATTTGCTTAAATTATGGGACAGTTAAATATAATAATTTTTTTTCATGTTCCAATATTTTGGTCTTCAAAAAATAATTATTTTGTCAGCTGTCCCAAAGCTTATGGTCAAGTAGTTTCCAATAAACAGAATTGAGAGAGATTAGTATAAGTTGTAAAAACTTGTTTCTCAATTAATGTAAAATAACTTTGTTTAAACTTACACTTGTCCACACATCACTGATTTTTAATGACTCTGAGGTAAAAGGCATTTGAAAACATTTCGGGAATAGAAATCTAGAATTTTGTCGTTTGGTAATAAGTGAATACAAGAAAATCTAAGTGTGATATTCCAATGCCTCTTCCAGTGGATTGTTTGGTTATTTTTTCATGCTTGGAGTAAGGCACTGATACAGGCAAGACTACTTCTGGGTTCTGGCTTAGTCAGGTAGTCTGATACCCAATTAACCCTTTACCAAACAATCCCTGGTTTTTATGACCCTGAAATAGAAACATTTTGAAAAGATTGTTGGAAAAGGAGAAAATGCTGGTAACCAGCATTTCTCCTTTTCCCACAATGTTTTCAACCCTGTCGGAAACCAATGTCAATTTTTTATTTGTTTTTATTATGTCATCTGCAAGTGCTTTCAAGTGCTTTTAAGTTGGACAAGTCTGAAATGTTGTCATTTGGAAAGGGGTTGAGGTTAATGTCTTTGCAGCAATATTTTGCCCCTTACCTCTGATACATGTAAGGAAAGTAGTCAGGGACTTGGAAAGTTGTATCAGTGCTGATGGTGTATTAACTCTTTACCACACAATCCCGACTTTTAACAACCCTGAAAAAGAAGCCTTTTGAAAACATTGTGGGAAAAGTAGAAAATGCTGGTAACCAGCATTTTCTCCTTTTCCCACAATGTTTTCTACCCTTCCCAAATCAAATACCATTTTTGAGCCACGTTTATTTTGTCGTCTGCAAATGCTTTGAATTTTGATTAATCTTAAATTTTGTGGTGTGGTAAAGAGTTAACCTAACTGTCCTTATATGATCTAAGCTGTTAATCACTAAACTTGTCATTCAGCAGGAAATAGAAAGTTTGTCTGAAATACACACTTGGCCAAGAAATGAATGTCAGACTTGAAATTCAAGGCGTTAAGTTTTTGTTAAACATTAGGTCACCTGCCCTGAAAGAAAGCCTGCCCGGGTGGCTCAGTGGTGAGTGTGTCGGACTCATGACCTGGTGGTTGTGAGTTCGATACCCGGTTGAGGCGAACTTTCTTTCAGGCATATTTTTGCCTCTCACCTCTGCTGAAGCATGTGAGAAAAGTAGTCGGTGGCTTTGGAAAGAAAGTAGTGTTAGTACTGGTATGATGAAGCCAGGAAACACATGTGCGTCACCGGCCACCATGATGTGAACTTAGCTGTTAAAGTGGCGTTAAACCCCAACACAACCAACCAAGCTCTAAAAGAAACGGAATGTAGTGGTTCTAATTGTGTGCACTTGTTTTTTTAGGTGTTGTACATGGACTTGTTGTACACTGGGCATGGCATATTGATGGATGGTTGCTGGAGAACTGTCCCTTTGCCCATGTCAAATACAGGGTATAATTTCTTTTCCTCTTTCATAACATTTTACTGAACAATCCTGTGTTTTCAGGACCATGTATAGAATTGCTGTTGAGAACACTGAACAAGAAAATCTAGTGAAAAGCATTTTCTTCTTTTTTCCCTGAAGTGTTTACTATTGCTTCAAATACAAACCAAATTTGCCATTTGCTAATGCTTTCAAGATGGATTTGTAATAAACTTTATGGTGTACCAAATATAAATCTGCAAAAAATATTTCAGGAAAAGGAGCAGTTGCTTTTGTCACATGTACAGGTATTTAGTAATAATTCTTTACCAGACAACAAAATTTAAGACTCGTGCAAATTCAAAGCATTTGCAGACGACAAAATAAATGTGACTCAAAAAATGAAATATGTTTTGTGAAGGTTGGAAAACATTGTGGGAAAAGGAGAAAATGCTGGTTACCAGCATTCTCTCCTCTTCCCGCAATGTTTTCAAAAGTCTTTTTTTTTCCAAGGCGTTAAAAATCGGGATTGTGTGGTAAAGAGTTAAAGTTTTACAGAATGAGGAGTATCCTCTGCATCCTCCCTTGCACTTTTGGGAAACCTTCTGTGACTTCCCTCAGATTTAAAAAATAACTTCTGAGACTTTCCTCAGATATAGGGAATATCTGATGACTGCCCTCACGCTTGAGGAATATTCTCTGACTTGCCTCAGGATTTAGTAATATTCTCTGATGTGCCTAAGGTTTTAGGAATATTCTCGGACTTGCCTCAGGTTTTAGGAATGTTCTCTGACGTGCCTCAGGATTGAGGAATATTCTCTGACTGGCCTCAAATTTTAGGAATATTCTCTGACTTGCCTAATTATTTAGGAATATTCTCTGACTTGCCTTAGGTTTTAGGAATATTCTCTGACTTGCCTCAAATTTTAGGAATATTCTCTGACTTGTCTCATTATTTATTTAGGAATATTCTCTGACTTGCCTCAGTTTTTAAGAGTATTCCCTGACTTGCCTCAGGTTTTAGAAATATTCTCTGACTTGCCTCAGTTTTTAAGAATATTCTCTGACTTGCCTCAAATTTTAGGAATATTCTCTGACTTGCCTCAAATTTTAGGAATATTCTCTGACTTGCCTCAGTTTTTAAACGTATTCCCTGACTTGCCTCAGCTTTTAGGAATATTCCCTGACTTGCCTCAGGTTTTAGGAATATTCTCTGACTTGCCTCAGGATTTAGGAATATTCTCTGAGGTGCCTCAGGTTTTAGGAATATTCTCTGACTTGCCTCAGGTTTTAAGCATATCCTGTATAATTTTCCTTAACTCGTGTAAACACTGAATAAGATGAAAAATGTTACACATCCAAAATCAGCAGATGTCCTTGAAAAGGTAGAAAATATTTTGGGAAAAGGGATGTAATTCTGGTTGTTTTTTCCTTTTTTTGTACGATGTTTTCAAAAGCCCTTTTCTCAAATGATTTACTCATGCGGTTGTTTTGATTACTTATTAACTCTTTACTACACAATCCTGGCTTTAGATGACCCTGAGAAAGAATCCTTAAGAAAACATTGTGGGAAAAGGAGAAAATGCTGGTAACCAGCATTTTCTCCTTTTCCCACAATGTTTTCTACCCTGCAGGAATCAAATTTCGATTATTTGAGTTTCGTTTATGTTGTCTACAAGTGCTTTCATTTTGGTCCAATCTAAATATTTGTTGTTTGATAACAAGTTAAAAGCTTAAGTACAAATGAAGATGCCATGAACTTGAACAGAATCATGGAGTTGATCATTTAGAGGTGTGATATCAAACCTGTATATTTGTAGGATTTCAGTGGAAGTGGAATTGTTCATATCGTAGGAGGGGCCTCTGCTCTTTCCCTGTCTGTTGTCCTTGGGCCTAGGTATGGCCGCATACATGGGAGGAACTCGAAGATAGTGTATAATGACCTAGATGGACACTCTATTCCAGTAAGTTGAGGATCTGTATTCGCAAACATCCATAGGAACATTTCAAGTATTATTCTCTGATATTTTGAATGTATCAGAACTTTAGGACCTTTGAGCCGGTAAACAATTGTTGGACAACTTGGTTAAAGGTTGACTAGTAACTGTACAGGCATAACTGCCCATTTTCACCTATCAAAAACTTGCAACTTGTACAAAAGACCAACACTTGTAAAAAAAAAAAGAAAGGAAATTACTCGTTTTTCAATAGATAGTGTAGGAAAATTAGTTTGGAAAGGAGCAATTTCTGTTAACAGCAACAGTGCCTTTTCTAACAATGTTTTGTTGTATACGTATACAGTTACAGGACAGCCCTTTCCTTTGTAAAAATTTGATCAATTTGAAACACAGCAACAAGATAATCACCAGCAAGTTTACTTCCAAGAAACACAACATTCTTAGAGTAACAAGAAATCAAGCTGACTAGGAGTTTTCTCTCTTTGACCATTCATAAAACTATAAAAGACTGTTACTTAAGCACATTGCAGACCTTTTCCAGTCTTGAACTTGACTGGATTTAAGAAAACATTGTGGGATAATTTCATTGTAATGAACAATTTCTATTTTCAAGAATGTTCTCATAATGCATTAATGAGTGAAATATAAATTCATTTTGATTATTCATAATTGACAGAGATGTTTTTAAAGTATGCTGTTGCAAATTTAAGTCTTAAGATATCAAGTTAAGTTATGAATTTGGATCTAGAAAAAAAAATGGCTTTTTGTATCTAAGAAATCTATCTTTCCAACAATTCTCAAGACACTTATTATTAAAGTTTCAACATGATAGCTAGATCCAGGTTGTCTGTCTGAATTACTAAGTTTGTATTGCAGTATCAGACTCCGCTGAAAGCTAGTCAGGGTAGCTCAGCAATTTGCATATCGGAAACCTGATTTGGTTTTGACACCTGGTTGAGGCAAACTTCTTTTGGTCAATTTTCTGCCCCTTACCTCTTTGTATGTGAGAAAAGTAGTCTGGGACTTGGAAAGGAAGTTTTAAGACTCAGTTTGGAAAACATTATTGCAAAAGGGAACCTTTGGAAAACATTGTTGCAAAAGGTGAAATTGCTCGTCACGAGCAATTTCACTTTTTGCCACAATGTTTTCTACACTATCAAAGGTGTCATATACACATAAGAAACGGCTTCATCCTTGCTGTTATTTAGAGTCAATTAGAGATACCACAGAAATGCCTTATGGGGCAAAAGGTTAACTGTAAAATCAGGCTGAACTGGTAGATACTTTTTGAACATACAACGAACCCACTTTTCACAGAGCATGGCTCCTATATGGCTTGCTACATGCGAAAAAGACCATTTGCTGAACCCATTACCACACATCAATACAGGTGTGAGAAAGCCAGGAAACACATGCATAGGTGCACTGACTGTTGTGATAAGACCTAGGCTGTAAATACAGCATTAAACACCAATGCAAACCTGGAACCTGGAACATTCGGGCTGTGAGTCTTACTTTTACAATTGAGCCACTCAGGACCCAGAAGAGTTCACTCTTTACAACACAATCCTGACTTTAATGACTCTGAGAAAGAAAGCCTTTGGAAACATTGTAGAAAAAGGAGAAAATGCTGGTAACCAGCATTTTCTCCTTTTCCCACAATGTTTTCTACCCTATCCAATTCAAAATTCAATTTTTGATTTACATTAGTTGTGTTGTCTTCAAATGCCTACGATTTGGACTAGTCCAAAGTTTTGTCGTCTGGTAAATAATTGCGGATGAAACGGTTGTAATAGTCATTTTTCTCTCTTAAATATCTTTCAGTCGGAAATGTTTGGAGGGTATTTGTTGTGCGTTTGTTATACCATCATTAGCTGCACCCGTGTTTTCCAAACCTGCGTGAACTGTGACCCGATGGAGGAGATGGCCTTGACATTGATCAATACCCTGTTAGCAGGTGGTGTGTCCTGTATGTTCACTGTGCTGATTGTGATGGTGGTCAGGAAATTATTTGTAAGTATTCGAAGCTGATTTCATTTTTTTCCTGTCCTGTGTGGCTTGGTCGCTAACTCAGTGGTAAAAATGGTGGATTTGTAATGTCAAGGTTCTGGATTAGTCTTTACCAAACAATCCTGTGTTTGTATGGACCATGATGAAACAGGCTTTAACACCTTACCTTACTACAAAATGTTAGACTCTCCAAAATGAAAGCATTTGCAGACGACAAAATTAAGGTGACTTAAGAAATTGAAATTTGTTTTGGGATGGTAGAAAACATTGGTGGGGGGAGAAATGCTGGTAACCAGCATTTTCTCATTTTCCAACAATGTTTTCTAAAGGCGTCTTGCTCAGGGTCGTCAAAAGTTGGGATTGTCTGGTAATGGGTTAAAGCCACTTCTGAAAACACTGTAAAGAAATGAGAAAATGCTGGAAACCATCATTTTCTCTTTTTCCTACAATTTTTTATGCCTTACTGTCAGACAAATCCTATAACTGGAGCCACATGTGATTTTGTAGTCTTGAGATACCTTCATTTACACTTTTTGGAGTATGAAATATTGTTCTGGTGAAGAGGCCATCATTAACTGTAATGCAGGCTGAACTGGGTTGATACTTTCTGAACATACAGTGAACCCACATTTCACAGAGCATGGCTCCTATATGGCTTGCTACATGCAAAAAGGGGCATTCGGACATTTGCTTCACCCATTACCACACAATCCCTACTTATGATGACCCTAAGACCCTTATGACGACTCTAAGAAAGAAGCCTTTTGAAAATATTTTGGGAAAAGGAGAAAATGCTGGTAACCAGCATTTTCTCCTTTTCCCACAATGTTTTCTACCCTTCACAAAACAAATTTCAAATTTTCAGACACACTGATTTTGTCGTCTGCAAATGCTTTCAATTTGGACAAACCTAGAATTTTGTCGTTTGGTAATAAGTTAAAGCGTAATATTGGATCAGCCCGGGCACTCTGCATAGGCTAATCTGACAAAACACTTTCTATTTCTAGAGAATTTCCTCTTTCACACAAGATTACTATAGTATGAAATCGAATGTAGTCACAATGTGTCATCTCGGATGAGTCTGTACAGATGGCACAGGCTGATCTGCAACGACACTTTATGCAATTGTCCAAATGCTGCTTTTTGCATGTTGTAGGCCACACAATGTCATTTTCTATTATTTCTTTAGGGAAGAGAAAGGGTTCACTGGCCTACCTCAAGATTTGTTGTGAATGGACTGCATGTTGGAATGGTAAGTCATTATCATTAAACCGTACTCCCCACAAAAACGTTAAAAGGGGTATACTGGAACTGGACATCACTTAACTCAAAATTTGTCTCCTCTTCTCCTACAGTTCTTCACCATTTGGAGGGTCCTGTGTGGTTCTGTGGTAAAGTGTGGGACTCGTGACCTTGAGGTCCTAGGTTGGAGCCTCGCTGGCTCCACTGGGTTTTTTGCACAGGAGTCTCCTTGGGCAAGACACTTCAGAGCCTAGCCTAGTACTGGTGAAACCCAGGAAACATAAATATGTGAACTGTTGCCATGATATGACTGAAATACTGTTGAAAGCTGCATAAAACACCATTCAAACAAACAAATCTTCACCGTTTAGGCAGAACTGAAAGCTGTGCATCCCTTTAATTTCTCCTTTGTATCACTTACTTATTTACCAGACAACAAAATTTTAAGATGGTCCAAATTGAAACCATTTGCAGATGACTGAATTACTTTGATTCAAAAATAGAAAAGGGGGTTGGTCTAGAAAACGTAGTAGGAAAAGGAAAAAAATACTGGTTACCACCTTTTCCCGCAATGCTTTCAATAAGCCTCTTTCTCAGGGTCGTTAAAAGTGGGGATTCTGTGGTAAAGGGTTAACTTTTGTGGGGGTTATGTCTCCTTTGAATTTTTAGCTGGGTTTTTTTTCAAAAGAATAAGGACTTGCTTTAACCCTTTACCTGATATGCCAATTTGAGGCTCTCCCATTTCAGCAGCAAATAAAGATATGATGTCAAAAATATGGATAAATGGAGATACAAATATCTGATTGAGTAGAAAACATTGTGGGAAAGGGAGAAATTGTTCGTTACGAGCAATTTCTCCTTTTCCCACAATGTTTTCAAAAGCTGTCTCTTGTTGATGTGTCAAAATGAGTATCTATGGAGTAAAGGGTTAACAGCGGATGCTTCATTGGTGATGGCTACTGCTTCATCATGCAAAAATTTGGCATTATATCTGTTATTACTTAAGATATTTGCTTCAAAATTGGACAAGCTGTTAACCATTAAAAGGGAAGCTCATACAATAGAGCCAGGTAACTATCCAAAGCATTTTCACATAATTATGTCCCTTTTTTTCAATGTATGACTTGCAAGCACTTGTAGCCAAACTTTGGCATCTGAGGCTGCTATAGAGGAATGAATTGTAGCCTGTGCTGGAAATTTCTCCTGTTGACCAAAATTTTTCCTTTTTCCTACAGTGCAGTCTCAAGCTTCATTCTGTAACCTATTACCACACAATCTCTACTTTTAACGACCCTGAGAAAGAAGCCTTAAGAAAACATTGTGGAAAAAGGAGAAAATTTGGTAACCAGCATTTTCTCCTTTTCCCACAATGTTTTCTACTCTTCAAAAAATCAAGTTTCACATTTTCAGTCACTTTTATTTTGTCATCTACAAATGCTTTTGATGTGGACAAACTTAAAATTTTGTCGTTTGGTCTTGAGTTAAGTTCATTAAAAGCGTGAATTGTGTTTTAAAGGTGTTAAGTACCATATTATGAATCAATCAATCAATCAATCAAAGCATAGTCGATTGGGGCTCAGATGATTGACCTTGTCCTTCAAAGAGAAGGGAAAATTTTGACAAACTGAAAAAATGCTGGTTACCATTTCCTCCTTATACCAGCATGTTTTGGTTTAAATCACCCCCATTACCAGTTTTCAGCCTATGTAATGTATCTGAAAATAATAATTATGACCTGAAAAGTGAAAGATGGTTACTGTATTTCAGGTTGCTGCAGCAGCAGGTTGCAATGTGTATTATCATTGGACGGCCTTCCTGGTGGGTATGACATCATCTGTTGGCTATGTTCTGTGGAGCTTATTTCTCTACAAAGCTAATAATGATGATCCAGTGGGAGTAGCAGCAGGTAACAAAACTCTTTTTGACAACTGCCATGAAATGGAAAAATTGTAAATTTGTTCCAAATTGAGAGTTTTTAACCCTTTCCCAAACAACAAATTTTGGACCCTTCCAAACCAAAAGAGTTCGCAGACGACAATTTTCGATTTGGAGAAAATGGCAGAAAGTTCTCAAAAAGGATAGAAAACACTGTGGGAAAAGGAGAAATTGCTCATTATGAGCAATTTCTCCTTTTCCCACAGTGTTTTCAAAAGACTTTTACTGCAGACGCGTAAAAACCAGGGCTTGTTTGGGAAAGGGTTAAAGAGGACAAATCAAAGCATTTTCTTCTTTTCCCACATTTATGAAAGCCTTTCCAGGTTACAGCTTCAGTGGCAAAGTGCTAGTGGGGGTATTTGCGAAAGTGCTAGTTTTTATTCGGCCAAAGGACAAAATTTTAACTCCTACCAAACAACAAAATTTTTGACTGGTCCAAATTGAAAGCACTTGCAGATGACAAAATAAATGTAACAAAAGAACTAAAATTTGTTTCCAGCTGGGAAGAAAGCATTGTTGGAAAAGAAGAAATTGCTGGTTACCAGCATGTAGTATTCTGGTCTATCCCACAGGTAGTTGTAAAGGTATGATGTAGCCGGGTACAGGTATTTGGTGATATATCTTGTGGTCGTATCAGTGTATCACCAAATACCTGTACCCATCATACCTTTACAACTATCTGTGGGATAGACCGGTATACTACATATGGCACCCATGACAGGGATTCAAACCTTCGACTCTCAGGAATTAATACTGTTCCTCCACTCTAACCAACTGAGCTACCGAACCACATGTCGATACTTCCGCACGATATATCACCAAATACCTGTACCCTGCTACATCATACCTTTACAACTATCTGTGGGATAGACCAGTATTACAAGCATTTTCTCCTTTTTCCCCCACAATGCTTTCGCAAGGCTTCTATCTCAGGGTCATTGTGGTAAAGAGTTAAGCCTGTTGAAAGCATTTACATACGACAAATTAAAGATGATGGGATTTATCGTTGAATGGATTGTAAACATTTTTGGAAAAGGAGAAAATGCTGGTTACCACAATGATTTTGAAAGCCTTTTTCGTCAGCGTGTTCTAAATTCAGAACTAAGTGGTAAAAGGACATTTGCTAAGCCTACCACTTCCCACTACCTCAAGGATAACATTCATGGCCAATGATCCAGGTATTGAGAGATCTGTTGGGGCTCAGACAAAAGTCCTTTTCAAAGAATTTGAATAGTCATATAACAAGATTCATTCCTCACTGAGTCCTGTGTAGACTTGTCTTTGCTTTTGAAGATCAAAGCAGCCTTTGACTTTTATTGATTGATTATAATTAGGCCTCCCCTTCAAAGAAAGGGGGGTATATTGCTTTGCACTTGTCAGTCTGTCGACCCATCCCACCCTGATCTTTCATCAATCCTTGGAAGAATCTTGGCTAGTTTAGTCTTCAAACTAGCAACTCTCCCCACCCATCCCACTCTGGACTTTCATCAGTCTTTGTAAGAATCTTGGCTAGTTTATTTCAAACTAGCAACTCCCCCCCACTCATCCCACCCTGTTCTCAACTCCAGTGTGTTACTGACTGCACCAGTGGTTTTGAAAAACTAGCAGCTAGTTTAGGTAAAGAAATTCAGGGAATATCATTATGTATCAATGCTTTGTTTACAATTCCATATCTGAAAAATTTCTAAAAATCATATAAAAATCCGAAAAAGTAAAGTTTTATATTTCTTGCTTTCAGGATATAATGGAATTTTCAGTGTATAATTAGCCTTGTGTTTTAGGTCCAAAACTTTTGGATAGAGTTGACTTTTAATTAAATTATTTATTACATTTTCAGTCCATCTCGGTGGCGGGCTATGGGGCCTTCTTTGTGTGGGTTTATTTGAGAAAGA
This sequence comes from Tridacna crocea, assembly GCA_943736015.1. Lineage (NCBI taxonomy): Eukaryota > Metazoa > Mollusca > Bivalvia > Cardiida > Cardiidae > Tridacna > Tridacna crocea. Next base: position 16,218,959 of record OX031067.1, read on the forward strand.
AACTGGCCTGGTGTTTGGTAAAGATATTATGCTCAGTTTCCTGGTGAGTTGGAATTATTTAGTAGGGATTTATTAGTCTTGCAATAAAAAGTGTGAGATAGGGTAAGAAAAATAGGATAAACCTTGATAAGGTTACTGTTATTTAACCCTTTAACAAAAATCAAATTTAAGATTTATCCAAATAAAAAATATTCAGGATAATATATTTGATCTTTTTTCTCAACTGAAATTTATTTGCCTTTGAAATGGTGGACAGAAATAATCATTTTAGCAGCATTGAATTTTTCGTCTGCAAATGGTTTTAGTTTGGTCCAGTTGAAACTTGGTTGTGTGGTAAAGAGTTGATACTACTTCCCAGATTACAGTTAGGGTAAAAAAAAAAACAAGTTTTGCTCTTCTTTCTCAAACATGGATGTATATGTGGATGATGTAACTCAGGAAATGTGCAGTCTGATCCTGAATGTTATATAAAGTCTGATCTTGGATTAACACTGTCCTTACCTGATACCAAACTGAGACCAGTATGTGTCTGCATTTTCAGTGCCTTTGCATTATTTCAACCCTTGACCATACCAACCAAAGTTTTAATGACCTGAAAGGAGAATGGTTTAGAAGACATTGTTAGGGAAGGAGAAAATGCTGCAAACCAGCATTTTCTCCGTTTCTCAAAATATTTTCTACCCTATCAAAGATAACTTACACAATTTTTGACACACTTAACTTTGAGGTTTTTTTTTTTGTACATCCTTTGGGTTTGGACAATTTGTTGCATGGTAAAGGGTTAACTCTTTCCCAAACAATAAATTTTGGACCCTTCCAAACCAAAACAGTTTGCAGATGACAATGTTAAATTTGGAAAAAATGGCAGAAACTTCTCCAAAACAGTAGAAAAGGAGAAATTGCTGATTACGGGCAATTTCTCCTTTTCCCATAGTATTTTCAAAAGACCTATACTGCAGACACATAAAACCAGGGCTTGTTTGGGAAAGGGTTAAGCCTTAAAAAATGCAAATTTTTTTTTGCAATAGATCATGTATTTACCCTTTTCCAAACAACATGTTTTTAGAGTTGCCCAAATTTAAATCATTTGCAGACAGACTATAAACTAAATGTAACTCAATCCTTGGATCAAAGTAGGGCTTTGCAAGGGTAGGAAACATTGTGAGAAAAGCTGTAAATGCTGATTACCTATAAAAAGTTATATCTCCTTTGTTTTAAATGCTTTTCCCAACAATGTTTTTAACGCTTTTTTTCTTCAGGGATGTTAATACAGGGGACTGAGTGGTAAAGGGTCTAATGATTTTGAGTTTATTTCAACATTGTCCTTGTTCTGAAACTGTTTTTTTCTTAAATCATTGAAATAGGGGATGTTGTGGAATTTGATTGGTGGATTGACCATAGCAGCCTTTAGTGCCTTAGTTACAGCACTGGCTTTTGCCATCCCCAGAGTCTTGAACAAGTTACCTCTGCCACATGCACAGGAAATACAAGGTAACTTATAAGGCATTTTTGGGTGAACCCATAACCTTGTATCAAGGCCTCATATTAACTGTTTACCAAATGACAAAAGTTTTGACTTGTCCAAATTGAGGGCATTTGCAGATGACAAAATTGACACTGAAACATTGTGGAAAAAGGAGAAAATGCAGGTTATCAGCACATCTCTTTTTCCCATGATGTTTTCTATAGACTTCTTTCTCAGGGTCATTAAAGTCGAGTGATAAAGGGTAAATACAAAATATTGCGAGAAGATCTACAATCTTTGAAAAAGCAATTTTAAAACATGTCAGGATCTTTTCAAATTTTTTTGCCACACATAGATGCATCATTGGATACTTCCTCAGATGTGTCAAAAGCTGCTTACAGATTAAATAATCCATATTTTATGAGGATTTCTGTTGTCTGTTGCAATTCTGTGATCAAGTTCTTCAAAAACTTTTAAAAATTAACACTTTATCAAACAACAAAATTGTAAGCTTTTCTAAATTCAGAGCAATTGCAGATGACAAAATAGGTCTGATTCAAAAGTTTTAATTTGTCTTTGAAAGGGTAGAAAACAAGGTGGGAAAAGGAGAAAAAAGGAGAAAATTTTCATTACCAGCATTTTCTCCTTTGCCACAATGTTTTCAACAGACTTTTTCTCCAGCATTTTGAGATGTGTGATAAATGGATTAAACCAATAGGATGATGTGTTGAAATAGGAAAACTTCAAATGTAATGTGACCTTGGCTTTTGTCCCTGTTCAGGAATTATATATCATGTTTTGCACATCATGGTTTGTTTCAAATTATCCCCTTAAATTAGAGTGCTGCCCATTTATAGTGCTTCCTGAAATTGTTTCCCTGTAATTGTTTCCCTGAACCCTTTTTAGACTAGGCTTGTGAGTGTGACTCAAGGACCTTTTGTATTCAGTGTAGATCAAGATCAGACTGCAAAGGACATGTAATCTGATCTGTTATTTACATTCTTTGATCAGGAGATATTTTTTTCCCAAAAAAATCAACTTTAAATCATCAACATTAGGGCTTTTAGCTCTACTAGCTGAAAGCCAGCAGAGCTTGTGTCATGACGTGGTTTTCTTAGTGCATCTGTACATCCGTTAATCTTTTTCTTATTTAAGCGATAAAGTGTGCATTGTTGGTCAGACTTTCATGAAACTTGCACTGACTGTTTATCTCATCAATAGCTTCTCATCAATAGCTTTAAACCTATTGATTTTGAAAAAAGGAGAAAAAGTAGCTATTTTAAGTTTAAATTTCCAATTCTTGTTTACACGATAGTCCTCATTTTGTCAGATTCCCATGAAACTTGCAGAGTCTGTTAATCTTATCAATAGCTTTAACCCTATTGATTATGAAAATAAAATCCAAGAAACTGTATGAGAAAAGTAGCCATTTTAAGTTGAAAACTTTCATTACTTGTTTACTTGATAAAGTCTGCATTTGAGATCAGATTTTCATGAAACTTGAATTGCTTGTTTATATCATCAATACCTAAAATCCTATTGATTTTGAAAAAAACCCCAACAAACTGTATGGGAAAAGTAAGCCCTTTCAAGTTGAACATTTTCATTGTTTACATCATTAAGTATTTATTTGTGATAGATTTTTGTGAATTTTTCAGTTTGCTTATCTCATCAATAGCTTAAACCATGTTGACTTTGAAAAAATCCAACAAATAGTAATGGAAATGTAGCCAATCCGAGTTGAGAAGTTCAATTTCTAATTTACATGATAAAGTCGGCATTTCTGGTTGGATTTTTATGAAACTTTCACAGTTGCCTTGTATCATCAACAGCTGGAATCCTATTGATTTTGAAAACGATCTGACAATAAGTATGGGAAAAGTAGCAATTCAAAGTTGAAATTCTGATTTCTTATTTATAAGTGCTTTCCTTCACACTGATTTCACCGGTTTTCTTTTTGCATCATGAATTCATAATGTATGCTGGCATGAAAGCAAAATTTCTGCTAGTAGAGTGATTTCAGGCCCTTCAGGGCCTTCTAGCTACTGTTGCATTGAAAGCTTAATTAACATATTTAGCAGGTTAAGGTTAATAGATGATGAAATTTTGGTGTTGATTGTATTGTAAGCATTTGCAGAGAACAAGGTATTGTAAGCATTTGTAGAGAACAAATAGAGCATCCTTGAAATGGTGGGAATTATTGTTAGAATGGAGGAAGAGTTTGAGGAAAATGGGAAACCCTGGTCTCTAACCTTTTTTTCTTTTTCCAAATTTTGTTTTCAAAGGCATTCTTCCTGAGGGCGGTTATGAAATGAAATTGTGTTGCAAAGAGATAATTGCCTTGTTATAATGATAATTGAGTTTCCCGACTTTTAGGAAGCAGAAGATTAATGGGAGCTATCTCTGTTAGTTTCTGCTGTGAACATCAAATTAAAATTTGTTTCTGCATTAGGAAGAATGTTTTAGGACAGAAATGTTAGAAGATGCTAAATGAAATGGACATTTCATGTTCTTCACCAGGGGACAAAATTTTCTACTTGTCCATATTGAATGCATTTTCCAGTAAATGAAATTTGGCAGAATAAATTGGAAATGTCTTTCAAATGTAGGAAACATTGTAAGAAAAGCAGAAAATGCCAGTCATTTTTGTTGTACAGACAGCAATTTTAGGCCAAAATTTTCTTTGAGAAGTTACATAATGGACATTTTTTCCAATGAAAGGACAAAATAGTTTTTACTGGTTATGAAATCATCTCAAAAAAAGCAGTTGCTCCTTTTCTCATAACTGATGTCCTAAATCTGTCAACTCAGGGCTGTAAGAAGTTTGTATAGGAATTGATGAACAGTGTGTGACAAAATTTTGGACTTGTCCAAACTGAAAGCATTAGCAGACAAAAAAGTAAATATGTGAATGTTTCTTACACATGTACTGAATGCTTGATAATAAAAGCAGCCTATATGGAGTATGTTGATAATCGTATGACAAAAATTGCTTTATATATAATTATGTTGATAAAAACACTCCTGGGTCTGTATTTATGAACCAACCATTTTTAACCCTCTATATGACATATGACAAAACTTTAGACCTGTAAAAGTTGAAATTAAGCATTCGCAGATGACAAAATAAGTGTGACTCACAAAATGAATTTTGTTTTGGGAAGAATAGAAAGCATTGTGGAAAAAAGAAAATGATGGTAAGCAGCATTTTCTTTATTCCCACAGAGTTTTCACAGTCATCTTCTTGAAGGTCATTAAAACTCAGGATTGTGTGGTAAAGAGTTAACCCATTACCACACAATCCCTACTTTTGATGCCCCTGAGAAAGAAGCGTTTTGAAAACAATGTGGGAAAAGGAGAAAATGCTGGTAACCAGCATTTTCTCCTTTTCCCACAGTGTTTTCTACCCTTCCCAGAACAAATTCAATTTTTCAGTCACCTTTATTTTGTCGTCTGCAAATGCTTTCAGTTTGAAGCAGTCTAAAATTTTGTCGTTTAAAGAGTTAAGTATATTCTTAGTAATATTCTCCAGAATTCTCTAAATTTGAAAGTAACACGTTTCATTTAACTAAAGCATAAATCAATGGTTTAACCAATCAGAACTTGTGTTACTTTCTAGATCTGGAATGAGACACAAGAATATTCCAGAATGGTAGGTGAATATGGATCCTGGGTCTGTATTCACCAACCATTCTGTAAAAATAATCTTATCTCAGTCCCCAAGATTTTCAAAATTGGCTAAACCACCAAATGGTTTAGGCAATCAGAAATTGTGTTAACTTTCAAATTTAGAAAGTCATGGAGAATGAGACTAATAATCTTTTTGAATGGTTGGTGATAATAGATCCTGGTCTTTTTCTCCTTAGGTCTGGATTTAATCTGCGTGCAACAGGATGCCTACTCTCTTGGACATAAAGTGACTCCCTTCAACACTGACTCAATTGAAGGTAGTGATTTAACTTTTTCTAAGACAATTTGTCATGATCACAACCCTGCTAGTTAACCCTTTTCTACATTGCAAAATTTTAGACCTATCCAAATTGAAAGCATTTGCAGACTACAATTTAAAAAAAAAATTTTAAAGTGGCTCAAATGGTGCAATTTTGCTTTGATAGGGTAGAAAACATTTAGACCTGAGGGAAGAAATGTGTGGAAAATACTGTGGGAAGAGAAAATAATATAGATATTAATAATAAATACATAAATTTTACCTATTCACGCAATGTTTTTACACTTTTAACTCTAACAAACCACAAAATATTAGACCAGTCCGAACTGAAAGCATTTGCAGAAGATAGATTAAAGGTGGCCCACGTGATGAAACAACCCTTGACAAGTCTGAAACCATTGTGGGAAAAAGAGAAAATGCTGGCAACCAAGGGATAGTATGGCAAAGGGTTAAAGATATCTCTCACAATTTAAAACAGTTTTAATTTGGGCCCCTGCATTATGCTCTAGTGCAGGGTTTAGACAGGTCCAGAGTTGTTTTGGTTAGCAGGGAGTTGACTTGAAGAACTATTGACTTGACTTGAAGAACTGGAGCTATTTCTGTGACACATTCTCTAACAAAAGGGGGTTATTGCGTCTCTGTGTTGAATGACACCTTGTAGGTCATCTTGCTATTATGGATCCATAAATTCCATTTTATCGTAAAATAGAATCATGAGGTATAATGGTCATTGGACATGCAGAAAATTCACAGATTTTAAATGTGCATGCCCTGAAACCCCCCCCCCCCCACCAAGAATGTGACTCGTATATTAACCCAAACCACACAATACTTTTGATGCCCCTGAGAAAAAAGCCTTTAGAAAACATTGTGGGAAAAGGAGAAAATGCTCGTAACCAGCATTTTCTCCTTTTCCCACAATGTTTTCTACCCTTCACAAAACAAATTTCAAATTTTCAGTGACTTTTATAGTGTTGTCTGCAAATGCTTTCGATTTGGATAAGCCTAAAATATTGTCGTTTGGTAATGAGTTAAAAGGACACTATTTATTATTTCAGACAGAGAACGCTTTGGAGATGAATCCCCAGCCTCTACGGCCCTCACGAGCCTCATGTCACCTACTGCTCACTCTTTATCTAAGATTGGAATCGAAGAAAGCTCGCCATATATAACTGGTAATCATGCTAACTTCTTGAAACCAACCAACAGTTTGTAATTACTACGTCAAGGAGTTAAAAACAAAAAAAGACTAAAAGTCGTCTCTTCCAAAAGTATTAGAAATGTCTGGTTTTTAAAAGTACTGAGGTAGATTTTTTTTATTAACCCTTTAACACACAGTCCCAACTTTTAATGACCTAGCATATTAAGCCTTTCGAAAACATTGTGGGAAAAGGAGAAAATGCTGGTTACCAGCATTTTCCCCTTTTCACACAATGTTTTCTAACCTATGAAAGAAAAGTTGCATCATTTTAGCCATACTGAAATTGTCATCAGCAAATGCTTTCAATTTGGACAAGGCTAAAATATTGTTGTCCGGTAAAGGCTTAAAATGGATAACTGGCATTTTCTCCATCTCCAATGATCTTGGATGCCTCTTCTCAGAATATCCCAACATTTGTTGTCTGCAGATGCTTTGAGTTATGATAAGTTTAAAATTTAATCATCTAGAAAAAATCTGAAAGGTAGAAAACATAGTGGAAAAGGAGAAATGTTGGTTACTGCCACTTACAATACTCTTTTTTTGCTACAGTTTTTTCAAAAGCCCTCCTAAGTAAGAACATAGCAAGAGAATGCCTGTAGATAGGTACAATTTAACCCTTTACCACACAATGACTACTTTTAAGACCCTGAAGAAGAAGGTTTTGAAAACCTGGTGGGAAATGGAGAAAATGCTGTTAACCAGCATTTTCTCCTTTTCCCACAAAGTTTTCAACTCTATCAAAGCAAAATTGCACCATTTGAGGCCCTTTGAAATTTGTCATCTACAAATGCTTTTAATTTGGATAGGTCTAAAATTTAGATGCATGGTAATGGGTTGAAGAATACTTTGAGGAGTGATCCAGGGCCAAGATATTTTTATCCCTTATACTGCAAAGTGTGACTCACTGACCTTGAATAGGACAGTGTAGATCAAGATTAGACTGCACAGAATGTCCAGTCTGATTTTAGATCTATATTATCCAGTAAGGAGAATTTATTACCCAAAATAAAACTTATAAATAGCAATATTTGGTGTTATACTATTGAATTGAAAATTTCATTTTTTGTTATTTAGCAGGATAAGGGTTAAAAAAGAAAGTTCTATATGCAAAATTCCATGAAGCTGCTTTTCCAAACTTAAAGGGTGATGAACCTTTGGAATTAGTGTGTAGTATTATCTATGGATCTCTTTTAAAGACTAAAGGGTTTGGAGCCCATTATGTTGAATGAAACTTGGGGCTTCAAGCTTTGATATTTTGTATATAAGTGTGCCCTGGCCCAAAGGAGTTCAACACAATTCCAAATCAAGTTAACTCAGTACAAAACAACAATATTTTAGGCTTGTCCAAATCGAAATCATTTGCAGATGACAAAATAAAAGTGATTGAAAATTTGATTTTTTTTTTTGTGAAGGGTAGAAAACGTTGTGGGAAAAGGAGAAAATGCTGGTTACCAGCATTTTCTCCTTTTCCCACAATGGTTTCCAAAGGTTTCTTTCTCAAGGTCGTCAAAGTAGGAATTTTGTGTGATAAGGGTTAACACGCAGCTATGCATCTGCAACAGAACATGCAGTTTGACTTGAACCTACCTTGACCAAAAAGGAGATATTTTTCTTTAAACAATAAAACTGAAACAATATCATTCCTGTTTTTACTATTGGCTTGAAACTTTAATTTACCCTATTTATCAGAATATGGGTTAATTATAATATTTCAGAAATATCCAAGTCGGCTACCCTGGATCTTGCTTACATCCCATCACTGTACCGCTCCCAGTCTGTTGATGGAGAGAGAAGGGTATGGTTCACCAATGGAAAGATGTCTGACCAGGTTGCTCCGGATTCACCTCTCATAGACTACCACAAAAATTATAAGGAAATCAAAGACATTGAATTATAAGCCAAAATTGGAAGAGTGTAACATTTGGTGTGGAAGTTTGCACTAGATGTGCGGAATATTGACTTAAATTATGTATCGACTAGTTATAGATAATTTTATCTGTACTAATTTTGGGAGACTTTTTGATGGGTAATTGTGAAAAAATGTGTATGTTGCTAGGATATAACTCTTAGCAAACAATATCGACTTGTAATGACCCTGAGGAGGACAATTTTTGAGAAGGAGAAAATGACGGTAACTAGCATTTTCTCTTTCTTCTAGTAGGTTTTCTGCCATTTTTGTGACAAATATGATTATTTGAGACATATCTATCTTGTTTTCCCCAAATGTTTTCAGTTTGGTTTAGTTCAGAATCTTGCTGTTTGTTGAAGAGTTAATGTATGAAAGCATGTGACAGACAGGGAAGTTGCTGGTCACAAGCAATATGTCTTTTTGCCACAATGGTTTTTGTGGGAGGTGTATTTATTTCTTATATGGGATGCTGGGCAAAGCATAATTTATGTGGAGATTTAAAATGCTTACAGAGGAAAATAAAAAGCTGGGAAAGGCTCATAGTATCTGTAGAAAGACTTAAAACAGAGTGAAGTGCTATCGTAGGCCACTGGACCACAGAAACTTCACCCTTTACCATACAATAGCAAGATTTGACAAGAAAGAAGCCTTTTGAAAACGTTGTGGAAATTGAGAAAATGCTGGTAACCAGCCTTTGTTCCTCCCACAATGTTTTCTACCACTAAACAATTGCACAATTTGAGCTGTAGTCCAAATTGAAAGCATTTGCAGACAACAATTTCAATGTGGCTCAAATGTTGCAATGTTTCTTAGACAGGGTAGAAAACATTGTGGGAAAAGGAGAAAATGCTGGTTACCAGCATTTTCTCCTTTTCCCACTATGTTTTCAAAAGCCTTGTTTTCCAGGGGCGTTAAAAGTCAACAGTGTGTGGTGAAGGGTTAGTGGGTCTCCAGGATGTATTATACCAAGCAAATAATAACAAAGTTAAGGATTTATGAGATCCATTAGTCTATCAACCCACTGAATTATGAGATAAAATAGCCTTTTCACATGCAGACAATTTACCATGAGCAACAGGTTTCAACACAGGATCAGCCTGTGCCGTCTGCACAGACTAACCTGGGTTGATACTTTTTGCAGAGACATTAAACTTGCCTTTCCTCAGGGCAGGGTTGTTGGTTGTATAATGGGACGTCTCCTTTCCTCATGGTGTATATTTAAGGAAAGAGATAGATGATGGGGAAAGAGTTAAGTACCATTTTCTTTCTCTGCAATTTAGTTCGATTTGTTGAATATTAATGTTACACGTACAAAACATGACCGTTCTCAGACCAGGTGCATAGCCAGGTGTGTGAATTCCAATTTAAATTTTTCCTTTGTACCTCCCTTCCTTCTCTCTCTCACTCTCTCACTATCCTTTTATTCTTACATTCTGTCTTTCTTTCTTCTCACTCTATACTCATGAAACTTGGTCAGAATGTTGGTCTTGTACCAGTGGGTCATTTTGGGTCATGAACATTTTCATAGAGTATTTGTTACAATATCTCAAAAGAGATTGAAAATGGGTCAGTTTTGGGCAAAAGATTCTGGTGAGTGATTTCAGGGCCATCATAGCTGTCTTGTTTCAAGTTTAGACTGCTTTTTGGGGACAATATTGATCATTGTGCCTGACCATAAGATTGACATCATGATACAATTTTGCCTGGCTATCTGATCTACATTGTAAAAAAATTATTGCATTTGTTCCTTGATGAAAAAGTCATTTACACAAAGAACTTTATTTGTTAAACTCTTTCCTTACCAAAGATGATACCAGAAGTTTTTAGCTCCACTGGCCGAAGTGTTGGGTGTGTGTGCGTTCATCAGCGTGTGTGAATTAACTGTTATTTCAAACATCTCTGAAACTACTCGTCAAATTTTGATGTAACTTAACAGAAATGATCCTGCCATGGTCCTCTTCAGATTTTTTTTCTTTAAATTTGATTCCTTCAAAAATTCTGGTGAACATGGCAACAAAACTCTAAAATATTGGAATTCTTTGAAAATCGTCTTGACTGAAACCATAATGCCTAGGGGTACCAAATTTGGCATGTAGCTTTATGTAGTGGACCTCTATCAAGTTTCTTCATATTATAGTACTGGGATCAAAATTGGCGTTGGCAGATGGTGGGGGGGGGGGATCACAAATTTTACATGTCCTTGTAAAGAGAAAATTTTTAGAAGTATCCCAGCACCTAAGCATAAGGCCAAATTTTGTATGTGACTTTATCTAGAGGGTCCTTACCAAGAGTGCCCAAATTATAGCCCTGGGGTCGAATTTGGACCCATCCCCCGAGATCACAAATTTTACTTTGGCATATAATTATGTTGAAAACTGTCTCTGTACTTGCTATTAAGCCTAGGGCTACAAAATTTTAAATGTAGCTATATCTTGTCATCTACCAAGAGTGCTCAAATTATAGACTAAGGGTTGAATTTGATCCTGCCCCAGGGGGTCAGAAGTTTTACATGGGCTTTTATAGTGAAAACCTTTAGAAATCTTGTTACTGACTGTAAGACTTAGCCCTACCAATTTAACCCTTTACCACACAATCCCCACTTTTAACACGCCTGTGAAAGAAGCCTTTTGAAAACATTGTGGGAAAATGCAGGTAACCAGCATTTTCTCCTTTTCCTACAATGTTGTTTTCTTCCCTTCTTAACACAAATTTCATTTTTTTGGTCACATTCGTTTGGTCATCTGAAAATGCTTTGAGTTTGAAGTAGTGTAAAATGTTGTCGTTCTGGGTGTCATGTTCAAAACTAATTTTCAAAGTATGGCATGTTGTGGTTTTAGTTATTAACCAGTGGAGTGATGCAGGGCCATTATGGCCCTCTTGGTGTGAACAGAGTAGAATAGAGATCAGCCTGCACAGAATATACAGTCTGATCTCCCCTGTACTGTTTCTTCATTGGAAAAATGTGTAATGTATTTGTTTGGTTGTGAAAGAGTTCAAAGTTTAATTTGTTTACATAGTTTTTACAAAATGTGTTTGAAGTTAATGGTGTTTATTAGTCATGTACAGTGACTGGGATTTTCAGTTATTTCTTGAATTAAGGTTTTGATAGTTTAACTCTGTACTCTCAAGATTTAATAATCCTAATTAACCCATTACCACACGAGAAAATTTTAGACTGGTCCAAATTGAAAGCATTTGCAGACGACAAAATAAAGGTGAATAAAAAATTGAAATTTCTTCTGGGAAGGGTAGAAAACACTGTGGGAAAAGGAAAAAATGCTGGTTACCAGCATTTTCTCCTTTTCCCACAGTGTTTTCAAAAGGCTTCTTTCTCAGGGGCATCAAAAGTAGGGATTGTGTGATAATGGGTTAAGAAGTATTTTGAAAACACTGGGAATCCTGTAATGTGACAGGATGGACCTGAACTGGTGAAAGTTATCTTTGAAACCTAAGAAATCATAATGGATTAACCCTTTCCCAAACAATCCATGGTTTTTATGGGTCAGGACTAGAAGCGTTTTGAAAACATTGTGGGCAAAAAGGAAAAAAAATAAATCTTTCTGTGTGGGAAAAGGTTAATAAAATCATGGCATTGAAGTGTAAAGGGTCAAATAAATCTGTTAAACATATATTGCATTCTGAAATGTTTGTGACTGGTGTTTTGATAAAAGGGGATTAACCCATTACCACTCAATCCCTACTTTTGATGCCCCTGAGAAAGAAGCCTTTAGAAAAAATTGTGGGAAAAGGAGAAAATGCTGGAAACCAGCATTTTCTCCTTTTTCCACAATGTTTTCTGCCCTTCACAAAACCAATTTCAAATTTTCAGTCACTTTTATTTTGTCGTCTGCAAACGCTCTGTCTAAAATCTGTGAAACATATATTGGATTCTGAAATGTTTGTGACTGGTGTTTTGATAAAAGGGGATTAACCCATTACCACTCAATCCCTACTTTTGACGCCCCTGAGAAAGAAGCCTTTAGAAAACATTGTGGGAAAAGGAGAAAATGCTGGTAAACAGCATTTTCTCCTTTTTCCACAATGTTTTCTACCCTTCACAAAACAAATTTCCAGTCACTTTTATTTTGTCGTCTGCAAACGCTTTGAATTTGGACCCGTCTAAAATATTGTCGTTTGGTAATGGGTTAAACGCATCTAGGGGATGGATTATACCAAGTTGGCTTGTAATACAGTTTCCATAATATTAAAAGTGTATTAACTCTTTACCACACAATCCCGATATTTTATGACCCTGAGAAAGCAGCCTTTTGAAAACACTGTGGGAAAAGGAGAAAATGCTGGTAAGCAGCATTTTCTCCTTTTCCCACAATGTTTTAGAAAGGCTTCTTTCTCAGGGGCATCAAAAGTAGGGATTGTGTAGTAATGGGTTAAAAGATTTATTTAAAACTCGACGAAATCATCACTTGTTTATTGTTATCATAAGAAAAAAATGCTGTTATTTAGCATTTTTCTCAATCGATTTCTTTGGTTTCAAAGATAACTGACTAGTTCTGATGAATCTTGATATGCTCATTGTTGTAATAATGAAGACAATTTGTTTAAGGAAGTTCTTGTGGTAAGGAAAAGATAATAGAAAAGTTTGGTAATAATGGAATTATTTATTTGTATTATAAATAAACATTGATCAGAAAATTTATAATAAAGTAAATTTATTAATGAAATAAAATCTGATTATTGAACTGAATTGAATATTGTTATGTATTTATCATTCGGGGAAAAAAAAAAATATTGCCCGGCAAAGAGGCAGGGGCAGTATTTTTTTTCTAAGTCCAAAAAGCATTTTTTTTAAAAAAAGGTTGGGTTCTATGAAATGAGAAGAAAATTTACAGTATAAAAAAAACTGGCAGAAATAATGGGAATTGGCATTTGAAAAGAATGCTTTTCAAAGAATCCTTTTCAAATATTGTGGGAAAAGGAAAAAAAAATGCCAGCAGCCAGCTTTTTTTCCTTTTCCCACAATGTTTTCAAAGGCGTCCTCCTTAAAACTTATGATTATCATGTGTTGTAAAGAGTTGATGGTGAAGGTCATATTTAACTGGGGAAAAGTAATTCTAATGCTCAGTTATTACTGTGAAATCTCACTTGAGAGAAATCCAAAGCATTCCATATTCACCAATAATTCTAAATTGCATAGATTCAAACTTTTGATACTTGTAAAACTTCTGATTGACACCAAATAGAAAAAACTTAAATTTTTGTATTAAAAAATGTAACATTTCAACTATTAAGTTTAACCACACAATCCTGTAATTTAGACATGTGGTTTGTGAGTATTAGCTGACTATGGCTTTTTCATGATCTATTTACAATTCAATTAAAATCTATTTAATTCTTAAATACTAGCTTTCCAATTAACTGTAACATTACTGGGCAACATTTTAGAACTTTCAGACTTAGCTGCTTTCAATTTGTACTAACTGGACATGGAAAAATTTAAGTAGGTTTTATAAAAATCTTACACTTGAATGTATTTCTGTTCAAATCCTACTTCAAAATAAATAACTATATAGTATAATCCATTACCACAAATCCCTACATTTGACACCCCTGAGAAAGAAGCCTTTAGAAAACATTGTGGGAAAAGGAGAAAATGCTGGTAGCTACCCTTCACAAAACTAATTTCAAATTTTCAGTCACTTTTATTTGTCTGCAAATGCTTTCAATTTGGACCAGTCTAAAATATTGTCGTTTGGTAATGGCATAACCAACTTAGCATTAAAACTGCTTTCCAAATACTGATATAACAATTTTTAAACAATTTTTATGAAAACAAAGTCTTGTTTAAATCCATCCCCTTTACACCATTTAACCCTTTATCACAGAATCCTCTGTTTTCTTGACCAATGGGTGAAAAAAAAAGGAAAATGATTGTACCTACAGTGCTGTCTAATTTTGCAAAGGCAAATTCCCATCATTTTTATAATATTAATAATGAATAGCATTTTAAGGCCTTTTGACAACTTAGGTCATATTGGCCGCACTTACTTAGTAAAAAATAATGTGAGGTGAAAATAACATACATGTCGAACAACATAAGACAAACATGATAAATGTGGAATGGATGAAACTCAAAATGATGTCCCTTTTGTCGCCTTTTATGACATGCATGCTGTCACTATTGTTCCGCCAGATGAAATGGCAGATGTGACGATTGCGGGACTGCAGTGGTTTATTCTAATACCCCCGATTAAACCACACGGGGTCCCACAGGCCAATTGATTCCCATTCTAAACCCTATTTACATCGAGAAAAAAATATAGGATTTGGAATAAGAACTACCCAGCCTGCTGCAATCCTATGAATTACGAGGAAAGCAGCCGTTTGTCTCTAATTTTAGTCGCCTTCTATGACATGCCATAGAGAAAGGCCGAGGTCCTATTCTATACAGTAAAAAACCCCCAGGACCCATGGGAACCCATCAATTTATTGACATTGAACCCCAATGCTGCTGAGCATGACTCACTGACCGTTTGCAGACATTCTAGATCAACATCAGACTGCACATAACATGCAGTCTGATCTTTGATCTACACTGGTTGCGAGATAATATTCTCTAAAACATACTTTCGAAAAGGCAAAATCTTGCTTATTACCTTAGGCTTGTCAGTGTTTTTTAATTTCTTCAGCAGGAGAAGGGTTAATTTGACTTTCGCAAATTGTCAGTTTACTTCAAAAACCTGGTAACTACAGCTTGAATCAAACTGTAGTTACCAGTTTTTTGAAGTAAACTGACAAAATGCTTCCAGTAAGAACAAGTTTTGTGATCTCCTGAAGAGTTAAAATCTAACTATAACTAACTAATAACAAAAAAATATTTGGAAGAAAAGAGAAGATTACATTCTAAAATTGGAAAACAATGTCAATAAAAAGGAGCAACTTACTGCTACTTTTCCTACAAAGTTTTCCTTACCATTCAACTGCACGATAAGTCACATTTGTACAATAATGAATTGAAACTTGACCTTTTACACAATGGAAATGAGAGGGATCACTTCCATTTTTTGTGATATTCTTGTAGCTGATGTGTCTGATATAGCTCTATGCATTTCCATCATACTTGACTTTTTTTGAATATGTTGTGTGCTACTGTTAAAACCATATCATGTACATTCAGAGCTATATAAAAAATAAACCTTTAATCATTTCCCAAACAAGCCCTGGTTTTTACATGTCTGGAGTAAAAACCTTTGAAAACACTGTGGGAAAAAGAGAAATTGCTCGTAACGAGCAATTTCTCCTTTTCCCACAGCGTTTTCTACCCTTTTTGAGAACTTTCTGCAATTTTCTCCAAATCTAAAATTGTTGTCTGCAAACTCTTTCGGTTTGGAAGGGTCCAAAATTTGTTGTTTGGGAAAGGGTTGAGATGCTAAGTAAGTTACACTAAACTTTCCAGCCTTTAGTGAAAGATCTTAAATATTGCAATTTAAAAAATCATTGTTTCAGGAAAATGATCTATTCATCTGGCAGTGTAGATCAAAGATCAGACCACACATTCTGATGGCCTGATCTTTATCTACACTGGGTGAAAAAGCATTTTCAGTCATGCCTTGCAGCCTAAGGGTAAACCAAACTTGGGTTCCTGAGCTCTGCATGCAGGAACAGTAACGAGTACATGCTTCATAAACATGTACAAAAGTCCAGGTAATGTTTTCCCAGGAAACTTGGGTAGAACTGAACTGTCCCTAAAATATAACCTTGGTAAACTACATTATTTCAAAGATTCCATACACTAAAGGCACCTCTTTTAACAGAAGATTGGTTGTAACCAGTTATAATGAACAAGAAGGCATAGATGGCCCTGGATAGCTCACCTTAATTTTTGAGATGATCATAGCCTATTTTTGTTTTGAGGTATTGAAATAATGGAACCAAAATTATCATTTTGCCAAGCAATTTTCAAAAAGTCATTTGAAAATCTGACCATCAGTTTCAGAAAGAAAAATTTTCAAGAATTCTTCATTTTCATATTTATTGCAAGTAGCCTCCATTCACGAGAGCAATGTTTCTTGACAGATCAAAAATTTGCCAACAATTTTTGAAAAGGGTCACCCACCCAAAGAACACCCCTGAGAGATTACTTTAAATTCTGACCAGCTGTTTCATAGAAGAAGAATTTTTAAGAATTTCTTCATTTCTGTATATAGTGCAAGTAGCCCCCATTCTCCAGAGCCATGTTTCTTGACGGATCAAAATTTCACGAACAAATTTTGAAAAGGGTCACCCAAGGAACAACTCTGTGAAATTATTTCAGAATCTGTCCAGCCTTTTTTAGAGAAGAAGTATCTTTAAGAATTTCCTTATAATGCAAGTAGCCCACATTTACCAGAGCCATGTTTCTTGACCAATCAAAATTTCGCGAACAGTTTTTGAAAAGGGTCACCCAAAGAACACCCCTGAGAAATTATTTCAAATTCTGACCAGCTGTTTCCGAGAAGAAGAATTTTTAAGAATTTCTTCATTTCTATATTGTGAATTAGGCCCAATTTACCAAAGCCATGTTTCTTGACTGATCAAAATTTCATGAACAGATTTTGAGAATTGTCACCTAAGGAACATCTCTGTGGTATTATTTTAAAATCTGGCCAACGGTTTCAGAGAAGAAGATTTTTAAAGAATTTCTTAGAAAATTCCATTTGGTTGCCATTGCAACCAGAGTTTTTGATAGAATCAAATTCTGTGAACACTTTTTTAGGAGAACCTCCCAAGGAACATTTCAGCCAAGTTTTGTCCAGATTGGCCCTACCCTTTAGGAGGAGTTAATGTTTATAGAATTGTTGACGACGCACACCAGGTGATCCTAAAAGCTCCCCTTGAGCATGTTGTGCTCAGGCGAGATAAAAATAGTTTCAAATTTCTCATTCATCATGGCGAGTAAGACAAACCAACAGTATAAAAACTTAATAAAGCCATGATGGTCCTGTATCGCTCACCTTAGTACTTTGCAGTAAAGGTCTACAATGAAGATAAATACCAAATATTGAGGTTTAAGGCCAAAAAGAGCGGCAAATTGTTAACATATACCAATCCCACCGCTACTTGTTCAGGAGGTATAATAGTTTCAAAGGGAAGGCAATGCAACCAACATGTTTACCAAGATTCAAGTTAATTTGACTTGAGACTTCAAAGTTCCATTCTGTACAAGCAAGAATGCTGTAAAAATAAGGATCAAAGTGGAATTACTCAAAATCTGTGCTAGGTAGAGTTTCTGTTTTTGCTCACAGTACTCTGTTATCTTACAACAAATATGCATACAAAGTTTGACGTCGTTCTCACTTGAGGTAACAAAGTTATATTCCAGACAAGTACTAAATGCAGACTTGTGTGAAATTTTATCAAGACAAACATTCCGACCAATTTTTAAGTCAGCTGAGAAAGAAATGTGGCCTCTAGAGTGCCCACAAGATATTTCTCTAAATTAAGATAGGGACCTAAATTATGACCCAAGGTGACCCAATTTTGACCTCGATGAACATGTTGTGCACAAGTGGGCTAACAAACTTAGAACAGGTTCACTACATACCAAATATCAAAGCTCTCCAAATAATCTTAAGTTTTCCTTCTTTGTTCGTATGTTTCAAACTTGTGACTCTCCAGACGGGGCAAGTTTTAACGCCAGGGACATCATAATCATGAAGAAATTTTGTAGAAGTCTACTAGATGATACTACATACCAAATATCAAAGCTCTATGCCTTCTAGTTTCAGAGATGAAGAATTTTAAAGTTTTCCTTCTTTGTTCCCATGTTTCAAACTTGTGACCCCTGGGGTGGGTCCAGTTTTGACCCCAGGGGCATATATGAACAAACTTGGTAGAGATCCACTAGGAGGTACTACATACTAAATATCAAAGCTCTACATCATCTAGTTTCAGACAAGAATAATTTTAAAGTTTTCCTTCTTTGGTCCTGTGTTTTAAACTGGTGAACCCCAAGGCAAGGCAAGATTTGAACCCAGTGACATCATATGGACAACTGTGGTAGATATCCACTACGAGATGCTAATTACCAAATATCAAAGCTCTACACCACCTACTTTCAGAGAAGAAGAGTTTTAAAGTTTTCCTTCTTTGTTCCTATCTCTCAAACTTTTGACCCCTGGGGCAAGGTCAGTTTTGATCCCAGGGGCATCATATGCACAAACTTGGTAGAAGTCTACTAGGAAATGCTACATACCAAAAATCAAAGATCTACACCTTCTAGTTTCAAAGAAGAAGATTTTCAAAGATTTTTTTCCCCTTTTTGTTGCCATGGCAACCAGAGTTATGGGTTGAATTCAATCTATTGAACAACTTTGGTAGAGCTTCACCCATATAACATCCCTGCCAAGTTTCATCAAGATCGGCCCAATTGGTTTAGGAGGGGAAGATGTTTAAAGAAATTGTGGACAGACATAGGGCAACCACAAAAACTCACCTTTGAGCACTTCATGCTCAGGTAAGCTAAAAATCATACGCTTGCAGCCAAGTGTTGGCAATTACATGCAGGTCCCTTGTTTAACAATATACATATATTAATCTCAAGACCCATTCTATAAGCAATCAGCTGCAAGAAATCTGACCCTACACCTTCTTTTTGTATATATATTCTCTCAAAAAGCTGGACCATGCAATAGCTGTGATTTTTTTCTTCAATGAAAATCCTAGTTATTTAACCTTTTACCCAATGACAAAATTTTAGACTTGTCCAATTTGAAAGCAATTGCAGACGATGAAATAAAGATTACTCAAAACTTGAAATTTGTTTCCAGCCAGGTAGAAAACAATGTGGGAAAACGACAAAATTTTCTCCTTTTCCAACAAGGTTTTCAAAAGGCTTCTGTCTCAGAGTCGTAAAAACCAGGGATTGTTTGGTAAAGGGTTAAGAGAGAGTTTCTAGAGTACTGTGATACAAGCTACTCTGACATATACGTGTACAATACAAAGGCATCAAAGATTATCACAAAAGCTTAAACAAGAGGGCCATTGGCCCTGGAACGCTCACCTTAGACTATAGCTTATGAGTGAAATTCAATTCTTTGAGCAACTTTGGTAGAGCTTCACCAAAGGAACATCCCTGCCAAGTTGCATCAAGATTGGCCCGGTGGGTTAGAAGAAGAAGATGTTTAAAAAAATTGTTGACGGGTGACAGACGCAAGACATAGGGCAATCAAATATCAAAGCTCTACATCTTCC
Source organism: Tridacna crocea (assembly GCA_943736015.1). Taxonomy (NCBI): domain Eukaryota; kingdom Metazoa; phylum Mollusca; class Bivalvia; order Cardiida; family Cardiidae; genus Tridacna; species Tridacna crocea. The sequence goes on from OX031067.1 coordinate 16,238,673, forward strand.
AGTTTCAAAGAAGAATTTTACATTTTCCTTCTTCGTCCTATGTTCAAACTTGTGGTCCCCGGGGCTGGGTCAGTTTTAACCAAAGCAGCATCCTTGTACAAACTTGGTAGAGTTCCACTCAAAGATGCTACATACCAAGTATAAAAGCTCTACACACCGTTTAAGAGAAAAAGAAATTTAAAATTTTCCTTCTTTGTTCCTATGTTCAAACCTGTGACCTCTGGGGCAGGGCCAGTTTTGACGCCAGGAACATCATATGACCAAACTTGGTAGAGGTCAACTAGAAGATTTTGCATACCAAATATCAAAGCTCTGCACCTTCAAGTTTCAGAGAAAATTTCTAATGTTTTCCTTCTTTGTTGCTATGTTCCAACCTGTGACAACACCCCCCCCCGAGGCAGGACCAGTTTTGACCCCAAGGACACAATATGAACAAACTTGGTAGAGATCCACTGGGAAATGCTACATGCCAAGTATCATAGCTCTATGCCTTCTAGTTTTAGAGAAGAAGAATTTTAAAAGTTTTCTTTCACTGTTCCTACATGTATGTTCAAACTTGTGACCCCTGGGACGGGGCCAGTTTTGACCACACGGGTATGATTTAAACAAACTTGGTAGAGGTCTACTAGGAGATAGCACATACCAAATATCAAAGCTCTACGCCATCTAGTTTCAGAGAAGAAGAATTTCAAAGTTTTCCTTATTTGTTCCTACACTCAAACTAGTGACCCCCGGGGTGGGGCCAGTTTTGACCCCAGGGACATCATTTGAATAAACTTGGTAGAGGTCCACTAGGAGATACAACAAACCAAATATCAAAGCTCTATGCTATCTAGTTTCTGAGAAAAAGAATTTCAAAGTTTTCCTTCTTTGTTCCTATGCTCAAATTTGTGATCCCCATGGTAGGGTCAGTTTTGACCCCTGGGACATAATTTGAACAAACTTGGTAGAGGTCCACTAGGAAATGCCACATACCAAATATCAAAGCTCTATGCCTTCAAGTTTCAGGAGAGACGATTTTTAAAGTTTTCCTTATTTGTTCCTATGCTCAAACTTGTGACCTCTGGGGTGGGGCCAGTTTTGACCCCAGGGATATAATTTGAACAAACTTGGTAGAGGTCCACTAGGAGAGGCTACATACCAAATATCAAAGGTCTACGCCTTCAAGTTTTAGAGAAAAAGATTTTTAAAGTCTTCCTTCTTTGTTCCTATGCTCAAACACGTTATCCCCAGGGGCGGGGCCAGTTTTGACCCTAGGGGCATAATCTGAACAAACTTGGTAGAGGTCCATTAGGAGACGCTACATATCAAATATCAAAGCTGTACCCCTTCTAGTTTCAGAGGAGAAGATTTTCAAAGATTTCATTTTTTTTTTGTTTTGTAGCCATGGCAACCAGAGTTATGGGTGGAATTAAATCTTTTGAACAATTTTGGTAGAGCTTCACCCAAGGAACATTTCTGCCAAGTTTCATGAAGATTGGCCCAGTGGTTCAGGAGGAGAAGATGTTTAAAGAAATTGTTGATGGACGACGGACAACAGACATTGGGTGATCACAATAGCTAACCTTTAGCACTTTGTGCTAAGGTGAGCTAAAAAAGATCAATGTTATGGCATATTTACAAAAGCATAAAAAACATCAATTATATGGCATTATACAAAAAGCCTAAAAAACATCAATGGTACAGCAAATATACAAAAGCTTAAAAAAAACATCAATGGTACGGCATTTATACAAAAGCATAAAAAGACATCAATGGTATGGCAACAAATATACAAAAGCATAAAAAGATATCAATTGTATGGCATATATACAAAAGCATACGGCAACAAATATACAAAAGCTTAAAAAAAACTTCAATGCTATGACATACATACAAAAGAATAAAAAAAAACATAAAAGGTATGGCAAATACACAAAAGCATAAAAAAGCATGAAGGGTATGATAAATCAACAGAGGCATAAAAACCATAATTGGTATGGCAGATACAAATAAGCAATGTTGTTTAAATGATATCCCCCGCAAATGAAAATATGTAACTTAAAACTTGTCCCAGTCGGCCATTTTGCATGGAATAGAAAAACAAGAAGGAACATCCCAGCCAAGTGTCATCAAAATTGGCCCAGTGGGTTAGGAGAAGAAGATGTTTAAAGAAACTGTTGACTGACGACGGACGCAAGACATAGGGCAATCAAATATCAAAGCTCTACACCTTCCAGTTTCAAGGAAGAATTTTAAATTTTCCTTCTTTGTCCTATGTTTGAACTTGTGGTCCCCAGGGCTGGGTCAGTTTTAACCAAAGCAGCATCCTTGGAACAAACTTGGTAGCGGTCCACTCAAAGATGCTACATACCAAAGATCACAGCTCTACACCCTCCCATTTAAGAGAAAAAGAAATTTAAAATTTTCCTTCTTTGTTCCTATGTTCAAACCTGTGACCTCCGGGGCAGGGCCAGTTTTGACGCCAGGGAAATCATATGACCAAACTTGGTAGAGGTCAACTAGAAGATTCTGCATACCAAATATCAAAGCTCTGCACCTTCAAGTTTCAAAGAAGAAGATTTCTAAAGTTTTCCTTCATTGTTGTTATGTTTCAAATTGTGACCCCCAGGGCAGGGCCAGTTTGGTGTCCTTGGGGTCAAAACTGGCCCTGTCTCGGGGGGGGGGGGGGGGGGGGGGGGAGGGGTGGGTGGGTGTTGTCACAGGTTCGAACATAGCAACAAAGAAGGAAAACATTAGAAATCTTCTCTGAAACTTGAAGGTGCAGAGCTTTGATATGGGGGGGGGGCAGATGTCCAGGGGGCAAATGTCCTGATACCGGTCAAAACTAGCCCCACTGCGGAGGATAACAAGTTTTGAGCATAGGAACAAAGATGGAAAACTTTAAAAATCTTCTCCTCCAAAACTTGGGAGGCATAGAGCTTTGATATTTGGTATGTGGCATCTCCTAGTAGATCTCTACCAAGTTTGTTCAAGTTATGCCCCTTGGGTCAAAACTGGCCTTACCCCGAGGTCACAAGTTTGAGCACAGGAACAAAGAAAGGAAAACATTAAGTTTCTTCTCCTCTGAAATTTGAAGGCATAGAGCTTTGATATTTGGTATGTGGCATCTCCGATTGGACTTCTACCAAGTTTGTTCAAATTATGCCCCCCCCCCCATAGGAGACCTGCCCTGGACATCTGCTCCCCCCCACCCGGGCTTTTGCCCCCGTGGGACATCTGCCCCCTTAGGACATCTGCCCCCTGGACATCTGCCACCTGGACATCTGCCCCATAGGAAATTTGCCCCTTGGACATCTGCCCCCCGGACATTCACCCCCTCAGGACATCCCCTCCTGGACATTTGCCCTGGTAGGACATCTGCCCCTAGATATTTGCTCCCGTAGGACAACTGCCTCCCGGGAAACGATAAGCCTCTTCTAAATGATGTTGAAGAACTAATAACATCATGAATTTTGCCTTATTTTTCTTAAAATGCAAAAAAGGATTTTTTATCGGGATTTACAGCAGGCGTGCCAGATGAGTAACTGACTCTATAGTTATCATACTGGAAGTTTGATGTTAAAACTGAAATCAATTAATCAGCCGAAGATGTTCAACAAAATAGCACTTAACGATACAACATCTGAGAGGTCTTTTTCATATATAGTGCCGGTCAAAATTACCACGTACAATATACGTGTATACCCGGTACCTCAAAGTTGCTTTTTTGAGATTGTCTCTTAAAAGAGCTAGATGTCGAAGTTGTAAACAAACTGAGGGGGCAGATGTCCAGGGGGCAGATGTCCTATGGGGGCAGATGTCCGGGGGCAGATGTCGGGGGTGGGGTGGGGGTGGGGTGGGGGCACACATGTCCTAGGTTGGCAGATGTCCGGGGGCAAACATCCAGATGGCAGGTGTCCTAATGGAGATGCCACATACCAAATATCAAAGCTCTACGTCTTCTAGTTTCAGAGAAGAAGATTTTCAAATATTTCATTTTTTTTTTTCTTTTTGTTGCCATGGCGACCAGAGTTATGGGTGGAATTAAATTCTTTGAACAATTTTGGTAGAGCTTTTCCCAAGGAACATTCCTGCCAAGTTTCATGAAGATTGGCCCAGTGGTTTAAGAGGAGAAGATGTTTAAAGAAGTTGTTGACAGATAACGGACCACAGACGACGGACATAGGGCAATCACACTAGCTCACCTTTAGCACTTTGTGCAGAGGTGAGCTAAAAACATTGTGGGAAATGGAGAAAATGCTGGTAACCTGCATTTTCTCCTTTTCCTACAATATTTTCTACCCTTTCAGAGTCAGAAATCATCATATTACCAAGATTTAATTTGTTGTCTGCAGATGCTTTGTTGGTCCAGTCCAAAAATTTTGTGGCTTGGTAATGAGTCAAGTATGAGAAATCATTATTTCATAAAAAGCATGTATTATCCCATTACCACACAATCCCTACTTTTGATGACTCTGACAAAGAAGCCTACAGAAAACATTGTTGAAAAAGGAGAAAATACTGGTAAACAGCATTTTCTCCTTTTCCAAGAATGTTTTCTACCCTTCACAAAACAAATTTCAAATTTTTAGTCACTTTCGTCATCTGCAAATGCTTTCAATTTGGACAAGCCAAAAATTTTGTAGTTTGCAAATGAGTTAAAATGTTAAATTTTGGTGGTCAGATTGGGAATCAAGCTAGAAGTGGGCTCTTTCATGGCTTAATGATAAAGTGTAGGGCTCATGATCAGGAGACAATGCATTCCAGCGTCGCCGGATCCACTTGGTTTTTAACCCTTTACCACATGACAAAATTTAAGCCTTGTCCAAATTGAAAGCATATGCAGACAACCAAAAAAAAAGTGACAGAATATTTGAAACTTGTTTTGTATAGGGTAAAAAACATTGTTGGAAAAGAAGAAATGCTGGTTACCAGCATTTTCTCCTTTTCCAACAATGTTTTCTAAAGGCTTCTTTCTCAATGAAAACATTGTGAGAAAAAGAGAAAATCTTCTATTCCAATTTAGTTTTTTCCCTTGCTGGAAACAAACTTCAACGTTAGAGTTACATTTATTATGTTGTCTGCAAGTGCTTTCAATTTGGACCAGTCTAAAATTTTGTCGTTTGGTAAAGGGTTAAATGAATCACTAGTAACTACATGACTTGTATTTGAGCAGGAAAATTTGAAGGTGGACGCTTTTTTTTATCTATCATTAACCCCTTACCATACAATCTCGACTTTTAACACCCCTGGGAAAGAAGCCTTTTGAAAACATTGTGGGAAAAGGAGAAAATGCTGTTTACAGCATTTTCTCATTTTTCCATGTTTTCTACTCTATCAAGAAAAAATTGCACCATTTGAGCCACATTGAAATTGTTGTCTGCAAATGCTTTCAATTTGGACAAGGCTAATTTTTTTTTGTCTGGTAAAGGGTTAAAAATGTACTCAATCTTCAACGTAACTTAACTTCTTTTGATCACAACAGGATCCACACGCTCTCACTTTAGGTTGGATGATGATTTTGGATTGCAGTCAGTAGCTCTGGAAGAAAATTGTGCACGGTACTTGTGCAAAGAAACTCCAGGAAATCATGGACAGAAGCACTGGCCCTTGCAATACATCTGAAATAATATTGAAAACAGGGTATATACAGTCAATGTCCTAGTGAGCTTCTTTGTAGCCCATGAAATTTGTACATTATGAGATGACAATGAGACTAACATTCTGACAACTTTGGAAATTAGACTAATATACGGTACCTTGAATGCATGTAAGGCTTTCATAAGATTTTTACCATAACCTTCTATTTAATCTGATGTGACATATTTATCATCAGGTCCAAGATCTCATCAACATATTCATTTTTACAATTTTTCTCTGGGATTTGACGGAAAATATGACCTCAAGCCTCAAGGATGCATGAAAAATTATTCTGAAATATTGCTGGTGACCCAGTTCTTGATCAAATGTGACCCATTTTCACACACTTCTGACATATAATCTGGGTCCATTTTTGCCATCCATTCTTCACCCATTACCACACAATCCCTACTTTTGACGACCTTGAGAAAGAAGTCTACAGAAAACATTGTGGGAAAGGAGAAAATGCTCCTTTTCCCACAATGCATTGTATCCTTCACAAGAAATAATAAAATTTTTAGTCACTTTTATTTTGTCGTCTGCAAATGCTTTCCATATGGACAAACCTAAAAATTTTGTTGTTTGGTAATGAGTTAAGAGCATTGTCAGTCTCATTCTCCAAGTTTGTCCAAACCTAAAAGTAATATGACTTCTGATTGGCTAAACTGAATGGTATCAATCAGCAGTTATGCTACTTTCAAAGTTAGATAATTATTGAGAATAACGCAAAGAATGTTCCTAAGAATGGCTGGTGAAAACAGACCCTGAAGAATGATTTTGGAAAACTTTTATATATACTGACAAACTTTCATAAGTGCTCAGTGCGGTCTCAAGAGTGAGCACATGGTTTTTCCCCAAGATGTGTCCCTGTGGCTTGCTTTTGAACCAGATCTGACCCGTTTTTGAATTTGTCTAGGATAACATTATGATTTTAATGAGAATTTGATTGAAAATGTGTGATGTCTATAGTGTCTACAATGTTTTTCTTGGATCTGTCCAAGTGACCTACTTCCTGACCCAATGGAAGCATTTTGATCCAAGATAAATATTCTTACCAACTTTCATGGAAATCAGATTGAAAATGTTGCCTCTAGAGTGCACACAAGTTTATTCCTTGATCCGCCTTAATAATCTACTATTTGACCAATATAATCCACTTCTGAAATCCTCCATGATTTTGTCATGACAAATGCTTCCCTTTAATCAAAATGTGCATTAATCCGAGAATATGGTGCCTAGAGTGTACACAAGGGTTTTCCCAAGATTTCACTCCTGACCAACTTTTTATCCCACTTGGCCCATTTTCAAACTCATCTGCAATATCAATATAAAGATTTTTACCAATTTGCATGACTGCTGGACCAAAAAGTGTTGCCTCTGGAGATTACAAAATATTTTTCTTAACTTTTTACCAAACGACAAGAAATTAGACCAGTCCGAATCGGAAGGATTTACAAACGACAAATTAAATGTATGACTGAAATCATGATTTTTGTTTTGGATGGGGAAGAAAACATTATGGGAAAAGGAGAAAATCCTGGTTACCAGCATTTTCTCCTTTTCCTACAAGGTTTTCAATTTACGGCTTCTTGTACTGGGGTGTTAAAAGTCGTGATTGTGTGGTAGAGTCAAATTTTTTCAGGTGACCTTCTTTTTGACACAACATGACCATGTTCAAACTTGTCTGTGATGTCATCAACACAAACATTCTGACTGCTCCTTTTTATTTCATGCTTTACGGTGGGATATCGAGAAATAGCAGTGAAAATATTTTTCGATCTTACACTGGTAGCACCAGTGAAAATACCGATTTTCACGTTCTTGTTGCCTAGGTAAATTGCGCGTGCCTAACAACCAGATGGGAAATATGACGTCATATACATTTCTCGCGCTTGACGTAATGTTGCTATGCGGGAGGGGTACGCCACGGGGAATGAGGGAAAAGAATTGTACTGAATTTTGATAAAGCTCCTCCCAGAAAGGGTTAAAAGCATGAAATAAATAGAATATTTGTTTTTTTCGGTGAAAGATCGAAATTTATTTCATCGAGTGAACACCATCGGTAATATTTTCATGAGTGGCGCACTCGATGAAATAAATTTCGATCTTTCACCGAAAAAAACAAATATCCTCTATTTATCCTTGCACCATCAACATGATAATACAGACCTACCTGTCTGCATACATGTCTTTAACCTGTTAATACACGGTAAAATTCTAGACCTATCAAAATTGAAAGCATTCGCTTATGACTGTTTCAAAGTGGGTAAACTGGCACAATTTTGCTTTGATAGGGTAGATAATTTTGCGGGAAAAGGAGAAAATGCTGGTTACCAGCATTTCCTGTTTTCCCACAATGTTTTCCAAAGGCTTCTTTCCCAGGGTCGTTAAAAGTTGGCTTTGAGTTGTAAAGGGTTAAATATTGGTTTATAGTCCACCACTACCTAAGTATTTATAATACCCAACATTCCAAGACTGTTTATGTATGAATACTGTACCTGTGTTCTGACTCTTTGGCTGGACCAACATGTTAGTACCATATATAGCATAAGCTACCAAAGGAGAACCACAGCATTTCCAAGTCTTCAATTGTAGTCCATTTATCTCCCATCACAATTGGAAATGTGATGCATGACAGAACTGACTGATGAAGAAAACAATGCCCAGAATGCCAGATGTGTGATGTACATGATTGTACCTGCAAGCACAATTTTCAAATACAAACTACAGACACTTTGACTAAACCTCTAACATTCAAGATCCATCTCTTTTTCCATTTCATGCCATATTTCATTTCATGATAGGAAAGAACACAGTTATTAAACTTTTCATGTCTATCATTTAACTTATAATCAAACAACAAAATTTCAGGTTTGTCCAAATGGAAAGCATTTGCAGACAACACCATAAAAGTGAGTGCAAATTTGCAATTTGTTTTGTGAAGGGTGGAAAACATTGTGGGAAAAGGAGAAAATGCTGGTTACCAGCATTATCTCCTTTTCCCACAATGTTTTCTAAAGGCCTCTTTTTCAGGGTCATCGAAAGTAGGGATTGTGTGGTAATGGGTTAAGTGGTGTTAAAACGCTTCACCAAAGAGCTAAATCCTACTCTAAATGGTTTGTAACACGCGAAAAAGGGTATTCGGACATTTGCGTAAAGTGTCGTCGCGGATTTGCCTGCGCAGTTCTCGCAGGCTACTCCGAGACGGCACTTTACGACTTCAATAGATTTTGTGCTACAGTTGACTTGCGCAAAACAGAAAATTACATAAAAACAGAAAGTGTAGTGTCAGCTCAGCCTGCACGGACTGCTACGGCTGATCCTAGACGACACTTTACGCAAATGTCTGAATATCCCTTTTCTTGTGTTGCCAAATTGAAAAGCTGTTGCAGACCATAAATGAAATGTGGTTCTCATGAGAAAACTTGACTCTTTAACCCATTACCACACAACCACTACATTTGACTACCCTGACAAAGATGCCTTTGGAAAACTTTGTGGGAAAAGGAGAAAATGCTGGTAACTAGCATGTTCTCCTTTTCCCACAATGTTTTCTACTGTTTACAAAACAAATATCAATTTTCAGTTACTTTTATTTTGTTGTCTGCAAAATGCTTTAGATTTGGACAAGCCTAAGATTTTGTCGTTTGGTACTGAATTAAAGGTACAAAATATTGCTCGCAATGTTTTCAAAAGCCCGTTTCCTCAGGGTCGTTAAAACTCTGGATTTTGTGGTAAAAAGGTTTAGCCAATTACAACATTGTCTCTTTATTGCATTAAAAAACATTTTCAACATCATCTCATTTAAATGGCAGTGGTCAGTATGCCTATCCATGCTTTTCTAGAATTATGTTAATTCTACTTTGCACAATACCAGTATTCTTCCCAAGTCACATGCTGCTTTTTAATATATGGCCATTGTGGAAATAATGATCAATGGTGAAAGAGCAGTGAATCCTGTTGCAATGATTATATTCAATCTTCAGGAAGAAGTTGACCAAGGTTGGAACCAGCAAGCACCCTTTTCTCCACTGCAGCTACAGAAATGTTAGCAGAGCTCTGCCAAATTTCAGCAGTTTAAATCATTACCAAACAATCCCTGGTTTTTACGACCCTCAGATAGAAGCCTTTTGAAAACATTGTGGAAAAAAGGAGAAAATTTTCTCCTTTTCCCACAATCTTTTCTTCCCATGACGGAACAAATTTCAAATTTTCATTCACTTTTATTTTGTTGCCTGCAAATGCTTCCAATTTGGACAAGTCTAAAATTTTGTCATCTGGTAAAAAGTTAAATTATTACTATCTTGGTGACAGTTCAATTTTTCATATCTTTTTCTTTGATTAGAGCTTGGATTCAACAAAAATAACTTACAGCTCTGCTATGTCAAGCTTGCTTAAGGGCACTCTTCATAATAAAAGAAAAGCTACAGAAATGTCCATGTACATTGAATTTTGCCAAAAGACTTTGGTGTTGCCCCTGTACATTCATATGTTCTGTTACGGTAAAGTTTCAAATCTTTCTGCATACCTTTTGTATGATATCTATTTCAATTCACACTCTACTCATTTCCCAGTCAATCAAAGGCCACAGTGTCTGAAATGATATGGCCTGAAATACGCGACAAGGGGCATTCAGACATTTTTGTGAAGTGGTGTCTTGAATCAGCCTGCCTAATCCCAGATGACACTTTCCATTCTTGCGCTATTTTTTGTTTTGTACAAGTCTACTAGATGACAAACTAAATTGTAGTCATAAAGTGCGGCCTCAAATTAGTCTGTGTGGACTGCACAGGCTGATCCAAGACGACACTTTACGCAAATGTACGAATGCCACTTTTCCCAAGTTGCAGGCCATATAAAGAAAACGACAGAAACTTATCACTTTTCTGTTGATAAATATCATAGTTCACAATATTCAATAATTACTTTGTAAATCAAACTAGATGATTGATCCTTAACTCTCTACCACGTACAGCATCTTGACTTTTAACAACCCTGGGAGAGACAACTTTTGAAAAGAATGGAGGGAAGGCTCTAAAACTTCTGACTCACTGAACCTCTGTGACAGGCAAAAGCTATATCCCGTAACCCCTGACACAAAGGGTACACACTCATTCTCATTTTTTTTACCAAAACCATGTCACAAGCACATTATCGTAAAAAAAGAAAATATTGCAGATAAATTGTAATTTTTTTACACTATGCGATATAAGAACAGTATCTATATTAAAAGATAAAGCCCTAAGTTGGTGCAAAAGAATTTTCTTACAGGAAATATGCCGCATTGTTTGATACACCCCCCTCAAAATTTGTGTGTCACAAGTTAAAACATTAATTTATATCTAGTGTTTAAACAAGTTGTACCTTATGAAAACTCTAATCATTTCTTATAATTTAACGAAAAATATGATAGAAACAGATTTTAGGGGTCATAATAGTGTAACGATCATACATCCATTATATTTGTTTACATATCACATGGTCACAAAATATAAGTATTTTACGTGACGACGAACTGATTCTAGTGTATATTGAGCAATGATAAGGATCAAGTCAGGAAATTTTGGAATAACACTTCTCTTCATATTTACATTCATTTCCAAGTATCTATTTCTGAAAATTTTAGAAATTACAGTCATCTTCTGGCTGTTATCGATAGGGAAGTTTGAAATGTATTCGTACATGATGGTTATCATTCTGTACTATCAATAAACCACTTCGATAAAATCGCTCATGGATAATGAGATTCTATTGTTGAAGCCACATATACCTTGCCATTTAAATGAGAAGCTAGTAAAACCAACCAAAACACAACAAAACTAGTTGTGATTGTTTTACGTGACAGTATTTGTATGTGACGCGATATTTCATCTGGTCGAATATTTTTGAGACAAAAATGATACAGCGTGCCTAACATTATTAGTTTGTGACGTCATGATGTTTTTACCTCCATTACATTCAAACGACCCTTGACCAATGCATACATGTGAAGAATCTATGAAATTGTTTTCTGGAGGCGAAAGCTACTCGAAGACAGGTAAAGATGATTTAACATTCCTATTTTGTGTTGTTGAATTTATTTATTTCTGATGCAGAATGGATCATTAGTTAAAAATATGTTATTGTGTCCTTGATATTTCGGCCCCATTTAATGTAGTTGTAAGTTAATGTTTGTCACGTAAAAGACATCCTTTGTCACATAAAATAAACACATATAAATATAATTTGGCCTGGGTTTTTTTGATTATTAATCCTGTAATCCTTGAATTGAGACGGTGTCCGTGCGTCCGTCCGTATGTCGGTCTGTGTGTCTGTCTGTCTGTGTATCTGTCCAATACTAAACTAGGAACTTAACATTTTCCTATCACTTCAACACTATTTAAGTTACGAAGCTCACATTTGGTATGAATGTACTTTGTATCGTTATGCATTTGCTGATGACAAGGTCAAGGTAATCTGACAAGGTCAAAGTCATTTATCAAGTTCAAACTTTTATAAATGGCCCTTGAGGGACATTAGTGTTTCACAAAAACATCTTGTTCACAGATGTAAAGCCTTTTTTCTAAGAATGAATATCCCGTGGGTGTAATATTTGAATTCAAAAGGAAATATTGTAAGGAAAAGAGTAATTTGTGAATATGAGCCATTAATTAAAAGAGAAACACCTTTGTAATGTTCTAATATGAGACTTTCTTATTGATATTCATTTCAGATTATGGCAAAATCCCATGCTGATCGCCAGAAAGAGTATAGAGAGAGAAAAAATTGGTTGGTTGGTTGTGTTGGGGTTTAACGCCACTTTAACAGCTAAGGTCATATCATGATGGTCGGTGGTGCACATGTGTTTCCTGGCTTTCTCATACCAATACTAACACTACTTTCTTTCCAATGCCACCGACTACTTTTCTCACAGCTTCAGCAGAGGTGAGAGGCAAGAAAGTTCACCTCAACCGGGTATCGAACTCACAACCACCAGGTCAGGAGTCCGACACGCTCAACACTGAGCCACCCGGGTGGGCAGAGAGAGGAAAAAAGCTGAGTGAAGCAGTAATTGGTTGAAAAGTGAAAGTAACAACACAAACAAGAGGGCCAAGATGGCCCTGGATCGCTCACCTGAATTTTTGAGATGACCATAGTCTATTTTTTTTTTGAGGTATTGAAACATTGGAACCAAATTTATAATTTTGCCAAGCAATTTTCAAACGGTCACCTGTAAAAGTCATTTCGAAATCTGACCATCAGTTTCAAAAAGAAGAATTTTTAAGAATTCTTCATTTCTGTATAAGAGCAAGTAGCCCCCATCCATGAGAGCCATGTTTCTTGATGGATCAACATTTACGAACAAGTTTTGAAAAGGGTCACCCAAGGAACATCTCTCTGAAATAATTTCAAAATCTGACCAGAGGTTTCAGAGAAAGAGAATTTTAAAGAATTTCATCATGTCCATATAGTGCAAGTAGCCCCCATTCACAAGAGCCATGTTTCTTGATGGATCAAAATTATATGTACAGCTTTTGGAAAGGGTCCCCCAAGGAACATCTCAGTCAGATTATTTTAAAATCTGACCACAGGTTTCAGAGAAGAAGAATTTTCAAGAATTTCTTCATTTCCATATAGTGCAAGTAGCCCCCATTCACTAGAGCCATGTTTCTTGGCCAATTAAAATTTTGCAAACAATTTTAGACAAGAGGGCCAAGATGGCCCTGGATCGCTCACCTGAATTTTTGAGATGACCATAGTCTATTTTTTTTTTTTTTTTTTGAGGTATTGAAACATTGGAACCAAATTTATAATTCTGCCAAGCAATTTTCAAAAGGTCACCTGTAAAAGTCATTTCGAAATCTGACCATCAGTTTCAAAAAGAAGAATTTTTAAGAATTCTTCATTTCTGTATTAGAGCAAGTAGCCCCCATCCATGAGAGCCATGTTTCTTGATGGATCAAAATTTACGAACAAGTTTTGAAAAGGGTCACCCAAGGAACATCTCTCTGAAATAATTTCGAAATCTGACAAGGGGTTTCAGAGAAAGAGAATTTTAAAGAATTTCATCATGTCCATATAGTGCAAGTAGCCCCCATTCACAAGAGCCATGTTTCTTGATGGATCAAAATTATATGTACAGCTTTTGGAAAGGGTCCCCCAAGGAACATCTCTGTCAGATTATTTTAAAATCTGACCACAGGTTTCAGAGAAGAAGAATTTTCAAGAATTTCTTCATTTCCATATAGTGCAAGTAGCCCCCATTCACTAGAGCCATGTTTCTTGGCCAATCAAAATTTTGCGAACAATTTTAGAAAAGGGTCACCCAAGGAACATCTCTGTGAAATTATTTCAAAATCTGTCCAGCCATTTCAGAGAAGAAGAATTTTCAAGAATTTCTTCATTTCTATATAGTGCAAGTAGCCCCCATTCACCAGAGCCATGTTTCTTAACCAATCAAAATTTCGCGAACATTTTTTGGAAAGGGTAACCCAAGGAACAAGTCTGTGAAATTATTTCAAAATCTAACCAGCGGTTTCTGAGAAGAAGAATTTTTAAGAATTTCTTCATTTCTGTATAGTGCATGAAGCCCCCATTCACCAGAGCCATGTTTCTCAACATATCAAAATTTCGCGAACAATTTTTGAAAAGGGTCATCCAAGGAACATCTCTGTGAAATTATTTTAAAATCTGACCAGCGGTTACAGAGAAGAAGAATTTTTAAGAATTTCTTCATTTCTTTACAGTGCAAGAAGCCCCCATTCACCAGAGCCATGTTTCTTGACGGATCAAAATTTCACGAACAATTTTTGAAAAGGGTCACCTAAGGAACATCTGTGTGAAATTATTTAAAATCTGGCCAGCGGTTTCAGAGAAGAAGAATTTTTAAGAATTTCATCATTTCTGTATAGTGCAAGAAGCCCCCATTCACCAGAGCCATGTTTCTTGACGGATCAGAATTTCACGAACAATTTTTGAAAAGGGTCACCCAAGGAACATCTGTGTGAAATTATTTTAAAATCTGGCCAGCGGTTTCAGAGAAGAAGATTTTTAAAGAATTTGCTAAAAAATTCCATTTCGTTGCCATGGCAACCAGAGTTTTTGACGGAATCAAATTCTGTGAACAATTTTTAAAGAGGACCTCCCAAGGAACATTCCAGCCAAGTTTGGTCCAAATCCGCCCAGCGGTTTAGGAGGAGTTGATGTTTAAAGAAATGTTGACGACGCACGACGCACTGACGCACGACGGACACCGGGTGATCCTAAAAGCTCCCCTTGAGCACGTTGTACACAGGTGAGCTAAAAAGTACTATACAAAAATATCTAAGTTGATTAAAGAGGAAGCAGAGAAATTTAGAAAAAAAAACTATGAGAAAAACAGGCATTATACCAATTATGGAAGAAAGAGATGTCAAAAAGTGCCGTCAGTTCAAGTTTGAGCTCGGACCATGTTGCAAGTACAAGTCAAGACAATAACGACATACAGAAAAATGAAATTTCCAGGATGCTTGTTAGGCTACAGCTTGGTAAAACACAAAAATAGTTGGAGGGTAAGAAACAGAAACGGTCAGACAAGAAACTAAACAAGAAAATAGAATACTTGAGAGCAGTTCGAAAAGATCTAGGAAGAAAGAATCAAACACTAAGAAAAGACTTTCATGACTGCAAAAGAAAGAATCAAATCCCTCAAATAAAAGTCCTAAAACACCAAGATCTAAATCCAAGCATGAATTGCGAGAAGCTGGTTTGAATCCCAAAACACCTTCCCAGATTAAAAAAAAGCTTATTTTTGCCAACTGCCTAGCAAATGAGATGAAAAGAAGTAACAAAAAGGGCTCCAATTTGATAAAGCAAGACTGGTGGTAGCTAGTACAATTTTAAGGAAATACAAAATGACACAGTTTGCCGCAAATTTAGTTGGTCCCCACATAAGACAAAAAGAAAGAGCTAGTCAACAGGAAACGGAATCCAAAAAATAAGTCCCAAAAAATTAGGTAATTTCTACAGAGAGAAGATAACTCCAGGTAGCTTCCTGGAAAAGCAGATGCAGTTAAAAATGGCAAAAAAGAGCGTGTACAAAAGTTTGTTTTAAATGATTATCTGAAGCATATTTACTTGAAATACAAAGCTGAATCCCCTAAGAAACAGTTTTGCTACTTTCTGCAGAGCCAGACCAAAACATATAATTCTAGTGAACTATGGCTCTAGAATAACTTGTTTGTGTACCAAACACCAAAACTTTGCTCTTAAATTGCAGTGTCTGAAAAAGAACAGTGACAAATAACACAAGCCCTGATAGTTTTTCGGAGAGCACAACTTCTGATGAATTGAAAAGAAAATTATGTTTGGATATGACACAACAAGCAGTAGAATTCAAACAATGGAAATGAGTGAAATGCAATGATGGTAAACAGAGGACAAAACTCCTAGATGTACATAAAGAGACCACCAGTTTCATTGGAGATATTACCACTGAATTTGACAACTTCAAAGATCATACACGAAGAGTTAAAGCACAATACCAATCATTCAAAAAGACGAAAGAAAGCCTTAATATAAATAGAGATCATGTTTGCATCCAAATATAGACTTTTCCGAAAACTACAGTGTTAAAGAGATGGAAGAAATCCAAAGTGCATATTGGAACCCTGAATCTGTTACGCTTCACTCAGTGGTAATGTATTATTATAGTGGCCAAGCTGTGACCCACTCTAGTATGGTAATGGTTTCTGAAGTGCTAAGTCATAATGCGTCTAAGGTTAAAGCCATTGTGGAGAAAGTAATTCCTTGGATGAAGAGAGCCCGTCCAGCTGTGAAATATATTCACTACTGGACAGACTCTCCCACCTCTCAGTACCGAAACAAAATGATCTTCGATCTAGTTGCTCAGCGTCCAAAAATCTATGGAATACAAGCCAGCTGGAGTTATTTTGAAATTCCATTCTGGACAAGCAAGAAATGCTATAAAAATGAAGATCAAAGCGGAATAACTCAAAATTCATGCTAGGTAGATTTACTGTTCTTGTGCAGTGTACTCCATAATACTGCAACAAACATGCATACCAAGTTTGAAGTAATTCTGACTTGACATGAAAAAGTTATATTCCAGACGGCACTAAATGCGGTAAAAATGAGATTCATAAGGAAATAACTCAAAGACAGCATGAGGTAGAGTTACAATTCTTGTGCATTGAACTTCCAAATACTGCAACAAATAAGCATACCAAATTTCAAGTCATTCCTACTTAAGATGACAAAGTTTTGCTCCAAACAAGCAAAGAAATGCTATACAAGGGGGCCAAGATGGCCCTGGATGGCTCACCTGAATTTGAGTTGACCATAGCCTTTTTTTTTTTTGAGGTATTGAAACATTGGAAACATAATCATTATTTTGCCAAGCAATTTTCAAAAGGTCACCTGTAAAAGTCATTTGAAAATCTGACCATCAGTTTCAGAAAAAAAGAATTTTTAAGAATATCTTAATTTCCGTATAGTGCAAGAAGCCCCCATTCACCAGAGCCATGTTTCTTGATGAATCAAAATTTCCCAAACAACTTTTTAAAAGGGTCAATCATTAAAGGAACATTTCTGTTTAATTCATTTTAAAATTTGACCAGCTGTTTCAGAGAAAAAGAATTTTCAAGAATTTCTTCTTTTCCGTAAATTGCAAGTAGACCCCATTCACCAGAGTTATTTTTCTTGATGGATCAAATTTTCGCAAATGAATTTTGAAAAGGGTCACCCAAGAAACATTGCTGTGAAATTATTTTGAAATCTAACTAGCAGTTTTAGAGAAGAAGAATTTTCAAGAGTTTCATCATTTCTATATAATTCTATATACAATTCACCAGAGCCATGTTTGTTGATGGATCCAAATTTTGCAAACAGTTTTTGAAAAGGCTCACATAAGGAACATCTCTGTGAAATTATTTCAAAATCTGACAAGCCGTTTCAGAGAAGAATTATTTTCAAAAATTTCTTTATATCTGTATAGTGCAAGTAGACCCCATTTACTAGAGCCATGTTTCTTGATTAAAATTTCATGAATGATTTTTGAAAAAGGGTCACCAAAGTAACATTGCTGTGAAATTATTTTAAAATCTGACTTGGGGGTTTCAGAGAAGAAGAATTTTCAAGAATTTCTTCGTTTCTATATAGTGCAAGTAGCCCCCTTTTACCAGAGCCATCTTTCTTGACGGATCAAAATTTCGTAAACAATTTTTGAAAAAAGTCATGTAAGGAACATCTCTCCCCTTGAGCAGATTGTGCTCAGGTGAGCTAAAAAACATAGATCAAAGTAGTAATAATTCAGTATTTTGTGTAAGAAAGAGTTATGGTTATTGTGCACTGCACTCCATGATTTTTCAACAAATATGCATATCGAATTTGAAGGTGATCAGGCTGTAGATGACAAAGTAATATGCCAGATGAACAGAAAATGCTGTAAAAAATGACAATCAAAGGGAAATAACTCATAGACAGTATGAGGTAGAGTTATGGTTCTTTTACACTGCACTCTGTATTATTGCAACAAATACAAATGTCAAGTTTCAAGTCAATCAGACTGGAGATGACAAAGTTATGCTCTGAACTAAGAACTATTCTAAAAAAACTTTCTAATTCAAGGGCAAATAACTCCAGTTGTTCTGGTCTGTTTGCACCCATAATCGAAGTCATCCGAGATCTTGGAGTCATATATATTTGACCAAGTTTGGTACTGATTGGTAGATGTAGATGCTAAAGTGTAAACAAAGTGAAATAATCAATTTTTCTAATTCAAGGTCCAAATATAAATTACTCAACATCTACTTGGGATCACCATCTTATATTGAGCCGATACGTATGTGTGGCATGCATTTGGTATAGTTTTCCAGTATATAACATTGCCACACTGATGATATAAACTATCCAAAGAAACGAATATTTCTTAAGCAAATCTGTATTTATGTAACATATTCCTGTATTGAAGTATCAAATTGATCCCTAGCAAATGTTGAGTAGTATAATTCCAGTCGTTCTCGTCTGATTACATCCATAATCTAACTAATCCGAGGTCTTATGGTCATATATATTTTGATTAAGTTTGGTGCTGATAAGTTGATATTTGTAGATACTAGAGAGTAAACAGAGTGAAATGAAATATAGCAATTTTTCTAATTCAAGGGCAAATAACTCCAATTGTTCTGGTCCAATTACACCCATTATCAGACTCATCCAAGATCTTAATATGGTCATATATATATTTTGACCACGTTTGGTGCTGATTGGTTGATATTTGTAGATGCTAGAGTATAAACAAAGCGAAATATAGCAATTTTTCTAATTAAAGGGCAAATAACTCCAGTTGTTCTCAGTCCAATTTGACCCACAATCAAACACATTTGAGATCTTAATGTCATATATATTTTGAATAAGTTTGGTGCTGATTGGTTGATATTTGTAGATGTTAGAGCGTCAACAAGAAAATGTGAATGGACAACAGCAGATGCTTGACTGACAGATGGATAGAGGACGGACGCTGACAGATGGTGGGTGATCACAATAGTTCACTCTGAGCACTTTGTGCTCAGATGAGCTAAAAGACACAAACTTTCACGAAATATAATGTAAAACCACTGAAAAACTATGAGAATTGTCCATCTATTAAGGGTATGCTCTGTAACAGGGAAGATAGTGGCACAATATCTCAGTAGGGGTGTACTTGGTATGGGTAATATTTTAAAACAGTGATAAAAAAGCATGCAAAATTGTCACTGAAACAAAATAATTTCTCCAAGATGATTCTCAAATTTTAGTCCCAGGTCTTATGGTTAGTCACAAGAAAATTTATCAAGTTTTCACTATAAAAGCCCATGTGCCCCTGGAGTGGGGCCAAACTTGACCCCCAAGGTTATAATTTGGGTCTTCTTGGTAGAGGCCCACTAGAGCCGTAGGCCTTATGGCTAAATACGAGATTTTCAAAGTTTACGTACATAAGCCCAATGTAAAAATTGTGACCCCAGGGCGGGGACAAATTTGACCCCAAGGCTATAATTTGGGCATCCCTGGTAGACATTAACTAGATAAAGCTACAACATGCAAACTTTGGTAGCCCTAGGCCTTATGACTAGGTGCGAGAAGATTTTGAATGTTTTCCTTACATAAGCCCATGAAAAACTTGTGATCCCCTGGGGCAGGGATAACTTTAACCCCAGGGCTATAATTTGGAACCCTTGGTAGACAACCACTACATAAAGCTACATAACAAAGTTGGTAGCCCTAGCCCCGATGGCTACCTAGAAGAGGAACTTTAAAGTTCTCCCTATATAAGCCCATGTGAAACTTGAAACTCCTGGGGCAGGGCCAATTTTGACCCCAGGGCTATAATTTGGACACCCTTGGTAAAAGTTTACCAGATAAAGCTACATGCCAACTTTGGTATCCATAGGCCCTATGGCTAGGTAGAAGAAGAATTTTATAGCTCTCCCTATATAAGCCCATGTAAAACTTGTGTCTCCCGGGGCCAGGCCAATTTCGAGCCCAGGGCTATAAATTGAAATTGAATTATAAATTGAAGAGACTTTGTAGAGGTCCACTAGATGAAGCTACATGCCAAATTTGGTAGCCCTAGGCCTTATGGCCAAGTAGATGAAGAATTTTAAAATTCTCCCTATATAAGCCCATATAAAACTTGTAACCCCCTTGGGCAGGGCCAATTTTGACCCAAGGGCTATAATTTGAAGAAACTTGGTAGAAGTCCAATAGATAAAGCTGCATGCCAAATTCAGTAGCCCTAGGCCTTACAGTTTCAGAGAAGAAGATTTCCAAAGATTTCCAAAATTTTTCAGTTTTGTTGCCATGGCAACCAGAGTTTTTAAAGGAATCAAATTCTTTCAAAAAGTTCTGAAGACCATGGCAGAATCACTTCTGTGAAGTTTCATCAAAATTGGATGGGTAGTTTAAGAGAATATGTTTGAAATAAAAGTTAACTCATGCAAGCACGGACGGACACACGCACATGTGTACCAGAAATACAGAGAAATTTTCAAACATGGCGTCAGAAGAAGATAGTATGGACAATAATTACATGCTTGTTAAATTATATGGAATTTAAGCGCCATTAGTTGTGTGGCAGTCACTTGACATTCCCACAATACTTTTATGATTTCTGGTGCGAAATCTAAAGATGCCTTTCAAGGGAACACCATCAACTTTTTTTTGTTGTTTTATGATTTTTAATCATTGATGATTTGTATTGTTTTTGTATAAAATTCAGTGACATGGATCTATATATATTTTTTAATTTGCTAAGATGAGAAAAAACGATGGTAGAACATTTAATGTGTGCATTACTCATTCTGATCAAATACAACTGCACTGTTTCAAATTAGTATCTGCGGTTTGCAAACCATTTATGTATTGACCTTTAAGACTGACTCAAGAGTCAACAGTGTTATCTCCAAGTATTTATATAACAGCATAAAAATGGCTGCCGGACCCCTTCAATAATATCAGATCGATTTACACCTCAAATATAAAATGTTAGCCTTAGTCATCCAAGTTTTTTTTTTGTACAAATGATAAATAATAATAATAGGCCTATATTCTACAAGATAATTAAAAAAAAATCACGCTTCTATAGCTAAACATTTGCTATGGCCTATACATTACACCTGTCCCGTGTCTGTTGCTATAATTCAGCTGTGGCGTATTTTACATGATCGATTTACTGCATAAATATATTTCCAAGTTGATTTTGCACAAATGATAGATAATAACATAATCTACAAGATACAACATAAAATTTACGCTTTGATAGCTATGTATTTGCTGTGGCTTGCACATTTCTCCTGTGGCGTATTTTAGCGTGACCCGAAAAAACGTTTCAAGTATGATTGATACCTGATTAACATTTTCCAGGGAAAAAACTAACTTAAATGTTAGAGTGTGTCAACAATGTATAATTGGACATAATTACCTTATTAAATCAACACCCAAAGATCTGTACATAGCGGAGCGGCATCACCCAAAGAAATATGGCGGAAAGGAACTGCTCGTTAGCTCACGTGCGCTTTGGAGCACTTGTCCGAAACATATCAAAGTACGGAGGGTAATGATATCGCTTGATGACTTTAAACCATGAATAAACGGAGTTTTGTCTTACTTTAGACAAGTCTCCAGTTTTGACGTTTGGTAAAGAGTTAGACAAGTTTAAAAGGCGCCAGTGAAGCTACTCCTGAATTAAGACCGCCCCGTGCTTCACGTAGGTAACAGAGATTTTAAGAAACCACCTTTCATACTTATACTTCAGATACAAATTCTGTCTGGAGGAAAAAATATCCTAACTTGTGCTTCACATCGATAACAGACTTCAAGAAAACCACCAAATCATGGTTCATACTCGGTGATATTGCAACACACATAAATACTTTTTTTAAATTCGCCCCGACTTCAAATGAAAAAGTTATATTCCAGACAGGCACTTAATGCTGTAAAAAACGACGTTCAGAGGGAAATAACTCAAGACAGCATGAGGTAGAATTACAATTCTTGTTCACTGAACCTCAAAATATTGCTACAAACAAGCATACCAAATTTCAAGTCATTCCTACTTACGACGACAAAGTTTTGTTCCGGATAAACAGGAAATACTATAAAAATGAAGGTCAAAAGGAGAATAACTCGAAATTCATGCTAGGAAGAGTTACTGTTCTTGTGCACTACACTCCCTAATATTTCAACAGTTATGCAAATCATATTTGAATATGTTCAGGCTGGACATGACAAAGTTATACCCCAGACGAGAAGAAAATGCTGTAAAAATGACGATCAAAGGGAAATAACTCATTGATAGTACGAGGTAGAGTTATGATTCTTTCGCATTGCACTCTGTATTATTGCAACAAACACACAAATGCCAAGTTTCAAGTCTAGTGGACTGGAAATGAGAAAGTTATGCTCTGGACAAAGAACTGTTTTAAAGAACTTTCTAAATAAAGGGCAAATATCTCCAGTTGTTCAGGTCCGATTAGACCCATAATCGAACTCATGCAAGCTCTTACAGTCATATACATTTTGACCAAGTTTGGTGCTGATTGGTTGATATTTGTAGATGCTAGAGTGTAAACAAAGATATTTGTAGATGCTAGAGTGTAAACAAAGTCAAAAAAAGCAATTTTTCTAATTCAAAGGCAAATAACTCCAGTTGTTCTGGTTCGATTACATCCATAATCGAACTCATCCGAAATCTTATGGTAATATATATTTTGACCAAGTTTGGAGCCAATTGGTTAATACCTGTAGATGCTAGAGTGTAAACAAAATCAAATATAGCAATTTTTTTGATTCAAGGGAAAATAACTCCAGTTGTTCTTATCCGATTAAATCCATAATCAAACTCATCCAAGATCTTATGGTCATATATATTTTTTGGCCAAGTTTAGTGCTGATTGGTAAAAATTGAAGATGCCAGAGTGTAATCAAATGTAAATGAAGCAATTTTTCTAATTCAAGGGCAAACAACTCAAGTCGTTCTGGTCCGATTACACCCATAATCGAACTCATCCGAATCTTATAGTCATATACTGTCACTGTACTAGGTTGGCGCAAGCCAGAAATTTTTAGTTGCCAAATTTTTGATCCGGCAAAACCCGGGATCAGTCAATGAGCCTAGTTTTGACAAAGTTTGACGCTGATTGATTGATATTTGTGGATGCTAGAGTGTAAACAAAAAAGTCAAATATAGCAATTTTTCTAATTCAGGGGCAAATAACTGAACAGAACAGAACAGAACATTACTTTATTAACCCAGGGGCAAATAACTCCAGTTGTTCTGGTCTAATTAAACCCATAATCGAACTCATCCGAGATCTTATAGTCATATATATTTTGGCCAAGTTTGGTGCTGATTGATTGATTTTTGTAGATGCTAGAGTGTAAACAATGAAATGTGAACGGACGGACGGACGACGGACGGACGCCGACGGACGGTGAGTGATCACAATTAATCACTCGCGCTCAGGTGAGCTGATAATTATGGATACATGCCATTTATCTTACCTCAAAAGCGGCTAAATACGGGGGTAGGAAAAAACAGCTTACAGGAAATTGTTTCGACACAGGTCAGCTTGTGTAGATTATGCAGGTTAAACTAAATGCAGGGGAGGGGTAATTCTTCAGTTTTCCCCTTGATTCATCTCCAATACTGTATTACAAATAGTTACAAGAGAAAAAGAAGACGCAAGGGCGTCAAGGTCGCCCGAAAATGATTTTTTTCCCATTATAAACTGAGAAATATGTAGACAACAGAATTGATCTGACTCCCAATTTTTTCAGTTATTTTTCATTTGTGATACAAATAGCTAGATCTATTGTTTTCCAATGAAATTGACATGACAATAGTGACCTACAATGTCATAAATTTGCCATATGACCAACTGTCAAAATAAAGTATGGGCTTTTGCACTGCAAAACGTTCAAATGCCCGATTTACATTTTATTCTACTTTTATGCCAGTATTCAATTTCGCCATCTGAGAATAACTGCATAATTAAAAAAATGCTACAAATACATTTTTTCAGCCATGAGTACAAAAATATTGTATTTCGTTTATAATTGGAGATACATGTATACCTTATAATTGGTCAATGATTACAAATTATACATGTGGTTACTAAATAGTTTATTTTACAACTTACATTCAAGTTATATTTCCCTTGTGAAGTTTCTTTTTCCATTGCGCCGGTCCCGTGCAATGGTAATTTAGAAGAAGTTTAATGATCTGGGTACTCAATAGGTATGGGGAAAAAAGTTTCAGCTTATTTAACTTATAACTTATCAAGTAATATCGTCTTCTTTATATATATTATCAACCATAAATTCATTCTTTTTATCAAAATGGTCAATGGTCTAGTTCCAAACTACCTATGCTCTCTTGTCCCGCCCACTTTTGGAAATAACACGACGTTTAATCTTCGTAATTGTAATGACTTGGCAAACATAGTTTGCATAACTAGCGTTTATATGAATTCCTTTCTGCAATCAGGTGTAAACGCATGGAACTCTTTGCCACAAGCTACAAGAGAAACTGACTCTCTCTCGTCGTTTAAACGTTTGCTGAACATAGACAAACCCACTCCTTGTAAACTGTATTTTTATGGGGAAAGAAAAATGCAATTTATTCATACTCGACTTAGAAATACATGTAAATGTAGCGATCTAAAACAACATCTCTTCTGGAAAAATATTATGGCTTCTCCTCTTTGTCGTTGCGGGGAAGTTGAATCTAATACACACTACTTCTTTGAATGCAGATTTTATCATTCGAACAACACTCGGACAACATATTAGTGCAAAATCTGCTTTTAATATTGATACAGTTCTTTTTGGAGACAATGAACTCTCCCTTGTCGAAAACAGATCTTCAATGCAGTTCATGAATACATTGATAAAAGCAAGAGATTCTCTTAGTTTTAATCCAATACATTAAAACTCCTCTTTTTTGACAATGTAACAGGTTACTGTCGAGAACATATAAATTATATACATGTACAAGTATAATTTTGTATCTTTTGTCGCCACTCTGCTCAATCACTCAATCACCAATCACCATTCCTTTTTTCTTTTTACTTTTTCAGATAATGAAGCCTTTTTGTTCTTTACATTCATTACTTTCTGTTTTTTTTTATGATAATCTTTTCTCTTCTTGATATTATTTGATAGTATTGGCGTATCATGTGATTTAGCTTGGGGAGGGGAACTATATAAGCAATATGCTTTCGTCCCGATCCTTTTCACATTTATTTCTTGTATTATCTATGTATAGCCAATACAAACTACAGTTTAACAAGATATGCAAGACATGAGAAAAGATAAAAATGCATGTATATCAGTATAATTTGGAAAAAATAGATGTGTGTCGGCATTACATGAAATACTTCATGTTTTCCGAAGGAATAATGGAAAAGATAATTACAAATTACGTTGTTTACGTTGAAAAACCAAAAACCGTTGATATACAAGAATTCAAACATAACCAAAACTATCTGCTGCTGGTATTGCAAATGTTGTGCATCAGGACCAGACAGCACGCAATGTGCAGTCTGATCGCTAATCCACAAAGTCTGAAAATTAAATGTTCGAACTACTCAATCTTCAGATTTTCTTTCCTGAAAAATTTTCAATTACATTCATAAATACGAGGAAAATCTGATAACATTTCGAATATCTGAAATTAAAAAAAAAAAGATTTCATGTACAATGTACATTTATACAAATATTCAACTGCGAATCATAAAACATATACATGTATACTTATACTTGCAACCAATTTCTGTGGGTGAAGTTTCTGAGGACAGTGTAGATTAAGATCAGTCTTACAAGAAATGCTCTCTGATCCTAGATCTACACAGTCCAATAAATACACTGATCAACACGCTGAACTACGTACATGTATATGAATTCATATATAACCTGACAAAATAAGTAATAATTACGGATTTTGCTAAACATGTAAGCTGGCATGTAAACTGATTTATTTAACCAAAGCCAGTCAGTGAAATATCTGAGGACGGTGTAGATCAAGATCAGACTTACCAAAATTACAATCTGATCCTAGATTCACGCAATCTAATGTATATAAGATGATACATGTAACCAAAGCCGATCAGTGAAATATCTGAAGAGGGTGTAGATAAAGATCAGACTTACCAAAATTGAAGTCTGATCCTAGATTCACGCAGTCTAATGCATGTAAGCTGATATTTAAATCAAGTTATTATCCATTTTAAAATTCAATCTGAACTTTAAGACCTGTGTTGGGTGCATTATATTGTACTTGTTCGAACTTGGTAATTTTTCCATTTCCCATTCTGAGATTACCTGCATAAAGAAGGGAATATTGCTACAAATATATTTTTTTTAACAGTAAAAACTTTATTTTTCAATGTTCCTGTAGATATACCCTAGGAAAGATATATGAGTACAAATACACACGTTTGAAATCATACATGTTTACTTTATTTAGTAACAAATGTATAATGTCTATTGCGTACTTTCTTTTCCATTGCGCCAGTCCCGCACAAAGAAATTTAACCCTTTCCCAAACAATTCCTGGTTTTTACGGACCTAGAATAGTAGCCTTTTGAAACATTGTGGGAAAAGAAGAAAATGCTGGTAATTTCCCACAATGTTTTCTACCCTATCATAGACAGAAATCATCTTTTCAGCAAGAGTTGAAATTTCGTCTGCTAATGCTTTCAATTTGGTCTAGTCCAAAAGGTTGTCGTTTGGAAAGGGTTAAAAGGTTTTAACATTTGTACTTATAAGCATAAAGAAATTCTAATCATTTTCTTCAATTAACTACCCATAGGAAAATACATTAAGACCTGTAACACTTTAGGTACAATATACTGTTGGTAAATTTTTAAATTCGCCATCTAGGAATACGTGCATAAAGCCTTTTTTCAGCGGTAAAAAAACATAATATTTGGTTTTTACTAGTAAATTACCTTTAATGGGTATAAAAAAAACATGTTTCAAATCATCATTGTTTTTTTATTATTAGTTTATTGAGTATTTAGGCCTCTGGCCCAGCGTACAACATATAATATTAAATAATTCCCTTTAACAAAAAGGCATGAAAGACACTATCAACTCTTTACCACACGACAAATTTTTATTCTATTTAATAAACAGGCATGATATATGTCCATGCGTATTTTCTTTTCTATTCCGTCCATTGCTCTAAAATATTTCCATTCCGCTCTTTAGGCCTACCGGTAAAGAGTCATTATCTCCCGCTAGATGGCATTCTATAAATACTCGAATCATCGAAGGATATGACATGCGCAGACAACGGTAAAGAGTAGGAGCAGTTCTGCATTTCCATTGGTTCCTTAGATCATGTGACTGGACGAGTTTATTTGCGTAAAAAATAGATGCATTCTGCACAAGAACATTAATTGTTTCACAAAATGTTGCGCAGCAGACCGTTAATAATTCTTTCACGATTCTTTAAAAACAAGTAAACAACCTCAAAAAAAGTGAAGAAAACCCCACACAACAATTTCACAAACATTCACAACTATTTTACCAAATTAAACCTGGCGAATATGATGAAAGATTTCAACCGGAAGTACCTACACTCTCCATGAACATCTCTTCTGAACTATATTAAATATAAGGTCGCCGGCTTCTGCCGGGCGACCAATGATAAGGGGACTGGTTTTTGTGGTACTGTCGAAGACAATACCACTATGAATTCAGTACTGAATTTTGAAGACACTGTATCGTATTTTGTGCAAAACCCAAGGAAATAAACGCATTTTTCTCAGGCAAATGATTTATTCGGTAGCAATGACATGTTATAGAAAATGGCATCTTGAAAAGCCCGTCGATCGTGGAAATACTATTTTTTTTTTATTGAAAATAGCTTTACTCGCTCATAGCCTTCTATTGGCAAAATTTGTGTACCGATCACCTAGTTCCTGGGCTTTTTTATTCTAAAATCACTTCGTCCCATAGCTTTTTCATCTCGTGATAGTGCGCCATTCCATTAATTTTGATGTGCATGGATATTTATAGATCGAAATAATTGAATGTAATGTTAGGAATTAAATGTTAACGACCTGAGATAAATCAAAACCATAGTTTTTAGGTACAATTCGATTATTAACATGGTTTCTCCCATTATCAATCATGCCTCGCACTATCAAGGGACGTTACTCCCGAATCCCCCTAATATTCAAATGGAGACCACCAATACACAAATAATCCTAACTTTGTCACGAGTACTCTCCCTTCAACCAAAAAGATATTCATTTGCTAGGTTGATTTTCAAACCAATATCTGAATAATATTTCTCATTTTCTTTCAAATTATTTATTCCATACAACGACTTCCTTGACAAATACCACTTCAGCGTACTCAACACTTTGATTATCCTTGATTTCTTACATCTCTTACATATGTTCTTGAGATAGTATCTCAACTAAATCTCGTCAGACTATTATACAAATTTATATACATTGTATACACTTATTTTTGGTGATTGAGAACAGAATTTACTTTAAAACTACATGGCAACCTTAAATAATTATAAAAAAAAACAAATTGTATCCATTACCACATTCCAAGGGGAATCAAGGATAAAACAAACGAAAAAGTGTAAAAGAACCAATGTTATTTGATTACCTTTAGTCTTTCTTTGGGAAGTGAGATAAGTTGACTTATGGCCCCCATCGATACTCTCAGCAGATGCATTTAGGTCTCTTTTTTCTAAAGAACACTGCTCAAATATAACTGCAATTTATAGGCTGTCCAAAATGTCCTTGCACAGCAATGATAGTGACGGACCTACAATACCTGCAAAGGTGAGTATAGTTGCGCAAAACTCTTTACGTATTAATTCCATAGTAAGCACTATGTTTTGAAAAGCATAAAGGCGTTCGTTAGCTTTCATTGGGTACAAATCTTTTTTTTTCCTCAGTCTGTCTATTTAAGTCTTCTTATGTCTCTTTCAGTCTGCTATATCGTCCGTGTTATTGCGTCAGTCTGTCTGGTTATAAGCATATTCTCTTTTCTCCCACAAAGTTTTCCGCCCGTTAACCCGTCAGCTGCTAGGCGCAACTCACTGCCCCTTTCCAATCAGTATAGATTATAATCAGACTGCAAAGAACGTGCTGTCTGATCTTAAATCTGCCCTATCCGTAAATATTCTTTTCTCCAAGAATAAGTTTACTTTGTGTTCACTTTATAGGCAACATTGTCAGTCAGATACTGATGAAACCCGATTAGAAAAGCCTCACGTACACTCTAGAGGCCACATTTTCAGTCCGAAATTCTTGAAACGCAATCAGAATTTAAAAAACAAGAGCCGTCAGAGACGGATTATGCTCCCCGAACAAGTGCTTGTCATAAAATATAAGAAATTGATATAAATTCACTTCTTTTATCCTAAAAGAACCTGTTCATGCCGCCCAAAATTTGAAGAGAAAAGGCAATTACGATGTTAGAGACAGCCAACACAAACTTGTAGAGGACAATAAGCCCAATAAGCCCCTTTTAAGCCCCCTTTTCCCATAAGACAATATTTGATCATTGCAATAAATACAACGGGTGTGTGGTTTGTGGCTTTTTTTGATAATAATTCAAAATTCGAAATTTCAGAAAATTTTGAGCAGTCATGTATTATATATTACATAAAACAATTTTTTACATGAAGCCCCCTTTTTCCGAGACGCAGCCTGAAATTGAGAAAAAGGAAGAGAGGTACTTGGGCAACGTTCCAACAAGTTCAGATTTGAAATTTCACAAAGTTTTGAGCAGTGATAAAGGAGAACCTAGTGAAAAACATTTTTTTCCATGAAGTCCCCTTTTTCCGTGATGCAGCCTTAATTTGAGAAACCAGGAAAGACGTATTTGCGCATTAATAATTCAAAGATTACAAAAATGAAGGGCACATGTTGAAACTTGTAAAACAAGATATAACCATGAAATGTTGACAAAAACTGAACAAGATATTAGTAAGAATTGAAATTTTGCATTAGGGCCCCTTTTTCATTTTATAAGAAACCCCCTTTTTCCATGACAGAGGGTCAAATTGAAAAACACATAGATAAAGAAACAAGAGCACATGGTGAAACTTTGAAAAAACAATATAACCATGAAGTTAAATGAAATTTTGACCAAAACTGAATGAAATATTGGAATTTTGCAAGAAGCCCCCTTTTTCCATGACAGAACGTCAACTTAAAAATGCCCAGATTAAAAATAGCAAGGGCACATGCTAAAACTTTCCATAAACAATATAACCATGAAGTTTCATGATATTCTGACAAAAACTGAATGAGATATTGGTAAAAATTGCAATTTTGCATTAAGCCCCTTTTTTCCATGACACGGGGTCAAATTGAAAATCCGGGAAAATTATATCGGCGCCTTACCCTAAGGAGTTCATATATGAAGTTTCATCCAATTTGGTCCGAGGGTTGTGGAGAAATCGCTTCGGACGGACGGACGGACAGACGGACGGAAGGACAGACGGACAGACGGACGGACAGACGAAGCGGCGACTATATGCTCGCCCTTCCGGGAGCATAAAAAAATAGAGGCCACATTTTAAGCCTAATAGTTACGAAACTACGCTATGTTGTTCCTCTTCCTCCTCCTGGTAAACGTGCTATATGCGGGAGTCAAATACCTAAACAAACGGTTCAATGGTTTTACAGCCCTAAGAAAGAAAGCTTTTCAAAGTTCATGGAAAAGAAAATCCTTGTGATCGTCAATTTCTCATTTTCCCACAATGTTTGTCATTATAGACACACGCTGTTTGTCGTTTGCAAATGCTTTCAGTTTGGGCGCGCCTAAATATGTTGTCGTCTGCCAAGATCAATATAGTTTCGAAGATTTCCACGTGAAAAACCAGACTCTAACTTTGCGGAAAGTAATGATCGAAAAACTGTTCTAAAATTATCTTAACTGTATCTTAATGTTCTTAACCGCGAACCAAATCAAGCCAATAAAAATATCTGTTACTCTTACTATAAAAAATGGCTAGGTATTTATTTCCTCAATTTTATCATCGTTTTAAAGACCTAGTAAAGCCAAAATGTCAAAACAGGTGTCATACATACATTTAAAGTTAATTATTTCATGCTTTCCGGTAGGATATCGTGAAATAGCAGTGAAAATGTTTTTCTATCTTACACTGGTACCACCAGTGAAAATACCGATTTTCATGTTCTTGTTGCCTAGGTACATTGCGCGTGCCTGACAACCAGATGGGAAATATGACGTCATTTTCCATACAATTCTCGCGCTTCACGTAATATTGTAGTGCGTTGCTATGCGGGAGGGGTTTGCCACGGGGAATAACGGAAAAGAACTGTACTAAATTTTGATAAAGCTCCTCCCAGAAAGGGTTAGAAGCATGAAATAAATAGAATATTTGTTGGGTTTCTTTTCGGTGAAAGATCGAAATTTATTTCATCTCGTAAACACCATCGGCAATATTTTCACTCGTGGCTGCGCCACTCGTGAAAATATATCCGAGGGAGTTCACTCGATGAAATAAATTTCGATCTTTCACCGGAAAAAACAAATATCCTCTATATCATACCATTAAAAGTGTGGAAAATATTGCACAGGTCTGTTATCGGGTTGTAGAGCCATAATGTTAGCCGCTGCAGGAAAAAAAGTGTTTTAGAATCAGGCAAAAGATAAGCAAAATACACATCAACCCGGCAGGTTTCAACATTTTTTTTTCATGCTTTCCGGTAGGATATCGAGAAATAGCAGTGAAAATATTTTTCGACCTTACACTGGTACCACAAGTGAAAATACCGATTTTCATGTTCTTGTTGCCTTAGTAAATTGCGCGTGCCTCACAACCAGATGGGAAATATGACGTCATATACCTTACATTTCTCGCACTTGACGTAATATTGTAATGCGTTGCTATGCTGGAGGGGTGCGCTACGGGGAATAACGGAAAAGAACTGTACTGGATTTTGATAAAGTTCCTCCCAAAAAGGGTTAAAAGCATGAAATAAAAAGACTCTTTGTTATTTTCGGTGAAATATCAAAATTTATTTCATTGAGAGAACACCATCATTAATAGTTTCACGAGTGGCTGCTTGTTATTTTCGATGAAAGATCGAAATTTATTTCATCGAGTGAACACCATCGTTAATATTTTCACGGGTGGCTGCGCCGAAAGATCGAAATTTATTTCATCCCGTGAACACCATCGGTAATATTTTCACGAGTGGCTGCTCCACCCGTGAAAAAATTACCGATGGTGTTCACAAGATGAAATAAATTTCTATCTTTCACCGAAAATAACAAATATCCTCTATGTCTTGAAATTAATTCAATGTCATGTTAGTGACTAATACTTGGACAAACCGTAGAATGACTGATCGTTATCTTGGCAATGATTTCTTTACTTTAAAAAGATATGATACAAACTCAAATACATTCAAACACCAGCTTTGTTTACATTTGACCTATATTGTAACTTTAACCCGGAAAATATTCATTAACCCTTAGACTTCTAGGCGCAGCTTGTTGACCTTTCGAGGACAGTGTAGATAACAGATCAGACTGCACAGAAAATGTAGTCTGATTTTTATCCACACTGTCCGATAAGTACATATACTTCCCAAACGAATACGTTTGAAATAGTAATATTTGGGGTTTTACTATCAGCTTAACCCAATACTCCATATATACTCATTTTGACGTATCAACAACAGACAGCTTTTGAAAACATTGTGGGAAAAGGACAAATTGCTCGTAACGAGCAATTTCTCCTTTTCCCGCAATGTTTTCCACTCAAGCAGACATTTGTATCCTCATTTGTCCATATTTTTTACATCATATCTTTATTTGCTGCTGAAATGGAAGAGCCTCAAATTGGCATATCAGGTAAAGGATTAAAAGTGTCAATTGACTTATTCAGCAGGAAAAGGTTTAAATTTGAGGTTACCTTTTCGTTTTGTATCAGGTTTCTACGGTGGCACAAAAGTGACATGGAAGATATATTTTATACTACGTGCGCACGCAGTAGCTAATACGTAATAACTGAACTATTACGTGTGCACGTATTAGCTAATACGTGCGAACGCAATAATATTACGTGTGCACGTATTAGTTATTACGTGCGCACGTATTAGCTACTGCGTGCGCACGTAATACTTCTGCGTGCGCACGTATTACTTATTACGTGCGCACGTATTAGCTACTGCGTGCGCACGTGGTATAAAATAAATCTTCCATGTCACTTTTGTGCCACCGTAGGTTTCACATTGTCTAGATGAAGAACAAAAAATACCCCGTTTCAGTGATAACAGGTACTTCCTCAATTCAAGGGATAGGGGATAAATTTCTTGTTTATTATCTTGTTCAAAGTTTGATTCGAAAATATAAAAGACTGTCAATGTTTATAAGCCCTACCATAAATTTACAGAAATTGGTAGTTCATGCTACGAATATAACACCAATGGTACATATTATTTAAGAGAAGAAGTAAATGTTCGGGTGTTAAAGTTACAACCGACAATAGGGAATTATATTATTCTTCATTACATGTTAAACTATCTCATTATTTCACGAAGGAAAATATGGTGGCATTCCCCAGTGTAGTTCAACCAGCGATGGCGCTTCTTCTGACTGTTATGGTTTTGTCAAATAACTCAGCGGACGTATTTGGTGAATCTACTGACTGCGGTCCCGAAAACGTGTGTAAGTGTCGTCCTATGTCAGATAGTAAAACTGTAGATAAAAGATATAGAATGGACTGCTCCGGAACAACAGCGTCATTGAGGGACATTTGTAAAAGTGTGCGGAAAGATGATAGAGTAGTTGAGATATTTGTTCATTCTGAGCACATTACATTTATTAGAAATTCGGATCTAAACGGCTGCAAACGAATCGAAAGACTGAACTTGGAGGGCTGCAGAATTGCAAACATCCGCGACATGGCGTTGAAAGGAATGACGAAACTTATATCACTTGATTTATCCGGGAACAACTTAACAGACCTCTATACCGGACAAGTCCCTCGTTTTCTGGATCCTCTTAGAGGGTTGAAAGCACTAAGACTGAGAATTTTAGTTGAATCAGATGAAAATAGGACTCTTTCGTACCCGATGATATCAGATCTAGACAAACTCGAAGTTGTACACCTTGATGGTTTACCGGATACAGAATTTCCGTCGCAATACAAAACGTTAAATTTAAAGACACTCACGTTGACTGGACTTCCAAAACTCTTTTGTCACTTGAATATACTTACTAACAAGACATTTGAAAACCTGAGAAAATTAGAAAACATCGACATATCGCAATGCAAGATTACTAGAGTTGAAGCAGGTACTTTTCAGGTTTTGACACAATTAAAGCGCCTGGATCTATCTCTAAATCGACAGTTGGGATTCGAACCTTTAAACAATATATCGTATAGCTTGCAATTTACCAAGACTTTCTTAACTATTCCAAAAACCAAAACACATTTTGACCAAACAAGACATCTGCTATCTCAGAAATACGTCATTACGAGAACTCGCACTTGATCAACTTAAACTTGAATTGTTTGAAACCAACGTTCCAATACTGATGCCAGACACTTTAGAAATTCTTCATATTAACGAAAACCGATTTTCGTTTGGACTGTACCTCCTACAATTGCCTTGCGTCAAGAGTTTAAAAGTAGGGAATGCGAACTATCAGGGTTTACAACACAGTTTAAATATCTATGTAAAAGAGATCTATAAGAATGAATCATACTGTAGAAATATCACTGAAACATCATGTCCATATCTACACGAAGCTTATTTATATGAGAGAAGCAAAAAGATTCCACATTGTCTATACTTTAACAGGACACCGGAACGTTTGCCCCCTTTGATGATGCCCAGGACTTTGAGAGAAATATACTTTATGGATTCCAAGAAAAACTATAACATAGGTAATATTCCTGTGTTGCCATTTGACAATAACTTGGAATATGTTGATGTTTCGGGTAACATTGCTTACAGCCTTGAAGGACCAGTTGGCCCTTTAAATTCTCTTAAATATCTGAACATATCAAGAAACTATTGCTTCTATATCGGACCAAAGTTCTTTACATACGTGACAAATCTGGAAGAGCTGGATGCACAACGGAACATTTTAGGGAATTTCTTCACAAATTCTTCGTCGGCTGAGACATTCAAGCCATTGAAAAGATTAAAAGGTATCAATTTTTCTCACAATCAAATCAAGGAAATTTCGCCAAACATTTTTTCCTACCTAAAAAGTCTTGAAGTTTTAGACTTAAGTTACAATAGCATTGATAGATGGACTTTAGATACGTCTCATCTTCATAATCTATCTCGTCTATATCTTGGATATAATTCACTTGAGAATCTCCCGATGACTGTAACTGATCAACTTACAGAGCTATCTACTCAACGCAGAAAGAAATTTTATATAGATTTAAGCAGCAATCCTCTCAAATATGTTTGTAGAAATCAGCGATTTTTAAAATGGATGGCAGAGCACAAGTCGTCTTTTATTGGTTTCGATCATTATATCTTCCTCGACGAAAATGAGAATCCTATGACGGCAAAAGAGTTCGAGTCTGTCGTTCAGAACATTGACAAACAATGCCGATCCTACGCGGTCCTTATTGTTATTACAAGTGCCGGAATATCAATATTTCTTTCGTTCGTTGTGTGTGGGATGGTGTATAAAAACAGATGGAAGCTCAGATATTTTCTCTACATGAACAAAAAACGACTAAGTGGGTACAGATCCTATGAACCACTTTTGCAATTCAAATATGACGCCTTTGTATCTTACTCGGACGAGAACTCCGAATTCCGCGAAGAAATTCTACAAGTCCTAGAAAACGACAATAGCACTGACAGAAAGCTTAAACTCTGCGTTCACGAAAGGGACTTTCTACCAGGCCAGCCTATTACAAATAACATAATAAACGCCATCCAATCGAGCAACAAAGTAATTATTGCACTGAGTAAGGCGTATCTTAAGAGTAAGTGGTGTCTCTACGAATTCCACATGTCGAGAATGGAAAGTATTTACTCAAGAACCGGTGAAAGTATACTGATCATCGTCATGCTGGAACATGTGCCTCTGAACAGCAACATGCCATTAGAGTTGGCAAAATGGATCCGACAAGAGTCTTACATCGAGTACACACAAGATGAACAGGGTCAAGCAATATTTTGGGGGAAGCTAAGGGAAGCTGTTCTTGAGTGAACTGGACGATCCTAATAATAGACTCTCTGACTGCAGTAATTTTTGATAAATAGAAAAAGAAATATCGCCGGATACACAATATCGAGGAACAATGCAACATTCAAAATGAATGAAAATCGTCTGTATCTAGCGATACAGTAGATGCCATTGTTGAAAGGTTCACTCATTATTTCAAAGCCTATTTCAGATTGAAAGAATTAGTTAAATACAAAATAACGTACACTACAATAATTACAGTTTTGTTTGATATACAGTATTATGTTCTTAAGATACTAACATGCTATATGAATACGACGACCATGTAATTCATCCACGTCTTTCGACCAAACATGACCCATTTTCAATCTCTTTGGATATTATGACAAACATTCCCCCGGGCTTTCATAATCGTTGGATTGAACGTTTGGCCTCTAGCATGTACAGAAGCCTTTTCTAGAATTTCTCTCAGGGTCTCTCGAGAGTGTAAGTTGTAAGAACTTGTTTCTCAATCAAAGTAAAAAAATAAAAAAATGTTTAAACTAAAACTAAACCAGGGTCCGTATTCACCAACCATTCTTTTGAGCATTCTCAGTCTTATTCTTCAGAATTTTGTCAATGTGAAATTAACAGGACTTCTGATTGGCTAAATCAAATGGTTTAGCCAATCAGAAGACCTGTTACTTTCACGGTCAAGAAATCTTGCAGAATAAGATCAAGAATGTTCTTTAGAATGGTTGGTAAATACGGACCCTGGTGACCATGTTTTGGACACGGCACAATCCATTCCATTTTTAGTCTTAGTCAAGATATCAGTATGAAAAAAATTCTGACGAAGTTTTACGAGTATTTGACTGAAAACGTGGCCTTTAGAAGGTACAGATTTTTTTGTAAGATGGAAGCCTGTGGCCTAGTTTATGACCCGATATGACCAATTTCCAAAGCATTCTTAGAAATCATCTAGACAAAGATTCTGACTAGATTTTTTAAGTTTTTACACAACAAATGTGGCCTCTGGAATGTACACAAGGTTTTTCTGAGATCTGTCCTAGTGACCTGGATTTTGACCCCACACGACCTATTTTCAAACGCTTCTGAAACAAACATTCTGACCAACTTTCAAGAGTTTTGGACGGGAAATGTGACCTTTACAGCATACACAAGGGTTTTTCTAAGATTTGACCCAGTGACCTATTTTTTTTTATCCAAAATGATCCGTTTTCAAACCGCCCTGAGATATTATCAAGGTAAATATTCTGATAAACTTTTAGGAGTTCCGGTCGGAAAATATGGACTCTAGAGGTTATATAAGGTTTTGTAAGATTTGAGCTAATTTTCTATCCGACATAATTCGCGACATAATCTGTTTTCGAACTCATCCGTGATACCGTTAAGACAAACAATCTGACCAAGTGCAAGAGTTTTGGACTTTAAATGTGGCCTCTAGATTTTTCTAAGATTTAACCAAGTGACCTTGTTTTTTATCTGACATGACCCATTTTCGAACTCGTCTGAAATATTATATCAAGGCAAAGATTTTGATGGGAGAAAATGCTGGTTACCAGCATTTCCTTCTTTTTTGACCATATTTTCAAAAGCCTTCGTTGTCAGCTTCTTTAAAATTCGAGAATGTGTGGTATTGGGTTAAATGCGTTTCGCTGCAAGTTTGTATCAATTTCAGATTAACCCTCTACCCCATAAGGCATTTCTATGGTACCTCTAATAGACCCTAAATAAAAGCAAAGGTGAAGCTGTTTCTTATGAGTATATGACACCTTTATATAGCATAGAAAATTTTGTGGCAAAAGGTGAAATTGCGTAGAAATGAGTATCTATGGAGTAAAGAGTTAAAAGAGGGCAATGCACCCTAGGTTAGCTTATGTAATTGAATTGGAAGCCTCACATTGCCGAATAACCCCTAACTACCATTTCGGTCTAGAATTTGGACCTAAATATGATGTTTACACAAAATTAATGTAACTTTAATGTAATATTTCAAAATATCACAGCAAAGCAGACAGTGTAGATACAAAATCAGCATACTGGTGCCTTTAACAAGTTCTGTCCCGACCGCAACCCGTTTTCCGATCGTGTCAGGACAGGGTAAGACGTTCTAAGTTCTAGTTTGGTGTGATGGGGGCTTTATCTAGCTAAAACCCCAGTCACACCAAAAGTAGTTCTCAGAACGTTTTTTCCCTGTCCTGACATATTTTGGAAACGGGTTGCAGACGAGCTATAAAGTGTTACTTTGGCCTGAAAATGCCTGAAGCCCTTGTCTCACCAAACCTGTTCTTAAAAAGTCTTACCCTGGTCAACAAAATCGTAAAATGGGCGGCAGTGGGGACAGGACGCGCGATACCCTTCGGTAAAATGCAAACGCACTGCCAATTGATGCTGGACTGTACCGCGTGTTTATTAGGATCGAAGTACGGCAGATCCGTTTGCAGAACGTCCATCTCGTTTTGAGTTCGTTGTTTCTTTCTTCCACTCTGCCAACAGAGCTACCAGG
The DNA here is from genome assembly GCA_943736015.1 of Tridacna crocea. NCBI lineage: Eukaryota > Metazoa > Mollusca > Bivalvia > Cardiida > Cardiidae > Tridacna > Tridacna crocea. The sequence continues at coordinate 16,277,503 of OX031067.1, forward strand.
TCTCGGCTCAAACCGAAAAACAACTATACTTGATTTTGTCGAAACTCCAGATAACAAGGGATTTTCAAAAGCAGGAAATAAATAGAATAATTTTTCTTTTTGATAAAACATCGAAATTTATTTCATTTTGTGTACACTTGTGAAAATATTACCGATTATATGCACTTGGCGAAATATAGTTCGATCCTTCACAAAAAAAAAACAGCTAAAGCCAATATCCTACATTTATTTGTAGCGTTGTCTTTTACAAACAAACATAAAAAGAAACGACTCACGACAATGAAGAATAAAACTGCCTTTTTAATGTGAAACACAGGCTTTAGAGGTATTAAACCTTTTGTAAACGCGCTTTAACTCATATTTCTGAAACATGTTTGTTCCTGACGACTTTGAAATCTTTGATCTTTAGATAGCGAATAATCAATGTTGTATGTTTAAGTATTCTTACAAAGAGAAACTTGGCTTCGAAGACAGCACTTTTCCTTTTGCTCTAGTATTTTTAAAAATGCTCTGTTATCAGACGCAAGTCGCCTGCAGAAGACAAGGTGTTACCTAGACGACAGGATTTTAGACCCAGTTAGAATTAAAACATTTACAAACAAAATATTATCTGTGGCACAAGAGATAGGATTTTTTTTTAAATCGTAGAAAACATCGTGAGAAAAGGAGAAAATTATGGTATACAGCATTTTCTCCTTTTTCCACAAGGTTTTGGAAATAAGGTTGTGTGTCTTCTCCAAGGTCGTCGAAAATAGGGATTGTTTGGACCAGCTTTTTTACTATGTTGAAGGGTAATTAATGAAGATAACCGTATAATGTTCCTCATTATCATTAATTTAGACAGCCTTACAAAGAGGACATTGCCTTCCAGAAAAATCCCTTTACATACAAGTCGTAACACACTTTGTTCTATTCACCGAACACCTGTTTTACATACATTTACCAATGGTACAGGATATTATGCGTAACTTCTTTGAGCCTTGCCCAGGCAAAAGAGGTTTTAATAGGGATACCCTCGTGTCGTTTAACCTGTTATTATATGGCAAAATCGAATGCATATACTGAGGACAAAGTAAAAGTGACTGGAAATTTGAAATTTGTTTTATGAAGGGTAGCATTGTGGGAAAAGGAGAAAATGCTGGTTACCAGCATTTTCTCATTCTCCCACAATGTTTTTAGAAAAGGTTTCTAGCTCGGGTCGTAAAAACAGGTATGGTATTGTAAAGGCTGTAGGCCTACTTTACCCTTGCCAAACTCTGTATCATTCTTGCATCTTTTGTTCTTGCCTATTGATAATTGATATGTAACTGGAAACGACCTTTTGGCTCCTTTGATCCTTGGTAGTTTAACCCTTTACCGAACGACAAAACTTTTGACTGGTCCGCACTTACAGGCAACAAAATAGCGTAACTCAAAAATTGAAATTTGTTTCCAGCAGGGTGGAAAACGTTGTAGGGAAAGAAGAAAATCCTGATTACCAGTATTTTCTCCTTATCCCACATGGTTTTCAAAAGACTTCTATCTCGGGATCGTAAAAAAAAAACAGGGATTGTTTGGTAGCCTAAAGGATTAAAGGTTGTTCATTTTTGTCAGATTCATCAATCGCTAATCAACTGTTCCCCTTTACCCTGTTACGCCAATTTTAGATGAATTGCCGTTCCTGATGACAGTAAAAACGTTCTTTAGACTTCAATGCCTGACCCTTATTTCGCTGACGTGGTGCCTTTTCCTCAAGCTTCTGTACTCTTTGGGTTGTTTGCTCAACAGTCTGGAGAACTTCAAGATTATAATGCTCCCTATTTCCTTCTTCAGCATTGGGCATTGAGTGGTCAGACTCTGCGTCAGAAACTTGGCTCACTGCTCTTAGAGTATTATGAATTTTTCCTTTTGCTCTGCCTACTGGCATTTCTGCATTGTATCATACAAACAGTATGATGAAGTGCTTCATCAATACTCAGTATTATTAATTAACTATAGGATGTATAGAAGTTATACATTGGAACAGGTCCACGCAATACTAGTCACATTTCTGACTTCGTATAGTATACAGGTCGTGACCCCGGCTTAATACGACTTGACCTCCGACCAATACAGTTGACCTAGTATTAATATTGATGACCCGCGACCAATACAGAAATCCTTGAACATTATTGGTAAAAAGTTCAGTCGCGTGAGCGTTTGCCCTTACTTTTAGCCATTCACGTTCAAGGAGGCGGCAAAATAAACGTAAAGCAAAAATTGATATTTGTTTCCAGCAGGGTAGAAAACATTGTGGAAAAAGGAGAAAATGCTGGTTACCAGTATTTTCTCCTTTTCTCACAATGTTTTCAGAAGGCTTCTTTTTCAGGGTCGTAAAAAATAGGGATTGTTTGGTAAAGGGTTAATTAATAAAATTGTCATTAATCAAGTGATTTCGTATTGGCCCAGTTAGAGGTCCGAGGTCAGCCGTATTATCCCTCGGCCTTCGGCCTCGGGGCCAATACGGCTGACCTCGGACCTGTAACTGGGCCAGTACGAAATCACTTGATTAATAACATTATAATATTCCTTGCGTCTTTGTGGTATTCGAATTCGAAACAACCATCGTCATTATAATAAATTATGAGACATCCAAGATTTGACGTACCAAGTCTCAATCAGAAGTCCTGCGATCTCTTTATCCATGCGCCTTATCACTTAACCCTTTCCCAAACAAACCCTGGTTTTTACGTGTCTGCAGTAAAAGAAAACACTGTGGGAAAGGGAGAAATTGTTCGTTACGAGCAATTTCTCCTTTTCCCACAGTGTTTTCTACCCTTTTTGAGAACTTTCTGCCAATTTCTCCAAATCTAAAATTGTCTTCTGCACACTCTTCTGATTTGGAAGAGTCAAAAATTTGTCGTTTGGGAAAGGGTTAATTTCTTCACGTCGGCCGCCAAGTCTGCTACAGTTTCAATATGTCTTTGCGTGTGTCTGCAAATTTCGACTGCGAAGGAACAAGGATTTTCAATAAGCTTAAACCTATAGTTCATCTCATGCAGCAACTCTCGGTAACTATACAGGTCGTCGAAGAGTAAGAGAAAAGGGAAACTGAACCGCTGTTCTTTCTTACTTAAGCACATATTCCGATGGGCTGCGATTCCACTACGTTTTAAATTTTCAGTCGAAACGTTGTGAATTGAGACAGGAACGACAAAAATGCAGCGGGAACTCATTGAGCGAAGTAGAAACTTATAGGAAGCCTCATAATCACACTACCTTGTTTTGACCTGGCTCAAAATTTACGGAGCGGGATCGCGGTGAGCGCCACAAAAACTTTGTTAACTCAGTACCAAACGACAAAATTTTAGGTTTGTCCAAATCGAAAGCATTTGCAGACGAAAAAATAAAAGTGACTGAAAATTTGAAATTTATTTTATGAAGGGTAGAAAACGTGGGAAAAGGAGAAAATGCTGGTGACCAGCATTTTCTCCTTTTCCCACAATGTTTTCTAAAGGCTTCTTTCTCAGGGGCGTCAAAAGTAGGGATTGTGTGGTAATGGGTTAAAGCAAAGAAGGAAATTCGAGGACGCAGCAGTATCGTAGTGGCAGCGCGAGTTACGTGGCGGAAATACAGTGCATCGAAACATACACCAAAGCCTTTCAATCATTTGTTCATAACTGCGACCTGGAGTACAGCTGCTGCAGCATTTCGAAGTGCTCAAGGTGAGCTTTTGTGATAGGGCTGTGTCCGTTGTCCGTTATCCAGGAGTCAACATTTATATTGTGTGCACCCTAGAGGCTACACCTTCCGTCAGTTACACATGAAACTTTGTAACAATATTTTTTCTTATGACCTAGTCATGTTTGAAATTGTTCAAAGGGTAAGTCACTTAGCCAAATCTGGAAAAAAAAAAACTTCAGTCTAAAAGCCACAGAGCCACAGGTCGCTGTCCTGAATATCAGCCAAATAAATTTGTGGTGTCGCAGAACAAGACAGCACATTAAGAAGCCGACTAGGTTCAAAGACCGATTTACTTACATAAAGTGACAGTTGAAATCGATTACAGTAAAAGAAGGTACTGGAGAGAATGCAAAGATAAGAAACAGAGAGATATTAACGCGGGCACGCGCGACAGAGAGAGCTTGCTCAATGATGTTAATACTCTATGAAGCCCTACATCACTTACTCCAGATAATCGGTTAATGGACCAAGGTTGAATGACTATAACGTTGAAATAACGCATTTCTAAGCAGAAAAAATGTAAACGATTGAGAATGTTTATATCACTGCTTCTTTATCGTTCTCTTTAGACTATGTGAGCAACCTCGCGAAAGTAACGCATACAAACTATTGTAAGTACAATATTAATTTGCTTAATAGAAATGAAATAGAAATTTATGGCAAATGTAAAAAGTATGTTTTCATGTTATTTTCGATGCAAAAAAGCTCTCCCCGTATTGGTCTGTAAAGCTTCAGTATCAGACATGCTCTGTACCGTTTTATAGACAAGGTACGCAAGAGCGTATTGAAGAAGTGTTAACTTTCACAGTGTCTATGGATTTTGTTTTCAGCCGCCGAAAGAGATTGACCAAGTGGCGTCGAAAATTTTAACAGAAGATAGGACTTATTTCGGTAAGCTTCTGTCAGCATTCGCAGAGTATCATTTCCAGGAATCGTAACGTAAAAATAAAGACATCAATCAGTTTCTCAGTTCCAGCGTTAATTACATTAGTGACCTTTACATTGCGCCACTTATCAAATTACAATTACGTAATTCGCAAACACGGTCCCTGGACGAGTTTCACATTCAATTTCCTCCCGTAGAGAGTCCCGGTAGAAGCTTCACCTTCTGCTTTATATGACAAAAATAGATTCATATGCCTTTATGTGGGCAATTCAGAATGTATAAATTGATTACAGCTGGACATTTTGAACAGAAATTAATTCTATTTTTTTTTCCATTCTAATAAAAGAGTAGGCAACGAATACGGAATAACATGGTATACTAGATTTGTAAGCCGACTGAGCTATTCAAGGCAGGATATGTGTTGAGGCCAATTTCTTGTAAATATTTGCTGTCAAAGGATAGACATTCAAAGCATATTAGACTTTGTCTCCAAAGCAGTTGTGTTTTAAACAGGCGGTTTACTGCTGGTTACCTTTCGTATGCCAGACCATTCTAACTTTGCTCTGCCTACTGCTCTCGATCACAATCTCAGTCCTCAGATCCCAGTGCAGAAGAGGGACGATCCAGAACCTTGAACAGGTAAACACCCATACACCATAAAAAAAAACAGATGCTTGGCTAAAGATCGACTCACAAAATAAAGTATATTCGGCAAGGCTGACTCACAAAATAGCTGAGATTTGGTACAATTGACCAAAAGCATAGTAAAGTGTTTGGCAGGAATGACTCACAGTAAAAGATTTTCGCAAGAAATCTGACCATCAGTTTCAAAAAGACTGAAAAATTTTAAGAATTCTTCATTTCTGTATAAGAGCAAGTAGCCCCCATCCACGAGAGCCATGTTTCTTGATGGATCAAAATTTACGAACAAGTTTTGAAAAGGGTCACCCAAGGAACATTCTGGAAAATTTCTTTTAAAATCTGACCAGGGATTTCAGAGAAAGAGAATTTTCAAGAATTTTATCATGTCCGTATAGTGCAAGTAGCCCCCATTCACAAGAGCCATGTTTCTTTACGGATCAAAATTATATGTACAGCTTTTGAAAAGGGTCACACAAGGAACATCTCTGTCAGATTATTTTAAAATCTGACTACGGGTTTCAGAGAAGAATAATTTTCAAAAATTTCTTCATTTCCATATAGTGCAAGTAGCGCCAATTCACCAGAGCCATGTTTCTTGGCCAATCAAAATTTCGCGAACAATTTTAGAAAAGGATCACCCAAGGAACAACTCTGTGAAATTATTTCAAAATCTAACCAGCTGTTTCAGAGAAGAAGAATTTTCAAGAATTTCTTCATTTCTGTATAGTGCAGGTAGCCCCCATTCACCAGAGCCATGTTTCTTGACCAATCAAAATTTCGCGAACAACTTTTGAAAAGGGTCACCCAAGGAACAAGTCTGTGAAATTATTTCAAAATCTAACCAGCTGTTTCAGAGAAGAATTTTTAAGAATTTCTTCATTTCTGTATAGTGCAAGTAGCCCCCATTCACCAGAGCCATGTTTCTTGACCAATCAAAATTTCGCGAACAACTTTTGAAAAGGATCACCCAAGGAACAAGTCTGTGAAATTATTTCAAAATCTAACCAGCTGTTTCAGAGAAGAAGAATTTTCAAGAATTTCTTCATTTCTGTATAGTGCAGGTAGCCCCCATTCACCAGAGCCATGTTTCTTGACCAATCAAAATTTCGCGAACAATTTTTGAAAAGGGTCACCCAAGGAACAAGTCTGTGAAATTATTTCAAAATCTAACCAGCTGTTTCAGAGAAGAAGAATTTTTAAGAATTTCTTCATTTCTGTATAGTGCAAGTAGCCCCCATTTACCAGAGCCATGTTTCTTGACCAATCAAAATTTCGCGAACAGTTTTTGAAAAGGGTCACCCAAGGAGCAACTCTGTGAAATTATTTCAAAATCTGACTAGCGGTTTCAGAGAAGAAGAATTTTTAAGAATTCCTTCATTTCTATATAGTGCAAGTAGCCCCCATTCACCAGAGCCATGTTTCTTGACCAATCAAAATTTCACGAACAATTTTAGAAAAGGGTCACCAAAGGAACATATCTGTGAAATTATTTCAAAATCCGAACAGCGGTTTCAGAGAAGAAGATTCTTAAAGAATTCCTTCATTTCTGTATAGTGCAAGTAGCCCCCATTCACCAGAGCCACATTTTTTGACGAATCAAAATTTCACGAACAGTTTTTGAAAAGGGTCACCCAAGAAACATATCTGTGAAATTATTTCAAAATCCGACCAGCGGTTTCAGAGGAGAAGATTTTTAAAGAATTTGCTAAAAAATTCCATTTGGTTGCCATGGCAACCAGAGTTTTTGATGGACTCAAATTCTGTGAACAACTTTTTAAAGAGGACCTCCCAAGGAACAATCCTGCCAAGTTTGGTCCAAATCCACCCAGCGGTCTAGGAGGAGTTGATGTTTAAAGAATTGTTGACGACGCACGACGCACGACGGACGACGCACGACGGACGACGGACACCGGGTGATCCTAAAAGTTCCTCTTGAGCACGTTGTGCTCAGGTGAGCTAAAAACCAACATGGAAACTATTTTCTGCGCAAAGACATAATCCTATAAAACTAGTATGAAGTTTTCAAGAATTTGATCATACATTTTAAATGTTAATAGAACGGATACTTAATAGGCTTCTCTAACGAGAATAAGTCAATCAATTCTTTTTAGAATTAAGCTGAGATATGTTTTTACACTGATCAATTATTCTGTAAAAATCAAACCAAATAAAACTTCTCTTTTCTTGAAAACGATATAAAAGGACATGTCTACCGAGAGTTTACAGTTTAAAAGTGGTGGTTCATAAGCTGTGTGTAGTGCATCTCCATTCCATTTATACATTTCTATAACTATATGTAAGAAAGCAAAATGCTATACATTCTCGTATGGTTGATATACTCAGTACAACTCTTACAGCATGTATCCGTCTGCAAGAGAACTTAGCGAATAATATTTCTGTCGTAGGACAAATATGCGCAGAAAGCAAAGAAACCCATCTTCGCAAGCCAAGGCTGACGATTCACTACGTTACTCTACCCTTGACGGATCGAGCTTGATTTTTTTGCATTCCCCCGATACGCTTTTTCATTGGATGCAGCCAGCTCTAGCTGCAACGAATGAAATCGCTCGATCGTAGCATTTCATCTTTGATTAAAATAGAATAAGGTCGCTACCTTTGGAATAGAAGGTAAACATGGGAAACCCACGTGGATGGCTGCTTATCGCTTCATGTGTATTCGTAAGCGGTTTCTATAACGATATTTCATTGGCTTTTAGAAATATCATGTAAAGGGGTGGGGGGGGGGTAAAAACCAGCATCCAATAGAGGACGCATTGCAGGAATCTCGAAATTGGGCTCAATCAGCCAAGGTAAGATCCACAGTAGTAGTGATCGTAACCTAGGCTCGCGAAGATGAGAGAAACCATGCAGAATATTGCAATTGAACGATTCGGCTAAAAAGTTGATATTTTTCTGACCTCTTGTCGTCTGCAAATGCTTTCGATTTCGACAAGCCTAAAGTTTTGTTGTTTGGTTATGAGTTAAGGAAAGAAAAACATTTCTGAACGAGAAACACATAACTCTAGCCTTACTTCTCTTGAAAATCCTTATATACTTTTACAAAAACTTGCGTTCACACAAGTTAATTGACACTTAATTGAGACATCATAGAATACATTAGATGGAAAAAAAATATTACGAACCATTTAAAGAATCAGTGAAAGTATGGATAATTTAACGTCAGACTGTACGTTTGTACAAACTGATCTTGGTTCTTGTTCTTTGTGGAATGCAAGCAGATGACCTGAGGGATTGTAGATATATGCGTGTGCTACAAATCTCCTGCAGGATTATCTGATTGTATTTGTCAGCTTTATGACACCCTGAGGATCCCCACGAACATAATACGATACCAGTACAACGACTTCCTTACACGAAACCCAATTCTTTCTGTGAAAGATGATACTTGTCTAGATATTTTTGTTCGCTTTTATTTGCAACCAATATACCCAAAGTATTCAGTGTTTCAACTGCACATGTGGATGTATTTCAATAACTTAGAGTTTATATTTGTAAATGTCAAGAACAGTAACCATACCTTGAAATTTACCATCACAATTATGAACGATTCCCTGTATACACTAGAAATTTATGCGTTCTTGGAGGGTAGTAAACGTGGAAAAAGGAAAAAGTGCTGGTTACTAGCTTTTTCTCCTTTTTTCACGATGTGTATAAAAGGCTTTTTCAGGGTCGCAAAAATGTATGGTGTTCGAATTTTGTTGCGCAAATTTCTCTTGTCGTTCATTTTTCAAGACTCTCAAGATGTGAATGAATCGACGAACACATGAATGAATGAATACTGTGTCATGGCGTATCGACATCCAAAGCCATTTAGCACGCAAAAAATTTAAAGAAAAATTAAATTATCATTCTAACCTAACACGCAAATCGGCTCTATTTACACATTGCAATGAAAGCGTGGTAAAATCTGCGTCATTCTACATTGTACGCCTGACGTCATTTTGTATATGGCTTGCAACACGGGAAAAGGGGCATTCGGACATTTGCGTAAAGTGTCGTCTCGGATCAGCCTGCGCAGTCCGCGCAGGCTGATCCGAGACGACACTTTACGACTACATTAGATTTTGTGCTTTAGTAGACTTTTGCGAAACAGAAAATGACATAAGAACTGAAATTGTCGTTTCGGATTAGCCTGCGCAAACAGCCCAGGCTGATCCGAGACGACACTTTACGCAAACGTCCGAATGCCCCTTTTCACGTGTTGCAGGCCATATATAGTAAGTGGTTGTTGCATGGTTTCGCCCTCCGATTTTTTGTCGGTGAAAATCACTTGACGTAAACAAATTGTCATTTTCCATTCCTTGACGGAAGGAAACTCCTCGAGGATCTAGCGATAAAAATCTGTTTTAATAAAACTCACAACGGTGGAACTATTTGTAATGGTACCAACATATCTAAATAAAATGTCTTTTCAAGCTGAAGGTTAGTTCAAAATTGACCGGTGTTGCATTGGAAATGGGATAGGGAATGAATGTGGTATGTTTAGGGCATTTGAAGCAACTGCGACTCTAATGCTTGACAATACATTCATCTTTACCTGTCTGTTGCAGCGGATAAAATATATTATAGTAAATCGATGATGCATAAGGTTTTATTGAAATTTTCAGTCTTTTCATATGTATACCAACTGGGCAGTGGGCTATTGTTTTCGGTACGTAATTGGAACAGCTTGGTTTATTCAAAGGAATCCATGTTTTCTTTTGATATTTATTTCGCATCCGCATTATTACACTAACAATAAACTTGTTTTCCTTTGAAAGCTCGTCATGTTAGAATCGAAATTATCTTCTCTTTATCGTAGTTAATCGTTCAATTAACTATGTTGTGAGTCATAATGCGCAATGAGTAAATCACACGTGACATCCCCTTGTGGATTATTTATTGTGCCGCATACGTCACAAAGGTGGTTTATTGAAAGATAAACCACGACAGAAAGAAGACAATTTCACAAATGAAATGCGTATATGATGAAATATGTGTTATGAAATGATCCTGTATTGAAAATAAAGTGAAATAGATATAAAGCAAGAAGAATAAGTAGTTATAAAGAGCAGAAAAAGATTTAGAACAATATTACTGTTTTGAATAAGGTCCAATCACCCTGAGGTAAACAATGTCCTTGATTGGACTGACAACTTCTCTGGTATGCCTTGACCCGTCATTACTTTCGGTTTAATTTACTTCATAAAACTCATCCATTTGAGTGTTTGATTTACAATTACACATTATACAATATCTAGATGAAATTTCCAAAACAGGGAGATCTGGTATTCTCATATTCCACTCAAGATATGCGGTAAACCTGTAATTGATAATGTGACAATGCAACTTGTCAAAACCACTACTGAGGGTAATACGTTATCCTGTTAAGAAATAGGAATATTAATGCCTTCTTTCCAAGTTTCTCTAAATTCACCGTTACACAAGACAGTGTGAAAAACCTTAGCCCTGTTAGCGTCATAAACAATACAGCAACTTTTAGTGAAAAGCACACATCAAAATAAGCATGCACAAATTGTGTAGTCTGATCTTGGAACTACACCTCATGCTTGTTTTGACAAGCTTATAACATATATTTCTTTCTGAGTTTCAATGGATTGTGTTTTTGGCGTCAAAAGGTGTCAAGGTCATGTACTTGGCGCTGGTATATTTAAGCAAATGATCGCATAGGCATGGAATAAATGCAATGTATTAAGTCCAGAAAAGAATAGAAAGCTTTGGAAAGGTTTTTAAAGATCGTCTTCTGTCTGTTAGATGTGTAGCAAAACAACGTTATTTGCGTTGGCAATCCTTAAATAGACTAGTCTGTATTCTCTTTTTTTTTTTGTAAAAAAGATTAATACCCTTGAACCAATTACAAAAGAACTTTTTTAAAACATTTACAGTGATAAGAGTCCCTGGTTGGAAAGAACAGGTCGACTTAAAATTAACCATACCTACACATAGTATAAATCAATAGTTCTTTAACAAACGAAAATGTTTCCGTCCCGACCAAATTAAAAGCATTAGCAAACAGGAAATTCATTGAAGCTCAAAAGGTGATGTATGTCTTTCTAAAGGCAGAAAAACGCAAGAAAGGGGGAAATGCAGGTGGCTAGCATTTCCCCTTTTCCCACAGTATTTCACAAGGCCTGTTCTTGAAGTTAATTAAAACTCGGGACAGTGCTGAAGAAGGATATTCACTGTTGTCACCTATCACTTTGGTACATTCTGCTAATTCTGCAAGCGGAACGGCTACAATACGACAGGCACCTTTGCTCTTATGTCCTCCTTTTTTTAAAGCTAGTTCTCGATGAACGGCAATGAAAGTATCGTTAAAAATAGCAGTTCATCAACATGATATAGGTTGTTTTCTGTTTACCAAAATACACTTATATTCGAAAAGTATCTTATAACTAGACGTAAAAACTGTGTTGGCGGTCAAGAATTAATACTGCGCTAAGGAAATAAATTGCTATCTCTAGACTTCCGGAAGATAAATTTAGAGAGGGTCCGAACATTCTAGCATACTTCCGGTCCAGACTAAAACCTCGACATCACATAATAAGATGTCTAAGACTAATTAAAAAGAAAACACAACATTCATTTTACCGTCTATCGAGAACAGATGAAATCAGTCAATAACTCTAGGGCTCGTATTCACTACCGATTCTAACATTAATGACTGGGTCTAGGTATTTCGTTGGTTTAGAGAGTTTTGAGTTTAGAGAACTTTATCCAGCTGACACTTAGTCTAAATAGTTAAAAAGATACATGTATCTAGACTATCGCTGAATACAAACCAAAACTAGCAATGCAGTAATGCAATGGTTTTCCTTTTTTCCAAATGATATACAGTATTTCAAAGCTTAATTCTATAGAACGACTGGCTAAGACACCGATCTCTATTTTGGCCCAACTAGGACAAAACCCAATGAGCTTTGCTCTGTGAAACGCGGGGGGGGGGGGGGGGGTATTTTTTCATGCTTTTGGTCAATTTTTCTCATGTCAAAGGACTGCTTTTATGCCGTGAAATGTTCTAATACGTTTGTAGGAGTAGTTGTTAAAACTGTCGCAGCATAACAAAGGATGAGTAGATTTTCAAAAAGCCGATATATCTAATGAACCAGTAAATCCAGCTTCGGCTTTGAAGGTCGTGAATTTAAACTAAAGTCTGATGAAACATAGGCCTTTTCCATGTTTAAAGCATTTGTCCTAGCAGTAAAAGTAAATGACCGCCATGTGAACTTTTTGCCAGTAAATCGGATTTAGGCCTCCATAGGGTTCTAAAACATTTTCTAACATGACACGGGAATTCGGCTTTATTAAAACAGTGCATCTAAAACGTGGTAAAATGATGTCATTCTATTTAAAAAACATAACGTCAATCTTTATTAAGATATTTCTTGCGATCTGACTGGATGATATACCCCGAACACATATTCCTGTACTCTTGCAAAAGTCAGTTACAAGCAGTGTCATTTCGGGAGCACGGTATGACCACACTTTCAACACAACATTTAGAATAGCAATAGATACATATACGCCGCCCACACGACAAACACACTCAGTAGCCTTGGTCACCATATTAAGGATATTATTACTTGATTCCCTTGATGGTTGATATTGATGTGGAAAGAAAGGAAAAATTTTTAGAATGGATAAAAAGGTACATATATTATCGGTTGTTGTTATTCTACAACAAATATACGAGGTTAAAACCAGCTATCTTCGTCAGGTAGGCAAATTGTGAAGTGTCAGATACTAATAGATTGTACGTTAAAAGGAATACATTAGTGGTTGTTTGAGGCAACTAATGGTTGCTTACTTTCAGTAACAAATCATTTTACAGCATAGTGACTTACATGGAAGTTGTTTAAATCCATTTTTTTAAATGAAAATACGTCGAATATTTAATGGCGTGATATCATCAAGCTCATGCATAATCTGCGCTTTTTGTCAAGGTTTCGATGATGTCATTGACGTCAGTTTTAATTGAATTGGGGCACTCAGAAGGTCACGTCATTCAGCTGTTTGTTATTCATACCAAGTTATAAAGTGACTACATTACAATATTAACCCTTTCCCAAACAGCAACTTTTGGACCAGACCAAAATTCTGAATGTAAATTCAATTCCGTCAGCGTACTCAAATACATGTTGGAATGGTAAACTTTGCAGTATAATAAAGTCCTTTCACGATTAGAAACTTGTTCATGGCTATGGCGAATCATATCGACACTTTGCCGCTCATGGCTGTTCCATGTCTCCGCTTTCGGATAATTTATCAATGAAAGTCATGCGACGTACAAATTCGATAATTCCTGTTGCTCGACGAAGCAGAAATTTAAAAAAGCAGGATTTACTGATATTTAGATCTATTACTTTTGATAAAAGTTGACAATATATGGAACTATCTGAAATGTTTTTCAGTAAACATCTGTAAATCAAGTGTGTTTTCGTATTGAAGATTTACATCATAATTCAAAATAAATTGTCTACCGTTGCAATGGAAATGGGATTGGGAACAGGTTGATTAACATTCAGGGCATTTGAAGCGACTACGACTTTATTGCCTGACGATACACCCGTACTTCTTGGTCTTTAGAAAGGGAGAAAATAAAACAGTAAACGAGTGCGGTGTTGTTGTTGTATGGACTGTTGTTGTTGTTGTTGTGATTATCGCCTAATGTCTTATTGAACTTTTTGATCTTTTTTATACATATGTATATACCAACAGCGCAGTGGGGGTTTGTTTTGGTTAACTGCAAAAGCCATGGGCTTAACGAAGGGAAATAATCCGCATCCGCTTTTGTACATTAAGTAAGAACTTGTTTTCCCTAGAACAAAAGTTGGTTAGGTTAGAATCCAACTAATCTTCTTCCTATCGAGGTTTTTCTTTCAATAAACCACGATTCTGAGTTATGTGGTGCAATGAACAAACGATTCGGGCATTCGCCCTCTTTTATTGATTGTGTCTCATAACTCTCAACTGTGGGTTATAGAACGAGACACCACGATTGATGGTAGTATCATTCTAATGGAAACAGCTATTTCCACTAGATCAAATACCCTAAAAAAGTTTCTACGATTGAAAATGAGTATCATTGTACTTCTTTGAGCGGCTCAAATATTCTTTTTCCTCCTCTTTTTTATCTTCCTCAGAATATCCATACAGTGACAAAGATGTAATCTGACACCAAGTCATTGAACCAATGGGAGTCTCAATGTGTTGTTTATTTTTGTTTCTGTTTTTGCCTAATGGGCAATGATTTGATACTGTGGAGATTCTTTAATGGTGTTTTCAACTGTCGGTGCTTTTCGTATTAGAAAACTACTAAAGTGAAAATTAGTACTGATTACTTTTCATCTATTTTGTCACTGTTGAAGATACTCCTGGGTTCTATCAGTATAATAACAGACAACTTTAGTAACGTATTTTTCTATCTGTTAACGAAATCCCGGGACAGTTAATAATTCAAATTATACCAGTTTATCTATACTGCATTGCAACATCAGGAGTTTAAGACAGAAGCTGGAATACATTAGAGACAGCTATTTAGATCATGATATATTTACGAGGGGCAATCCAGAATCAGTGGTACTAGTCTTATCAATAAATGTCTGCCAAATTGTGCAAACATGACCAATGATTTATTTTCAACTAACCAAGATGTTACCTTTGTTGAAAACCATAAGTACCTAGGGATAACTTTTAGCCAAAACTGCCAATGGAGCGCACATATTGATACTATTTTAAAATCTTCTTCTAAAATGCTTGGAATTATGAGAAAGCTAAAATTTACACTGAACAGAAAATCATTAAACCAAATTTACCTATCTTATGTAGCGCCATTACTAAAATACGCATCAATTGTTTGGGATGGTTGTTCTGATTCCTGCGTAATTTCTCTACAAAAAAAAAAAAATCAAAATGAAGCTGCCAGGATTGTAACTGATCTTACCCGTTTTGTTTCCTTAGAAAACTTGTTCTCAGGATGTGGACGGCAATCTTTGAATGATAGGCGGGAAACCTAGAAATGTTTTTTTGTGTGTGTGTGTGTATAAAGCCACCTATCAGATGGTTCCCCAATACATTGTAGACTTACTTAGACCACTTATTGCAGACACAACACAATGTGCCCTTAGAAACATTAGAGATCTAAGAAATATATCTACTTGCATTTCACTCTCTCAAAAGTCCTGTATCCCTTCTTCAGTATATATTTGGAATAATTTAAATGACAGCCTGAAGAATGTCAATTCGTTTTCAATTTTTGAAAAGTTAATTTTAAGTAGCTTCCCATTACCCGCTGTTCCCGCCTATTATACCTTGAAGGCAATCGTTTTTTATCAGTTTTGCATGCCCGGATTAGGAATAAATACAGTGGGCTAAAAAGTGATTTGTTTCATAGCTATCTTTGTAGTAGTCAGCTCTGCGCGTGCTCGGTAGAACCTCTAGACGCTGAACACTATTTTTTCAGACGCAGTCTTTTTCTTATTCAGAAACTACACTTCTTTAATTCTATTCAGCACCTTAATCTATAAAACGTTAATGATCTACTTTTTATCAGTCCAGGAGTATACTCAACAAACTGGCCGATTTACTTGATATAAGCATACTTTGGAATGTTCTGATGTTTCCATTTTATTATGCTGAGTAAATGGAAAAAAATCTCTCTCTCTCTCTCTCTCTCTCTCTCTCTCTCTCTCTCTCTCTCTCTCTCTCGTGTATTATTATTAGTTGTGTGAACACTTGTATATTTATTTACAATGTAGGGGGAGGGTCGATCTCTAAGTTGTTATAGCTTGTGATCCAACCCCATTTCCATGTAAACTTGAAGGAAAATAATCGTGTTTAAACTAACCCGAGCCACTTTTTTCCACTTTCTCCTTCTCAGAATTATCATTTATAAATCTAGGAGCCACTCTATTCTCATTACAAAGGGATATAATAATTACCTCCCTTTTCAGAAAACTTACAAAAATACCAACAAATAATTTAAAGATGGGCATAACAGAGATTTCTGGTCGGTTAAAAATGTACAAAAATATTATATCAGTATAAATCCTTATTTTTCAACTGATAAAGATATTTATTCTATTTTGCACTAGAAGCCTTAGGATGGTAATACCTGCAAGAAGATTATTTCTTCAAACAAGAGGGCCATGATGGCCCTGTATCGCTCCACTGGCTAATACGTAAAAACACTACAAGCCAAACATTACATTATTTGGCCAACTGGTTTCAAACTTGAGGGCATACAATTTTTTTCCATAAAAACCAACAAAAAAGTTTGACCCCTGGGCAAATCCAGTTTTGACCACAAAGCTATAATTACTTGAATCCTGGTGGAGGTCTACAAGATAAAGCCCCATACCAAATAATACACTCTAGAATGTGTGGTTATAAACAAGAAGATTTTCAAAGTTTTCTCAATAAAAGGCCCTGTAAAACATAAAATCCATGAGACAGGGCTAAATTTAGTGGTCCTAGTCTTTATTATGGTTAGTAACAAGATGACTTAGAAAGTCTTCATCACAAAAGCCCATGTAAAACTTGTGACCCCTAGTGTGGGGATAAACTTGACCCTAATGCTATAATTTGGGCCCTCCTGGTAGAGGCCTACTAGATAAAGCTACATGCAAAATTTGGTAGCCCTAGGCCTTATAGCTAGGTACAAGTAGATTTTTAAAAACTTCCCAATATGAGCCCATGTAAAACTTGTGACCCCCAGGACAGGGCCAAATTTGACCCCAGGGCTACAATTTGAGCACCTTTGGTAGACAACCACTTGATAAAGCTAGATGCAAAATTGAGTAGCCCTAGGCCTTATGGCTTGGTACGAAAATATTTTTAAAGTTTTCACTATACAAGCCCATATAAAACTCGTGACCCCCGGGGCCGGGCCACATTTGACCTCTGGGCTATCATTTGGGCACTCTGGGTAGAGGTCTACTAGATAAACCTACCTGCCAAATTTGGTAGCCCTAGGCCCTATGGCTAGGTACCAGAAGGACTTTAAAGTTTTCCCTATATAAGCCCATATAAAACTTGTGACCCCCAGGGTGGGGCCAATTTCGACCCAAGGGCTAATATTTGAAGGAACTTGGTAGAGGTCCACTAGAAAAAGCTACATGCAAAATTTGGTAGCCCTAGGCCTTATGGTTTCAGAGAAGAAGATTTTTAAAGATTTTCAATATTTTTCAGTTTTGTTGCCATGGCAACCAGAGTTTTTTAAAGGAATAAAATTCTGAAGAGGACCATGGTAGGATCATTTCTGTGAATTTCATCAAAATTGGATGGGTAGTTTCAGAGAAGAAGATGTTTGAAATAAAAGTTAACGCACGCACGGACGGACGGACGCACGCACGCACGCACAGACGGACGGACGCACGACGGACACCGGGCCATGACATAAGCCCGCTGGCCTACGGCCAGTGGAGCTAAAAACGGAAACAGGTTTTGTATACATTCAATACCTCTAAAAAAATTGCGGCTCTTCAACCGGCCATTTCAAACAATGTCATCTTTTGGCGCTCGAACCTTCGACCTTCAATTTTGCTGACGGATGCCTTGGCCATACGGCTACGGAAACAGCTAATTGTATGAAAATTAACATAATGACATGACTTCAACGCGATATACTGCATGTATGGGGTTGAAAAACAAAAATCAGTGCTATTGAAAAGACATATAAAAGCAGTCAAATTTCTACTTCAAAATAACTTCTTCAAACAAAATATCAGAGACAGCAAGACAGACTTCTGTAGTCATTTTATAATAAAACCAAAGAATTTTCATTGATTTCTGACAAACGAAGAGCTATTAGAGCGTCTGACGTAAAATAAACTGTTGTTCGAGTAAATTAGCTCCTTTATACATTCTAATAGATATTTTTACTCTCTTCTCTGCGGGACAGTTTTATATGGCTTGCAACACGCGAAAAGGGCATTCGGACATTTGCGTAAAGTGTCGTCTCGGATCAGCCTACGCAGTCCGCGCAGGCTAATCCGAGACAACACTTTACGCAAATGTCCGAGTGCCCCTTTTTGCGGGTTGCAGGCCAATTATGGGCCATGCTCTAGCAAAAGGGGCTTAATACATCTCCATTACCAATCAAACCAAGCATTAATAAATGATTAAATCCTGAGGTAGACTGGTCCTTAGACATACAAAAAATGACCAATAACGAAAAGTTTCGGCCAAGGTCAGCCCGCACAGATTGTGCAGGTTGGTTCATATCAGTGAATAAATAAAAAATCTAGAGTCCAAAAAAGCCAAAACTCTCCTATATCTGAGGTCAATTCAGGGTCACATGCATAGGCCTAGGTGTGCCTTTTCTTCAGGATCAACACAACAAATGTCTTTTTTTTAGCTCACCTGAGCACAACGTGCTCATGGGGAGCTATTGTGATCGGTCGTCGTCCGTCCGTCCGTCCATCTGTCCGTCCGTCCGTCCGTTAACAATTTCTTTAAAAATCTTCTCCTCCAAAACCAGATGGCCAATCTCGATAAAACTTATCAGGAATGTTCCTTGGGTAAAGCTCTACAAAAATTGTTTAAAGAATTTAATTCCATCAAAAACTATGGTTGCCATGGCAACAAATGGCTGAAAATGGAGAAAAATCTTTAAAAATCTTCTTGTGACAAACCATAAGGCCGGGAGCATTCACATTTTGTATGAAGCATCATTGGGTGACCCTTTACCAAAATTGTTAAAATTATTCCCCTTGGGTCATATTTTGGCTTTGTCCGGGCGTACCATATTTTACATAGAAACAAAGAAAAAAATCTTTAAAAAATCTTCTTCTGACGAACCATAATGGCTAGAACATTCATATTTGGTATGTAGCATTATCTGATGATCCTTACCAAAGTTGTTAAAATTATTCCTCTGCGGTCATATTTGGGCTCTGCCCGGGTGCATCCTATTTTAAAATCTTTAAAAATCTTCTTGTGACAAAACGTAAGGCTGGGAGCATTCATATTTTGTTTGAAACATCATTGGGTGACCCCTTACCAAAATTGTTAAAATCATTCCCATGGGGTCATATTTGGGCTTTGCCCGGGCGCACTCTATTTTACATAGAAACAAAGAAGGAAATCTTTAAAACTTCTTCTGATGACAAACCATAATCGTTCGAACATTCCTATTTAGTATGTAGCATTCATTATCTGATGATCTTCTACCAAAATTGTTAAAATTATCCTTCTGCGGTCATATTTGGGCTTTGCCCTGGCACCCCCTTTTTTACATAGAAACAAAGAAGGAAAATTTAATAAATCTTTTTCTGACAAACCGTAATAGCTAGAGCATTCATATTTGGTATGTAGCATAATCTGATAATCTTCTACCAAAATTGCTAGAACTATCCCTCTGCGGGCATATTTGGGCTCTGCCCGGGCGCACCCTATTTTACATAGAAACAAAGAAGGAAATCTTTTAACAAGAGGACCATGATGGTCCTATATCGCTCACCTGAGTATATTTGTAACTTATATGGTTTATCAAGGGCAGGCTATTAATTCTTTTCAAATAAGGCATACCCTGGGGTTTGTCACAAAAATATGTTTACAGATTTTCTTCTTTGTCTTTGGCCAGTGGAGCTAAAAGCTGCTGCTTATCATCAATTTTTCTCTTCACAGTGTCTTGTTCCCTTTTTGACTTGTAGTTTAGCAATTACCAGACGACAAAATTTTAGACCGTTCCAAATTGAAACAAATTGCAGATGACATTTTAAAATGTATCTAAAATGAAAAATAAGTGATCTATATGGTAGAAAAGATTGTAAGAAAAGAGAAATTGCTGTTACAAACAATTTCTCCTTTTTAGATGGAATTGATTTTAAAAATTTCCTTCTATGATTCCATGTGAAATAGTGTGCACCAGGGCACAGAGCCAAAATATGACCCCAAGGGGATAATTCTAATTATCTTTATAAAGGGTCACTAGATGATGCTACACGCAAAATATGAACGCTCTAGCCTTTATGGTTTATCACAAGTAGATTTTTAAAAGATTTCCTTCCTTGTTTCTATGTAAAATAGGGTGCGCCCGGGCAGAGCCCAAATATGACCGCAGAGGGATAATTCTAGCAATTTTGGTAGAAGATTATCAGATTTTGCTACATAGCAAATATGAATGCTCTAGCCATTACGGTTTGTCAGAAAAAGATTTATTAAAGGTTTCCTTCTTTGTTTCTATGTAAAATAGGGTGTGCCCGGGCAAAGCCCAAATATGACCCAAGGGGAATAATTTTAACGATTTTGGTAAGGGGTCACCCAATAATGCTTCAAACAAAATATGAACGCCCTCCGCCTTATGGTTTGTCACAAGAAGATTTTTAAAGATTGTAAAATAGGGTGCGCCCGGGCAGAGCCCAAATATGACCGCAGAAGGATAATTTCAACAATTTTGGTAGAAGATCATCAGTTAATGCTACACACTAAATAGGAATGTTCTAGCCATTATGATTTGTCACCAGAAGAAGTTTTAAAGATTTCCTTCTTTGTTTCTATGTAAAATAGAGTGCGCCCGGGCAAAGCCCAAATATGACCCCATGGGAATGATTTTAACAATTTTGGTAAGGGGTCACCCAATGATGTTTCAAACAAAATATGAATGCTCCTAACCTTATGTTTTGTCACAAGAAGATTTTTAAAGATTTTAAAATAGGGTGCGCCTGGGCAGAGCCCAAATATGACAGCAGAGGAATAATTTTAACAATTTTGGTAGAGGATCATCAGATAATGCTACATACCAAATATGAATGCTCCAGCCATTATGGTTTGTCATCAGAAGATTTTATAAAGCTTTCCTTCTTTGTTTCTATGTAAAATAGGGTGCGCCCGGGCAAATAATTTTAACAATTTTGGTACAGGGTCACCCAATGATGCTTCATACAAAATATGAATGCTCCCTGCCTTATGGTTTGTCACAAGAAGATTTTTAAAGATTTTTTCCATTTTCAGCCATTTTGTTGCCATGGCAACCAGAGTTTTTGTTGGAATTAAATTCTTTTAACAATTTTTGTAGAGCTTCACCCCAGGAACATTCCTGCCAAGTTTTATCAAGATTGGCCTTCTGGTTTTGGAGGAGAAGATTTTTAAAGAAATTGTTAACGGACGGACGGACGCACGGACGGACGGACGGACAGACGGACGGACGGACGCCGGACGATGACCGGTCACAATAGCTCCCCCTGAGCACGTTGTGCTCAGGTGAGCTAAAAATCTACTTGTGACAAACCATAAGGGCTAGAGCATTCATATTTTGCATGTAGCATCAGCTAGTGACCCTTTATAAAAATAATTAAAATTATCCCCTTGGGGTCATATTTGGGCTCTGTGTCCTGGTGCACACTATTTCACATAGAATCATAGAAGGAAATCTTTTTTAAATCTGTTCCATCTAAAAAGGAGAAATTGTTTGTGACAAGCATTTTCTCCTTTCTCACAATCTTTTCTACCATATAGATCACTTATTTTACATTTTAAATACACTTTAAAATGTTGTCTGCAATTTGTTTCAATTTGGAACAGTCTAAAATTTTGTTGTCTGGTAATGGGTTAAACTACAAGTCAAAATGGGAACAAGACACTGTGAAGAGAAAAATTGATGATAAGCAGCAGTTTTTAGCTCCATTGGCCAAAGACAAAGAAGAAAATCTGTAAACATCTTCTTGTGACAAACCCCAGGATATGCCTTATTTGAAAAAAAATTAATAGCCTGCCTTTGATAAACCATATAAGTTACAAATATACTCAGGTGAGCGACATAGGACCATCATGGTCCTCTTGTTTTTAAACTGCTTACCCTTATTTATGTATCCACACAAACAAGCCATCACCCCACTCCACTCCATTCCTGCCCATGCCTAAAGAAAACTTAAAAGACACAGTAAGCAAGAAGTTTGATGCATCTTTTTTTAAAAAATCGTATCGAGCTATTCACCAACTATTTCATTCATTCCGGTTCAGCTCCATTATCTCCCGCTGGATGGCATTCTACTCATCTATCTAATTTAGGCATCCTGGGTACAGAATCGGACTACGCGGCAACCGTTACTTTGAATTTCAAACTAAAATGAACGTTTACTTGATAACACGCTACCTGATGCAATTCATGCATCTACGATCAACAGTTTAGTGAAATCTAGAGCTAAAACAGGTCTGATTTTTCCTCAAACTTATTGATAAAAGCTATTTTCTCCATTGCTACTTTATAGGACATATCATTTCAATCTCCCAAATATCAGGGAGTGTGATGCGTTATATAAGACAGGTCGAATCTTCGAAGACAATGGGTTCAGCTCGCGAGAGATATATATCAGCGCCGCTCCGTGAAAGGTGGGTTAAGTATATCTCCATGGTATAATCATACGGTAAAATGGTCCTTAAGCAGATAGAAAATTCACAAATAGCGAAAGGTTTTCAGTTGTGGAAAAGGGATCTATGTACTATTTTTCAAACGGGGGCAAAATTTGCACAACTTTGTTTTAAAATCGACTGTTTACTGGTCTTCTTCCTTTTTCTTTTCTCCTTTTCTTTATTGGTACAAATGCCGGGTTCTTGCATGTTCACTCAAGCTAGCCACCAAGCCACTCACTCACTCACTCACTCACTCACTCATTCACACACTTTACGTTCAAGTTACGTTATCGAGTCTTCCCCGCTCAACTTTGATAGTAATTACCGTGCATAATTGCGCTGTCTATTCTAACCGCTACATAACGACATTAAATACAAACTGGCATACACCAGGATAGGTTTTTGAAGTATACATTCCAATAAAGATTCCACTTCTACGGTTTCCACTTATTACAGAGCTGTAATTATCTCATTTCTTCTAAACGGTTTCGTCTGATCTGTTAGTAATTACTTCTGGAGACAATTAGAGAGAAGGTCATGCGTTTGTTCGTTTGTCTGTCTCTTCTATATAAGAGTCGTACTCTGTGATAAAATGGGTTTTACCCTTTACCAAACAATCCCTGATTTTTACGACCATGGGATAGAAGCGTTTTGAAAACATTGTGGGAAAAGGAGAAAATGCTGGTAACCAGCATTTTCTCCTTTTCCCACAATGTTTTCTACCCTGCTGGAAACAAATTTTAATTTTTGAGTTACTTTTATTTTGTCAATCTTGCATCACAGAGATGTATTAAACCCCCTTTTCACAAATGATGGTTGTGGGTATTTCGTTACAAAAGGAATATTGTATTTAGTTTAGTTCAAACTTTAGTTATTATGATGATACAAATACAATTGTAAAATACAGGAAGTGATACATGGTGTAACAAATTTCAAAGGTTGATAGGTAGGATTGGAAAACAAGCTATGAATTACTTATATTAGTTCCTCTCCTAAAGATGTTTTCATACTTATTCAAAAATACCACGTGCTGAGATGCCATAGCTTTAGAGTAAAGAAACTAAATATAATGCCGAAAATAAAGACAAAAAAATATAGAAATTATGACCACCTTCTGTTTTCTTCTCCCGTCACTTGGGAGTTCACAAAATGTAATAAATTACAGGTTGATTCATGTTATCTGATCATAGCAATGGAGATTGAGATGACGCTTGATATTGACAGTGTACTTACTTTTTTTTTTTTCAAATGCATTTGTCTACATCCAGTTCTATGTTATCTTTAATTCATCGGTCTATTTCTGTCTTCTGCATACTTGTAACTTGTTGGAAGGTGGCAAATATGGCGACTCTATAATGAAATACAAAAGGTACAAACTAAGTAAAATGAGCAAAAAAGCCATAAGGATCCTAAATTACCTGCATTATACCAATGCTCACCGAGTTATTCTCATAAATATGAATATTAAGTACTCTGTCAAAAAACTAGGCTATTCTTGTCAGAAATCAATGAAATGTGAACAGTATGGTTTGAAAATTTCAACTGTTTAGAAAATTATGAAATAAAATACAAATCGTAACAATTTTGATTGAACAGTGAAAAGAAAATGACGGTAAGTCTAAACAAGATTTAAGAAAAAAGTAAAATCAGTGTAAGAATGACAAAGAAGACCCCTTGTTGCTTCTACATCTCTTTACCAAAAGTGATTTTCAAAATCATTACGATGAAAGTGATTTATCCAAAAGATTATCTATACCAAAGATCATTATAATCTGACCAAAAGATAACTCTACCAAACGACAATGTTTTAGGCTTATCCAAGTCGAAAGCATTTGCAGACAACAAAATAAAAATGAATGAAAGTTTGAAATTTGTTTTGTGAATGGTAGAAAACATTGTGGGAAAAGGAGAAAATGCTGGTGACCAGCATTTTCTCCTTTTCCCACAATGTTTTCTAAAGGCTTCTTTCTCATGGTCGTCATAAGTAGGGATTGTTTGGTAATGGGATAAGACGGTTTTCAAAATCCTGTTCGCCTACAAGAGTGAAAATAAGCAATCCACTACAGCCCAGCAGTCATGAAATCATAGACAGTGTCTACTACATGGATCATTCTGACGTAGTGCAGTGAAATCCAATTTTTTGGATAATGTTTCAAGAAACTCTTACACAGACAAAAGAATGATCATTTCAGTAAATTTCGGTTCCCTTGGTGTTATAGTTTCAGATGATGTGCATCAAATCATGGCATCAAACATCGCTCCAGAGTGGTCAAAGTTCTGAATAAATTCTGCCAAAACTTATTCCACTCAGCGGTATCTTAACGTCTCTGTCATTTCGAATCAAAGAGACATTAACGTTCTCAGAAAACCCGTCGTCAATTGTGAAAGGTGCCTACGGTTTCATTAATTAACACTTTATCAAAGGACAAACTCTTGACCGTTCTAGCTTGAAACCATCTACAGACGACAAAATCAAAAACTGATGCAAATGAATTGGAGTTCTTTGCCAGAATAGAAAACATTGTGGGAAAAGGAGAAAATGCTGGTTACCAGCATTTTCTCCTTTTCCCGCAATGTTTTCAAAAGGTCTTTCCTTAGGATCTTTTTTTCACACGACTTTGTTTTATAGGGTTAAATATGGATAATCAGTTTCCCCATGCGTTACCAAAATAATACCATTTGCCTTTGTCGAATTGAGTTTCCCTTGTGGTTTTCGATTTTGGGCAAAGATTGATTAACAAAGAATAGGAGTCCTCGCTGCTGCATTTTTTTAGACCAGCATTATGCTTCTTTTCCCATAATGTTTGCTACGCCCTTGCAGGCAAAAATAGTTCCTTAACCCTCATGTAATTTGTCGTCTGTGAATGCTTTCGATTCGAAATTTCAATCTCAAATGTACAACTTTTTTCCTCTGGTAGTAAGCTTGAAAGAACTTGTTACTTCCCAGTGCTGAACTCTACATTAGTTCTGTTTATTTCTGCTGTGCAGCGTATGAATTATGGGCATCATAACCCTCTACCACACAATCCAAAGATTAAACGACCGTCAACAATAAGGCTTGTGGAAAAAAGAGAAAATGCTGGCAACCACTTTCTCCCTTTTCCTACAATGTTTTCTCCTCTGTTGGAAACAAATTTCAATTTTTGAGTTGTGTTTATTTTCTTTTTTGCAATCGCTTTCAATTTTTAACGGTCTATTATTTTGTCGTATGGTAGAGTTAAGGACTAATACCAAGTATTTTACTGTGTCTTTGCATTGAACATCGTACTAAATCACATTGTTTGCTTCTTCAGCCATAATTAATTTGTCGCATGCAAATGCTGCCCATTTACAGAAATCTGACATTTTATCGCCTGTGAAAAGAGTGAAACAAAATCACATGCTTTAATTAAGAAATATATTAGGTTGGACTACGAGAGAGCAGTCAAATCAATTCGGTAAGAACTTGTGCCACTCGTCATCTTAGTGATACTTGAGGAGAATTCCCTTGCAATGGTCATATTTCATTCTGACACATTAGTCAAAGGAGAAAGATTTATAATGAAGCTTATGTGGACTGGCAGGAGGCAGACAAATCTGTTTTATGTGAGATTGTAGTCGCATATCAACCGAAACTAATACAATAAAAGTGACATATAATATGGCTTGAGAGATGCATATTCCCTGAGCAAATGCATTGATAAACAAGAAGTACCAAGTAACAGCTCAAACAATAAATGGAGAACGGAAACTGTTGCAGCCCAACGAATATCGGAGCGTTTGTATGGTCACCGGACCAGGGAAAATGTCGAACTATAGGTCTTGTAATAGGGGACTGGGCATCTTTGCAAGCCAAGGCCGACGATTCACTACGTTACTCTACCCTTGGCTGATTGAGCCCGATTTCGGGATTCCTGCGATGCGCCCACTATTGGATGCTGGTTATTTCTCCTTTTTACATCATGTCTTTAAAAGCAAATGAAATATCGTTTTACAAACCGCTTACGAATACACAAGAAGCGATAAGCAGACATCCACGTGGGTTTCCACTTTTTACCTTTTATTCGAAAGGTAAAGACCTTGTTCTATTTTTATCAACGATGAAATGCTACGAGCAATTTCATTCGTTGCAGCTAGAGCTGGCTGCATCCAATAAAAAGGCGTATCGGGTGAACGTAAAAATCAAGCCCGATCCGCCTAGGTAAGGTCCTCATAGTGATCGTAAAATTGGCTCGCGAAGATGGGGACTAGAGGACGTGTCATACTGAAATCTGCAGGTGCACTAGTTCCAGTTAAAGGAAAGCTCACACGAGAAATTAGCCAAACTGATTGAAAACTGTATGGAGAAAAAGATGGGAAGAGCGTACAGGAGGACAGACGAGTAACTTGATTCTAGTATCCTTCCCCCCCCCACCACAGGAATATAAAGAGCAATAAACGAAATATGTAAAGATGAAGAAAGATTGGTTGGTTGGTTGTATTGGGGTTTAACGTCACTTTAACAGCTAAGGCCATATCGTGTCGGTCGGTGACGCACATGTGTTTCCTGGATTTCTCACACCGGTACTTACACAACTTTCTTTCCAGACCCATCGACTACTTTTCTCACATGCTTCAGCAGAAGTGAGAGGCGGAAATACGCCGGATAGAAAGTTCGCCTCAACCGGATATCCCAGATGAAGAAAGAAGATGTTATAACAGCGATACAAACAAGTGAGGAAGATGAGAAGGCTAAGGATCATAAAACATTAGATAGAATTAAGATAAAAAGTTGAAGATATAAGAACAAAACAGACAGACAGACGGGTGGGCGGACGCACGGATGGACAGACGGACGGACGGACAAGGCAGGCAGAAGGGAAAGAGGAAGAAAAGCGGAAAAAAGTGCTGAAACGGCGTTAGAAAGGTTTACAAACGGACAGATTACGGTAGTTATGTGGATTTATACGGCCTTCCTGTAGCAAACTGCAGAACAATAAAACACAACACATGTAAGATATTTGCGTGTTGCGACAGTTCCACTAGACTTTAGGAATTCACAAATCTGTGTAAACCAACTAAACGGCACCTTTGGGACATTCTCAAAGATAGCATACTCAAATGAGATCTATTTCTTGCACGAAACATCCTTATAAAAATTATAATACAGATTTACAAAACCAAACCAGATCATTAGTTCGCTTTATGCAACGATAACAAATATCCCTGGAGTCTTCAGATTAAAAACAATATGGCCTGCAATACGTGAAAAGAGACATTCGGACATTTGCGTAACGTTTCGTATCGGATCAACCAGCTCAGGCCGCGCAGGATAATCCAAGGCGACACTTTCCGTTTTTATGTAATTCTCTATTCAGGCAGGTTTACTATAGTACAATATCTATATTGTTATTGTAAAATGCCGTCTCGGATCAGCCTGCGCGGTCTGCGCAGGCTGATCCGACCACAACACTTTACGCAGTTGTCCGAAAGCCCCTTTTCGAGTATTGCAAGCCATATGCCAGTGTTGTTTCGAATGACTTGGTTCATTAAAAAAAGACATCGAATCGGTATTGCTCTAAAACCCAAGTGTAATGATTAAGTCATACAGATGTGCTTTTAACTTAGAACAAGAACTCGTTAGGACACAATATGTATAGAAGTCGTCAGACGGAGACGGCACTTGTCACAGTTCAGCCGACTCCGTAACGACATCTAGCTTCGTCTGCATCAAAGGGGTTTCCTATTTGAAATACTGCTTGTCACATGATCTTAAATATGGCCGAGCTCATGTTAATCGATTAGCAATGGTGATAAGCCACCTGCTGCTGAAAAATGCCTTCGTAATAAATAGACCAAGTTTAAGTCAAAGCGCTGAAAAGCACTGATGCTATAGGGGTAATGTGGATGGCGGCAATGATCGTCTGCATTTGCTTTAAGTGAAAATTGTTTGTAAAAAAATCGGGCATTACTGTGTCAAAAATATTTAGATGTTTACCTGCCACTGAATTATGGGTTCCTTTATAATAATTAACAAGTAGCCCAAGTTTGAAGTACATGTATATATGATGGTTAGCAACTTCTTCAAGCTTGAAGTAACTGTTTTCAGTAATGACAGTAATGACAAAAATATCATAAAATATGTCAAAACGTTCAGAGTCAGAAAGGGGTATTTATAAATGTTTGAAAAATACTTTTGATGGAAACTTTTTCTTTTTGTATGGGTTTCCTTTTTGATAGCTAACACAAGTCCCAGTTTGAAGTAAACATCTTCAGTAATGACAGAGATATTATAGCCTTTTATTATATACCTAGCAGTGAAATCCTGGAATTTCCCAGTGTAATAAATTTTGATATCATCACTAGTGACATTATCAACTTTCACTATCACTTCCTGACGTAATTTGGGAACTACTTTTTTTCCGACATTTTTTCGACTTTCAAACGCAAAATAACAAATAATGATGTTAATAAGGTATATAATAAATAGAATAATCAACTGGTTATTTTTGATATGAAAAATATCTCACTCGGACGCGTCGTAAGGCGATAACAAAACTCGTGCTGGGCACTCGTTTTTTCAACGCCTAACAACACATCCTCGTGAGATATTTTTCATATCAAAAACAGCCAGTTGATAATCCTCTATGTCTCTTGCAAGTCCCTTTTTCCCCTTACATGAGCATATTCCAGTTTTCCCCTCTCCCATAGTCAAATAATTAAAGTGTTGCTACAAGAGTTTACAGCGTATCTTGAAGTCCATTCCGGCCCAATCCAGTCCATTCCGGTCCAAACCAGTTCATTCAGGTATTTCCATGCACTAGGAAAACACTGGCTCGTCAACAACATGCATTACGGCTGACAATGTAAAGAGTTTTGTATGTTTACTACACACCGTACATGTACGTCATTACAAGAAATCAACGTCATACAAGAAATCAACCAAATGTCAATTTCATCACGTTCCATCTGCATCCAAAAATGTACTTGATGCGACGACCCAAGGTGAACACGGGTGTTGATTGTGTCATGCTCTGCATAATGTACATGTATATAGTGTAATTAAAGGGTGAATTTCTGTTTTAAGCGTTCTCATTTAAAATTCATCGAGCCAACAAACACCGTTAAAAAATCTTACTCTGAATATATTAGCTTTGACATTTTCTCGCTAAATGTAGACACCTAACTTTCTTTCAATTTCTATTTTACAAAGCAAAACGAATGAATAAATCGCAAGGTGGTTTTGAGGGGTGCGTCGTTTCAAGCCAATCAGAAAAGACGGATTTAATTCCAACAAATCAGAGAGCGCATGGCGCTTTTATACCATCATGATGTTGAGAGTGTTTGCAGGTTTCATGCAAAAATCTGAAACGTGAATACCAAGGCCAGGCGCCGTTGGCTCCTGGCAAAAAATGTGACCCACCGCACAAAAAGTGACCTTCTGGGAATTCTGTACATCAACTAGATGAAAACAGATCAACGATTGTGCATGTCAGTTTAAGTTGCTAATTCAAAAGGGTCCATGAAGTTGGGTCAACGCTCAGTGATCGACATTCCAGCTCAACGGCCAGCTCAACAGCAAAAATACATATACAGGTCAAAATCAAAGTCCGTTGAGCCAGCTAGACATTCCAGCTCAACAATCAGCTCAACATCAAAAAAACACTAGATCCATGTCCGTTGAGCCAGCTCGGCATTCCAGCTGAACCACCAGCTCAACAGTAAAAATACTTATGTATACATGTTTCAATCAATGTCCGTTGAGCCAGCTCGACATTCCAGCTCAACAAACAACTCAACAGTAAAAATTAATATATATGTCAAAGTCAAAGTCCGTTGAGCAAGTTCGACATTCCATCTCAACCGCCAGCTCAGCAGTAAAAATACTTACATATATGCTTCGATCAATGTCCGTTGTGCCAGCTCGACATTCCAGCTTAACGACAAGCTCAACAGCAAAAATACTAGACCCATATCTAAGCCAGCTGTACATTCCATCTCAACCGCCAGCTCAACAATGAAAATACTTAAATACATATGTGTCAATAAATGTCCGTTAAGCCAGCTCGGCATTCCAGCTCTACCACTAGCTCGACAGCTAAAATACATGTAAATGTCAAAGTCAAAGTTCGTTGAGCCAGCTCGACATTCCGGCTCAACCGGCATCTCAAGAGTAAAAATACTTATACATTTGTTTCAACCAATGTCCGTTAAGCCAGCTCGACATTCCAGCTCAACCACCAGCTCAACAGAAAAATACATATACATATGTCAAAATCAAAGTCCGTTGAGCCAGCTCGAAATTCCAGTTCAACCGCCACCTCAACAGTAGAAATACTTATACACATGTTTCAATTAATGTCCGTTCAGCCAGATCGGCAATCCAGCTCAAGAACAAAAATACATATACCTGTCAAAATCAAAGTCCGTTCAGCCGGCTCGACATTCCAGCTCAACAACCAGCACAACAGTAAAAGTACTTATACATATGTCAATGAATGTCCGTTGAACCAGCTCGACATTCCAGCTAAACCACCAGTTCAAAAATATATATATAATTATGTCAAAATCAAAGTCCAATTAGCCAGCTCAACATTCCAGCTCAACGGCAGCTCAACAGTGAAACTAATTATACATGTGCTTCCATCAATGTCCGTTGAGCCAGCTCCACATTCCAGCTCAACCACCAGCTTAACAGCAAAAATAC
This sequence comes from Tridacna crocea, assembly GCA_943736015.1. Taxonomy (NCBI): domain Eukaryota; kingdom Metazoa; phylum Mollusca; class Bivalvia; order Cardiida; family Cardiidae; genus Tridacna; species Tridacna crocea. Next base: position 16,308,771 of record OX031067.1, read on the forward strand.
TAGATCCATGTCCGTTGAGCCATCTCGACATTCCAGCTCAACCACCAGCTTAACAGCACAAACACATGTATATGTCAAAATCAAAGTCCTTTGAGCCAGCTCAAAATTTCAACCTAACCGCATGCTCAACAGTAAAAAAACTGGGCTGGGGGTGGATCTGGATGTCGAGCTGGCTCAATACACTTTGATTTTGACATATAAATGTATTTCAGCTGTTTAGCTGGTAGTTGAGCTGGAACGTCGAACTGGCTCAACGGACATTGATCAAATCAAATCAAATCAAATCTTTATTAGTAATCTAAGGCCTCCGGCCCATTATACAATACATACATACAAAAAATATGTTTACAGAGTAACGCACCCCAAAGTTCATAACATTTAAACAAAAGTGTACGCCAAAAACGTTCGGAATATAAATTTTTAGTTTGTAAAACATTGCAAAAAGGCATAATACTTTACGAAAATGATCAATTCATTACTAGTACATAGGTAAGAGTTCTGACTCCCCTATAAGTGGCCTAGCTTCGCCTGAACAAATTGCCTAGTGACTCATGTATTAACAGTAAGTATTGTACTCTTTGTTTACGTATGAGGCGGACTGTATAGACAGAGATCAGACCCCAATAAGTGTTGACTGATATCTGTCCATACATTCCGCAAAAGTAGTTGATATGATGTCGAGTTCGACAGAAAAGAAATTGTAAATACAAGTACTAAAAGAATCATTTGAATAGACATATTGATACAAATATAAGACTATTTATAGAATCTTCATGAACATGGATTACATGGAAATTCGAGAAAATTTATGGAAAGTTTCGAAAAATAGTTATTGACTTGCTTCTTTGTCTAAAAAAACTTGCCTTTCTTTAAAGGCTATCGTTATGTACTTGGCAAGTATGTATATCAAAGACTCAGTCTTACATTTCATAATGTCTAGAAATAAAGATTTTGTAGGTAACCTTTTATACCATATTTTGGGAAAACAAACTTTTCTGATATCATCGTACAGAGGACAAATCAATAAAAAGTGGAATTCATCTTCAACAGAAAAAGTATGATTTTTGAGGCAGTATTTACAGAACCTGAATTGTTTATCAATCTTATCTCTTCTCCCTGTTTCTATAGCTAATGTATGATTAGAGCATCTAAAATTTGCTAAATTTCTTTCATATACATATGACATATCTGTTGTTAAATAAGTTTCTGTCTCTAGCATTGATTTAAATTCTTTATAGTAATATGCTTTAGGGCTTTCATTTAAGTTTGAGTTCCATTTTTGTAGATAAATATCCTTCAATCGTTGCTTAAATAGTTTTAAGAAGAAATCTTGATTGCCTATTTCATCTGCGATCCAAGCATATCCAAATCCATTTTCGAATAGTAATGTTTTAACCTTAGATGCCCAGTTAATTCTGCCAGATTCATCAATTTGTCGAAGCATTCTGTAGCACTGTTTTGGATATCGAGTATCGGGCATAGTAATAAGTTTAAGCCAGTATTTATTGCATTGGGTAATATAGTAAACTGCTAAAGGGCTACGGCCACATTCACCCAGTACAAAAGAGTTTGACGTATTGTGCTTCAAATGACACATACGCTTACAAAACTGTAAGTGTACTTTTTCAATTGCATTATAATACTGATATCCCCAAATGTCTGCTGCAAAACATAAAACAGGTTTAACCATTGCGTCGAACAATTTAAAGGCATCTACTGGCTTAAAAGAACCAAATTTCCGTTGATAACTATATATAATATAACAAACTTTTTTTGCACGATCTGATTGATTTTCAAGCGTCTTAGACCAGCATAGTCTAGAACTAAAATATGTACCTAGATACTTATAATAGGGGACTACTTCTATTTCCTTTCCTTTATAAAACCGTTTTTCATTTTCCCGTAATATTCCACCATTTCTAAATACAATAACTTTCGATTTTTCTAAATTAATGCTCATCCCTGTGGAATCGCAAAATTTATCAATAACATCGAGTTGTTTTTGCAATCGTAAAACAGTGTCGGCAAAAGTGGAAACATCATCAGCAAATAAGAGGGACAAGATTTCATCAATATCACCCAGTTTTTCGATTGTGAGATTGGAACGCGTCAGGGCTGTTTGAGTTCGCCATTACTATTTTCCCTGTTTATTAATGATCTGGTGGACCTATTAAAAATCGAGTGTAACCATGGAATTTATATCTATATTGATATAAATTCCATGGTTACACTCGATTTTTAATAGGTCCACCAGATCATTAATAAACAGGGAAAATAGTAATGGCGAACTCAAACAGCCCTGACGCGTTCCAATCTCACAATCGAAAAACTGGGTGATATACTGGATGTTATGACTGGTTATCTTAACGGATGACTTTAATTGCCTATACATAGATTGAAAAATGTGTAATATTTTCCCATTCAACCCTTTCCTTGTTAATGAATCCCATAATCGATTGTGATTGATACTGTCAAACGCTTTTTTGAAATCTATAAACAAACAATAAAAACGACCTTTTCTTTTTGACAAGTATTTTTGAGCTAGGGACTGTAGAGCAAATGTATTGTCAATTACACTGTAATTCTGCCTAAAACCTGATTGTTCTTCATGTATGATATTGTTTTCTTCTACCCATTCCGTTAATCGTTCGGTTGAAAGACCAATAAAAACTTTAGTAAGGCTATTTATAAGCGACATACCCCTGTAATTTCCAGGTTCATGTAAAGATCCACTTTTATGTAGTGGTATAATTAAACTTTGACTCCAAGATGATGGAAAAGACCCACTGTTAAAGATAACATTGAACAAATGTGTTAAAAACGGAGTTACAATATCAGCTGTGTGTTTCAACATTTCGGCACACAGGCCATCTGGTCCGGCAGATTTACTACATTTAAGTTTCTTAATACTACACTGTACCTCATCCTCTGAAATAGGTAAATTTAAGGATGTGCTGTCATTTACAAGAACAATATTCGACAACACGTCATTATCAAAATAAGTGTTTTTGGATGTAAAAAGCTCTGAGAAGTAATTAATCCATTCAGACGGATTTATAGGATACGTGACAGTGTTAATAGTACGCCCTTTCACAGTTTTCCAAAATAGTGAAGGGTTGTGCCGAACAGATATTAATTTATCTCTATTTGATTGTTCATAAAATTTCCTTTTCTGTTTACATTTCGATTTAAACTTGTTCTTTGCGGTTTTATAATGCAAAAAGTCAGATTCTTCATTTGTTTGCCTAAATGTTCTCAGCAACCAAGTTTTCTTCTTCTTTAATTGATGACATTCAAAGTCCCACCATGGGCTCTTCTTGCTAGTTGCAGAACTATTAAATCTTTCCTTTGTTTTCATTTGTATGCCAGCTTGGTTGTAAATTTGGCTTATTTTGTTCAATATTAAATCACTGTCATTAATTGGAAACATCAACTTAGAGTAAAATTCCTGAAAAAGACGCCGAAATTCGAATAAGAACTCATGTTTTTTTATTATCATCCCACTTATACGCGGTGTTTTTTTGTAAAAAAATTGTCTAATTGCAAAACATTTTGATCATTATTTGAACTCGTGTTAAACTTAATTTTACAAACGACTGGATAGTGATCAGAAAACTCTTCCTCGTCTATGTAAAAAATCGACAAAAATGGAAATAATTCACTGGATAAAATACAACAGTCGACTAAACTTTTTCCATTATTCGCATTACAGGTGTATTCTCCATGTAAGTCACCACAGACTCTACCAATTACAATATGGACGTCAAAAAGTTTGCAAAGTTCGACCAGCGAAAGACCAAATCTGTTCACTAAAACATCTTTGGAATTTCGTTTTAAATGGAATGAGTCTGTGGGATAATCGACAGAGGTACCGTTTGGAAAGATATAATCAACGTTATCGTTCTCTATATAATCCAGTAAATTGCCGGTTCTGGCGTTAAAATCGCCCATTAATACTACTCTAGCATTTGGATAAAAGCCCAATATATACATCATGTTTTCTTGTAACATATCTACACCGTTTGCATTTTCTTCATAAACAGATGAATTTTCAGGAGAAATATATGTGAACATCATTATAATATCAAATTCAATGTTAAAAGTTTTACCATCGAAAAGAAAAACTACACATTCTGACATTTCGTCAAATATGCGTCTGCACTTTCCGATCGATAGTAAATTCTCCTTTATAAGAACGGCAACTCCTCCAGATCCTCTTAACGCATGTTTTTTCTTCTTGCGAATATAATTGAATTCAATGTTACCATTTATAAGCCGGTTTTGCGAACATTCTTCTTTTGATTTCCATGTTTCATGTAGGGCAATGATATCAAATCCTTTACAATAGTTGATAAAGCATGGATCATTTTCAAATTTACTTAACCCTCTTATGTTGATGGAACAAATACTAAATTAATTTATTAAATTCCTACTTTTTGTAATATCAGATTTACGATGTTGATTACACTTTGCATAATTTGTTTTAGGGCGTTGGCCTTCTCGTTAATTGTTGAATGTTACATGAGTTTTCCTCTGTCGCACAGAGGCTTTACCTACATCATCATATACATGCGGAATGCCATCAATAACGAGCGTGTCAAATTTCAAAAATGCTTTATGTCCGTTTTCAATGCTCTTCAAAAGAACTGGATACAGGTCGGTTCTTGCTTTTGTAACTCGTGCTGGAAAGTCCTCAGTGATCCGAACTTGATTATTCATAGACTAATTTACACCGGAAGATCGTTGTTCCTTTGTTAACTGTCTGTACTTTGATAATATAGCCTCTTTATTCTTGAAGAATGAAAACTTGGCGATGATTGGTCTTGGAGAGAATTTACTTGGGAGCCGGTAAGCACGTTCAATGGACATTACCGAAGGATCTAATTTGAGTTCGTCAGATATGTAGGAACGGATTTTAGCTTCGGCTTCTTCCCATGTTTCATTTGCGCTTTCCGGGATATTGTGAAACTTTAAGTTATCTCGCCTTGACTGAGCCTCCAAATGTTCCAGTTTCTTTTGGCTTTCTAGGTTCAAATTTTCAAGTGATTTGACTGTTTGACTCAACGAAGTGACTTTCTCGTTCAGTTCTTCATTTTCTTGATGTAATTTTATGTTGTCGCTCCTTAATTCTGCAACTCTTTTGTCAAGATTGTCAAACTTTTTTGTCATGCTCTTCACATCATGTCGAATATCTAGTAATAAAGTTTTAACATCATAATTAGAGAGATCATCCTCATTTTCTTCTTCACGTGTTTCGTTGGCTGTTTCATATGCAATATTTTCTTGTTCTTTGTCCTTGTGCTGTGTGGATTTGTTGTCTAAGTCTGTATTGGTAGAATTAAAGAAATGACTAATTCTGTTTTGATGTTGTGTTTGCTTTTGTCTTGTACCCCGAACTCTATCCTGTCTGTTCGTACTGGTATCTTGTGTGAGTGGGGAATCGTTAAGTGAAATATTAACGTGAGCTGTAGATTCTCTTCGAGATGTGTTCCTAGTTCCTCTAACTGCCACAGAATCCTGACCTATAGCTCCTTCTGTTCTGTCACTACTCTTACCAATATTCTTTTTTGTACTACTATTTGGACCTGGATTCGACTCTAATCCCTGAACCACCAGAAGGACAAACAGCAGTATTCTAATACCAAGAGAGAACTTGAAGATTGAAAGGAGGTTTGGAATTAAATTTGTTTTTTGATCGAAGCATATTGATAAGCTTTTTTACTGTTGAGCTTGCGATTGAGCTGGAATGTCGAGCTGGCTCAAAGGACTTTAATTTTGACATATAGATGTATTTTTGCTGTTAAGCTGGTGGTTGAGCTGGAATGTCGAGCTGGCTCAACGGACATTGATTGAAACATATAAGTATTTTCACTGTTGAGCTGGTGGTTGAGATGGAATGTCGAGCTGGTGGTTGAGATGGAATGTCGAGCTGGCTCAACGGACATGGATCTAGTATTTTTGCTGTTGAGCTTGTGGTTGAGCTGGAGTATCGAGCTGGCTCAACGGACAGTGATTGAAACATATGTACAAGTATTTTTACTGTTCACCTGGTCAGCTGTTCAGCTGGTGGTTGACATGGAATGTCGAGCTGGCTCAACGGACATGGATCTAGTATTTTTATTGTTGAGCAGAGCTGGAATGTCGAGCTAGCTCAACGGATTTGGATCTAGTACATTTGCAGTTGAGCTGGCGGTTGAGCTGGAATGTCGAGCTGGCTCAACTGACACTGATCAAAGCATATGTATAAGTATTTTTACTGTGGTGCTGGCCGTTGAGTTGGAATGTCGAGCTGGCTCAATGGACTCTGATTTGACATGTATGTAGTTTTGCTGTTGAGCTGGAATGTCGAGCTGGCTCAACGGACATTGATCAAAGCATATGTATAAGTACTTTTACTGTGGAGCTGGCTGTTGAGTTGGAATGTCGAGCTGGCTCAACGGACATTGATTGAAACATATGTATAAGTATTTTTACTGTTGAGCTGGCGGTTCAGCTGGAATGTCGAGCTGGCTCATCGGACTTTGATTTTGACATATATATTTATTTTTGCTGTTGAGCTGGTGGTTGAGCTGAAATGTCGAGCTGGCTCAACGGACATTGATTGAAACGTAATGTACAAGTATTTTTACTGTTGAGCTTGCGTTTGAGCTGGAATGTCGAGCTGGCTCAACGGACATGGATCTAGTATTTTTGCTGTTGATCTGGCTGTTGAGCTGGAATGTCGAGGTGGCTCAACGGACATGGATCCAGTATTTTTGCTGTTGAGCAGGTGTAATGCAGCAAAATGACCCCCATTTCGAAATGACCCCCGGGTCATTTCTCGACGTAGAGGAATGACCCATGGATCATTCTTCTACGTCGAGAAATGACCGTGGGTCATTTTATAATGAGGGTCATTACACTGCATTACACCGGCCGTTGAGGTGGAATGTCGAGCTGGCTCAACGGAGGTTGATTTTGACATGTATATGTATTTTTGCTGTTGAGCTGGCCGTTGAGCTGGAATGTCGAGCTGGTTCAACAAGGCTGATATTGAGCTGAATGTCGATTACTGAGCGTTGAGCCAACTTCACGGACTCAATTCAAAAGTGATTGTGTAATAAACTCTAATGACCACTTTTCAAACAGAAAACGTCATTAAAGCGAAAAGTGTCAACCCTTGTCAACCTGCGCAATTCGCACAGTCTGACCAGGGCTGCTCAATAATCTTATCACTTATCGCAGTTCCCAAAGGTCCCTTTTTGCGTTATGGGTCGCAAATGTGCAAATTGTCAGCGGAAATGTATTTACATTGTACATCTATTTTCTGGTAGAAAATATTGACTAGTATTTTCTTTGTCTAATTCTGAGTATCCTGATTTTAGAATGGTAAACGTGGTTTCTTTCTGGAGAAGAAATATACCGTGTAGGTGCATATCAGGCTACTTGGTAGAGCAGAGGGGTTTGATCAACAGGTCACCAGAGATTTGTCGAATACGACAGAAAGCTGTAATGCGTTTAAATTGTTCATGTCAGTTGATTCATTACTTTCTTCCAAAAGTCGTTACTTGTATTAACGTGGGTTTAGAATAAAAAACAGAAGATAATTTTTGCAGTCGGGCCAACATCACAAATGTCTTCATAATGGAAAAACTGCCTAGTCAGTCAGCTGTGCTTTTAGTGCGAGACGACGCATTTATAGAGTGTCCGAACGTTTTAACTTATTTCCGGTGCGGTCTAAAACACCTATATAGAATTACAAGATATCGTTTAGGTATATTGGTCTTGACAGCGCAGACTTTTACTATCGATAAACAAACGTATTCTTTCTATACTTCGAAGGCGAATTCTTTTGAGCTTCCATAAATGCACTTACAAGCTGCCGAGTCATTGAGCAAACTTTATTCATTATTAAACGGATTCTAACGCAAGGTCAAAATGTGAGCGCCCGAAGTCATGATTTAAGGTTTCGCATAAAATATCTGAGAGAATCTGTGCATTAACCCTTAACATGCCAAATAAGTTAAATGAAACTTTGAAGTCGATAGTATGAACTCAAATTCTGTTTTTGTACCCCTAGGGTTGGCGGGGTTGGGGGATATACCCTTATCAGACAATATAGATGCAGGAACAGACTTCACGTATGGTGGAACACTGTCCGAAAAGGGTCTTTGATTCGCACTAAGCAGCATAAGGGTTAAGAGAGAAGCCAATCAATGCAGTTGGGTTTTTTTCTTGTACGGAGGGTTTCCTCTGTAAGTAGCGAATGTAGAGCTACGGACGGTTGCGAAGAATCTTCATCATAAACAAATAAAGCATAAATTAAGCTTTTGCAGCTATTCCTGTAAAAAGCTGGAAAACTCTCTTGATAAAAGCTAACTACAGAAGGAGTACGCTTTGTCTTTATTTATCCACGTATCCATCCAAAAATACATATTGCAAAGAAACAAGAATAAACAGAATGATCTAAAGGGACGCTTCGATGGCTTTTTTTCCCGTGCAAACAAAATGACAAACAAATCTAGAAGCTAAACCTTACTGCACCTCTTAACTTGATAAAAAAAAGTCATTGAGGGGATAAAACAGCTTTGATGAAAAAAGCGTAAAATTGTAGAACAATGGAGCCTTTGGTGAGACGCGATACTTCCATTAAAGGGGTCAAAGTCATGCATGAGTATCCTTTGGGATCAACCGTTAAGATTAGACGGATAAGATAACAATGAAGCTAGCCAACAGTATTATACTTAATCACACGGTGTTCAGAACTTTTATCATATCCATGTACTTGGTGGTTTTTTTTTTTCGTTTAAATATTTTGTTTTCTTGGTTATTTTTTTCATTTGTTTTGATGCTACTTTTGATACCGATTCCGACAGTATTTCAATAATGTCTGAAGGCCAGTTTAACGTAAAATAGAATCGTGTGTTGTAATGATTATCATAAATATATGTAGAATAATGTGTATATTAAAAATGTTGAAATTTTGGAAACAAAATCATTATTTTGCCAAGTAATTTTGAAAAGGTCACCTGTAAAAATCAGTTCGAATACAATCATCACTACAGCCATGTTTTTGACGTATCAGAATTCTGCAAATAAATTTTGGTATAAGTCACCCCAAAACCATTTCTTGAACAAGAAAGCATGCCTGATAGTGGCTAAAAATATTAAGTCAAACAATAGCACAGCATGCGGCTACCAACGATTGGCTGTTGGGTGCTGGATAGTAAGTAAGACTTCTGCAAAAGGGGCATAATTGGGACAAAATAATTTACAGTTACCTGCCCTTGACGCATGGGTTGCCCTTTCACTAGTGAACATTTTTCTCCAAGTTTCAAGTACATGTGCTGATTGGAAGCTCAGATATAACAAAATGCCAAAGTTTTTGCACGACGACAAATACAAAACGCAGATGACGGCAACAGGACTACGACAATACCTCGATGTTTTCTTCGAAAACAGCTCAGTTTAAGGATCATTTCTGTGGAATTATTGCACAATCAGTGGTTTCAGAGAAGAAGAATTTTTAAGAATTTCTTTTCTTCATTTCCGTAGACGAGGAGCATTGTAACGATAAAAAGATACTCTAATGATAATTTGAGGAAACTAATGTCATTTACTTTTGACGACAAATCATGAACATGCATAGTTATTTACTTTGAAGTTGTTTCAAACCATGTTTAAATAAAAATATGACAAATGCCAATTCCAGTTACACCAAGTTTGTCCATAAAACTGCACGTTCCACCAAAGTTTCAGAGACGTCAGTTTTCGTTTATTTGGGGCACTCAGAAGAGAAACTTTATTTCGTCAGGGTACTCGATTCAATTTGTAAGTACATGAAACAGAGAAATTTGGCTGAGTACACATTGGAATGGTTAAAGTTTACATGATAAAAGATTCGTTGTACGGTCAGGTGATAAGGGACTTGAGAAAGCTGTTCACTGCTGTGGCGTGTCGTGTCGCCATCTGTGGCGTATAATGTCGACATCTCACCTTCGGCTCGGGGCGACATGATTCGCCACAGCCGTTAATATATTTTCAAGTCCCTTGCTACTTGACCGTACAGCTAATTATGTCTAAAACGTATCTAGAGGCAGACGGTTCCTTTGGCATGTAATTGAAAGATACCATACTGTTTCGACTAAGTCAGTCTGCGTGCCCTAAGCAAGTTGACTTAAGTCAATACTTAGCTTCAGAGCTACCCTTTAGTCAATACTTAGATTACAATGCACTAGGTTTTCACTGAGCAAGACTAATGCAGATTTAAAATCTTACAGGGACCAAAGTCGAAGGCCCTACATTTGTAAGTCTGTTCTTTTGAATGACGCTGCGACGACATGTTTTTGAAAAATTGCAACCAACATGCGATAGACCGATGTCTAGTCTCTGTAAAATACATCAAGTATCTTATCTAATCATTTACGCTATCACTCAATGATCTTCTTACATTATCTGTTTTTTTTTTTGTTTTCGATGTATTTTGTGAGTGTGTATTGTTCATTTATATATTTTTTCGAAGATTAATATTGTAGGGATATTGCTTCAAAAGTGAGTATTAAAGTGATTTAATTAACCCTTTACTCCATAGATACTCGTTTTGACGTATCAACAACAGACAGCTTTTGAAAAAGTTGTGGGAAAAGGAGAAATTGCTCGTAACGAGCAATTTCTCTTTTTTCCACAATGTTTCCACGCAATCAGGTATTTGTACCTCATTTGTCCATATTTTTGACATCATATCTTTATTTGCTGCTGAAATGGAAGCGCCTCAAATTGGCATATCAGGTAAAGGGTTAAGAAGTAGCATCACTACTGTTTTTCTTTATCTACATTCTTTGAGCTGAATATTGAGTCATGCTCTGCGAACAGAAGTAAAAGTGCATCTGCAAAGGGCATCGAACTTCGCAAGTCCGCACGAGATGCCAGGATCAAAACTGTATGCTATTTGTTAATTTTCTACATTTCAAAGGACCGTTCGGCCTCATGATTCAGCTGGCTGTATGAAAAATGTAAACATTTAGGTGAATAGTTTGAATGTCGGAGCGTGAGCTACTCATTATAGTGCTGGCGAGGCCCATGTTGTCTTCTTCCTAACTTGAGCGAAGTTTTAGCTGTATGACTCTTTGTCAGTCAAGAGGCATGTTGGGTGCAAATAATGTTCAACCTCCTCATCGGAATACCGGTCCTTGATCACACAGACTCGTTACCAGAAACCAACCACGCTTCTAAACGACTGACAGCATGCATCTGAGGTCAGTGTAACCAAACTTACGTGATTGCTTTAAAGAAGAGTCCGTGTTTCTCTGTCGGCCACGGAATGGTGGACCATAGGCCCTGTTGGCTGATAAGAACTGAGTGACATCTGTCTCAAAAGATAGCCGAGTTCATGTACTGCTTACACTACACAGACAGGCTTGCTAGGTAATGGTAAAGCCCTATTCCAAGAGAGATTTAATGCAACGAAGGAGGATGAACGTAACTTTCATTGAGGCTTGGCGGCAGCTCTACCATGGTCAGGGTAGAAGCAGACGATGTGGATACACAACCTGTTTTGCTTAACCATAACCATTTACCACACGACTTAATGTTAGATTTGTCTGAATTGAAAGCATTTGCAGATGACAGTTTAAGTGTGGCTCATGAAAATTATTTTTCTTTGATTGGGTAGAAAACATTGTGGAAAAGGAGAAAATGCTGGTAACCAGCATTTTCTCCTTTTCCAACGATGTTTTAAAAGCTTTTTCTTTCAGGGGCGTTAAAAGTCGTCATTTTGTGGTAAAGGGTCATCAGGCGCTAATTGACTGAGAGTATCAAAACAGGTTTACCATGTAATACGTTATAAAGTTGCAGAAAGTGATAGGTTCATTCCACAGGGCGAACTGCGCAGCCTGACCTGGGTCGATATTTTTTGCTCATGCATCAAGCCTCCTTTTGCAGAGGGCATAGCTCCAATGTAAAAAGCGGGTGACACATGTTATTACAGTAGACGAAGAAAACAAAGTTTTCAATTCTGAGAGTGAATTATTCCACACAAGTGATTTGAGGAACCTATACAACAGATAAGCGGTTTATGCTGTCTCCTAGAATATTAGAATGAAGCTTATTTAACAACTGTGATGTGTGGTATGATAAATATGTCAATCATTTTATATGGTCTTGAATACTTTTTTCCCTTTTCATCCAATTTTGCCTTGATCTTAGCCTAACATGGGATAAAATGTGGCATTTGCTTGTCGTTATTCACTTAAGGGAAACTTTTATACAGGCAGGCTTATTAGTATCTTATTTATTGCAAGATATGGGTTCATGTTCACCAACCGTTCTCAAGAACATTCTTAGTTTCATTCACTAGATCTTTTTAAAATTGAAAGTAACGCGCACCTGATGGTTAAACCATTTGATATAGCCGATCAGAAGTTGTGTTGCTTTCAAATTCGGAGAATAAGAAATAGAGGGCATTTTTTTTATTTGGTGAAAGATCGAAATTTATTTCATCTCGTGAACACCATCGGTAATATTTTCACGAGTGGCTGCCGACAAATCGAAATTTATTTCATGAAGTGGACACCATTGGTAATATTTTCACGAGTGGCGCAATCTTTCACCGAAAAAAACAAATATTCTATTTATTTCCTGCTTTTAACCCTTTCTAGGAGGACCTTTATCAAAATCCACATGGTACAGTTATTTTCCGTTATTCCCCGTGGCGTACCCCTCCCGTATAGCAATGCATTACAATATTACGTCAAGCGCCAGAAATGTAAGGTAAATGACGTCATATTTCCATTTGGTTGTGAGGCACGCGCAATAAACCTAGGCAACAAGTATTATGAAAATTGGTATTTTAAATGGTGGTACCAGTGTAAGATCGAAAAATATTTTCACAGCTAATCTTCGACATCCTACCGGAAAACATGAAATAAAAAGAATGTTCTTAAGACGGGTTGGTGAATACGGACCCCCGATTATGAAGATCAGGCGGATGGACCGTGAGACAGACGAAATACACAACCTAGACCCTGTCGTTAAACAAGGGTTTGTCTAATTATGACAGAAATGACAAACGGACCTCACCTTAAGCTACTCTTCATTTCCAAACCAGGGAGTTTGCACTTTTGCTGATTCATAATGTAATCGCGACACTGTCGATCAACGGGAGTTAATACATATCAAGCAGAGAAGAAAAATAAGCGCTTTGTAGACAGTGTGGATCCAAGATCAGATTGCAAAAAGTACAGTATGATCGTGTATCTACACATTTCGATAAGAAGATACTCCCCCCCCCCCTTTAAAAAATGATATTATTAGAGATTTTTTTTACAATTTGGAAGTTTTATTAAATTTATATTGCAGGATAAGGGTTGAGAGAATGTTTCTCACCGATTTATAGTCCTTAACTGCACCTTTCCAGCACTTTTAAAGATGTATCACATTAAAATGTGAGTCAAATAAACTTAATGTACTTACTGTTTTCTGTGGATCATAGGTTTTGGGAAGATTTGCTGATAGGGGTGGGGTCGCATAACAAGGGTATCGTAATGGTCCAAAGTTTCTCACCAGTGTTAATAGGAATGATGGTTTATTTCCTGGGTTTTGTCAGTACTAGGATTAGGTTCTGAGCTGTCTGGCTCAAGGGCACTCCCAGAAAGCCCCAGTGAAGTCAGTGCACATTGAACCCGGGGCCATCAGGCTACGAGTCACACACTTTACCAATGAGCCAAGCAAGACCCCGAGTTAATAGGTATAAATTTGCAAATACTGCATAATTCATCTTTAAACCGATGGGCACAGTTCATATTGGCAAAAAAACACTTGAGAATAAGATAAACAATATTCAAAGGTTTAGCTGTCTGTAGCACTGTTTAAAGAGGAAGATCTTTTAAACTTACCAACATACGTGATCCCGCCAACAGTACCCTTTTTAAATCTGAGGAACAGATATCGCTGCCATCTTAAGACAACCAGGTTGACGCTACATAAACATGTATAAACAAGCCAGACCAAAGGGTGAATGGTGTTTTATGGCCCGTCGACAACTTAGGTCATATTGGGCGAAGACAAAAGGGTGGTATGAGACCAGAAGCTTTTTTGCTTTAAGATATCTTTTGGTAATACAGGTGACCTGGGGCTCTCTGAGTAAGGTTGGTTTATACGGTAATTGTGTAAACAATCCTTGATGCGATTTATTTATACCTTATTGGAATGCTTAAATTGCATCCCGATTGTCTTGGAGATTTTTTTTCAACCCTAGCGGTTAGACTGATCTGGATAAGATCAAAAGCAACCGACAAAAAGCTTTTATCTCCCAATCTAAGGAGTCTGAGCACGATCTTTGCTCCTAGATTGTCACATATTTTCTGAAAAGTTATCTTTTGACTGACTGACAACAGACATACTATTGGCTGACGAACCAAAGGCTTAGCGATCACTACAGCCACCCGAAACACTGCCGGTAAGAGTAAGCCCTGAAGCTTTAACATTTAATCTGCTAGACAAATAGAGCAGCTAGGTATTCCGTCTAAAACAATCGAAAACGATCTGCCTGTTTGCCGTGGTCTTCGACCTGTGTCGCCTGACGACGAGAGCCTGGTGGTTGTGTGGACTCTGAGTCTTGCAATTTCGTACTCTGTTTTCGCAACACACTACTTTTCTCAATTGGGCTAAATGAGAGGTCAGGAAGGTCCTACAAGACCCTGAGCTTTTTTCTGCATAACTGTCTTTTCCTAGACCTTTTCCTTTCATGTTTTTTTTTTTTTTTTTCATAGGAAAGTGGTGGCTTACAGGTCAAGAATTTGAAAGCTTTGATGTTTAATTGACAATAATAGTAACCTCCCAACAATGATCTAAGCTTGGCGCAGTCTTCTGCGAGAATTCACATGTCTAGCTTAGCCCTCTCACTTTGAGGATGTCACTGATGTAGCCCTATCAAGTCATAAATTTTATTCGAGAAGCTTTTATAACAAAATAACATATAGAATTGGTATTCTTTGACCTTGAAAGTGCTTTTAACACCACCTGGAAATATGGAATTTTAAAGGACTTACACGACTTCGGTCTTACAGGCTGCCTTCCTCTTTTCATTGACGCCTTTTTAAAGAAACGGCTTTTTCGATTCCGTCTTGGGTTATACCCCGTCAGGCGCTTGAGAACAAAAATGGGAGTACCGCAGGGTTGTATCCTCGCTGTTATTTTTTTTAGCCTTAAAATCAATAACACTGTGAAAGCTATAAACCCAGGAGTTGGCTGTTCTCTCTTTGTAGATGACTTTGTCATATGTTTCACGGCTAGAAACATGAAGACAACAGAGAAACAACTACAGCAATGCGTCAATAAACTCCAGTCATGGTCTGATGAAAACGGTTTTAAGTTTTCTAAAACTGAAACAAACTGTTTGCACTTATGTAACATTCACTATCATCATTCTTGAATAAAATACGCATTGATATTGTCCCTGAATTTAAATTTCTCGGGATCACTTTTTACTCAAAGCTTACAGATATTCCACACATCAATAAACTCTAAAGAAAATGTAAAAAGGCCCCACTGTCTATGAATCAGCTCGAAAGTCGTATCTAAAAGCTCTTGATTCTATCCATGATAAAGCATTGCGTCTTGTCTTTTTGGCATTTAGAACTCCTACGGTAAATAGCCTGTATGTTGAAGCTAACGAACCATTTCTTTATGCCAGACCTGGATACCATTGCTCAACATAATATTCTAGAAATACCAGACATTCCACTATGGACATCGGGAACAGCAGAACTTTGTTTTGACCTCCCCTCTGATTAGAAATCAGAAACAAACCAAAGTATGTTTAGAGTCAGATACAACGAGATCAAGGAAAAGTTCTTCTCTTTCAAGCCTGTTTACACGGATGGGTCTAAAGATAGTGATTCTGTTGCAGCTGCAACTGTATACGGAACTAAAATTAAGTAAACGTCGCCTTCTTTATAAATCTTATGTCTTTTCGGCAGAAGTGAAAACAATTGACCTAGCACTTGATCTTGTTGAGCAGTTGGACTCTACTCGCTTCATCATCTTTTCTGATTCATTATTCGAACTTCAAGCTTTGCAAAACCATAAATTCGAGAACCAATCTTTCTTCGAGGTTTAACTTTGCTCGCTTCATCATGTTTTCTGATTCATTATCCTCGCTGCAAGCTATGAACAACCAGGAACTTGAGGATCCATCTATCTGCATTTTGTTTCAGTCTTAAAAAATAGTTTTCCATTGGATCCTTAGTCATATAGGCATCATGGGCATAAGGGGCAATGAAAAGGCCGAAATAACTGCTACGTAGGCATTATCCCTTCCCATTCCAATTCTTAAGTTCCATACACAGAGTTTATACCCTCTGTTTTAATCTATATCCAATCTTTTAGGGTTTCACAATGGGATGGGCACTGACTATTTTTTGCTAGTCCTAGGTGAATGGTACCCGGCTTACAGGTCCATTCGGCGAGAGGAGTCCATAGTTGTCCGCTGCAGAATTAGACACACAAATGGAACGCAACGAGGTACCAGGATGCATTCAATGCGCCCTTTTGTGTTGAACACTTTTTCTTGACTTGTTGGCTCTTCATCCAATTCGTTCCAAATACTTTAATGTTGACAGTATGAGAGCTCTCTTTGATTGTATTAACGCTGAGGCATTGCCTTCCTTAAGGAGACTGGACCATAAACAAAACTGATATTGTTTTTAAAATATTTTATCCTTATTCAGACTTTTTTCTTCCTGTCACTGTATATCGAGTTTATTTCCTTTACAGAATCATTTCATTATACATCTATCATCATGATTTTATTACCAATATTTTATTTACCTTCTATTTTATATACGTGTAGTTCTTTTTTACATTTGCTTTTAGCTTGCACGATTTACAATTTTGGATGTTAATCATAGTGCAGAATATCATTTTAGATTAGTTGCTTGTATTTGAGAATACAAGATCCGTCTGTTTTAAATATTTCCTCTGGATAATGTATAGAGTTTCAAATATTCAAATAGAACAATCTTTTAAAATAAAGATAAATTCCAGTAAAACTGTCGGCAATGACAGATCGAGGCATACCACAAAGTTTGTAGATCTATTTAGGGACAGCGGTTTTCTCAAGAAGACTGGACCTTATACAAAATTGTATTGTACCTTAAATTCATATTCGGACTATTTTATTCTTATTCATAACACATCTTTCATCAAGTACTCATGCTTCTTTCTTTTCATTACTTTTTTTCGCGCTAAATGACGCTAGATGTTGATGCGCCATAGACACAATGCATTCATTCAGATCAGTATGATAAAGATCCCATATTCTAGTAAACACAAAAGGTTCTGTCGCTTTGCGTATTTGTTGATAAATGATCTTGCGGTCCCGTCAGTATATCATGTAACGTCGCCTACAATCGCTCTGTAATCTCTGTAATCCCTCCGTAAGCTTCAAAAAGCATCGACAATTTAATTTCTGTTTTTTAGATGGGGAAAGAGAAAGATGAAATATGTGATAATTGCAAATGCGTGCTTCCGGGAAAACCATTCTTTCCACAGCATGATTGCTTCGATCTCCGTAGAAATTCATTTTTCAGGAGAATAATCTGAAGATATTTATCTTTCTCGACAAAATAAAATACATTTCAGACTCTACAATCAAATATCACTTTTGAAGAGTCATTTATCTGATAAAATCTTTAATCATTCTGTTCATATTTCTTTCAGACAAATTTTATCTATCACACAATTTGAAATAAGAAACAATCAAACATTCAAGCAAATATACTCTGGCAGTATTTGTGCTGCCCAATATTATGGAAAAGTTATACAGATATTGATGCAATAAACCAGCAGAGAGACAGTCAGCTAAACAGTCAACAGCAAACCAGACAGACACCCAGACCTACGGCAATCATCTGACCGGTAAACAAGTACGTAAGCAAGCACACAGATAATAGATCACTACTTTTGATCACTACCACTGGAGAAGAATCTTAATGACCATGTTGGTCGATGAGACAAAGCTAATGCAAAACTAAAAAAGCTCTCCCTTTGAGAATGTCTTAACCCTTTACCCCATAAAGCATTTCTATGGTATCTCTAATTGACCCTAAATAACAGCAAGGATGAAGCCTTTTCCTATGTGTATATGACATCTTTTGATAGTGTAGAAAACATTGTGGCAAAAGGTGAAATTGCTTGTCACGAGCAATTTCACCTTTTGCCACAATGTTTTCCAAAGGCTCCTACAAGCAATGCGTAGAAATGAGTATTTGTGGAGTAAAGGGTTAAAAATCAAACGGAGCACGAGTCTGGCTTTGAACCACACTATCCGTAAAAGAAGGTCATGCCTCAATTACAATAAAGTTTCAGCGGCCTTTGTGAGATCTAAAATATCTATGATCAACATCTAAAGCAATTGTAAAGCCTTCATAGCTTCCCATAGTCACATACTAAAGGGGTCATGATATATGTGTGACGATCTGGCCGTTATTTGAACTTATTCAATAAAGCTGAACCTGAATTATTCCAAAAATTATTTATCAGGTATCGACGCAATTTCCAAAAGCAGATTGAATTTGTATGGGCCAAATTTGTTATAGGCCTTATATGTACCCCCATTTGCTTTGGCCGTGGTGTGCAGTTAATAAAATACAGACAAGTTCATCCGACGATGACTCGTTGCGGGTACCGCAATTATTCATCAATATCTATTATATATTATGACCGTAGTATCCTATAGCCGTAAAGCATCGTCGATTTTCTTGAAAAACCTCCTAACTATAGCTTGTTACAAGCGAAACGTTATTGATGCATAAAGGGTCATTTACATGCAGCCTTTAGACCCTTCAGTGCCTTAGACGAAAAAAAAAGGGGCTTTTGCGAACGCCGCACAGAATGTGCAGTCTGATCTTGGATATATCCTGACCGCTTTTTACGTCAAATCTATGATACGGCGATCTTTCTATTTTCAGTGAATTGTTTTTTAAGCCACTGACAGAGTTTGAATTTCCGTATTTCGTCTAAAAATAGTAAAATAGTTAATCATTACTGGTAGAGTCCCGGAAACCTACTTTACAGAGAAGAATAACTCCTTATCGGACAGTGTAGATCTAAGATCAGACTGCACGTTTTGTGCAATCTGATCTTGATCTAAATTGTCTGCAAAAGGACAATGAGACACAGCCTAAGGGTTTACTTCAATTAAACTGTGATAGGCAAATAGTCGGTCTTTCTTCCACATCCTGTTTTACTGATTGAATTGGGGTCAAATGCCATATTTCGGACATAAAGCGGTCATATTTCGGATGAAGAGAAAAGAATTTTCTCATGATTTCTGACATTCCATGACATGCTTCAATCAGTGGGCGTGTGAAACGCTTGTTAACGTGTCAGCACGGCCAACTCAATCAGCTCTGGGGTAAACGATTAATCAATCATTAAATGAGTTCCTATTCACCAACCGTCTGTAAAGAAAGCTCTTTGTCTTACTCTTCAAGATTTCCTAAATTTGAAAGGAACGCAAAAGGAACGCAACCTGTGATTGGTTAAACCATTCAGCCAATCAGAAATTGTGTTTCTCTCAAATCTAGAAAAAATCTGGAAAAATCTGGAGATTTGTTCCAAGAACGTTCTTAAAAATGGTAGGTGAATACGGACGAGCCTAATGTATCTGACGTAATGTGCGGTGAAGCTAGATAGGATCGGCCCGCTTGTCTACAAAGTCTAATCTTGGCCTGCTCTCATCCATTTACGATTGGTCGTGCCCTTTGAAAAGAAAGTTTAATGTAGCTACAAAAAGTTTCGTCTCATGTCAGCCACATTGGCCGAAATATCTTTCAACTCTTTACGAAACGACAAAATTTTAGACTGGTACAAACTGAAAGCATCATCTTCGCCAGCCAAGTTCACGATCACTACGTCGATCTTACCTTGGCTGATTGAGCCCGATTTCGAGATTCCTGTAATGCGCCCTCTATTGGATGCTGGTTATTACTCCCCTTTACATCATGTTTCTAAAAGCAAATGAAATATCGTTTTACAAACCGCTTACGAATACACATGAAGCGATAAGCAGACATCCACGTGGGTTTCCATGTTTTACCTATTATTCGAAAGGTAGAGACTGTGTTCTATTTTTATCAAAGATGAAATGCTACGAGCAATTTCATTCGTTGCATCTAGAGCTGGCTTAATCCAATGAAAAGGCGTATCGGAGGGTTGTAAAAATCAAGCTCACTCCGCCAAGGTAAGATCCACGTAGTGATCGTAAACTTGGCTCGCGAAGAAGATGGAAAGCATTTGCAGACGACAAAATGAATGTGCCTTAACTTTGTTTACGGAAGGTAGGAAAACATCGTGGGAAAAGGAGAAAATGCTGGTTATCAGCATTTTCTTCTTTTACCACAATATTTTCAAAAGGCTTCTTCCAAAGGGGTGTTAAAAGTAGGCATAGTGTGGTAAAGGGCTGATTATTAATTTTCTGCAAGTCCAAGAATATTCTATAAGAGTTCCAGATAAGAGGGAGTGATGTTATTCTATATTTATTATTTCTCTTCAAAACCCTATTTTGTGGGTACTCTTTAGAATCGTCTCCAAGAGACGATTCTAAAGAGTACCCGCAACATAGGGTTCGATGGAGAATAAGTAATAATTTTGATTTGAAATCAAAATCCCTATCTCTATCTGGAGCTCTGAACATTCTATGGATACATCGCTTCTGTTTTGACTTGCCTTGCATAATGCATCACGGTGTTCCATGAATTCAATCCTGTTTTACTGGAGCGCCACTCAAATAAATTAACTCATTACCAAACAACGATATTTGAGGCTTGTTCAAAACGAAAGCATTTGCAGACGACAAAATCGAAGTGACTGAAAAATTAAACAAGAGGGCCAAGATGGCCCTGGATCGCTCACCTGAATTTTTGAGATGACCATAGTCTATTTTTTTTTTTAGGTATTGAAACATTGGAACCAAATTTATAATTTTGCTAAGCAATTTTCAAAAGGTCACCTGTAAAAGTCGTTTCGAAATCTGACCATCAGTTTCAAAAAAAAGAATTTTTAAGAATTCTTCATTTCTGTATAAGAGCAAGTAGCCCCCATCCACGAGAGCCATGTTTCTTGATGGATCAAAATTTACGAACAAGTTTTGAAAAGGGTCACCCAAGGAACATCTCTCTGAAATTTTTTTAAAATCTGACCAGGGGTTTCAGAGAAAGAGAATTTTAAAGAATTTCATCATGTCCATATAGTGCAAGTAGCCCCCATTCACAAGTGCCATGCTTCTTGACGGATCAAAATTATAAGTACAGCTTTTGGAAAGGGTCACCCAAGGAACATGTCTGTCAGATTATTTTAAAATCTGACCACGGGTTTCAGAGAAGAAGAATTTTCAAGAATTTCTTCATTTCCATATAGTGCAAGTAGCCCCCATTCACTAGAGCCATGTTTCTTGGCCAATCAAAATTTCACGAACAATTTTAGAAAAGGGTCACCCAAGGAACATCTCTGTGAAATTATTTCAAAATATGTCCAGCCATTTCAGAGAAGAAGGATTTTCAAGAATTTCTTCATTTCTGTATAGTGCAAGTAGCCCCCATTCACCAGAGCCATATTTCTTGACCAATCAAAATTTCGCGAACAATTTTTGAAAAGGGTCACCCAAGGAACAAGTCTGTGAAATTATTTCAAAATCTAACCAGCTGTTTCAGAGAAGAAGAATTTTTAAGAATTTCTTCATTTCTGTATAGTGCAAGAAGCCCCCATTCACCAGAGCCATGTTTCTTGACCAATCAAAATTTTGCGAACAGTTTTTGAAAAGGGTCACCCAAGGAACAACTCTGTGAAATTATTTCAAAATTTGACCAGCGGTTTCAGAGCAGAAGATTTTTTAAGAATTCCTTCATTTCTGTATAGTGCAAGAAGCCCCCATTCACCAGAGCCACATTTTTTGACGGAACAAAATTTCACGAACAATTTTTGAAAAGGGTCACCCAAGGAACATATCTGTGAAATTATTTCAAAATCCGACCAGCGGTTTCAGAGAAGAAGATTTTTATAGAATTCCTTCATTTCTGTATAGTGCAAGTAGCCCCCATTCACCAGAGCCACATTTTTTGACGAATCAAAATTTCACGAACAATTTTTGAAAAGGGTCACCCAAGGAACATATCTGTGAAATTATTTCAAAATCCGACCAGCGGTTTCAGAGGAGAAGATTTTTAAAAAATTTGCTAAAAAATTCCATTTGGTTGCCATGGCAACCAGAGTTTTTGATGGAATCAAATTCTGTGAATAATTCTTAAAGAGGACCTCCCAAGGAACATTCCTGCCAAGTTTGGTCCAAATCCGCCCAGCGGTTTAGGAGGAGTTGATGTTTAAAGAATTGTTGACGACGCACGACGGACGACGGACGACGCACGACGGACGACGCACGACGGACGACGCACGACGGACACCGGGTGATCCTAAAAGCTCCCCTTGAGCACGTTGTGCTCAGGTGAGCTAAAAATGTTTTGTGAAAAGTAGAAAACATTCTGGGAAAATGAAAAAAATCTGGTTACTAGCACTTTCTCCTTGTCCCACAGTGTTTTCTAAAGGCTTCTTTCTTAGGGTCGTCAAAAGTAGGGACTATGTGGTAATAGGTTTAGATCCTGCATCGCTATGCGCTGAACGCTTAGGATTCACAACATAAAAGCCTCTGATTAGATCTTAACACGTGACCTAGGTTTTTCGTGGGCGTATCCTTGGGCAAGACATTTCAGAGCCCTTGTAGTGGTAAAATCCAGCTTCAAAAAAATAAAACATTGCCCTGATAATGACTCCAACGATGCTGAAAGCGCCGTGAAATCTCATACAATAAATCGGTCAAGAACTCACCGTTAAATAATCCCTATTTCGGAACAACAAATTCTAGGTTAAGGACACACCGTTAAATAACTCCTGACTGTTTCAGAATAACAAAATCTAGGTTAAGGACACTCCGTTAAATAACCCCTGACTGTGTCAAAATAACAAAATCCAGGCTAAGGACACTCCGTTAAATAACCACTGACTGTTTCAGAACAACAGAATTTAAGTTAAGGACACACCGTTTAAAAAACCCTGCTTCAGAATAACAAAATCTAGATTAAGGACACACCGTTTAATAACCCCGGACTGTTTCAGAACAACAGAATCTAGGTTAAGGACACATCGATTCAAAACCCAGGACTGTTTCAGAACAACAAAATCTAGGTTAAGGACACACCGTTAAGTAACCCCTGACTGTTTCAGAACAACAGAATTTAAGTTAAGGACACACCGTTTAAAAACCCCTGACTGTTTCAGAAACAACAGAATCTAGGTTAAGATCACACCGTTTAAAAACCCCTACTTCAGAACAACAAAAGCTAGATTAAGGACACACCGTTTAATAACCCCTGACTGTTTCAGAACAACAGAATCTAGGTTAAGGACACACCGATTCAAAATCCAGGACTGTTTCAGAACAACAGAATCTAGTTTAAAAACCACTGACTCTTTCATAACAACAGAATCTAGTTTGAGGACACATCGTTAAAAAACCCAGAACTGTTTCAGAAGAACAGAATCTAGTTTAAGGACACACCGTTTAAAAACCCAGAACTGTTTCAGAACAACAGAATCTAGGTTGAGAACACACCGTTTAAAGAACCCTGACTGTTTCAGAACAACAAAATCTAGTTAAGGACACAACGTTTAAAAACCCCTGATTGTTTCAGAACAACAGAATCTAGATTACGGACACACAGTTTAAAAACCCCTGTTTCAGAACAACAAAATGGGCAACTTCAAAAAAAAAAGAAGCAAAAGTGTGACATTGGGGGTCAAATTTCAAACCAGTTTTATCATGGCGCTTTTTTATAGTTTTTTGACTAGGAGACATCCAAGTTCAAGGAACAAGCGCGTCTACATAAAAAAAATGTACAACTTAACCAAATTCAATGTTTTAATAATTTTTTCATCAATTTTTTTCAATTTATTAGTTGAAAAAAGAACTGATACTACACACTGGCATTAAGAAAAATGTCAATCGTTTTAATTTAGTCTTAGGGGGAAGTGTTTAGGGCACCATTATAACACATTTTTTCTCACATATTTCCATTTATTTTTTTCTTACAAGATTTTTTTAAGTAATTGAGCCGTTTAATTTTATTCGACACATCCAAAAGTTTTTTTTTTCACTGAGAAAATGGGCAAGCTAAGGTGAAAAAACATATATGTTAGTATCAATGAAGGTATTGCAAAAACATATGTAAAATTTTAATTGATTATGAGGAATATCAGGGTTGTTAGGTCTGTGTCAAAAACATGACATTACTCAGAAAAAAATGTTACACTTGTGACAGTTTCAAAACTAAGGGTTTTTGTTTAAAATTTGCATTCCATTACCACATTCTTTTCGCATTTAGAATCTTTTGGTAATCACAAATGATTAAAGAGCAATTTGCAAGTAACCTTTCAACTTTAGGAGAAACATTGAAGAAAAGTGATAAGGGAATCTATTCTTATCTAAATTGGCAATATTGTTTTACTTTTTTCACAAATGACTCGTGAAAGTGGTGGAATCTCTCATTCTGCAAACAGTTATATTAAAGTTGTGTAAAATTGTAGAACTGTGCATTGATAGGATAGAAAACATTGGGTGGAAAAGGATAAAATGCTGTATACCACAATTTTCTCTCTTTTTAGAGGAATGAAAGAGATATAACCCTGTACCAAAAGACAACATTTTAGACTTGTCAAAACTGAAAGCCTTTGAAAGCCTTTGCAGACAATATTTTTAATAAATGTGACTAACATTTTCTCCTTTTCCCACAGTGTTTTTCAAAGGCTTCTTTCTCAGGGTCATCAAAAGTATGGATTATGTGGTAATGGGTTAAATGGAATCTGTAAAAAACCAACTACTTTTTCTCTCAACACACAATATGAAAGGGGAAATCTTTAAATGGGCATACAATCATGTTCGATGACTTTCTTGAAGTAGTTTTCAGTTCTGGCATGTTCTTACTTTGAGCAAACTTGTTAAGGGCTCCTAATTTTTGTCCAGATTTTTGTTCAGACTCTTCTGCAAGTGAGATGTAAGCTTTGATATTTCTTTGGGATCAATTTCAATAAAGTGATAAATTTTCCTGTGAAAGTCAGGATTGGCCTTTATGAATTACTTGTACAGTTTAAGCTTTGAATAAAGTAGATGCCGTTTAACAACTGGAATGCCTCCAATCAACACAGTGTCTTTTTTGTTTGACAACTTTTTGGAGCTTTCTTCTAGGAAAGACTTTTTCATTGCCTTGTTTTTGAAGTAACCTCTTTATCTAATGATGGATCCTATTTTCTCTGCTGTTTTACTTTCTGTTCATAGTTCTTACTTTTATTAAAGCCTTCTTAATTTTTTTACTTCTGCTTTAGTCTTGGGTCAGTTTTAAGTCTCTCGCGACACTTTCTTACACATGCTTTGAAGCTTGAAGAGTTCTTTTCACATGTATTGGCAAAGGATATATCTTTATATTGTAACTTAACAATAAGTCTGGTGTTCATTTTTCAGTTTCTTTAACTGGCTGTGGAATTCAGAAATTTATAATGATTAATTCTTGAAATGTATGATTTTTGTCACAAGTGTAACACTTTAGGGCATCTTACTGATTTTGAAAAAACCACCAGAGTCCCTTAGAAATTAGTTATAACCTTTTGACTTTTAGGTACTTAAATAATTAAACATTATATTTGACTGAAAAAACTGAAATTAATACGTAAAATAAAACATATATCTGATGCCAAATTGCTGCTATATCTAAATTCTATAGATCTATTAAAATTTCTTTCACAGAAGTGCTAAAATCTCTATAACTATGCATAATGAAAGAACTGTGATGCTTTATTAGTATTACAATGACTATTAAAGCAATGTGGGTATTTCAATTAGCCCTGTACATGTGTATGTTATACATGCTCAAAATGTGTCAACACTTGTGACATCAGTTGAGAACTGATGGCGAGGTGCACTGCTCTCTCTTTTGAATAAAATTGACATCAATGCCACCTTTTGACTTCCTAGATCAGGAAAATAGCAAATAGTGATATGTTATTAAAAAAATTAAAGAAATACTGATGTCTGAAATATCAAATGTTACACTTGTGACATTTTTAGGTCATGTTGATCAAGCCAGGCTATACAACAGGTGTTGTATTTGTCTATTGAAATGACTTTTTTTTTTTATTGTTTCTAATACATTACTGTTTATAAAAAAAAAAACATACCCAGAATCTTACATTTCATCTATTCTCAAGGGTAGCTTTAGAAAATTAGACCACATGAAAAATTGTGCTACCTTAAGCTCAAGGGGTGGGTGTATATAAATATTGAGATATTTGTTCCAACAATTCCAAAGTGGGTGGAAATGAATTCAGCTTGAAAATAATATATCTTAGAACACATAATGGGAACCTTGGTAATATAAACTTACAACTGTAAGCAATATTAACAAATGAAGAACAGGGTATTTTAAAAATGTCACACTAATAGTGTTACACTTGTTCCTTTTTTTGATACATTTTGGTCCATAATTCTAGAACGCGTAATTCTAGAGTAATGAAACTTGGCAGGATTGTGGAAAACCACAATCTACACATGATAAGATTTTAAAAAAAATATGAATTTTGTGTTTTGAAATAACAAAGTCCTATGTTATAGAAAATGCTTCATTTTTTTTTTTTTTTTAAGTTGCCCAAATCTAAATTAAGGACACACCGTTTTAGTACTGAAAGATAAATATAAGATTTTTAAAGTTTTCAAATGCAAACGGCAAAGATCAACGTCAGACTATATACAGAACGTGCTGTCTGATCTTGGGTTGAGACTTTTCTCCTGTTTAGTCAAGCGTATTGCAATGGATGGTTCTTTTTCAAAATTCGATGGAGGTCAAGTATATATAGTTGGTACAAAAATAGTCAAAGGAGTTCGGAAAGCAAGCCAACAATATAAACTCTTCAACTTTTGACCGGTTCATTACTTTACTTCGTCAAAAAATAGACTCGTACTTTCAATATCCTGACAACAAATTATCCCTTACTGTGTCCGAAATTAGGCGTATTTTGTTGGATTGTTCTTTTTTATCATTCTAATAACAAAGAGAGTCAAAGGAGATCGCACAGTAAGCCAACAATAAGGTAATCGAACTCTTAAACTTTTGACTGGACAGCACAGCATTACTTTTTTTTTCTTCAAAAAATGGTCTTATATTTCTAATATCCTGACAGCAAATGATATCTTACTCCGAAAGATATATCAAGACATATTTTTAAGCCAGTGGAGTAATAACCATAGATTTTATAATTTCAAAATCATTTCCGGCAAAAGAAAGGAACAAAAATCATTGCAACAGAGAATGTGGATTCAAGATCAGACTGCACGCTCTGTGCAGTCTGATCTTGGATCCACATTGTCTGCAAATGCGCGTTAAGTCTTATACCTATCAGCTTAAGGGTTTTAATTTCCATGTAATTCATTTCGCGCTCTAGGGGTTCACTATATGGAATGCAACAGGCGAAAAGGGTCATTCGGACATTTGCGTAAAGTGTCGTCTCAGATCAGCGTGTGCAGTCCGCACAGGCTAATCCGAAAGGACACTTTCCGATTTTATGTAATTTTCTGTTTTACGCAAGTGTATTGTAACACAAAATCTAATGTAGTCGTAAAGTGCCGTCTCGGATTAGCCTGCGCGGACTGCGCAGGCTAATCCGGGACGACACTTTACGCAAATGTCCGAATGCACCTTTTCGCGTGTTGCACTCCATTATGAAGTCTTATTTCGACGCCGTTACAGAAAATGACTTTTGAACACTTATTGGTAAATAGAGAAATCTCATAAAACAGGAAATCTCTCCTTTGAATCCTTTACCGAACAAGTACAAATTTTAACCTGCATGGGGAGGGGGTGGAGGGGGTAAAACTCTTTCGACAACATTTCTGGAAACAAAGATAATGGTGATGTGTACCATTTTCCATGATGTTTTTTATCCAAAGCGCTATTGGTTTATAAATCGCACAGAACTTAAAAAATCTCCCGTTACCTCAAACCAAATAATCACGATGTTTTACTCTTTATCAAACCCCCATACCAAATAATCACGATGTTTTACTCTTTATCAAACCCCCATACCAAATAATCACGATGTTTTAACTCTTTACCAAACGACAAAATTTTGGACTGGTCCAAATTGAAAGCACATGCAGACTACAAAATAAACGTAACTCAGAAATCATAATTTGTTTCCAGCAGGGTAGAAAACAATGTAGGAAAAGGAGAAAATGCTGGTTTCCAGCATTTCCTCCTTTGCCCACAATGTTTTCCAAAGGCTTCTTTCTCAG
This sequence comes from Tridacna crocea, assembly GCA_943736015.1. NCBI lineage: Eukaryota > Metazoa > Mollusca > Bivalvia > Cardiida > Cardiidae > Tridacna > Tridacna crocea. The sequence continues at coordinate 16,337,137 of OX031067.1, forward strand.
GGATTGTGTGGTAATGGGTTAAATACACTGGGAAGAGGAGGGTTAAAAGTCTTTCGAAATCATTGTGGGGGAAAAGGAGAAAATGCTGGTAACAAGCATTTTCCTTTTTTTTTCCCCCTCTACGTTTTCTATCCAAACAGAGACGAATCCAAGACATTTAAGCCACATTTTATTTGTTATAATTGCCTTCAGACTGGAATAGTTTAAAATTTGGTCGTTTGGTAAAGATCCTCTCTCCCTATTGCGTATCAAATTGTGTATGTACTGCGTATCGCGATAAGAAAGGAACGCAGCGACATCGCCGCCCTTTGGTATGTAGCACGATCTCTTTGTACGCAGAATGCTTACGTCACACATATGCCGTAAAAGAGAAAACTACGCAGCAGGAAGGCCGCGGGAACGTAGGTCGAACACATTACTTCACGCGAACGTATTAGTTAACGTGATACTTTTGACTTCTTTAGAACGAATGACTTAAACGAAGTGTGCACAGCATTTTCCATCTGTGACAGCCGTATTTACGCAACTGCAAGAAATAAACGTCGTGCTAACGAAGTGGTTACAACACGCCATACGTCACGTCATACGCCACACTTATGCCACAATATGCCGTACTTCACGTCAAATGAACTCCATACAAACACATATGACACCACAGAAACGTCGCACCTACGCTCTGTTTTTATTCTTTTTAACAAAATATACCTCAGTTCTTGGCCCGGTTATAAGAAATTTAGTGGCATACGCCGCTGTAACGCAATAGTGAGAGTAGCAGAAAGAGTCAACTGGTTACATGTACCTCTTGAAGGTTGAAAATTGTAGGGAACCATTTAAATCAAAAGAAAAACACTGGAAAACAAGTCTGTGCCTTTTCAGGGGTTGTCAAGAAACAATGAACACGCCGCTAATGGAACCAGAGAGACTCAGACAAACCCAGAACCAAAGTGTTTTTTTCTTTTCAAAACCCATTCGCAAACAGGCATCAGCCTAATTTGTAGCTGAAGGATGTTTTCTTTTTATCTTTTATTTCAGCTATATTCAGTGAAAAGGGGGCTTAACCCATTCCACACAATCCTTACTTTTCACGCCCCTGAGAAAGAAGCCTTTAGAAAACATTGTGGGAAAAGGAGAAAATGCTGGTGACCAGCATTTTCTCCTTTTCCCACAGTGTTTTCTACCCTTCCCTGACCAAATTTCAAATTTTCAATCACCTTTATTTCGTCGTCTGCAAATGCTTTCAATTTGGACCAGTCTAAAATATTGTCGTTTGGTAATGGGTTAATACATCTGCGAAAAGTATCGACTCAGGGCAACCTTCGCAGTCCGCGCAGACTGACTTTGGCCGAAACTTTTCGCTGTTGGTCTTTTTTTTATGCTGAAGGACCAATATATCTCATGATTAAGTTTGTTGTTTAAAAACGTAGATCAATAAGTAAGTAATGGCTTGCTTTGGTACCACGGTACATGGAGATGCATTAACCCTTTCCCAAACAAGCCCTGGTTTTTACGTGTCTACAGTACAAGTCTTTTGAAAACACTGTGGGAAAAGGAGAAATTGCTCGTAACGAGCAATTTCTCCTTTTCCCACAGTGTTTTCTACCCATTTGGAGAACTTTCTGGCATTTTTATCAGATTTGAAATTGTCTTCTGCGAACTCTTTGAGTTTGGAAGAGTCTATAATTTGTCGTTTTAGCAAGGGTTAAGCCCCCTTTTGTCACAGTATGACTCATTTATATATTTAACATTATAAAAATTGTTCACAAGAAGGGGGGAGTATAGAGATAGAGAAAGAGGAACACACACAACAGACTGAATCAGACATAGAAAAAAAGACAGAACTATAGAAGCCTGTCGGTAGCCAAGCAGAAAACATCGTGGTAAAGGAGCAAATGCTAGTTAAGTATTTACTTCTCTTCTCAAAATAGTTTCCGTCGCAGATTTGTTAAAACGTGGATTGAGTGGTAGAGGTTTAAGTAGGACAAAAGATTAAGACACTTGGCGAAATTAAATTACATGTGCAGAAACCTCGAAGAAATCTGGCGTCGGAATTTACTGAGGCAATATTGCTACAACAAAGAAGCGTGACCAAACAAGGAAGCTTTCCTAAGTTATCGGTTTTCGTTTCTATAATACTTTTATTTTAATGAACAACTACTTTTTAGGGTGAGTTCAGATTTAGTTTGCCCGGTGATGACATGAAATAAACCTGGAATCTAGGCACTAAATAATGTGCATTTTACTTCTATCATCGTTTGGCCATGCACTTTGAAAATGGAACTCAATGCATCTGCGAATAGTATCGCTTCGGGTCAGCCTGTGCAGACCGGGCAGGCTGACCTGGGCCGAAACCTTTTGCTATTAGTCGATTTTCTGTATGTCAAAAGACCAGTCTACTTCAGGATTAATCCTTTCCCAAACAATCCCTGGTTTTTACGGGTCTGGAATAGTAGCCTTTAGAAAACATTGTAGGAAAAGAGAAAATGCTGGTAACCAGCATTTTCTCCTTTTCCCACAATGTTTTCTGCCCTATCATATGCAGTAATCATCTTTCAGCAAGATTTGAATTGTCGTCTGCAAATGCTTTCAATTTGGTCTCGTCCAAAAGTCTGTCGTTTGGGAAAGGTTTAAGTCGTTTGTAGAAAGGGTAGGTAGATATTATGGGTCCACAAGTATGTGATGAATTACTTAGTACTACTGTTCACGGAAATACATTAAGACCCCTTTCACAAAACATGGTTCATATATAATTATTGAAGTTCCTTCAAAAATAAATAATTTAAGTAAAATGTAAATGAAAGAAATGAACAACATATCGTCAGCTATGGAGAAAAAAAACACGATTTTACAACTACTGGGGTGCTGTTGACGGAATGATCTACAGGTTTAAACGTATCTAATTTACATCAATTGAGAAAGAAGTTCATACAACTTATCCTAATGTCTTGTAATACTTCTGTCTGGGAACTACACCAACTGCACTAAAGGTTTGATCAAATCAACAACCCTAAAGCTGACACCCGCATCAGGGTATCAAATTTGGGACCTTACACATACAAGGCCGACGCTCTACCTCACAACTACGGACAATAAAAAATATTTTGCAAGATATAGTTAGGATGGTAGTACTGACTGTACAATCTGAACTTGATATACGATATCCACAAAATATGAAAGACAGACAGATTCTTTCTCTCTTGTCCCTTAAACTTTTAACACACAATCACGAGTTTCAAAGACTCTGAAAATTTTCAAAACCTTGTGCTCATAAGTAGTATTATTTCCTTTTTACACAAGTTTTCTAACGTTTCAGAGATAAATTGAATCACTTGAGCAACATGTAATCTTGAAATGCTTTCAAGTTGGAAAAGTCTAAAATGTTATTATCTGGTAGAGTTAAATTGGCTTGAAATGACATCCAACTAGATTTCCTGTCATAAGGACTTTTGATAATAACTCTTGGTTATAAGTTGATTTTCTTTTTAATTTTCATCGAAGATGGCTTTAATACTATGATACTGACAAAAATACATACGGAAGAAAACACAAGGAACGTTCCTTTTTTTTCTATAAAATTTCATATCCCTTTTCAAGCAAATGCCGGTATTGCGTACAAACAACGGAAACCACAATTTAATCACGCCAAGAATGAAGTTCTGCTGCTAGCTAGTTTGGCAGACTCATTCAGCTTTTATTTCTACAATGGTTATATGAAAGACAGACAGATAGACAGACAGAATTAAGGTTCATTTTACTCTTACTGTTAAGGCATGTACAAAGTCCATCGTCATGCAAAAACAGAGGTACAGAACTGTACAACAAAAGAAACTGAATAAATACGTAAGGCACTTCAATAGTTTAATTCATCGAATCCAAACAAGGCAATCAATTTGCTTTGTATTTTTTGTGATCTCCCACAAACATGGACTTCCTGTTTCATGGTAAAAAATTAGTTTATTTCTTAATTATTTTGCCAACAGTTTTCAAAAGGAGCTCTTTTACCCCAAGCGCAAAGAGATCAATTAAGGTTGCTTCTATGCCTAAATTGTGCGCTAATAAAGCAGCGAAATAAAAACCCAGTTTATGATGCTGTAATTTAGGCCATAATTAAACGTTCAAAACTGCCTTTTATTTTACTGTTGTTGTATGATTGGTTACATATTTCATTACGATCAATTATGCACTGGAAATATTTTTCACAGACGGGGAATGTTTACCAAGCTACATGCAAATGGGAGTCGGCGTTTACTATGGATGCGATTCGGTCTGGTGTAGCATTCCCTTCGTGTTCCGATAATAGTCTATGCGGGCTGACATTGGTCAAAATTGTTTGCTACTTGTATTGTCTACATGTCCAAGGGCATCCTACCTCATGACTTTATTAGTTGTACGGTTAGGTGGCAGGGGACTTGGAAACTTGTTCACGGCTGTGGTTAATCATGTCGCCCCGAGCCGAAGGCGACTTGGAAACTTGTTCACGGCTGTGGTTAATCATGTCGCCCGAGCCGAAGGCGAGGTGGCGACATGATAACCACAGCCGTGAACAAGTTTCCAAATCCCCTGCCACCTGACAATACAACTAATTTATTATACTGCAGAGTATTACCCTTTCTAAGCGCGTTTTAAAAGCGAAAATTTCCTGTTTTATAATTTCACGAATCGAGTATGCTAACGAAATAGAAATTCCCTTATGTGTGCCCCAATTCAATGAAATCTGACGTCACTGGAAACTGACGTCACTAAAACGTGCAGTTTGGTACATAAATGTGCAGTCTGGTGATCGATCGACGCCGCCATTTTGGATGTTGTGTTGCACGAATAGTGATGTTTACGGGGCACTCAAAACTGATTTTACGTGGTTTTTGCCAGGAAACATGATATACTAGTATGTTCCCGGCATGTTAACCAATCAAATCACGAGAAATTTCTTTGCAGTATAATAAAGTCGAATGTTACACAACATAGATTTCTAAGATCCATTGTCATGTGATGACTTGCCAGGTACAATGATACGCCGAGACACGGAGCGGAAGACCGCTCATTTGCCTTTTGGTACAAGATCCCTTGAAATAAGCCAAAAGGCCAAACATCAAACAAGGCTGAGGCTTATGTACTTGTTTATCAAATAAGAGAGCCAAGATGACCATGAAGTCGCTCACCTGAACCTTTTGATAAAACATGACCCATTTCCAATTTATTCCGAGATAAGAAAACAAACATTCTGACAAAACCTCATTAGTATTGAACTTACAAACATAACCTTCAGAGTGTACACAGGCTTTTCTTGGACATTTCGTCTCGGCCTACTTTTTAAGCTAAATATTATTTATTTTCAAATGTGTAGAAATTATTCAGACAAACATTCTGACCACCTTTTATGTAGATTCAGCCTGATCCAATTTCGAACTTCTCCGAGATATCATCGAGACAAACATATGACCAAGTTCCAAGAGCATTGCACTGAAAATATGGCCTCTAGAGCGTACGCTGTTTTTCTTTTTTCGTTTTTTTTTTTTCTAATTTAATCTAGTGACCTAGTTTTTGACCCAACCTGACTCATTTTCGAATTCGTCCTAGATATCATCAAGACAAACAGTTGACCAATTTTCAAGAGTATTGCACTGAAAATGTGGTCTGTAGAGCATACACGATGTTTTTCTCAGATTTGACCTACTGACCTACTTTGTAACCCCATCTGACTCATTTCCAAATTCGTCCAAGATATCATCAAGATAAACATTTCACCAAGTTTCAAGACTGCATTGAAAATGTGGCCTCTAGAGCTTAGACTATGTTTTTCTAAAATTTGACCAAGGTACCTAGTTTTTGACCCCACCTGACCCATTTTCGAAGTCGTCAGAGATATCTTCAAGACAAATATACTGAATAACTTTAAAAAGCATTGCAAAGAAAAACTTTAAATAGCATTGGACCGAAAATGTGGCCTCTAGAGCATACACAAGGTTTATCTAAGATTTGACCTAGTGGCCTAGCTTTCGACTCGACCTCAATCATTTTCAAACTCATCCAAGATATCATCAAGACAAACATTTTGACTAAGTTTCATGGGTATCAGACTGATAATGTTGCCTCTAGAGGGTACACAAGGTAAACATTGACGACAAAAGTCGAACGACGGACGACATACGACGGATGCCGGACACAGGACTATCACAAAAGCTCACCATGTGCAATTCGTGCTCAGTTGAGCTTAAAAACATAGCATACCCAAATACGTAACTCTATTTTGCAAACAGACAATCTTGCTGTTGTGAAATTTATGGGCTTTTGATCCTAAAAGGCACACAATTATACACTCTTTTCCAGCTAGTTTTCAGCCCAATTCATCTATAATTATAACATAGAAATATAAACATTCTTTATCTTCATGCCAAATATTACCCAGACGACAGAACAGAAATTTTGCGTAGATGACGACGAATATAAACTGCATTTCACTCTTTCGGAGGCGTTCAAAGAAATCACTGCGGTCGTTTCCGGTTTTAACCCTTTACCAGACGAGAAAAAAAATTAGCTCTATCAAAATTGAAAGCATTTGCAGACGACAATTTCACAATGGTTCAAACGGTGCATTTATTTATTGATACAGTAGAAAACATTGTGGAAAAAGAGGAAAATGCTGGTTACCAGCAGTTTCTCCCTTTCCAACAATTTTTTTCAACAGGCTTTTTTCCAAGGGTCGTCATAAGTCGTTATTGTGTGGTAAAGAGTTAAATGATGGCAAACCCATTGAATATCTCCATCCCATACAGCACGTATCTTGGTAATTTATCTCTGTTTACACAGCTGACTAAATTCTAAACCGTTCCTTACACTTTTTAAGTTTTAACAACGTTTTTATTTTCCTAGTTTGTTGTAAGGATATCTTTAAATTTGGCTATTTTGCGGCATGTTTTGGACACCGGTATACTTAGGGTTGTTGAACCGGAAGTAACCTCTCCAACTTTGGTGTTACTGTGAGTGGCCAATACGAGCCGGTACGAACCGCATAAAAGACCCGTTTTTTAAAACTAATTTATGAGAACTCAACAAGAAAAATACTCCAATCGGCTGAATTTGAGTGTATCGAGCCAACCTGACTATAGCACTAATGGTACAAACCAAAACAGATACTTACCTTTTTATCCTTTTGCTGCGGGTTTTCACAATGTTCAGGTTTAAGAAGAAGGATGTCATCATCATTATACAAATCTTGGCGAAACCTGTCAAGAACACGACAAGATAAATGTAGTTCTTTTCATGATTGACCGTGTTTTGTACAGAATACGTGAGACAGCCTACCATGATGAGATCAGAGTAGATCTTACGTTCCCATGATATAACAGGACTCCGACGTATATAGAGACCCTGTATATCATGCCATTTCAATACCATGGATACATTTTACGGGGAGTGCAAGTTTGATCTTATTCTACACTCTCTGTGCTTCTCTTAATTGTTCCAGTCACATAAGGCTGTAGCTGAGATATATTTTTGAGGTATTCAACAATAAAGACAGAGTTTAGTTATCGACCACTTTCAAAGTGTTTGTCTATCTATATATCTTACGTTCGATGTTATCTAACATAAGATCGACTTTGGTTCGGAAACGTGTTCCCGTTAACCAATTACCACACAATCCATACTTTTGACGACTTGAGAATGAAAACTGTAGACAATTTTTTGGGAAAAGGAGAAAATGCTGGTAACCAGCATTTTCTCCTGTTCCCACAAAATTTTCTACCCTTCACAAGACAATGTTCAAGTTTTCCGTCAATTTTATTGTGTCATCTGCAAGTTCTTTCGATTTTGACAAGCTTAAAATATTGTCGTTTGGTAATGAGTTAAATAACAACAGTGTATCCATCAGCAAAATAGATATACCCCGTGCTGACTTTTTTTCATGCCTTGCTGTAGATCAATTTCAAAAGCCCTGAGTCTGAAGGAATTGATCGTTATTTGATGTCTCTCCCTTTTACCATGTGTTCAAGTTTTAACTTGTGCTAAACCTTAATTCACGAAATCTATCCATGTTTTACAACAACATATTCAAATTTATCTGCTGCAGATTTGTTGTAGGAGGCAATGAATCAATAGAATTAACGGACAAGTTAAATTAATCAGTGTTGTATTGAACGACCCCCTGTATTGACAGACAGTTGTGTAGTCGGTTTATCATTGTCCAGAGAACAATCACAACAAAAACTCAATCATAGTAAAGTACACATGATTAGGTTCAGATGTTGTCGACGTTTCGTAAATTACAATACAGAATAGAGACCTAAATTGAAAGTTCTACCAGCTATTTTTCATTACTCCATAAATAAACTCGAGGGTCGAAAAACCCTCTCCATTCATGATGGTATCTAATGATCTAAATAATACCTTTTCCTTTTTGTCGGTTTTCTATATTTAGGTCGTGAAGGAGTTCCCTGTTTGTCTGTCTGTCTGTCTGTCTGTCTGTCTGTCTGTCTGTCTGTCTCCCTCTCTCTGCTTCATGGGGTACTTTTGTTCTAATACAAGCAAAACAAATGACTTAAAGCAAAAAGTTTCAGCCCAGGTCAGCCTACGCGTAATTCGAAGGCTGACCTTAGTTGATACTTTTTGCCAATAAATGAAGTCCCCCATTGCTCACATTTAATGGCTAGTGTTACGGGGGACCACTCCTTCATGCATGGCTTCGTCCCGATTTAGATACAATTCCTGACTACTGCGTCTGGGAGATATCTCTTTGGCTCAGTGGTTCTGAAGTTCGAATCCCGCCCGGTCCCTTATTTCTCCCATGCATTTATTCATTTGTATCTTTGTTACGGACTTCGTTCGTAAGATGGGGGCTGCTCCGGGATTGGCCATTGAGCCTTTATCCCATTTATTGTCCAAAAATGGACTTTCTGCCTTATAAGGCTTTGAGTCATCAACAAATGATTATTCTAAGAGGGGTGTGTTACGGGAGACCACTCCTTCCTACATGGCTTCGTCCCGATATAAATACAATACCTGACTACTGCATCCTCGGATACCCCGAGGTCTCCGTATTTGCTACGCTACATCGACCCCTGGGACAATTAATTGAATTTCCCTCGCTTTACCGCTGGCCGAATGCTGGGTTTTCATTGGTTCCATCATCATTTTGTGATGGGCGAGTGTACTGTACGCTATGATGTTTCGTATCGATTTTCGGCGGCTGATTCAAAGTTTCATTAGTCAATTGTCCCAGGGTCGATGTTGCGTAGCAAATAGGAAGACCCGGGGTATCCGAGGATGTGACTACTGCGTCAAGAAGATATCTCTTTGGCTCAGTTGTTAAGGTATTGGCTTTTCGTCCGGGAGTTCTGGGGTTCTGGGGTCCATGTATTTATTCATTTGTTTCTTTGTCATATGCGAAAAGGGGCATTCGGGCATTTGCGTAAAGTGTAGTCTAGGAGCACCCTACAGAGTCCGTGCAGGCTAATCCAAGACAGCACTTTACGACTACATTACATTTTGTGATACAGTGGACTTGTGCAATTCAGAAAATTACATACAAACAAAAAGTGTCGTCTCGAATTAGCCTGTGCGGACTGTGCAGGCTGATCCGAGAGGAAGCTTTACCCAAATGTTGGAATTTCCCCCTTTTTCAATAGTAAAGGTAAAACAACTGCTGATTGGCTAGTGGCTAAGCCAATCATAGGTTACGTTACTTTTTTAAATCTAGTCTCAGACTTAAAATGAAATTAAGAATGATATGGTGTTTATGGACCTAGGGTCCGTTTTAAACAACAATTCTTCATCACAATCAAGGTCTAGTTCATTGGAGCTTTTCAAATCACAAAGTAACAAAAATTATTGACTGGCTTCATCAAATGATTTTGCCAATCAGATTTTTTTAACTTTCGAATGAGCCGGCAACATGGAAAAAGGGGGCATTCGGACATTTGCGTAAAGTGTCAACTCGAATCAGCCTGCGCAATCCGCGCAGGCTGATTCGAGATGACACTTTCCGTTTTTCTCTTTTTGTGCAAGTCTACTTTAGTACAAGATCGAATGTAGTGATGAAGTGTCGTCTTAGATCAGTTTGCGCGGACTGCAAAGGCTGACTCGAGACGACACTTTGCGCAAATGTCCAAATGTCACTTATTGCGTGTTGCAGGCCCTGTATCTAAAATAAGACTACAAGACTGCAACTCAGAAAGGTTGATGGATTCTGGGTCCAGATTAACCCATTACCGTATAGGCTAATACGGGAACTTACTAATCATTGTTTCCATGGATTTCATTTCAAAAACAGTTTTCATACTCTCTTCGAAGAGCAATTAAACGATTTTTCTATCCATTTCACGTAATCCAAATACGGGTTAAAAGTAGTTATCCCCCGTGGGAAATCTCAGTAAAATCCAGAACAATCCGATTGTAACGTCATACCTCTCTGCAGTTAATTGTCAACAGTCTGTTACTTTGCAACAATAGTGTATAAAGCATAAAATATTTTATCTACGCAAGCTCGCAAAATATGTCTGATTGCTTAACAATTTTGTAGAACTTTACAATAATATAGTCTTCTGATGGATAAAATGCACCGAATCAATTTTTGGCGAACAAACAGCATGCTTTATTTGTGCCATGCTCTGTGAAAAAAAGGTACTAAATGCAGCTGCGAACAAATTTCGTACCTGGTCAGCCTGGGCAACTCATGCCGGTGTAATGCAGAGAAATGACCCTCCCCTGCAAAATGACCCATGGGTCATTTTTCTACGTAGAGAAATGACCCTCTAGGCAACCCATGCCGGTGAAAAGCAGAGAAATGATCAACCGCTACAAAAATGACCCATGGGTCATTTCTCTACGTAGGGGCATGACCCGGGTCATTGTTCTACGTACAGAAATGACACGTGGGTCATTTTTTTGGGATTGGTCATTTCTCTGCTTTACACCGGCTGAACTATGTCGAAACTCTTTCCTCTTGGTTACTTTTGTGCATGTCTAGGGACCATTTTACCACAGAATTTAGTCGGATGATAGACAAAAAATAGAACTTATGGTGCTATAATTCTGTGATGACTTCTTTGGTATAAAGCAACACGTAGATGCTTTCGACCACCTCCTTTTTCTTACCATTTTCATTTATGTTTTTCATTATTTCCGCCTAAATGATAAATAACAACACTAATGTGTACCCTGGCAAACACTTATGTCAATCCTCAAGACAATCTTTGTAAACGCACCATCCGTAGCCCGTTCTCTGCGCATGTCATATTGTTCGAAGATCCGACCTGTCTCCTATGACGCATCACCCATCCCCAGTATACTTTGGAAAAGTAGGACCTATCCCGAAGCTATTAATAGCCTATTACCCAAGTATGTAGGGGCTGCTTTCATAAATGGTTGATGCATAGGTTACATACTAGCCGATCATAACCAAATAAAACGCACCAATGTGAATTTTATTGAGTACAAGTTTATTTCGAAATTCAAAACAACGGTTGTTTTGAAAAGTAGTCCGGTTCTATACCCAGACTTCCCAAATTAGATAGATGTGTATATGTAGAAGCCCTTCTTAGCGGGAGATAATGCCCACACTTTCTATAAATTCAATATATGCTTGATCTGACCAATTGCTATACGATAACGGTAAGTCTAATCAGCATGATTCATTGCCCTTTTGTGGTCAGTGTTGATCAAGATCAGACTGCACGGAACTTGGGTTTACATTGTGGATATAAAGATATTACCACAAGAAATACATTTGGATTATCAAAATTAGAACCTTAAGTATCAGTTTGAAAGTTGGAATTTACTAACTTAGCAGAATAAAGGGATAATTATGTTTCAGACACGTGTAAGCTCATCTGCACTCTTATTGATCTTTGATCTTACTCGCAGAACTAATTCCCTTGTAATGTTTCAAAAGCAATTTGAATACCTATCTATATACGAGTATTTCATAATACTTAATCCCCATGGATGTACAGTATCTCGGTATTAAATTTGGCTTGCAACAGGCGAAAAGGGGCATTCGGACACTGGCGTAAAGTGTCGTTCGGATCAGTCTGCTCAGTCCCCGCAGGCTAATCTGACACGGCTATTTACCACTTCATTTAGATTTTGTCATACAGTAGACTTGCGCAAAACAGAAAATTACCTAAAACGTAAAGTGCCGTCTCAGATTAGCCTGCGCGGACTGCGCAGGCTACTCCGAACGACACTTTAAAAATCACATGCCCGAATGATCCTTTTCGCGTGTTGCAGGCCGTATGATACGTGACAATGAAACTAGAGAATGATAACATAACAGGCCATGAACAGTAAGTGCTCACGAAAAGCTATATATTACTTATATTAAATGGCAGAGAATTCAAATGAAGCTCGCTTTTTATCAGGCTTTAACCAGGCTCATCTTTGTTGGCAGTATAGAGGTAGACCAAGATCAGACTACACAGTATGTCATTTTTACTAACTGCCACACGTTTTCAGTTCATTTGATAAACCAAAAGCATTTACCACACTTTGCGGAGGGTGCCGTCTGATCTTGGATCGATACCGTTCACAATGTGACAAAATAGAACCTTGACTTTAGAAACTTTTGGGTCCCCAACAACAACCATTCTTAAGAAAATTCTTAGTCTAATATTTTTTTTTTTTTTTTTTTTTTAATTTCGACAGAATTTTGAATTCTCATTGGCTGAGTCATGCTCTGTGAAAATGGAGCTTCATGCATCTGCAAAGTATATCGACTAGTGTCAGCCAGCGCAGTACGCAGGCTGACCTGGGTCGAAACTTTCTGCTCTCGGTCAATCTTCTGCATGGCCAATTACTAGTATAACTAATTCATATTTATTTCATCAGCTTCTAGTTAATATGGGGAAATATTTGCCGAAAAAGGGAAAGGCATACGAAAATTTCCTTTTTGAGGCAAATATTTCCTTCCCCATATTAACCACATGCTGATGAAATCAATGGTATATATTCAATTTCATTTGTCTATTTTTAGAAATGTATTGGGTATAGAAATGTCGTAAATTAAGCTGGGGGAGTTATTTCCCCGTCACAGTGAAAAGCTCGAACTACTTTTTTTTTATTTCGATGCAATGACTAGTTTTACAAGTGGCAAAATAATCAGAGGAAATATAATATATAATTTATTTCATCAGCTTGTGGTTAATATGGGGAAACTTTTGCCGAAAAAGGGAAAGGTATGCGAAAATAACTTGTGTCTTACAGTACTCGTTATTTTCGCATAATTTTCCCTTTTTCTACAAATATTTACCCATATTAACCACAAGCTGATGAAATAAACTATATGTCATACAACATTCCAAACTGGCCTCTTTTAAAGTATTATGCAGATAAAATACCAAACCAGACTCACATGTCGGAATTTGCCTTTGAAATGCTAGAAACATTCTGCAAAAAGGAGAAAATGCTGGTTTCAATCATTTCTCCCTTTCCCACAATGTTTTCATAAGACTTCATCTTCAGGGTAGTTAAGACACGGGATTGTTTGGTAAAGGGTTTACTCCTCCTGGCTAATCTCGGATTTAAATTACAAAATTAATTTCCCGACATTTTTTCACAAGTAATCTGTATATCACTCATTTTATCCTCAGATCAGCTTTTGAAAAAAGAACGGTATTCTCTCCGGAGTTCTCGCGAAAAAAAATGAGACTTTCTGGAATTTTATGGCATAATTGTTAAAACCCTGTGACTGCTTAACTCATTACCACACGAGAAAATTTTGGACTGGTCCAAATTGAAAGCATTTGCAGACGACAAAATAAAGGTGACTGAAAAATAGAAATTTGCTCTGGGAAGGGTAGAAAACACTGTGGGAAAAGGAGAAAATGCTGGTTACCAGCATTTTCTCCTTTTCCCACAGTGTTTTCAAAAGGCTTCTTTCTCAGGGGCGTCAAAAGTAGGGATTGTGTGGTAATAGGTTAATGAAACGCATAAAAGGTGTGTTTAGTTTACAGTCAGTTAGATTTTAGTTCAGACTTCAAAGAACGCGGAGCCAGCAAGGCCCGTATTCACCAACCATTCTTAAGAACATTCTTGGTGTTATTCTTCAGAATTTTATCAGTGTGAAAGTAATAGAACTTCTGATTGGCTAAACCAGCTGGTTTAGCCAATCAGAAGTTCTGTTACTTTCACAATTAGAAAATCTTGAAGAATAAGACAAAGAACGTTCTTAAGAATGGTTAGTGATTACGGGCCCAGCTGATCTTAGATCTAGTTCTATACTGTCCGTGAAAGCGACATTTTTTTCCTGCTACTAAGAGCATGAAGAACGTACGTTTGGCTGTTTATTATCGGCTAGGATTTTTGGTACTATTCAGCGATAGTGCCATGCCAAGTGAAAATAACGGGCAAATACATCTGCAAAAAAGTATCGACTAGGTCGGCCTGCGCAGACCTCCGAGGCCGATCTGCTTCGAAATGTTTTGGTATTAGCAAACACTGTCATAGTTTCAAAACTATAAAAAAAAGTGGGGAGAAATGGCCGAAATACCGCTCCATTTATTCCGTACAGCTACAGGTAAATATTTAAATTGCAAAGTTCTTTTCGCCGAAAAATACCAACGTATCAGGCAGTCCATCTTCGCAAGCCAAGGCTGACGATTCACTAAGCTACTCTACCCTTGGCGGATCGAGCTTGATTTTTACATTCACCCGATACGTTTTTTCATTGGATGCAGCCAGCTCTAGCTGCAACGAATGAAATCGCTCGTATCATTTCATCTTTGATAAAAATAGAACAAGGTCGTTATCTTTCGAATAGAAGGTAAACATGGAAACCCACGTGGATGTCTGCTTATCGCTTCATGTGTATTCGTAAGCGGTTTGTAAAACGATACTTCATTTGCTTTTAGAAACATGATGCATGCAAAAAATTTACCAATAACAAAAACTTTCGACCTAGGTCAGCGTGCCTGGACTTCGCAAACTGACCTGAATCGATAACTTTGGCAGATGTGCTAAACCCACTATTTAGAGGCTATCTCTTTTGAATATTAACCTTCTAACCTGCTAAGCGCGACTCACTAACTTATTGCGAACCAAAGCTCCAGATAGAGGGAGTGATTTTGATTTCAAATTTGAAAAAAAAAAAAAGATTTTTTTCTTAACCAAACCCTATGTTGTGGGTACTCATTAGAATCGTCTCGTCGAGACGATTCTAATGAGTACCCATAACATAGGGTTTGGAAGAGAAATAATGGATTAAGATTCACTCCCTCTTATATGGAACGTGCAGTCTGATCTTGGATCTACACTGTATGATATGCAGATATTATTCATCAAAACATGACTTTGAAATAGCAACATTTTTATTGCTACTATCGAATTGAAAATTTCATTTTAGTTATTCAGCATGGATAAGCGGTAAATCTTGAAATGAAGAAAGAAAGCAGTTTCCTCTCCGGGGAAATCTCGGTAAAATCCGTGACTATCCGGCGTACCACGACATAATCGGTTAGCGTCAAATAATTCACAGTATGACAGTGCAAAGGCATCAATGGTTTTAAAACGAGATTAATGATATATACTGAACCAAAAAAGAAACTTTCCCTGTGTTTAAATGCAAATGCAATGTTATTTTAAAAAATCAAAATGTCAAATGACCTACATAACTATATTCGGGCGAACGATTATGTGTCTGATTGAACAAATTTGAACTCGATTGAAAGCATTTTGCAGCTAGGGACAATGTGAATTTCCTCAGGGTGAATAACATTACATTTATTAACCCTTTACTCCATAAATACTCATTTTGACGTATGAACAACAGATAGATTTTGAAAACATTGTAGGAAAAGGAGAAATTGCTCGTAACGAGCAATTTCTCCTTTTCCCACATTGTTTTCCACTCAATCAGATATCTGTATCCTCATTTGTCCGTATTCTTTACATCATATCTTTATTTGCTGCTGAAACGGAAGAGCCTCAAATTGGCATTTCAGGTAAAGGGTTAATAACTGGCCTGCCAAAAGCCCTGAAATGAATCCCATTGAACACCTTTGGCATAATTTGGCTCAGCGTGTTAGACGTCGCCCTATTCCACCGTCAGACGTCATTCAGCAAAGACAGGCCTTAATTCAGGAATGAAACAACATTCAACAAGCCGAAATCAATGCACTTATCCGTTCTATGCCCTAACGATACCAGGCAGTCCTTCATGCTGAAGGTGGTCATATCCGGTACTAATTTGTAATTTTGGTGAGCGACTCCTTTCGTATTTTAACTACTATTTCACTACTTTTGGATAAACCCTCAGCAATATTTTTTTCACACAAAGTCGCATTAAAATACTCTTTCAATGCATATAAATCTGGTTTAATCCTGATTTTCATAGTTGTGTATATCTGCGCTTAATCACAGGGGACGTTTTTTTTTTTGTTAAGTATATATTGCTGAATATCGACACCAAGCGTATTGACAGTATTTGATAATCAGCCTGCACCAACTGGACAGGCCAACCTGGGTTGGTACTTCTGCAGATGCATTAAACACCCATCTAACAGAGCACTATTCAAATTTACATTAGACTACTTCGGGAAGGCTTATTAAGAACATAAACTGAGAATGAAATATAAATAGACCCGAAATCAGTGTGGAAAAATGAGAATTTGTTGGTTTCAAGGAATAGCACTATGTTTGCAACCATTGTTTACTGCATGACACAAAAAAACTCATAACTCGCCATTGTCTACTGCAAAGCACACACACACAAAATCTACAGGGGGGTATTGGGTAGAAGAACAAAGTTCCCCCCCCCCCCACACACACACACAAACCCCATCTTTGCTCCCCGCAAATCCGATTGTTACGCAAGATTACAGCAATAAATAGGGACAACTATACGATAATCTGAAAGCCATTATTTCCACATTTCCCCCGAATGACAATGCAAAATCAATCCAGCTTGACAATTCTCCCAGAAATTAAATTAATAACACTTGCACAAATCGCTATCAAATTACCGTATAGTATGAAAGGCACCATTGCGACCAAAGCATTCCGTGAAACATCATTTGACCTCCGGGAATTGAGACTTGAACAAAGTTAAGTTGACCCCCTGATGCTAACCACTACTAACTGACCTTTTGCGGACATTGTAGATCTAAGATCAGACTTCACAGAACGTACAGTCTGATCTTGATCTACACTTTCCGTTACAGTGAGCTTTCTCCGACGAGAAGACCCTCTAAATCGTTAACTGTAGGGTTTCACCCTGGGCTGGAGATATTAAGTCTAATTAGAAGTTTAAGGGCAAAACTCTTGTCTTACTGAATAGAAGAAAATTAAACTTTCAAGCCGGTAGATGAACCCCAAAGTTTCCTATTTCAAAGGTACTTTTGAAGAAAAGCTTCTCTTTATCGGACAGTCTAGATGTAAGATCAGACTGCATATTTTGTGTAGTCTGATCTTGATCTACGCTGTCCGCAAAAGGTCAGTGAGTCACGCTTATCAGTGTACAGGTCATTGCCGTAACATGCAGTCTGCTCGAGTGACAGACCTGCTGGTATAGGACAGGCTCGGGGGGGAAATTGTTGTGTGACATTACGAGAAATACCGAAGGTCACAGAAATTTTTGCCTTCTGTGCATTAGCAGTATGCCATAAATTATTACACTTTTCGCGATTTTGTATTCATTTTGGTCAATTTCTTTTTCAAAATCGATGACAGTCTTTATAACTGAATGTGAGCTATGCTACATGCATTTGAAAAGAGACCTTTAACCCTTTACCCCATAGATACTCATTTCTATGTATTGCTTGTAGGAGCCTTTGGAAAACATTGTGGCAAAAGGTGAAATTGCTCGTCACGAGCAATTTCACCTTTTGCCACAATATTTTCTATGCTATCAAAAGGCGTCACATACACAAAAGAAACGGCATCATCCTTGCTGTTATTTAGGGTCAATTAGAGATACTATAGAAATGCCTTATTGGGTAAAGGGTCAAGAATCTGCAAAAACACTCTCGACTCATGTCAGCGTGGGCAGGAGGACATGGGACGAAACGATTTTGCTACTTATAACTATACTGCATACCAAAAGACCATTCTACCTCAAAGTTCAGTCAATTGTCAGACAAAATGGACTTTAAGGATCCGTAATAATATCATGATTTGATTAATATAATGCATCATGGAGATCCTTTGAACCCTGTTTAGTCAGAATGTGGTTCATCTATTTCTCTCACTGCTCAAGATTGTCCGACTATGTTTATGAGACATGTTTATGGTGATAAGCAGCAATTGGCTTCAAAAGAGTGACATTTTTTCGCATGGATATGTACCTGCCTTGATTTAATTTTGTGAAATCGGCGATTTGTGTAAAACACAAAAAGACCTCCCCATTTCAATACAAGTGCAATCTTGTATCCTGACCAATTTTCGAGAGTAGTGTACCAAAATGTGGCCTCTAAAGGTACATACACTTTTTCTGAGTTTTTACCTAGTGGACTATTAATTGACCCGACACGAACCAATTTTCAACTTTCCCGAGATATCATCAAGACAAACGTTCTGACAACGTACTAGAGTATCAGACTGAAAATGGGACTTCTAGATCGTACGCCTGCAAGCGGTTTTTCAAAGAATTGACCTGGTGACCTAGTTTTTTTACGAAACATGGCCCGTTTTCAAACATGTCTAAAATATTATCAAGATACACATATAACAAATTTTCATTAGTATTGGACTGAAAATATGGCCTCTTGGGCGAATATTGTTAGTTGTCTGGTCAGGTGGCAGGGGAATCTGAAACTTGTTTACGGCTGTGGCGAGTCGTTTCGCCCTGAGCTGAGAGGCGAGGTGGCGACATGATATGCCACGGCCGAGACGAGGTTCCGAGCTCTCTGCCACCTGGGCCTACAACAAATTTATCATGCCGCAAAGTTTTACCATTCCAACGTGTATTGAGGGAAACTTCCCTGGTTTATGATTTCACAAATTACGTACATAAACGAAATAGAATTTCCCGTCTGAGTGCCCAAAGTCAACGAAGTCATGGTGAAGTCACCGAGATAAAAATTCGGCGTATCTATTTTTAAACATGGATTTGACCAACTTCAAGGTAAGAAACTTCGCTTCGAGGTATCATCAAGGCTAGCATTCTGACCAAGTTTCATGAGTATCAAACAAAAATCTAGAGCCTACACAATGTAATGGGGTCAGTTCACCAAGTACGATGTAGGAAAATCATATGCGACCACAGGCGAATATGGTCGTAGTTTTGTCTCCTCAAGGTCACGGGCAAAATCCATGCGACCTCCCCGATTATTCTCTGTGTACGCTCTAGGTTCGACGATCTAGATATGCTCCGGAGAGACTGAGCCTAGCCCATCTCCGATCAAGCCTCGATTCTCCCTCGACCAAAACGACCTTTCTTCGACCTTGCACGATCTTTCGAAGCTCTTTCTGCGACTTTCCAGGTTGCACAGGTCGCAGCTTGGCTTTTGACATGTCAAAAAACTGAGCTACGATTAGTTTTTCGGGAATACCTTTTGTCAACCTTCAACGGTGCGACCACGGAAGATCAAGGCGGGACCAACCCTCGTTCAACCGCCGATTCCATGCGACCAGCGGCGATCAGGCCACGCTCTGAGATCGCAGATCAGTCTTCCAGGAAAATTTTATTTTTCGGTGAAATGGCCCTTTTAAATGTTGACCGCACGACGGACTCACGATCACAGAAGCCCACACTAATCACTTCGTTATTCAAGAGGGTTTTTTTGCAATAGAAACAAAAACTTGAGATCACATGATTAAACAAACGTTGACAATTACATTTATTTTCTGCTTATCCAGTATTCAAAGAGTATTCATCTTAATCGACACTTATTTAGGCAGAATCACTCCCCAATAACTGCCAAAGAAAGGACGGAGAAGGTCCTTGAGTCGCGTTAACCAGTCCCAGGGTTTAATGCCATATGTGTGAGGGACAAGTACTGCAACTACTTGTTTAGAACTATTAATCGACGCGAAACAAGTAACTTTTAGAAAACGAAATACAATAAACTACCTTTTTGAAAACAACATGCTACAACTTACCTTTTAGTCAAACATAACACATATTATTTTTAACAAATCAACGTGCTACAAATTACATTTTAGACATCAAAATGTCGAAGTAGTATTATATGTATCTACAAGCCGGTTACTGAAAGATTGACTGCACTTTTCTGTCGTACAGACAAAATTATCTCAAGGGCAAATATTGACATTACCAGATTATCGCATTCCTGGTAAATGAAATATTTTGCATGTCAATAAACGTTTTGATTGCATTTTGTCCCTAAAAAATCGTTGTTCCTCATCTCAATCAACAGCACTTTGTACGACTTCTTTTTTGAAAACTGGCACGTTATTTATTCATTGGAGCCTCTTTTCTGTAATTGGACACTTTAAAGATTCAAGTTTTCTGTCCGGGCACACTTGTATCCAAAACGTGAGGCATAGTCCAACAACTTGGATATAAAGAAAATGATTCCGAAAGTTCGTTACACTGTAATAAAGCATCAAAACTGAGTAGTCCAGTTTTATTTAACTCTTTACTAAACAACAAAATTTTAAACTGATCCAAATTGAAAGCAATGGCAGACTATAACAAGGCTTTTGCTATTGATCATGTTTTACAGAAATAAGTTGTCGTATAATGATGAATTTAGGAGAAAGATTGTAACAAAATAACCGACAAGATGACATGATCATTAAACAAAGGTACCACACACTCGGCAAAATTAGATTTGAAAAACAGAGATGGACAGTAGGGTGCTTGATAACCGGCGCATCGGAAAAAATAATGTAACATTTGAAACCTGTATTATCAAAACAGAGTTTACGTAATCGCTGTTTTTTTTTTGTTTTGTTTATTTTTTAAGAAATTACATGACTCGAAAACTGAAATTTGTTCTTGGAGGGTAGAAAACGTTGTGGGGAAAGTAGAAAATTCTGGTTACTAGGTTGGTTGGTTGTATTGGGGTTTAACGCCACTTTAACAGCTAAGGTCATATCATGGCGGTCGGTGACGCACATGTGTTTCCTGGCTATCTCATACCGGTACTAACACTACTTTCTTTCCAAAGCCACCGACTACTTTTCTCACATGCTTCAGCAAAGGTGAGAGGCGAAAATAAGCCGGAAAGAAAGTTCGCCTCAACCGGGTATCGAACTCACAACCACCAGGTCATGAGTCCGACACGCTCACCACTGAGCCACCCGGGCAGGCTCTGGTTACTAGGATTTTAACCTTTTCCCTCAAGGTTTTAAAAAAGGCTTCTTTCCAGAGTTGTGAAAACCAGGAATTGTTTATGAAAGGGTTAAATACTTCTTTCATTAAAATCATGTTCCTCTTTTCGTTCAATATTTACATGTATATGTCATTACAGAGTACTGTGTTTTTTCGTTAGATATTTTAATACTATTTAAGAATACAGCATCATTTCCTGAAGTAAAGGTTAGGTTATTTCAAAATTACACCTGTATTACCTATACTGATTGTATTTTTATTTCATGTAGATTATAATTTCCTTTTTGTAAAAAAAAACACGAAAGATTTTAAAAAGATACTCCCCCCCCCCCCACCCCCCGTCCCACGTTTTGCTACTGTATTTTGCTACCGATTCAATAATCCTCAATCTGTTGATCTATTCTCTGAACCACGCTTGCACACACTGAAGTATTTGATACCACACTTTTACACTCACACACTACAGTATTTGATACCACACTTTTACACTCACACACTTCAGTATTTGATACCACACTTTTACATAGAGTGGAATTTTAACTTGTCAAATATCTGCTCTCAGAGTAACTATTATTTGTAGCTTGTTGTCTTGAACTCTCTTTTTCATAACCCCCTAATGGGAAAATCTGCGGGGGAAAGGTCAACAAACTTGTATTTGCCCGTCTCAGATGATCTTGGTGACGAGATACAAGCTTATCTCCAGGAAAATTCGGGAAGATTTAAATATTCAAGCCATGTCGGTTAGCGCCATCCTCCTGAAAAATGACAGGACTTTCTACTTGCTCGGGTGTACTTCCTCGTCATTTTCTTTCAGCAGGTCAGTGAGTCGCGATCAGCAGCCAAAGAGTTAATATACAGCCGATATGGGTAACATTTTGAGGCCACACCACGTGTTGCCTGTTTTTCTAGCTCTACTGGCTGAAAGTGGTTTCCGTCGTCCGTCCGTCCGTTAGTCTTTTTCTTGTTTACGCGATAAAGTCTGCATTTGTTGTCAGTTTTTCATGAAACTTGCAAAGATTGTTTATCTTATCAACAGCTTCAATCCTATTGATTTTAAGAAAAAAAATCCAACAAAAAATATGGGAAAAGTAGCCATTTCAAGTTGAAAATTTCAAATTCTTGTTTACGCGATAAAGTCTGCACTTCCCGTCAGATTTTCATGAAACTTGCACAGTTTATTTATCTGATCAATAGCTTCAACCCTATTGATTTTAAGAAAAATCCAACGAATAGTATTGGAAAAGAAGCCATTTCCAGTTGAAAATTTCCAATTCTTGTTTGCGCGATAAAGTCTGCAGTTGTTGCTAGATTTAAGTGAAACTTGCACAGTTTGTTTATCTCATCAATAGCTTCAACCGTATTGATTCTGAAAAAAGAAATTCGACAAACAGTATCGGAAAAGTAGCCATTTTAAGTTGAAAATTTCAAATTCTTGTTAACACGATAAAGTCTGCATTTCTTGTCAGATTTTCCCGAAAATCACATAGTTCGTTTATCACACCAGTAGCTTCAACCCTATTGATTTCGAAAAAAATCCAATAAACAATATGGGAAAAGTAGCCATCTCAAGTTGAAAATTTCAAATTCTTTTTTTACGCAATAAAATGTGAATTTGTAATCAGATTTTGTGAAACTTGCATAGTTTGTTTATCTCATCAATAGCTTCAACTCTATGGATTTGAAAAAATCCAACAAACAGTATGGGAAAAGTAGCCGTTTCAAGTTGACTGCCAGTAGAGCACATTCAGGCCCTTCAAGGCTTTCTAGTTTCACTTGAGTTTATTTGTGGCATGCCCAAAAAATGCCTGTAGATAATAAAATCAACGAATTGGAGGTGAAGTCCCGCACAAGGAGCATATGCCAACAGGCTCTGAGAGTCTAATCCATCAACTAAATACCTACTGGGGTTAAATGTGCTGAGAAGCATTTGACATCTGAGATTTAGAAAGTCGGGCATATTTATGCTACATAGCAGGAATATTTCTAACCATCCATCGCTGTATGTATGGCTTTGAATTGACATTCAATATCTTATCTCTGGCATGTCAATGTATTGGACTTCTGTGTGTTCACAACTTACTAAACAAATTAAACGGTAAAATTGGACATTTTCTAAAAGAGCGACACAGGAACTGGAAAAGTCAGACTCAAGACGATAACCTTAATTCAATTTTATTCACAAGCACGCACAGAGAAGTTTGTCCTTGAAAATAACAATACCCTGGCAAATACAGACTCGCGTTTTAAATTTTGATCGAGAAAACCCGTTTCCATATAAACTGTTAGTGGTGTATATCAATATACAGATTCTTAACTAAAAACCTTTTATTGTGCTTCCCGATCTATCTAAGTTTATAATACTTTGCAGTTCTTTAATTATTTTTTTTCTACACATATTCAATTAAATGACTTCTTTGTAAACCAAAGAACTCAAAGTCCTGAAAAGCACATTTGTAGAACAGTATTAAACTTTAAAATAGTGTAATAAAAAACAAAATTTCCATTACATGTAAAATATATAAAAGTATATCTAGAATCAGTATAAAAGTAAACATCTCTTATTGTACGGTCGGTCCAAGTGTTACTCATTGGCATAAAAACGAATTCTAAAATTCATGTAAAAGGTAAACAAAAGAAAGTGGCCTGGCTTGACCTAATCTTTAATCCCTTTCCCAAAAAACAAATTTTGGACTCATCCATACGGAAAGACTTTGCAGATGACAGTTTGAGATTTGGAGAAAATGACAGAAAGTTCTCAAAAAGGTAGAAAACACTGTGGGAAAAGAAGAAATTGCTCCTTACGAAAAAAAGACTTACTTGAGACACGTAAAAAACAGTGCTTATTTCGGAAAGGGTTAAAACTGATTATCTGCCAGTAGGCACTAACGCTTGGATTGAATTTAACTTTTTTTCACTAAATGAAAATACAACGAACCATGGACCTTATTGTATTTATTTTTCTAATAATCCCAAGATGCAAATGAAATGATAATTCACGAGCAATTAGATTAAAGGCTCTCGCAACACTTGTTACGGTAAAACGATTATTTATTCACCAATGCAGCCCTCGTGTGGCCTTTAAATGTAATTCTCTCTCAAGGGAAATCTCTATAATTACCACAGATATATCGTTTAAGAGATAATATTTGTAATATAAAACCATATTCCAGTGTCATCCTGTCCTCCGAACTCAGGTTTGAAGCATAAAGTTACTGTCAATGCATCTATCCCTGGGATAATTGACTAGCAATTCGTCGTTTCGTGTGAAAATTCATATAATTTGGAAGTATTTTAATAGCCAATCGAAAGAACGATAACATGATAACAAGAGTATAATTTCATTTCTTCCGTTACAAAAAACAGCCCCACTGTGGAAAAAACCCTAAGTTGTCAACAAATATGGCCCGTCGGCGTGCTTGTCTTCCGTGAGATAGGCCTATGTCATTCTGTAATGCAAGGGCGACACTATCGACCTTTATAGACGATTTTAACTGACAATCTTTCCATATTTCGTCAAAAATTAAAAAAAAAACGCTTCTCGAATGCGGTGTTGACGGGTGAGGCCAGATTTAAAGTATCGCTACGTTTGATTGGCAACAAATGTGATTGGATATAGACAGGTTAGAAAAAAGAGATGACGGCTTCGTGGTGAAAAAGATACTTAAAATGTTCCAAAAGAAAAATCTGAGATCACCAATCAAAATGCTTCATGAATAATTCATGAGAACGCTGCCATCGAAATAAGCCAGGGTCGATTACAGAATGAATTGAAACTGGGTCAACGACGATGGTGTTATCACAAAGTAAAAAGAAAATCATCTATATCATTAGCGAATTTTAATGTACTGTTTAATCCATTACCAAACAATCCCTACTTTTGACGCCCCTGGAAAAGAAGCCTCTAGAAAACATTGTGGGAAAAGAAGAAAATGCTGGTAACCAGCATTTTCTCCTTTTCCCACAATGTTTTCTATCCTTCACATAACAAATTTCAAATTTTCTGTCACTTTTATTTTGTCGTCTACAAATGCTTTTGATTTGGACAAGCTTAGAATATTGTCGTTTGGTAATGAGTTAATCCCTAAACAAATGATGCATTTGCCCTGATGCTGTTAAATACATGTAAGTTAATTTTAATCCCACAGTAAAAACCCAATAATGCTACATCGAACTCATGTTTTTGACAATAATATCTGCTTATCGGACAGTGTAGATCCAACATCAGACTGCACGTTCTGTTCAGTCTGATCTGAATCTACATCGTTCGCAAAAGGTCGGAGAGTCGCGCTTAGTAGTCTAGGGGTCAAAGCGCTGGAAATGGCTTTTCATCACTGAAATGGGATCATTAATATTAGAGATAATGACACACCAGCTCTGTGTATATCAGAATATGAATAATTTCAATATTTATTAAAAATCAGAAATCTACTCAGTCTTCTCTTTGATCAATGGCTTTGCTTAGGGCCTTTCTCCGGTCACAGAGATTCAAAAGTAATTCATTTGTAGTGTTTTCAATCATATATAAACAACCACATCAGTTACGACATCATGAAAGAAAGAACAATCTTTGATCCTTTCATTCTATTTACACGTGCATCTAAAATGAATAAGGAATGTTAAAAAATGAATTTTACTTCTTCTTCAAATAGTTTACCTTTGTCTGCAACCTTCTAGAACAATTGGTCGCAGACAGCAATTTAGCCTCCCTGGTCATGTTTAAAACGACAGCTCACCGTGATTGTCAAAGTACTTTTGATTGATTATTTCATTATTACTTTATTGAATTTATTTATCGTCGCCACCGGTGGCCCATATTGGCAACGCCCCTTAAAGGCTGTAGTTCTGTAGATCTAAATAAGATTTACAATGACCTGTTTTCAGAGTATTCAAGAAACATAAAGAACATTCATTGATTTTTTCCATTGTACTTATTTTTAGAAACAGATTGTTAATAAACAAGCTGTTTACCAGCCAAGGCACCCTAGAACGGTTACTCCAAACCTTAATAAATATGATAAGGTCATATTATATATTACAGAAATCCCCTGGTTTAGTCTCTTTAAGCTTGTCTTTGGCCAGACAGTTCATGGACCTTTAAAACTTTTAAAAGAAAAAAATCTTTCTCAAGAAGAGTCTCCTTTAAATTTACTTCAGTATGTATCTGATTTTACAAACTGATTATTTAAAGCTTGTAAAGTTGCAAAATCAAATTTAGAGAAAACTCAATATAAAATGAAAGAAAGATATGCGAAGAATACTACAGAAAGAAATGTTAGACCTGTAGACAAAGTTTTAGCTCTTCTACCAGTTTGTAGTAGGCCTCAACAAGCATGATAGTTTGGTCCTTGTACGGTAAAGAAAGGGTCAATGAATTAAATCATGTGATAACAACTTCTGCTAGGTGAAAGCAAAAACAATTCTGTCATATTATACTATGTTAAAGGAATATTTTGATAGGGATAACTCAAATATTTCACCAATAAATGTAGTTTCCTCTCTCCCTCAAAATCAAAATCACATTAACCATGAAGACATAAATTGTAAAGAAATGAGCTTTGACAAGTCTAACACTATTGGTTCAAAACTTCAGAATTCTGACATTTTAAGAAATTTAAATAAAAGCTTTCACATTTAGATAATAATCAAAAAGATATAATAAAAAAGTTAATTTCTGAATATGAGCACCTGTGTCTTGATATTCCAACACGGAATGTGGACACTGAAAATTCAAAAACAGTGAAACAACATCCATATCGAATGAATCCCAAGACATTGGACCATCTTAGAGAGGAAATCAAGCATCTATCGGACTATGACTTTATTGAATCTAGTAAATAAGATCTTCTCAATTGAGATCTTCCTGTTTTCTTGTACCAAAGCCAGATGGAACTTTTCGTACGTGCACTGACTATAGAAAAGTTGATACTGATCCGTTTCCAGTGCAAAGAGCAGATGACTACATTGACAATATTAGTCCTGTAAAATATGTTTCTAAATTTGATCTTCCAAAAGGATTTTGGCAAATTCCTCTCACTGAAAGAGCCAAAGAGATCTCTGCATTTGTAACTCCTAACGGACTGTATCAGCTCAAAGTTATACCCTTTGGGACGAAAAACTCGCCAGCAACATTTCAACGTCTTATCAACATGATAATATCTGGATTGAACGACTGTAAAAATCGATGATGTCATCATTCAGAGCCATGATTGGGGTGAACATCAATTAAAGACTATCAGAGAATTTTCTGACAGATTGAGCACAGCTAAATTAACACTTAATCTTGTTAAAAGTGAATTTTGCCATGCTAGTTTAACTTGTTTGTGTCATGTTGTGGGATAAGGACAGGTAACACCCGCAGATGCAGGAAGAGAACATCTGTGTGATACTGCATGCACATACGAGGTGACAAGGCTATATACCCTCGGTTACAGATAAATAGGCATATTTGACTGGACTTTCCCTTGCTTTGTGCAATCTTGAGCACCTTCACACGAAAAGCTCTGCCAGCGGAGGACCGATGTGTACCGGTATTTCTCGTCTAGTAGTGCGATGTTGTAACACCTACCCACCACGACCTCCCAGTGAATGCCACTTCAGAGCCCAAGCCGAGTGTTGGAGATACTAAAAACACACGTAAGCGATATAGTTGTCGTGATATTACTGAAATAATGTTGAAACCGGTGCGAAAAATACTAAGTGCTATCAATCAAATAACCTCTATGAAAGATAAAGTAGTGGTGAATGAACTGACGACTGGAAAAAGAACTGGGAATGATTATTTTGATATTTCAGCAATATATTAAATATGTGTCAGTGTATTCCTAACTTAAATTACGGTCTAGATTCCGGTAAATGTGGAAAATGGAAATTAGTTTTCCCGTGTTAGCTGCATGATTGATGAACGTGGCAGAAAAACTTGCTGTATTTGTAACTGCGGGTTTCGTTTTTTATTAATTGCAGTATTCTGTGCTCCATACATTATACAACAAAACCCGTTTGACAAAAAGAAAAAATAACTGAACGCCTTTTCTCCAATGAAAATCCAGCTGTGGCCAAAAGAAGACAAATCGGAGACACAATTCAGGCAATTAAAAAATATTGACATTATCACGAGTCCCAAAATATGTTTGATTATATACTTATGAGTAAACTAGTGGCATTTCACAGTGAATAACATCGCCAGTGATGATAAATATGGTAACATCACTGGTGACGATAAAGTTTTAGAGTGTTTGCCTATGTAGTGCAGAGAAATTACCCTCCCCTACAAAATGACCCGGGTCATTATTCTACGTAGGGAAATGACCAATGGAAGCAATTGCAGACAAAAAAGATAAACGTAAATCAAAAATTAAATTTTGTTTCCAGCATGGTTGAAAGTAAGGTGGGAAAAGGAGAAAATGCTGGTTACTAGCATTTTCTCATTTTCACCAGCATTTTCTCATTTTCCCACCATGTTTTCAAAAGGCTTTTATCTCGGGGCTGTAAAAACCAGGGATTGTTAGGTAAAGGGTTAAATAAATGATCACAATAGAATTAATGACAATCATCTAGGAACCTAATACTCGTATTAAAATTTATCCTGCTGAATAGAAGTAATGAAACATGTATTTACTCTATAGGGGTTTTTACTCCTTCAACGCCAAATCTTTATAAACTCGTTCTCTTTTCACGGCAGAAAGTACACCCCACTGAAACTAAGGAAGAATTTTCTTGCCTTAAGACTAGACATAACAAAACATACA
This sequence comes from Tridacna crocea, assembly GCA_943736015.1. Lineage (NCBI taxonomy): Eukaryota > Metazoa > Mollusca > Bivalvia > Cardiida > Cardiidae > Tridacna > Tridacna crocea. The sequence continues at coordinate 16,366,105 of OX031067.1, forward strand.
ATATAGATCCAAGATCAGACGGAAATTTCTGTTGAGTCTGATCGTCACCTTTATCGTCTACAAAAGCTCAGGGACTGTTTTCGCGATAGCGCCAAAATGGTGAATTATTTACGAGGCGTTTTTAAATGCTCTCAGTATGACAATGGCCGGATAAATTGTTTATGTTTGAACAATTCTATTCCGTTTTCAATTAGGTCTCAATGATGAAATTTGATTTTGAAATGGTAAACTTAAAAAGAAGGTAAACATGTCGATAATCAGTAGTGTCTTATTTCATACAAATTATTCAAAAGTCTGTATCATCATGGTCTAAAATAACCGTTTGTCGATTGACAGGGCACGAAATATGTAGTTGAGGAAAATTAACTTAGGAGCAGAATACTAGTATTGCAGATTAACCTCTTAATTGCTAAGCGCCACTCAATGACCTTTGGCTGACAGTGTAGACCAAGATCAGACTTCACAGAACGTGCAGACTAAACTTGGATATACACTGTCCGATAAGGAGATAGTATTTCTTAAAATATAACCTTAAGTCATTACCAAACGACAATATTTTAGACTGGTCCAAATCAAACGCATTTGCAGACGACAAAATAAAAGTGAATGAAAATTTGAAATTTTTTTTTGTGAAGGGTAGAAAACATTGTTGGAAAAGGAGAAAATGCTGGTTACCAGCATTTTCTCCTTTTCCCACAATGTTTTCTAAAGGCTTCTTTCTCAGGGGCGTCAAAAGTAGGGATTGAGTGGGAATGGGTTAAATTAGCAATATTTGGGTTTTTACTATCAAACTGAAAATTTCAATTTAGTTATTTAACAGGATAAAAGTTAACGTCATATTGGAAGATTGTGTAGGCTGATCTAGTTCTTGATTCTTCGTAATAGTATTGTACATATAGACGATGATCGGTAAGAAATCGGTAAATATACTGTTGTATCCGATCCACTGTGCTGAACGTTGAACAGAAGCCCGGACAAATTACATCTTACTAACCAGATGATGTCTAAGTGCGACATCAAGTTATCACCTTGTTTTTCGAGAACGTTTTACGCCAGTTTGACGTAAAAATAAGCCCAGTCGTCCCTTGATATTTATCAAATATGACTAAAGATATATGTTTTCATGTTGTGGTGGTTTTTTGTCTCTAAATTGCGCAGAACAACCCAAAAGGGACATGTTTAAATAATTTACCTCAAACTTTTTTTCCTCCATAAACTTAAGCATGTATATCGAATATTATTACATCCTTCTCATTTGATGCAATGAGAAACTGCTTCCCAGCACTTCCAACCCAAAGAAAACAATCTCTCACAAATCTACCATTTAATTTTTTTTTTCTTGAAGACATTTTTAAAAGTCCGTATTCATTTGATACAATTAATTTAGGAATACTTTACAATCGTTTCCGGTGTATCAAACTATTACTCTTACACTATTTAGAATTGAAATAAAAGACATGTAAAAAACATTTTAATTAAATTTAATTTTAGAGGTTGCGCTGGTCACCAAACATTAAACCCGTGTATAGCACATGAGTTGTAGTTATTTGTAACTTTTTGTTACGCTGTTTTATACTTTTGTCAAACGACTTACTGACTCCATAAACCAGAGGAAAAAGTTACATGGGTAAAATTCAGAGTTTACAGCCTTCAAAGGATAACAACACTTTTCTTCTAGAGAGGGCGTCTAATGGATCTTGATCTTAATCTTGTGTATGCGTAGCTTATAATATGATGACCTGCAACACGCAAAATGGGGCATTCGGATATTTGCACAAGGTGTCGTCTTGGATCAACCTGCGCACTAGCTAATCAAAACGACACTTTCCGTCTTATGTAACTTTCTGTTTTTTGCGAGTCTTCTGTAGTACGAAATCTAATCTTGTCGAAAAGTGTCGTTTCGGATCAGCGAGCGCGGACTGCGCAGGCTGATCCGAAACGACACTTGACCCAAATGTACGAATATCTCTTTTCGGGTGTTGCAGGCCAAATATGTAAGTTGTTTGAACAAGGGAAACTCCACAGTCTGAGCTCCTACATGCTGCACCTTTAATCCATTACCACACAATCCTTACTTTTGACGCCATCGAGAAAGAAGCCTATAGAAAACAATGTGGGAAAAGGAGAAAATGCTGGTTACCAGCATTTTCTCCTTTTCCAACAATGTTCTCTACCCTTCACAGAACAAATTTCAAATTTTCAGTCACTTTTATTTCGTCATCTGCAAATGCTTTCGATTTGGACAAGCCTAAAATATTGTCATTTGGTAATGTGTTAATCAATTAGCAGTCTAGATTGATGCCTTTCTCTGTCAACAACAAGTGCTCTAGCTGGTCCAGTAGTTGTATCTGATGTTTAACTCTTTACATACGGTAGACGACAGTGTAGACAGTGGACAGTGTAGATCAAGATCAGACTGCACAATACATACCTTTTTTTAAGCAATCGAACCGTTTTGTGATCTTAGGAGCCTTTGAAAAAAATCAAGTGATCTATCTATTCAGTCCTACTCGAAAGAGTTCATCCAGGCTTCTTTGCGTAGGACAAGTAAAGCAACTGAATTACATAAATTAATACGTAGTAAAAACAATGTTTTTAATTTAAAGTTATGGTGTTTCTCTGTTTTTCAGTGGATGCCAGAAGCGGAGTAAGTGCATCAGAATCAGGACTTCGACATTTTAATCTGTGATGAGTCATTTCTTCTGTCGGCGGGAAAACTAACAATAACAAGCAGTTGTAAATCAGTATTAACCCTTATCCTGCTAGATAGTTTCAAATGAAGCTTTCAAACCATCAGTAAAAACCCAAGTTTTTCCTGTTTAAACATAATTTTTGGAGAGAAACTTCTCATTGGACAGTGTAGAACCAAGATCAGACTGCACGTTTTGTGCAGTCTGATCTTGATCTACACTGTCCGCAAAAGGTCATAGAGTGGCGCCAAGCAGCCGTAGTTTTAACAGTTTCACTACTGAATAAAGAAATTGCATTTTCACAAAGGCAAAAAATACATTTTCTTTGCAAGATCAAAGAAAGTTCAACTATAATTTAGAATATAGAATTGGACAGTCTAGATCAGAGATCATACTGCAGGTTCTGTGCAGGTTGACCTTGATCTACACTGTCCACAGATGCTCCTGGTGGCGTCTGAGGTATGGAAAGAGTTGACCTAGATTTTATTCCTGAGCAAAAAAAGAAGTTGCAACATTTAAGAAATGAGAACAAAAAATCTCTTTCAAAGAAAAAAAGGCAGACGGCGTAAGAGATACTGGAATTTCAATATTGAAACTCTGTTGTGGCTCAATCTGAAGCAAAACACTGAAAATTAATATTACGAGAAATTCCCTCGTTTTCCTCACCGTTTATCATTTTGATGAAAAAGTAGTAAAAATGTCACTGGGAAACGCTTACTAAAGCTTAAATTTCCAACTAGAACAAAAAAGGACCATTTAGATTACATTAATTTGCTATTGTAGGATTCAAGGCCTCCGGGCTATCAATCAGTGCGAGCAAATATGGCAGCAGGTGCCCGCCGTATACTATGCTCACATTTTTTTATCAATCACAATAAACCATCTATTCATACTTTACATCAGTACCAAGAAGTAAATCAAAAGCTACCCCATTCAGCTACGATGGACAAAAAAGAGCACAAATATTTTTTATATGTAACACTTGGGCATATTCTTATATAACACTATTTTATAATATGGCTGTATCCCACCAACGTCTTTGACAACAACAAAGGGCAGTACCAAATAATGGCTTGCAACAAGCGAAAAGGGGCATTCAGACATTTGCATAAATTGTCGTCTCGGATCAACCTGCACAGTCCTCTCAGACCACTCTAAGACGGCACTTTACGATTGCATTAGATTTTGTGCAACAGTAGACTTGTGCAGAGCAGAAAGTTACAATAAAAACGGAAAGTGTCGTTTCGAAGCAGCCTGCGCGGAATGCGCAGGCTGCTTCGAAACGACACTTTACGCAAATGTCTAAATGCCCCCCCCCCTTTTGCATGTTGCAGGCACAATTGTTACCCGAAGCCAGAAACCTTATCCATCAATTATTCTAAATAACGTTCTTACTTCACTTCTCAAGTATTCTCTGAATTTGAAAATGACGCAAAATCAGATTGTCTAAACGAAATGAGTTTTTCTCTTTTTTTTTTTAAATATAAAACAGTAAAATTACCCAATATAATAAAGATCGGTGTGATAAGATTGGAAATGAGGACTTAGAAGTCAGTTACTGACACTCAAAGTGACGTATAATACATCACATAATACACAAGGGAATGAGTCTGCTTTGGACTGTTTCGTCTTTGTTTCTTTCATTTATCCTGTCGAGGTGGAATAAGACTTCTTTTTTACGCCTGTAATACCTCCTTCAGATAGAAGAGACGTGGAAATGCGGTGTCTGTCTGTTTTAATCTTTAAACGGCTAAATCAGTTAATCGTATCTTTCAAACGGATAGTAAAACCCCAAATTAAATTTTGCTGTTTCTAAAGTTTTGGGTTTTATTAGAAGGGAGGGGAGGGAGTGGGTTTCAAAATATCTCCTTATCGGACAGTGTAGATCCGTCTGCGAGCTCTGTGATGTCTGATCTTAATCTACAATGTCCGTTCTTGGATACATGTATGTTCTATTTCAGTGTATGCCTGTCTGAATAGCTTGCCTGACGAGTTAAACGCCGACTTTAGCAACAGCTTATGAATGTTTTGGCAATTGCTTTACTAGTCCATATATTCCTTGAGTTTCTTGTATAATACCAGTACGATACTCTCTCTGGGTACACACTACTTAGGTACTTAGCTTAGTACCCGTGGATCCCATCTCAATGTCTTGCGTCAATCTGACTTTTCTGTCTGACATGCAGTATGTTGTGTATGGTCCGGCCTGTTGAGCTTATCTGACTCATGACCTGGTGGTTGCTGATTCGATACATGGTTGAGGCAAACTTTCTTTCCAACGATTTTTTTCCTCTTCGCGCTGATGCATGTGACAAAAGCAGTCAGTGGTTCGGGAAAAAAGTTGTGCCAGTGCTAAAGTGGGAAATCCAGGAAACACATGCGTAGGTGCATGCACGGACAACCAGACGCATCACATGAGCCACGGCAGTAGGAGCATAACAAAGATTAAAAGCCGTTTGACATGTTACAAAAAAACGCAAACTTTATCAGATAAGCCGTTTTCTTTCCTTCTCTTTTATTGAACGTGTTCTGGTTTTTTTGGTGGGTTTTGCTTGTGCATGTAATTCTCTCTTAATATGGTTTTTTTTTTTCAGATCCCCTTACTCAAGACAACGACGTTTCTTTTTTATTTACTTGTAATTATTCAAACAAACACTGGGCTAGTCAAGGACTAGAATAAATGATATATTACAAATCTTTGAAAGTATGAAATGGCATTTATTGGATTTATGGAAAATAGCGTTAATAAGTCGCAAACAATAGCAAAAATCAACAGCTCTTCGTTTCAGTGATCTCTCAACAGTAGGCTACACTGGGTGTATGAAAGGTTGCCCTTGTGTGGTTATAGATTTGGATGCGTTTTGTCGGCTAAATTTATGCGTCTACAGTTCAGAAAGGTTAAGTTAGTTTTACCATAAATCTGTCTCGGATGGGTTTCAAGTTATCAAACGATTTTTAGGATTAAGAATCGAGTTACGTTGATTTCTTTCTTTGAATACTCTTACTTGACTGGTCGGCTGCAAATGAAATGAATTGTTCCGCAGTCTTATCCAGCCCAGCCAAGCCTTGCCTTGCCTAGAACCATAATGTCATGTTTTCGTGCTTCTCTTGTTCACGTCATTCTAGTCTGTAACTTTTCCTGTTCGCAAGCGAAAGGAGATAATTTTATAGCACATTTTCATAGACTTCCAACTATTCTAGCTGAATTAAAGGCGAGTAAACATACACGTAGTTTCTTCGTTAAAACTCTTAATTCACGGGAAAAAGGAAAACCCCAATCTATGAGAGTGTATGTATGTGTGTGTTATTTGTCGAAGACCATACCATTATGAGTTCAATATTAAAATTTGAAGACCGTGCATCTTATATGTGCAAAGCCGAATAAAAGAAACCCAATTAAACTCATTTTTTCTCAGACAAATGACTTTTTCTGTGGCACTCAGGTATGTAATTAGAAATGGCATGTTAAAATACAGTTGGTGAGGTCATCGATTGTAGAAATAATATTTTTTAATTAAAAACAGCTTCACTGGCTCATAGCCTTCTAGCGCAATGATATGAAATTCTTCTAAAGATCGCTTGGTCCTGGATTTTTTTCGATGCAAAATAAGTTTGTCCCATGGCTTGGTCATACAATGATTGAGCTACTGCATTTTATTGGGCATAAATATCTATAGATCGAAAAAACTAATTGTAATGTTGGAAATTTAATATGAACGGCTAAAAATAATTCAAGATCATAGTTTTCCGGTGAAAACTTAATTTTATTCGGTATACTTACATGGTTTCTCTCCCCACCCTTCATGCATCCTACTGTCAAGGGGCGTTGCTCCGTACGATCAAAAGGAGACCACCTTTACACAAATAATCCTAACTTTGTCATGAATACTCTCCCTTCAACTAAAAGGGCAATCATTTCATTAGCTCTCCCTTCAACCAAAAGGGCATTCATTTGATTAGTAGGTTGATGTTTTAGCCAATATTTTAATAACATTTCACTTGTTCTTTCAAATTATAGATACCACACCTCACAATAACTTACTTAACAAATACCACTTCAGCGTTCTCAATGGTTTGATCTTTGTTTGGTTAAAGATGAAAAATATTGCAACGAGAATAGAAGTATACATGTATTCAGGACAAACATATTTACAGACGCGCTCGATCTTATGTTGAGCAAGAGCATGGGGTGGTGTCAAAGGAAGGTACATTTCGTCGCCATTTTCGATACAAATCACAATCTCTTCACCAAGATCGTCAAGAACCATGGCAGGTGGCCAAAATACAATTATCGCTAAGCCAACACACAATATACAATTATCGCTAAGCCAACACATCAAATTATTGCTAACATTTTAAAATGTCCATACACAGGTAATGTTAAACATTTTGTATTTGGTTTGTTGCAAAGCATAAAATTAAGAATCCTATTGTTCACTTTTTTGTTTATGAAGAAATACCGGTACTTGACTCGTCTGTTCTTGATTCTCAGACAGACATTAATAGTAATATTAAGTAAGAAAAATTGAAATTACAGATGGAAAAAGAAGAGATTGAAAAAAATGAAAAGAAGAAAGATGAAAGAAAAAGAATTGAAATAAAAATTAAAGCAAGAAAAAAGGATGAAAAGAAATAAAATTAGCGTTTGAAAACATGCAATCTGAATTAGAAGAAAGAGAGTGGAAGAGGCAGTTTCAGTTGAGAATAAAAGCATTAGAAAAAGAAAACAAAGAAAAAAAAATCCATATGATTCATGATTTTGACATAACAGAACACCTCAGACTTATTCCCTCATTTCAAGAATAGGAAATAGATAAATACTTTTCACATTTTGAAGGGTTTGCCGAAAATTTGAAGTGGCCAAAAGAACACTGGACCTTACTCTTGCAAAGTGTTGTAACTAGAAATGCTCGCGATATTTTTCCTCATCTAAGTAAGGAACAGCTCTCTAATTATGATAATGTTCAAGAAATGATTCTATAAGCCCACGAAAATGTACCTGAGGCAAACAGACAAAGTTTTAGGAGTTGCAGAAAAGAAAATGGTCAAACCCATGATGAATTTGCTAGAAATAAACAACAATTATTTGATAGATGGTGCCATTCAAAGCAAATAGGTGCAGATCATGCAGATCATGGACACTACTGTTAGTTGAAAAATTTGAAAGGTGCATTAATTTAGGTATAGAAACTTTCTTACATAAGAAAGAAGTTGAAACTGCCTTCTTAGCAGACAACTTTGCCTTGACGCATAAGGCCTCTTTCATGAACAAATCAAGCTCTCGAAAACCTTTTTATTTCATCTACTGGTCCTAAACCAAATTTTAATCAATTTAATGAAAAGTCTAATCAGAATAGTCCCAAACCCAAGTAACCAACAAAGCCAAAGGTCATAATCCAGTCTCGCGACTCCCTTGTAATTATAGCAAAGAAATCAGGCCATATTATTTCTTAATGTCCTACTTTGAAAGGAAACCGGGAAAAACAGGAAAGACTGAAAAAGCTGAAGACATCTCTGCATTTGTAACTCCTGATGGACTTTATCAGCACAAAGTTATGCCTTTCAGGATGAAAAACTCACCTGCAACATTTCGACGACTTGTCAACATGATAATATATGGATAGGACGACTGTAGGGCCTACATCGATGACGTCATCATTCATAACGATGATTGGAATGAACATCTAAAGACTATCAGACAATCTTTTGACAATAAGCACAGCCAAATTAACAATTAATCTTGTTAAAAGTGAATTTTGTCATGCTTGTTTAACATTTTTGGGTCATATTGTTGGACAAAGAAGCTAATGTAAAAGCTATTTCTGGTCTTCCTGTAGCTACATGCAAAAGACAAATCGTGAGATTTCTTGGTATAGCTGGTTACAGGAAAGTCTGTGGTCATTGCTGACACGTTTTCTTAGCAAACACAACAAATTTATATGGAATGATGTTTGTTAAAAAGCCTTCCATAAAGTAAAAGAAATACTGAAAAGTGAGCCAGATCTTTTAACTCCTAATTTAACAAAAGAATATAAGTTTACAATGGATACTAGTGATACTGGTGGAGGTGGTGTTTTACTTCAAAGAAGATTGTAATGTTGAAGATCATCCAGTAAGTCATTTTTTCTAAACAGCTTAACAAACATCAGAAAAAAACTACTCAACAATAGAAAAAGAGTGTGTTCTTTTATTCTTGCTCTTCAGCATCTTGAAATATTTTTGTCGTCATTGTATATAGGGATCATAGTCCTCTGTTTTTGTCCATATCATGAAAAACAAGAATCAACGTTTACTCCGATGGAGTCTGTTTTTACAATATAACAAGGATATCAGACACATACGAGGTAGGGATAATATTATCCCCGAAGATTTGTCCAAAGTTTAACTTGAGAATAATTAACATTTGTTTTTATTTTAACTTGAGAATAATTAACATTTGTTTTTATGATTGTATACTGTAGTACAGTTATGTATTCATGTACAGTTAAGTTTAATGATATGTTTTATATTCTAAGAAAAGAAAGTTTTAATTCTTATACTTTTTTTTCTTTAGGAGGGGAAGTTTTATGTAAATAGGATACACAGTGACCTGTTTTCAGCATATTCTAGAAACATAAAGAACATGTATTGGTTTTACCATTGTTGTTATTTTTTTATAAACAGATCGTTAGTAAACAAGCTGTTTACCAATCCATGTTGTCATCTTTCGAGAAAAGACTAATCTAGAAGTTCCCAATCTGATTTAAAAAGGAGTGACTTACTTGGTGATTTTGGACTTAAACATAGACAGTCTTGTGGTTTGGAGGTTACAAAATTAGTGAAAACTGTTGGCTTTAAACTGAAATATAGATCTGTAAGTTAGAATTGTTCATTTTCTTTAAATACAGGTTGCTAATATCTATTTGCAAGGCAAAACTAATGGTAATTCTGGATTTAGGAACCGGGAATTTCATACTTTTTTGTAGTCTAAACATATTCCTTTTCATTTTGAGGGGCTTATTCTATTTCTTGATACAAGATTAAAAATTCTCAAACTTTCATTCAAACTTAACTCTTATTGCACCCTTTTGTGTTGGTTCATTAATGAATATTGTTAATTATTCATTTAAGAAATATTGTTAACTGTTAAAGGTTTATTGCTGGTTTTCTTTCTCATTACGCTTGGCTCGTAAACCAACTTATATTAATCTCCCTCGAATCTATTTCCTGGGAACTACACCAGTACTCGCGCTGAATGTGTGGGCCAACGTAAATCCTAAAGTTTACAACCCCTCCTGGGTATCGAACTCGGGACCATATGGTTACGAGGCCGACGCTCTGCTTCACAATCACGGGGCCCACGTCAGACTACAAAAAACGCAGATCTATCCTTATACCAAACAGCAGAATGTTCAACCTGTCCAAAGTGAACGCAATGGCAGATAACACTTTGAATGTGGTTCAAATGCTGGGATTTGCGTATGAAAAGGGCAGAAAAAAAACGTAGAAAAAGGACAAATGCTGGTTATCAGCATTTTGATTTATCCAATCAAAGTCGATTGCTATCAAATGTAGAATATTATGGAGAGTAAGACTAAGAACGTTCTTAAGAATGGTTAGTGTGCATGGAACAGGAGTTTATTTTCTATCTCTCGATTTATTGTACAAATATCGTCATTTAAGCAATAGCAACACTGGTTGAGCCTAAGATGTCTCGAATAGGAAAAAAATACTGGAACAATGCATTTTTTTTTTACACTTGATTAACCCTTCATCTGCTATACAAGTGGAATGAAACTTTCGAGCTGATAGTTAAGGCCAAAATTTTGCTATCAGATGTATTTTGTTGGAAGAAAAAATATCTCTTTATAGGGCACAGTAGATCCAAGATTGGGGGCAGGCAATGAATCCTGACAATCCTATCATGAGTCGCTATGTGCTACTCAAGGACCTTCTGCAGATTTGCACATTCTGTGCAGTCAGATCGTAGTCTATATTGTCTGCAAAAGGCACTTAGCAGTCTACGGATTAAAATTAATTTTCTTTTAGATGGAAAACACTTGATAAAATTTCAATTCGATGGAAATCGAAATGAGTTTCATTTTCCCATTTAGCAACAACATTGTGAAACGAACATAAAAAAACTATCAGATAATGAAAGTCCATCAGCCATCAAGGAAATTCACGTTTCCTTACTCGGTTAGCGCAAGTTTCTCATGAATTAGTGTTGATGAATTTCATTTTAAGAAATCAACTTTTGGCAGCTGTTTGTGTTTCGTTCCAGATGAACACCGACACACTAACGTTATTGTTTGATTAATTGCTATAACACGTGAACGCGCTCGTAGTCATTAGTAATCCAATAGTGTCGAATTTCATGCAATAAAAAGTGGCTTGTTATCTGCTATGTCGTGAAGCATGTTGATTTCAATGGTCAATGGGGAGAGCCATAACCAAGGTTTAGTTGGACCTGAATGCGCTGGTTTTTTGACCTACTTTTGCTTCTGATAACAAAATGAATGGACAGAAATTTGTGATTGGTCAAAGACGAATACCTGTTTATTCTAAGGGGACCTATTGTAAAAAATATATAGACATGTTTATTTTAGGGGCGCCTGTTTATTTGCTGGCAATTTTACACCATTTTTTTTTTTTCAGCATCCTCGGATACCCAGGGGTCTCCCTATTTGCTACGCTACATCGACCCCTGGGACAATTAATTGAATTTCCCTCGCTTTACCGCTGGCCGAATGCTGGCTTTTCATTGGTTCCATCATCATTTTGTGATGGGCGAATGGACTGTACGTTATGACGTTTCGTATCGATTTTCAGCGGCTGATTCAAAGTTTTATTAGTCAATTGTCCCAGGGGTCGATGTAGCGTAGCAAATAGGGAGACCCCGGGGTATCCGAGGATGTTTTTTCAGTACCATTTCTCGTTATACTTGAGGCTCAACCGACTTGTCGCCTTTCTCGTGTGTATTTATGGATAGTGTACATGTAAATGATAGGCAATGAAATACGTTTAAAATAAAAAGAAAATAGCTTATCAGTACAAAAAAAAATAAAGCAATTAAGTGTCTCACGATTCTTTTCACAAAGCTTAAGTTTTCAAAAAAATTCTCTTCTTTGGTTACCAAACATTATTGTTTGTTTTTTACAAAGAATATAGTTCGAGATTTTACAACAAACAACATGTAATAGCCTAGACCTACATTCCTTATATTTCTAAAAGAAATAGATATGACCTGTGCTCTGGGGAAATGGGGTTTAATACATCCGCAAGAAAGTATCGACCAAGGTCAGTGCGCGCAGTCCGCGCAGACTGGCCTGGGTCGAAACTGTTTGCTATTTGTCAATTCTCTGTATGTTCAGAACCAGTTTACCTAACGATAATATCGTTTTTTGTTTTTAAAAAAAAATGGTTATTATGGGATCAACAATTATGCTATGACTTGCTTGGTATAATACATCAAAGAGATGCAATCAGTCCCCTTTTGCCAGAGCATGGCTCATATATATAATTTTGCCAAACAGCGAATTTGAGGTAAAAATATCTAGATCCTATACATGTTTTTTTTATGTTAGTGCTGGAGGAGGTCATCTAGATGTCCCTCTAAAAACAAGGTTTAACTCATTACCAAACAACAAGTTTATGTTTGCCCAAATCGAAAGTATAATTTTTTTAATGAAAGTGACTAAAATTTTGTATTTTGTTTTGTGAAGAGTAGAAAACATCGTGGGAAAAGGAGAAAATGCTGGTTACCAGCATTTTCTCCTTTTCCCACAATGTTTTCTAAAGGCTTTCTTCTCAGCGTCGTCAAAAGTAGGGATTGTGTGGTAATAGGTTAATGCATCTCTGTGATCTATTATACTAAGCAAGTTATTTCCTGATAAGGGATCTATAAAATCCATTTTGTGCGATATTTGAGGTAAAAAGGTCCTTGAACATGCCTAAAATTTATTACAGCAAAAAGTATTGATCATGTTGTCAGCCTGCTGGAACAGCGTAGGCTGACATGGGTCGATACTTTTTCCAAATGAATCATAACCTATTTTCACAGAGCATAATTCACATATATGTCTATGTCATAAACTGATAGTTGTTGGCACCACCTCTGCTCCCCGACGCCATGTTGCTATCGAAGCTACCATCTCAATCGAAATAGTCGATGAGACGGACAGATATACGGTGACTGATAACCTATATTGATTCGAAATTAAATTTGTATCTTACCAGTAATTTCCCTCGGGTATATTACCAGACGCACACAAAAAAGAGGACAATTAGCCCTAAAGCGCTCACCTGAGTACGGTTATCCAAGATTGGCTGAAAATTTACAAAGATATCAAATACATGATTGTAATTGACCTACCTTTTGACTTACTTGACCTATTTTATTGTTTATGATAGAAATCATCAAGACAAATATTCTACCAAAGTTTCATTAGTATTGGCTTCTATACTACACGCAAGGTTTTTCGAAGATTTGGCCAAGTGACCTACTTCTGGCACCGATATGACCAAATTTAGAACCTGTCTGATAACGACAACCAATCTATTTATTATTATCATTATTATTTTGTTTCTATGAACACCCTCCCTTGTAATTTTTGGACTTTCATCAAAATCTACAACAGTTGTTTTCGGTAAATCCTCGTGTCGAACCTTCACCCATAAGAAGGCATTACAGTGTTACGTAAAGCACAATAAATGTAGGGTAAATGCGGAAAAAAATAATTATTCATATTTCCGTTAACCAAATCACAATATTTCTTACTTCAAATCGAAATATACTTCGAACAGAATATCAGCGCACATCGAAAGACTGTATTAGTCTTTGATAAGGTAGAAATCATTTTGGGAAAAGGAGAAAATGCTGGTTCCAGCATTTTCTCATTTTCTTACAATGTTTTCAAAAGCTTTCTCCGCTAGCGTGGTTTTTTTTTTTTTCTCATAAACTTAAACAGATGCGCCACTGATTCTGTTATTGCTAATGAATGTGGACACTGGCTGTGGCAACGATGAAGCAGTAACAATCTATAAAAAGGTTATTGGACGCATTTATCATTTTTGATAGCTATGTAATGAGAGCATATTGGATTATTGTCGTATTTTGCTGTGTCTGGATGTAAACGACTAGTAAATAGAGGTACGCAGTGATTCAAATTACCAGACCAGTCATAGCTCTAGTGGTGGAGCGTATGACTTATACACATCAAATCTTGGGTCACTTTAGGGTGCGGTTAGAGCCCTACGGCGGACCATCTGAAATTACTCATAAATGAACTTTCGGATGGAACATTAAACCGAGGTCCCGTGTGACATACACCGAGCACGTTAACTAAAGAACCGGGCGTAACAAAGGATGGGTTTTTCCGTGTACCATGCACTGTTCCCCCCCCCCCAACCCACCCTTTTCAACAAAACTACCAGTCTTTAAGGGGCCATTTGGGTAACCGGTGGCATCGATAGTACAGAACGTTTCCGGAGAAAAGATGACTTTTAAACCAGCACAAGCGATTTTGTTTAAATATTATGTTTATTGATATACAAGAAATCATCAGACTTTCCAAATTCAGACAAACCTAAACCAATGCAATAGCGATAAAAAATCAAAGTGTAAAATTTCTAGACAACATTATAACATAAATGTACTCTGTAATTTCTCAAAATTATTCTAAGATTTGATCCATGAAAAGGTTTACTGGAAGTACAATACAGGGTGACTCATAATATCTGATAGAGTTTCAACTCTTAATAGTATTTTTTCTGCCGGTGTAATGCAGAGAAATGACCCTCCCCTACAAAATGACCCATGGGTCATTTCTCTACGTAGAGAAATGACCCCAGAAGTCATTTCACTACGTAGAAAAATGACCTGGATCATTATTCTACGTAGAGAAATGACCCTCTGGGGTCATCTCTTCATAGAAAAATTACCGGATCATGCCTCTAAGTAGAGAAACGACCCACGGGTCATTTTGTAGGGGAGGGTCATTTTACTGCATTTCATCGGCACATACTTTACTATAATTTATATCACATTACTCTGCAATAATTACAGTTTTGTGCGATACACAATGTTAGGCACATTGAATAATTATAAGTCGGATAAAAAATGTCATTTTTTTTTTATAGTATTCAGATGATAAGCTCTATATCACATCAATTCCGACCTATTACGGCTTTAAGCCTCTTTTAAAACTTGCCCATCACCTACCTCTGAGATTTTTCTCATTTTTTCTCATCTCTCAACAAAGTGCTCAGTCCCCATGGAATCAAATGCCTTCAATCTCCTTTTATTTACAAAGTTGACAAAAACTTGTTTTTCAGCAATGTCAGGTAATATTCGCTTAACCCTTTACTCCATAGATACTCGTTTCTACACATTGTTTGAAGGAGCCTTTGGAAAATATTGTGGTAAAAGGTGAAATTGCTCGTGACGAGCAATTTCACCTTTTGCCACAATGTTTTCTATGCTATCAAAAGGTCCCATATACACATAAAAAACAGCTTCATCCTTGCTGTTATTTACGGTCATTCAGAGATACCATAGAAAAGCCTTATGGGGTAAAAGGTTAATTCTGTTTGCATCTCTACCCCTAGTTCACAAAATAATAGTCCAGTAACACCACTATAACATAACGCTGCCCATACAGTAAATTTTCACCATGCTGAGGCCTTTCAAAACAAATGAAATGCAAAGTGGCATCCTATAATGCACAAGCAGTATTGTTGTGACTTCATGAAACTTTCCGGAAAACATCATCAAAAATGCTCACACCTTGGTATTTGAACCTTTTCTTGAGGGAATACTTGAAAGAAAATGTATGCACCTAAACCAAACACTGGTGGAGGGTTGAAAAAAAGATATTCGTGTAAAAATTATGCCAGAAATGTGTCCAACAATAAAATACAATACAATACAATACAACATTTTTGTTGGTGACTTAGGCCTCCGGCCCATTATACATGAAAATAACAGCATGATACATATACAGCACCAGGAATAAACATAGAAATGTGTCCACCGGTGAGAGCAGACTTTCAAAACAGACTTGATGTCACAAAAGCCTAAAATGAAGACATATAGAGCGTATCATTTAAATGTTGGGCAAAGGTTTGACCTATTTTATTTTATATAAAGGTAAAGTAATGTAACATAAGAATTTCTGTTCTGTTCTGTTCATAAATTATAACAAGGTATGAGCCGGCAGAAAGAAATTATTACAGGTTGAAACTGTATCAGATATTGTGAGTCACCCAGTATGTGACCCGTCACGCAGAAAGGAACAATCTGGAAATTTCGTTCATCAATTAGATGAAAACAGATTAAAGATATTTTAGATCAATTATTTAAATGTATACTTCAAATGTGATTGTATTAGAAGTTGCAATGACCACTTTTCAAACAGAAAATATCATAAAAGTGAAGAGTGTCGACCCTGATCAGACCGAGAAATCCGCGCATCTGATCAGGGTTGATACTTTTCTCAGTTCCACGATGGTCCCTTTTTGCGTGACAGGTCCAATATGTACAGAGACTAGATTAAATGTGACACAGTTGTTTGTCGAGCATACAGGCAACTTTCTTAATGCCACCTGTAATATTCAATAAGAGTGGCTATCATTTTACACATTAGGAAATTACATTTTCTAGGGATAACTAAATCTAGCATTCATCCCCTCTAAAATTCGACAACAGCTTGGTAATGCTACTAAAGAAAACATTCTGGTACAGCAAATATTTAAATTTCTAAATCTTTACCAGATAACAAAAAAGCTGAATATGCTTGAAATTATGGGACTAGTCTTTGGACGAGTAGAGAAAAATTTGGAAAAGGAGAAAATGCTGATTATCAGCAGTTCTCCTCTTCCCACACTGTTTTCCAAAGACTCTTTTCCTTCGATCGACATGCTAAGCCTTAACAATCCCCAGATATATCTGACAAATACACGATCCCACGAGTTTTTTCACCAAAGTCTCCTGAAATTTCGAGATAAAACAAAAAAATACCACGATTCATTTTGAGCACAACAGACATTGCAGTAATGGTCTAGCGGAATGACAGTGTAGACATTTGTCATTTTTGATAACTCTTTAATGAGAAAATATTGGATTTCGTACATCCAACATGGAGGTACTCAAGCCTTTGATCGAATGATATGTAGATTTATAACCGGACAACAAAGTAAACTGAAGCTGCTTGAATCGATTAAATAAAAGAACAGTGAATGATTTATTACATTACATGGTGAGCTCAAACAGGCCAAGTTCAGTGTAGGAGAAAATGTGATTCGAGTAAAAATTAGTCAGGATTTTAATTCACAAGTGCTGCCATCCGCACTCGATTCTCAGGGGCGCAATTTGCGGGCTCAATTGCTACATCAATATATTGCGCAAGTGTTAACTCTGTTACTCTCGGGCGATACTCCGGGCGTTTTTTTACGCCTTACCAGATGAATATGACAGATATAACCCTTTTATTGAACTAGCTAGTAATAGGATATTTCTAAGCATTACCCTGTAATTCTTTACCACACAATCCCAAGTTTTAAAGGTGGCCCTTCAGATTTTGGGACAAAATTTTACAAAATATACAAAAAAATCATCCTTGTACTCCCAAAACCTTATAATTTTCATTCATTAAACCTCAGTAGTCAAAAACCATCCGACAGCTATATAAATTAGAGATTTACTACAGCCCAGGTCGACAATGAAGGGAAACACACTTTATTTTTGCATAAGCAACTCATTCCTTCTATACCGGAAATATACAGACGAAGCTTCAAACACAGCATCCGAAGTTCTAGGTCTACATTATGGAAAATAATTAAATGTTTGTTATGTTATGAATTTTAATAGTCATAAGTCACATGCAAGTCACTTAACGTTCCCACAATGCTTTTTTGATTTTGGCGGGAAATCTAAAAATAGCTTAAGAGCCAACGTAGCCTTTTAAAGGAATACCAGCAAAAAATTTTTATTGTAATCTTATGATTCTTAATTACTGATGATTTGTACTGTTTTTTCATATAAATTTCAGTGACATATATATCTTTTAATTTGGTGTTATGTAATAGAATTTAAGCGGTATGAGTCACGTGCCAGTCACTTGACATTCCACAATGTTTTATTGATTTTTGGCGCGAAATCTAAAAATAGCTTAAGAGGCCACGTAGCCTTTTAAGGGAATACCATCAAAAAAATTTTTTTGTAATTTTATGAATCTTAATTATTGGTGGTTTGATTATTTCTCCGTATGAATTTCAGCGATATATATATTTTTTAATTTGGTGAGATGTAAAAATTCTAAATACCCACCTTCAACTCCGGCTCTTGTAGCTCAGTCATAAACATACATGACTTTATAACTGGGGATCTTGGGTTCCATTCTTGCCTCGGCCTATTTCTTTCCGAAGATTTATAATATTCATTGCGACAGGATTCATTTCTCTCCCCACCGCTGACCATTGTTTCGAGGATGGTTACGTGGAAAAGCAGCCAGTGGCTTTAAAAGAAATTATACGGAATACTATTAAAATAGACTCCAGGAAAGCACAGATAGGTATACTTGCCGCTGCTTTGTAAATGAATAATGTTGAAAAGGTCTTTAAATTCCAAAAAAATCAATTAATCAACCATGTCTTAGCGACCCCGAGGTAGCCTTTTGAAAACCTTGTGGAAAAAGGAGAAAATATTGGTATACATGTACATTCACTTCCGAAAACATTATAAACTTCCACCATGTAAATATCTGCTAATTTACTTGGGAAAACCTTATTAACCCAATACCACACAGTCCCTACTTTTGATGCCCCTGAGAAAGAAGCCTTTAGAAAACATTGTGGGAAAAGGAGATAATGCTGGTTACCAGCATTTTCTCCTTTTCCCACAATGTTTTCCACCCTTCATAAAACAAATTTCAAAATTTCAGTCACTTTTATTTTATCGTCTGCAAATGGTTTCAATTTGGACCAATCTAATATATTGTCGTTTGGTGATGGGTTAAAGTTAAAGTTTCGAAGACAGGTGTCCTACATAAATCGTGAATGTTACTAAATGTCCAAATGAGTTATTACCGCAAGTAAAATACGAGAAATTCTGTATTAATATGTCAGTTGGCTCTGACTTTAAACTCGGATGGTAATGTTATCGTCGACCTCGGAATATTCTTTGTCGTTTTTTCCTCGATTAATCGTTCACTTTCCGGAAAACTTGTTTGGTTTCATCATTTAAACTTCTGTATGTTTCAAAATGTAAAAATTCCCCTCTTAAAGATTCGGTTACAGATAAAGAATTGCTTAAAATGAGCAATTTATATCTTTGTACCAATCCTCTTACATATTGACCTTGTTTTGCTGTTTGGTTTGTACCATTTAAACTTACTTATGTTTCAAATAGGTTTCTCTTTGGAACTTTGTTACAAAAAAAGAAATTGCCGTCAATGGCCTGTATCTGCTTTGGCCACAGTGGATTTACAGATATCGATGATGGATCTACTTCAACTTAATAACGTTAGATGTTTATTTTTCGTTGGTTAAAAAAACCTAGTTGAACTGTATTCAAACGATAAACATGGTTATGAGTAATTCAATAGGATAAAAGCAAATGTTTTCCTGTTTATTTTATTATTCATGCCACAACCATAGGATGATAATTTATTGACTAATTCTTGATCACCCTCAGTGCTTTCATTTTAAAGTTGGCACCATCTGGCTCCAGTCATTTCAATCTTAGGCAAACTTTTTCATCTGGTGAAAGTGATGGCGCAAAAAACAGCCAGAGAAAACACTTATCAGCAGGTTTTTTGCATATTTAAGCTATAGTGCGCCATACAAAACTAACAAACATTTAGTCTAGATGTAAGACTACAACAATTAAAATTTTCAAGTTGCTCTCGTGCAGAACTATCAATAAAGAAGAGAATATAGATTAAAGATCATACTCAACGTTTTGCGCAATCCAATCTTCATCTACACATCGACTGCAAAGGCAACTAAATTTGTAAAAAATGCATGCTATGTAATATTCTTTTGTAATTTCTCATGCAATCGATAAAGCTCCGAGACTTTTTTTCAAGAGTGAAGAGAAGTGTTTAAGTCAGGATCACTCAAAAGCTGAATATTGTATTGGAAAGTTTTGGTAAAAAAAAAATATTTCCCTTTAAGCTGTGTCAAAGACGAATTGTGTTAATCTAGAATAAGTACAAACATAGATACTTATTGATAATTTTTATTTCTGCTTTAAATGCAGAAGAATAACCCTAGACAAACCTACGCATGTTAGCTTTCAGGCATGTAAATATTTCTGAATACCAAAGTTACTTCTATCCATTCAGTTTTCATCGTATAACTACCCGCATGGCATTATATTTCCATCTACACATGTACACAATCATCCCACAATTCCCTCATCCACACGTCCGCCCACTTTTCTTGCTGTATGATTAGTATTTTGATAGCGAGGTCCTATTGCACAGGATATAAAATTTTGGTTTTGGCTCAACTCTTCATGATGTATGAGCTATAAAGTTCGAAATGTCATAAACACGTACCAACTGGGTTTCATGATTACCTACAACAAAATTAATCAGAAAGAACACGGGGTCTTGTAAGCTCATCTGTCTTCTTTCAACGTTTGTCGGCTGAAGATGAGTTTCTAGACAGAATCGAGACCGAAGGTGCTTATCAATACTGTCCAGAAACCCGCTGACCTGACCACCTGACCATCATACGATCACGACTTGACACCGGTGAAGTTTCGTGTTCCATCAGGAATCATGGCACAGTTCCTAGGACACTGATTTCATATTATAGCTAATCTGACCTAAAATAGGAACCACAGTCCGGAATGCAAATTTAATAAAAAGGAAGTGTATATCCTTGCGCAAGAACCCAGATAGTTTGAAGAAGTAACATTTTCAGAAAGACAACATATTGCTGTGGTGAAGACGTTGGACACGGTATGGCATGCGGCAAGAGTGATTTAGGTACTGGTTGTAAATTGTTTGCAGTTTACAGGTTGTCAGATCTAGGGACGGTATGCTCGCAAATGATGCATAGATCTAAATACAGTTTGTAAACTGTGTATTTTTTGCAGCATTTTGTCGTGTTCGAGAAAAATTAGAAACATTTCAGCCATTCGTAGCAGCCTTCCGCATATACAATTTTGAGATAATTTTCTTAAAGACAACTCCATCTTGTCCCAAAAAACCTATATGTGCAGAAAGACAACGATATACTGGTCGAAAATATAGATAAATTTCGGTCTTTTGTAACATGCTTATTGAATTAAAGCCACAAACAACGTACTTAACGATAACCATTTATCTTCCTGAATACGTGATTAATCTTAATGACGTATAAGTCTTCATTCCGATACGAGATTAACAGGAAAACCCTTCGCCGCCATGAAGGATACAAGAAGTTCTTGAAGACAGATCATCTTTTAATGTACTTTAAACAGTTGGCTTCTAAAGAATAGTATACAAATCAAAATCCGCACCTATTAATAAAGATATAATTATATGGCGTGTGTTCGTTTTCTCGTTTTAATGCCAATTTTATTGAAATGAAAGAGAAACAAGTAACAGTGAGTCAAAAGTGATACTCGTCTTTCATGAGATCTACAGCTTACAGATACATTCGCTAGATTTCAGAACCAGTTACTTGAAATTGCTGTAACAATTTCAAACGATTTGATTAGATTCTTCTGTCATCTAAGATTTATCTATGACTATTTTATGACCCTTTTCATGGCTACTCTGCGATGAAGGAAACCGCGCGAATATTTTAGCGATTTAACTGTTTACCAAATAACAAGGTTTTGGACTGGTCAAAACTAAAAGCATTTCCAGGCGACAAAATAATTGTTGTGCAGAGCAGGGAAAAAATTCTGTGAAACGGCAGAAAGCAATGTATAATAAGAAGAATATACTGATTTACAGCATATTCTCTCACAATGTTTTCAAAAGTTCTTTTCCTTGAGGTCGTTCAAACCGGGGATTGAGGTACAAAATTAATAATTTGTGCAACTGATCAGTCGTCCCAATCACCTCCTTTTATATACATGCAATGTCTCCCATGATTGATCCAATAAACAACAAAATCTAAGATTTTTTTAAAAGAAAGCATTTGCAGGTGACAAATTGTGGATAAAATGGGATAAGATAAATTGTTAGCCTACAATAATTTAAAACATAGACAATTCGAAATTTGAACCCTGGTATTATTATGAACTTTACAGCCAAGTCGTTTCCTGCCAGGATGAACATTTTTCAGCAGCTGCCTCTATTTGTTAGAAGTGTAGATCGTCAGATCCTTGATTCAGAAACATCAATTCTACCGTCTTCGTCAAGAAAAAGAAGAAGGGTTGCATTCAAGGGAAAGAAAAATAAATAAATAGAGCCACCAGTGTCTCTATATCTAACCAAAACTCCCGTGGCAGATAAATTGTATTGATTTTATTCAGATTAGGTATGGTTAACCGGATATAGAAGGAACTTCCTGTTTACGAATGGCTCAAAATGACCGAGTTTTATCTGGATAATGTAAAGTATAAATGTATCTATTTACAAACTTGACGCACTGATGTGGTGGAGCAGTTTTACGATTAGTTTTTGTCGTTTGATATTTATATACTTGATTCAACAGTCTCTTCTCACAGAGTGTGCTCTTTGACTGGTGCCAAAGTCCTCCCAGGGAGCCATTTTTCCCCACTTGAAAGGATATATCTAATTTAGGATTAAAAGGTTGTTTTTAGATGATAACTAATGAAAAAAAATTAATAGCTTGCTGTTATTATGTTATCATATGTGGACGATTAGGCGAACTGTTGAACTCATGCGCAGCCAAAGGCTGCTTCACCAGCTTTCGCCGGCGAAAAAGATCCCCTTTAATCGCAGGGGAACTGTGCATTTAGACCTTTACAAAAGTTGAATTAATCTAATTTGCAGTGAAATTTTTGTTTGTTTGTTTGTTTGGTTAAAAAAATACAAGAATATACAAACTGCACACATGTCAACAGTAAAATAGTAAAAAGTACACCCCCAGCTTTAAATGAATTGAGAACTTTTGCTCTACATTACCACGTGTAGCACGGCACCTTCGAGTATCAGCTATTTTCACACTTGGACTAAAATCTAACCAAGAAATATCTTTCAAAAAAAAGAGGAATTGGAATGTTAACATAGAAACTCTGTTTTGGCTCAAAATGAAGCGAAAGAATAAAAAAAAAAACGACAGCAACTGCTTCTTTGTTTATTGCATTGCTTTGCATGTTGCTGAAAACTGGCATTTCAAATCAGATATATGTTTTAATGCTAGATGAAAATCTAATTCATCGTTTGGAAAAGGGGCTGTAGCTGCTGAAACTGATATGTCTAAAAACGCATGTTGAAACACGAAATGAAATATATAGTAACGCTTTCAAGACATCAAATTACCATTTATTATTTATAAAAGAAATATTCATTGTAATACACATTTGTTCCGGTATGAAAGGCAGCCCCCGGGGTATCGATTAGCGGTAGTAGCGTATGGTAGTTGCATATCCTGTAAAATTGTGGTCATAAAATTTGCCCGCAATTTCGTCTAGTTGAGCTCACATAATAAAAATAAAAATATGTTCATTTTTTCTATTAATTGCACGTTACTATTTTTCATCATTACCAAATAAGGGTCAATATCTAACATTTTCAGTTACGCAAAAAACAAAATGAATCAAAGTACTTAATAAAAGGCTGTGGAAAAACTGAGAAAAATTGTTTAGTGTGTAATGAAACTAATTTGGGGTGTTTTTCGAGTTTTGGGGATGTGTCTTCTACTTTTTCATTCTCGATCTAGCCTTTATAAACTAGGCTAAGTCATAAGTTAGAAACGAGGTCAATGCAGAGGTGCAACGCTTTTTTTTTTTTTAATCAAATGGCAATGTTCATTGGTGAATGAGGATCAATGTCTTAAATTAAAAAGGGAAGTAATTTGTTGTCACAAGATCTCACTTTGACGGTTGGCATGAAGAGGTAAGACCTGAAAGGTTGTCACCTAGAACTGGTGACATAAAATGATAAAAGGTAAAATCATAAGATACTACATTCCAGATATAAAAATTGGTGAGGTCTAAGAGATCCTATTAAAACTTGTGGAACTCGCCCCTAGATTCCATTGGAGAAAAAAGAAAGAAAATCTAAGTC
Source organism: Tridacna crocea (assembly GCA_943736015.1). Classification (NCBI taxonomy): domain Eukaryota; kingdom Metazoa; phylum Mollusca; class Bivalvia; order Cardiida; family Cardiidae; genus Tridacna; species Tridacna crocea. The sequence continues at coordinate 16,389,971 of OX031067.1, forward strand.
TTCTATAATTATGTGAAACATAATACCCTCATGGCGGGGCCAATGCTTGATAAAGGAGTCCATTATATTAGAGATAAAAAATGAAATTTTGAATACAAATCGGTGGTGCTACATACATAATGTTAGAATTATTAATCAAAGTTCTGGCCCATTTGGTTGCAAATAAGAAAATTGAAACATATAATATACAAGACGGGCCAAACATTTGTCTCGCCAAAAGTAGTCAAATAGCAAATCCTGTCATTTTTTAAACAGAACGTTTAGTACTCCCGATACTGGTCCTCACGGATAAGTTTCAAACTCAGCTCACTCCTAACTCTGGTCTAACGTTCCTAACAACTACCAATTCTGCAAAAGGCGATTTTATTTAAGCTTCCCGATAACCGACTTTAAACGCTAGTGAAGACGATTTGTATTTAACTCTTAGGCTTTCAAGCACGTTTAACTGACCATTTGCGGTCAGAGTAGATCAAGATCAGACTGGTCTTACTGCCCGATAAGGAGGTATCTTTCCTAAAAGAAATAGATTTTCGAAATGCAATATTTAGGTTTTCATTATCGGCTTTGAAACTTCATTTCTTTTACTTAACAGGATAAGAGTCGAGGTTCCTGATAGCTGACTCTAAATTCTTTTGAAGGCAATTTGTTTTCAAGGTTCCCGATAGTTAGCTTAAAATTCTGGTGAAGGTGATTTGTATTGCTGAAAGCCGACTCCGAATTCTGATAAATGCAATTTGTATTTAAGGTTCGATATAGCCGACTTCCAACTGTGGTGAAGGCGATTTTTATCTCACGTTTCTGATAGCCGACTTCGAACGCTGGTTAAGGCGATTTGTATTTAACCCTTAACCAAACAACAAATTTTGGACGTACACAAACTGAAAGCAGTTGCAGACGACAAAATAAACGAAACTTAAAAATCTAAATTTGTTTTGAGCATAGTAGAAAACATTGTCGGAAAAGGAGAAAATGGTGTTTACCAGCATTTTCTCCTTTTCCTTCAATGTTTTCAAAAGGCTTCAATCTCGGGGTCGTAAAAACCAGGAATTGTTTGCTAAAGGGTTAAGATTCTTGTAGGCGTATCCCCAATTCTGGTGAAGGCAGTTTGTATTTAAGGTTTCAGGTAGATTATTCAAAATTCAATAATGGTGAAGGTAATTTGTTTTTCAAATTCCTGATAGATTGCTCTTTCTTGTGGAGGTAATTTTTGTTTAAGGTTTCCGATAGGTGGCTCCATTCGGGTGAAGGCGATTGGTATTTAAGGTTCCTGATAGCTCACTCTAAACTAGGCAATTTGCATTCGCGGTTCCTGATACCGGGCTTCTAATTGTAGAGAAAGCAATTTGTATCGAAGGTTTCTGAAAGCTGACTTTCAGCACTTGTAGAAGCGATTTGTATTGAAGCCCCCTGATAGATGGCTTCTAACTCTTGAAGAGGCAATTCGTATTTAATGATCCTAATAGCTGGCCCTAGTGAAGGGGACTTGTATTTAATATTCCTGCAAGCTGAGCCTGATTTCTGTTGAAGGCAATTTCAGGTTCACGATAAGTGAATCCGGATTCAATTCTGGTCTTTAAGATTCTCGATTGGTGGCTTCAAATTCTGGCAAAGGCGATTCGTGTTTTTAGGTTCCTCAAAGATGGCTCCAATTTGTATTAAATGCTATTTGTATTAAAGGTTCCTGAAAACCAAATCCATATTCTACTTAAAGCAATTTGTATTTAATGTTTCTAATGGGTGACTCCTAATTCTGGTGAAGGCAATTTGAGTTTTACGTTTCTGATAGATCGCTCCCTACTCTGGTTAAAGCGGGGTCCAAACTCTGGCGAAGGCAACTGTAAGGGGCTTCCGATTATGTTGAAAGTGAACTGTATTTTAAAGTTCCTGGTCGCTGAATTTCAGCTGTGGTGAGGGTGAATTGTATTTAAGGTTCCAAATAGCTGGCTTCCAGTTCTACTTAAGGCGATTTGTACTGAATTTTACTGATAGCTGGTTTCCAATTCTGTTGAAGGTGATTTGTATTTAAGAAGGTTCCTGATCGCTGACTTTCAGCTCTAGTAAAGGTGATTTGTATATAAAGTATCTGATAGCTGACTACCAATTCTGGTAAAGACAATCTGTATTGAAGGTTCCTGATAGCTGGCTTCAAACTCTGGTGAATGAGATTTGTATTCAAAGTTCCTGATAGCTTACTACCAATTCCAGTGACGGCTATTTGTTTTTAAAGTTCCCGATTGCTGCTTACCAATTCCAGTGACGGCTATTTGTTTTTTGAGTTCCCGATAGCTGAGTACCAATTCCAGTGACGGCTATATTTGTTTTTAAAGTTCCTGATAGCTTACTACCAATTTCAGTGACGCCTATTTAATTTTAAAGTTTCTGGTATCTGACTACCAATTCCAGTAACGGCTATTTGTTGTTAAAGATCCTGATAGCTTACTACCAACTCCAATACGGCTATTTGTTTTTTAAAGTACCAGATAAACAAATCCCAATTCTTCTGAAGTACATTTGTTTCTAAAATTCCCGATAGCTGATGGAGGCGATTCTTAGTGTTTATGGTTTCTGATTGCTGACTCCAAACTTTGGCGAAGGCCATTTTTGTATAGAGTCCCTGATACATACAGAGCAAGAGTGGCTTAGTGATATGGCTTAGACCATAAAAGAATGTTTCTTTTTTTCATTGCTTAAATTACCAACTCGTAGAACTTAAATAGATTTGAAACAGTTGTTGCTGAAAAGTCATTTAAAGTAATCCGTGACAGACGTAGGGCACACTACAAAACCAATGGACAGTAGACACTGGACAAACACAAAAGGTCATCTCAGGAAGCTGTGCTCGGATTAACTTAAAGAACGTTAAAACTCTTCAAAGGACCTCGAGATATATATAAAATGTACGTACTACCTCCGTAAAGTTCACAAGCCACTTAAGGCATGTAATAATGCTTTTTGCGTAAAATTATCATTTAAATGCAGAACAGAATAGTTTTTGAATCCTGTTACATTTTGTTTCCTATTCGTAATAATGGTCATGGTTTAGCATTTAAATCAAGTGGAAAGTCTAACATATCCTAGAAACTTAGAAGCATTATTAAATATAGAAAAGTCCTGGAAATAGGTTCATTGATTTGGACTCTTTTGTTTTTGACCCTTTACCAAACGACATTTTTTTTACCTTTCTAAACTGAACATATTTGCAGACGACAATTAACATATTCTTTTTGAAAGAGTAGAGAACATAATGGGAAAGAGAAAATGCTGCTTACAAATATTTTCTCCTTTTCCCATAATGTTTTCGAAAACCTTCTTCCTCAATGTCTTTTAAAACTTGGGAATGTGTGTAAAGGTTTAAAGTAAGTAAATATTGAACCACGTGATCTTATCAGTGATTTATCGCCAACGCAATTGTTTGCATGTTTGTTCATTAATGTTTCTGCATTAAGAGATTCTCAATTACTTTGATGAAATCATTCCTGAAACGAACTATGCCCTGGATTATCGGTCTTGACTCGCTTGGTGGTTTTTTTTTTGCACATGATTGCTAGAGAATGTTGATTTATTAACTGTGTATTGGAATAACTTCATCTCAAATTTGTTGGATTTGACCTTTTCAAAATTACTTGACAGCCCTTGATCCCGATGACTTTTTGAACTTGATTTCCCACTAGAGAGGTACTTTTGCACTGCTGACAAAAGGTTTGATTTTCAATTATCAAAGGTCATTTAGCCTTAAACAATTGCACTGAAATGTAGAAAAGCTAGTTACGTCTTTTTGAAAAAGAAAGCTTTATTTTTTGTAATGGGAGGGAGAGAGAGAATGAGAGAGAGAGGGGGGGCTGAAAGAAATCATTATGTACTTCTTAGAAGATCGGAAATGAACAAGGAATGGTACTTAAACAATCACATACAATAAACGGAACCCTAACGTATTCCACGTACCCCAACTATAATACGTGAATATTTAGGTACAATAATACTTAAGCATCCCTTAAATGCAAAATCTTAAATCTGATACTGGGACAAAGTTACCACTTTTGTTTCAGACTGTGCCTGTCTCCCAGTATGACGCAACCAGTAACAAACAAACAACCAGCTCACCAAATTTCAAATGCCGTAAGTCATGGTACAAGGAATAACAAATCTGCGCATTTGCTTTTCTAACTCATTACCAAACGACAAAATTTTAGGTTTGTCCCAATCGAAAGCATAAAATTTTAAAGACGACAAAACAAAAGTGACTGAAAAGTTGAAATTTATTTTGTAAAGGGTAGAAAACATTGTGGGAAAAGGAGAAAATGCTGGTTACCAGCATTTTCTCCTTTTCCCACAATGTTTCCTTGAAGTTGCACTTTCAGGGTCGTCAAAAGTACGGATTGTGTGGCAATGGGTTAAACAGTACGGTAAAGACATATAAAGCTGATTATACAAGCAGGAAACAGGGGCCATGGCCTTCATTTCCTTACATCTACAGCCAAAACTGACACTCTTACAAAACGGATACGAATGCTCGCACATTCGGAACGATCAGCATTTATTCATCCACTTGGGAAAAAAATGATAACGGTAATAATATTCATTTTTATACGAAGAACAGCCGGTTTCGGTTTAAATGTCAGCAGTTAAACTTAGCAATAAATCTATCGGCAGAGTAACACGGAATAAAGAAATATTACCTGAGCGTAAAAATCTTACCAGACCAAATAAAACTGTATTTAAAGCTCTCCCCCCATCTGATTTGCGATAGAAATTTATTCTTTCTGGTGATTCTCAGAAGTTGTATAAAATATTTTTATTTCACAGGACTTTCACACAAGTCAGGAGAATCATACGGCAATAAATTGGTATATGTATTGTAAGTATTTCTGGGTTCTACACTCAACACAAAATATAATTCATTGAAAATACAATCTACTGAAGACATAATCCATTGAATTACAGACAATGAATCTACTGCTAAAACCCATCAAGATTTTCATCTTAAAAGCTTGGCTAAACAATCGAGTCACCAACCATTCCAAAGAACATTTTAAGGCTTACTCTTCAGAATTTTGTCAGTTTGAAAGTAACAGAACTTCTAATCGCTGTAAAATTAACAGAACGTTCTGATTGGCTAAACCAATTGGTTTAGCCAATCAGAACGTTCTGTTTCTTTCACAGTCAGTAAATCTTGAAGACTAAGACAAAGAGCTTTCTTAAGAATGGTTGGTGAATACGGATCCAGGGTGCATGCTCTGTGAAGTCTAATTTGGTCTATGCAACTGAAATTCTGTGAAAGGCGGGGCAGGGGGAGGTTGGAAGGAAGAGAAACAGAGGGATCGCTTTGTAACACAACTATTTGCTGTTGTGGAAAATTTTTCACGTCTGGCTGCAATGAATGAATGTAAAGTGCTTTATGACGCACCGACACCTAGGGTCATTAAGCGCACACAAAAAGGAAGTAACGAAAGGAAAGAATACGATGTAAGAATGTGCGTCATGAGTATATGATGAAAGATGTGTTATGAAATGATATTGTACTGGAAATGAAATACAATAGATAAACAGTGATAAGAATAACATAGTCCGAATATGAAGAAAAGGTTTTAAAAAAAAAGTAGGATTTTGTATGAGGTTCTACCTCCTTGAGAAAAGCAATGTCCCTGTATAGATCGCCAAACATTCTGGTATGCATTGATTCATCAATGGCAGCAGTTTTGTTGGAAATTTCTCCTTGAGCAATAAGGTTGTGACATATTCACGTATAAAACCTAATTAATCCATACTTTACTTGCCTATTTTCAAAGTCGTCAGAGGAAAGTTTTGGATAGGTAATGAGCTAATCGAACTGAGCATTATCCCAATATACTTCCTCAGCAAATCATTAGGCCTACTAGGTGCTTAATACGGAGTTAACAAAACTTGAAAAAGTTGCATGAATGGAAACTGCAAAAAGCTAGGCAGCCATTATAAGTGATGTTCAAACTACGAGACACCTACTCTTTGTAACTGTAACCAAGATTCTGTCCTATTTAACGCGCCTTGGGTCCGTATTCAATAACATTCTTTTTTAACCCTTATCCTGCTAAATAACTAAAACGAAACTTTCTATTCGATAGCAGAACCCCAAATACTGTCATTTCAAAGTTATGATTTTGGGAATACTATCTCCTCATCAGACAGTGTATATCCAAGATCAGACTGCACGTTCTGTGCAGTCTGATCTTGATCTACGCTGTCCGCAAAAGGTCAGTGAGACGCGATAAGCAGCCAAAAGGTTAAACCAATATTCTTAAACTAATATCAGGTATAGAAAGTAGCACTATTTCTGATGGGCTGAACCACTTGACTTGGACAACCCGAAGTTGTGTTACTTTTAAATCTAGAAAATTCTTGAGAATACATACTACGAATATTCATAAGAATGCTTGGTAGAAAAGGAACCTGACCTACAAAACAACTGCTCTTGTCAAGTGTAGCTGAGAACTGCGCTCTAAAAAAGGGAAACCAATTGAATAATTGGATTTAAGAATCTTGTCATGGAAGCTCTGGGATTTGCTCCACAAAGCAATCGCGACATATTACTCAGCTAAGTGAATCTAATAAGAAATGTCCAGACGAGACATACCATGATTACGTAAATAGAAAAATCCTAAAATGCATTTAAAACGTCGTTAATCAGTCATGATGAATTTGCTGAGAGACCGAATGACAGGGACTGGCAGACCGACATGACAAACAAAGACACAAGAAGGAAGATTGTTCACGACAAATTAAACAACCTATCCGTCAGAGCCTTGTCTGGTCTACTAGACATTACTGACCATCGTAGACAAAGCCAGTCAAACTTTACTGTAATGATGTATTGAAATATGATTCCAGATCATTAGATCGAATTCTATCATTAGCCACCGGCTCTGATTCAAGAATGAAACTCTCTTCTACTAAAGAGTGTTCATGAAATTTCGTATTCACTTAGCCCTTTACCCCATAAGGTATTTCTATGGTATCTCTAATTGACCCTAAATAACAGCAAGGATGAAGCTGTTTCTTATGTGTATATGACACCTTTTGATAGCATAGAAAACCTTGTGGCAAAAGGTGAAATTGCTCGTCACGAGCAATTTCACCTTTTGCCAAAATGTTTTCGAAACACTTTAAAGCGATGCGTAGAAATGAGTATCTATGGAGTAAAGGGTTAACACCTATTATCAACTGAAATTTGAAAGAAAACAAAAAGGTTTTGTATATGTTGTTGTTACTGTTGTTGTTGATGATGATAAAAATGTTGTTGTTTTTGTTGTCGCCATTGATGATCATGATGGTTATCACCATGATGATTATCACGATAAAGGGGAGTTGTATCTACGGAATAGACATTATGTCATGAGATAGCATAGACAGAGCTACTGATAGAGGGAGTGATTTCGATTTCAAATTTTAAATTATTTATTATTGTCTACTTAACCATATGTTGAGGGTATTCATTAAAATTGTCTCATTGAGACGATTCTAATGCATACCCATACCATAGGGTTTCGAAGAGAAATAATGATTTTAGAATAACGTCACCCCCTCCTATCTGGAACTTTGATAAGATACACATGTTGAATTATACACATACGAAAAAAATCGAGATTATAATGTCTCAAAATAGGTTTTCTTTTTTTTAAATCAAAATACGACATTCAATATTCGTTGTAATCAACAATCCCTACAAGTTTCAAAGAAACAAATCTAATGATGTTGCCTTTGATGTGTAGCCAAGCGAAACTCCTCAAATGGATCCTCTTCCTAAACCGATGATTGGATTTTCTTCAGTTCCAACGGGGTTAAAGCCTTTGATGATTCACATAATGTGTGAAATTTTCAAAAGACTTTGATGAAAATATTACCGTTATAGTGTTTTCACGAAATTTTCAACAAATGGTTCCTTTTTCTCTGATCGTCAAGTTTTATTACTCGAAGATTGATAGAAAAACTGGTAAGTTTCGTGCTACACAACCGCAGACTTTATTAGATCGCATTGAAAAAAAAAAAGAAGAATAGAATCGAGTCCGGACAGACGAATGACGGAAACAAACATAACAATTTTTCTGGAAATTCGGCCAATAAAGCTAAAGGTAAAACAGAAAAAAGTGAGGGCACACGTCAAGATAAAATAAAAATTGTTATCAAACGGCATGCCCATTATGATAAATCATCAATAACTTGATTGAAAACAGATTTTAGAATCATTTGAGAAACCCATTTGTTGCCGGTACACATTTCAAAACTGTTGACATCAAATGTCATTTTGAAACCAATGAGAGACAAAAATCAACTTTATTAGATATGATGAATTTTTCCGATTCTTATCCGAACGTTTTAAAAGGAATGGAAGAGGAATATCGTTGTAAATCTTTACCAAAGGAAATCCTTCTTCCCGGTTGAGATGCAAAACTCTGCAACACTGGACTTTTTTGTGTCGTAAACGAGTGGATCGAAGTCTGACGTTTGAATCCCTTTGTGCTTAAGACGACATTGACCTCGAGCAAGTGTTATTGGCCCAAGATCAGACTCTACATTTTATTCAGTCTGATCTCAGATATACACAGATCATTCGTCTAGTCAAGCCTATAAGATAAGTGGATCATATTTTCAACCGTCAACAGTGGTCGAGATATGATGTTTTCCGCTGAAACGGTCACCGTCTTCGTTTCATACGTCATCATGGAGGCCTTCTCTCTAAGGCTGCTAAGCGCAACTCAGAGCGCTTTTGCGGTCAGTGTAAATCAAGATCTGGGCCCGTATTCACTAACCATTCTTAAGAACGTTCTTTGTCTTATTCTTCAAGATTTTCTAACCGTGAAAGTAACAGAACTTCTGACTGGCTAAACCAGCTGGTTTAGCCAATCAGAAGTTCTGTTACTTTCACACTGATAAAATTCTGAAGAATAAGACCAAGAATGATCTTAAGAATGGTTGGTGAATACTGGCCAAGACTAAGTAAAATGTGCACTCTATTCTAATTTACACTGTCCGATAAAGAGACAATTATTCCTGATAACTAACTTTGAAATTGCATTTTTATGGGGGCATTTTTTCCGATGGAAAACTTGATTTAACTTTTTTTGCAGTTTAGGGTTTAAGTGAATGGTGAAGCCAACAGTTTTGCTCTAACGTAATTAAATATGACATTTGACTACACATCCGGCTTCTCATAAATATTCTAACACGCAAAAGGAGACTGCGCAAAAGGTTTTAGGCTATTTTTTTCAGGGATCCGTGTATGAAAGTATACTATGATGGTTCGGTACCTACATGTAATTTTAGCTTGTCTTACTTCCTATATCACGGCGGGGAATCACGTGACACAACAACAACAACAATGACCGATATTTGAAAAATTCCCCGACTTCAGTTAAGAAAATCTTCAATAATTCCGTTAATACATGACCGATTGGAATTTGGTTTAAAGCAGAGAAGGCGGAAGGACTCCAGGGATTTGCTTGATGTGTTAGATGTTTTAAACAACACCTGATAAAAAAAGTTATTGACGAGCAAACAAATTATCCAGGGTAAAAAATTGCAACACAGAGAAGTCTTCAACGTGATTAATTAATACTTTTGCCAATATTTGCTGAGGCCGATTTGGTGTCGAAGCCAGAACCCTTCTATATCTTTCTAAACCGGGGAGGGGGTTGGTTTCGCCTCTACTTTTTCTGGGAAACGCTCCAAACAAACTTAATCAGGAAAAAGAACATACACGTTGGTAGATATCTGTAGAAGCATTTAGCCTCTGGGCATCGCTGAATGATACAACCTCTTTACTGTTTATCACAATTGCAAATGCGAAAGAGTCCAATTAGGTGACAGCCGTAAGGCATGGAGATGTACAGTAGATAAATGGAAGCCTAATTTAGACGTGTTATAAGAATAAATACGAAATTGAGGTTATCCTTTTTGTGCAGTCAAATCGTGATCTACAATGACTTAAAACGTAACTTTTGTAATGATAGGCACTATAAGGATTTAGGTCTTGCAGACCTTCTCAGAGGTAACAAGATTTGAATAATTTCTCATTTGAGCCCGTGTACAGCGGGCAGCCAAGGGAATTATCTATACAAGGAAATTAATACTGAACCGACAATCGAAACCCAGGAATTAAATCGTGATCACACACTGTAGTCTGAAACCTAGTTCTGGGTACTATTAACAATTGAAAGTAACAGACAGACAGATGGTTATTTGAAATCTTTTCTTTTTCCTCCAATGAAAATACAAATATGCTGAAATACCCACTGTTTTAACCCATTACCACACAATCCCTACTGTTGACGCCCCTGAGAGAGAAGCCTTTTGAAAACACCGTAGGAAAAGAAGAAAATGCTGGGAACCAGTATTTTCTCCTTTTCCCACAGTGTTTTCTACCCTTCCCAGAGCAAGTTTCAATTTTTCAGTCACCTTTATTTTGTCGTCTGCAAATGCTTTCAATTTGAACCAGTCTAAAATTTTGTCCTTTTCCTATAGTGTTTTCAAAAGGCTTCTTTCTCAGGGGCGTCAAAAGTAGGCATTGTGTGGTAATGGGTTAAGACAGCCCATTTTCCAACTTGCTGTAGATATTACCAAAACAAGGATTCTGGCCACCTTGCATGAGTATTGGAAATTAAATATTCCCTCTACTGCAGTAGAGTGTACACCGTGGTTTTTTTTTTTTTTCTTCCAAGATCCGGCCAGGTGGCTTAGTTTTTGACCCCATATGACCCATTTTCAATCTAATCTTATTGGTGTATATCATACATTTTCTGTCCAATTTTCACAAGTATTGGACAGAAAACACTGCCTCTAGAACACAAGCTATTTCAAAGATTTTACCTAGTACCTTAGTTTTTCATTCAATGTGACCCATTTTCGATTCCATGTAAGATATCACCATGACAAACATTTTGACCAACTTTCATGAGTATGGGACTGAAAATGTGGCTTCTGAAGTGTACAAAATCCTTTCAAAGATTGTGATCTACTTTTTGACGCTGACATGACTTTCAAACTTTTTGTAAATACTTTCTAAACAACTCTCGGGATAATTAAACTGCCAATATGCCCGACGTATCGTTAAGACAAGTATTCTGACCAAATGTCATGAGTTTTGGACTGAGAATGTTGCCTCTAGAACGTACACAAGGCATATCAAAGATTTGACCTATTGGCCTAGTTTTTCAACCGGCATGACCCATTTCCAAACTTCTTTGAGATATCGCCATGACATAAGTTCTGACAGTTTTTCAAAGGTATTTGACTGAAAATGTGGGCTCTAGCGCGTACACAACATTTCGCTTAGATTTGTGACCCAGTTTCTCACCCGACATGACCCTCGTCTGAGATAACACCAAAACAAACATTTTGACAACTTTTAAGAACAATGGACTGAAAATGTGGCCTCTATAGTGTACATAATGCTTTTCTAAAAAGTGACCTCGTTCTTTACCATCTCTCCGAAATATCCTTAAGACAAGCATTCACACCAACTTTCATGAGTATTGGACCAAAATGTAGTATCTTGAGCTTACACAAAAGTTTGGGACACACGACGGACAACGATTGATGGACACAGTACGATCACAAAAGCTAAACTTGAGCTCCTCATACAAGTTGAGAGTTTATTTGCTCATAGATTAAAGTAAACCAGATGACAAGTTAATATGTGATAAGAATTCATGTGAGTGCAATTTAGGCTTTATCTGAAGAAGAACAAAAAGAAATTACGACTCGCTGCCAACACTGCAAAAAAATGTTACATGACAGTCATCCTTAATATCACTTCAAAACAATCTCGTTCAATTCCTTCAACGTCCTGATTTGTTAAAACAGAAGAATTTAACATAATGCTCATACATGCCAAATTCACGACAGATCTGACCTGAATTCAACGACCTTGTGTCACCATGTTTACAGAACGATGTCCTGTTATGTAGAGCTGCACACCAGTGACAGGAAAAAAATGGCATCTTGGATAAGATAATTGAATTACTGACAAGTTTAATCATAATCTCCGCTGCCGCAATCTGATTTTTTTTGTCGTTAACGCCTTTTCTTCCCGATGGAGTAGCTTTGAGCTGAAAATATTCGGCTAACCTTTGTCAGAGATAACATGTTATCATCTTGGAGATATTATAGTATTTATTTATATTACGATTGTTTAAAAGAAGCAACACGTTTTCAATCACAAAGCTTACTGTTTATCAATTACTTACTGGACGACAAAATTAAGATTTGAAGTAAAATCATTTTAAATAGCAATTAAATGTCCAACTGCTGTGAAATAATGGGGCATTAGTAATGCGGTTTAAGCGGTTAGGTGACGGGGTCAAATTCTAGAATACAGACTTATGAACTTCGGACAACGATTGTATGATTATATGGTATTAAGAGCCATTTTCAAAATTATTTTAGTTATATCGCTGTGCACCTATCCATGCTTTCCTATAGTTTCTTTTACCAGTACTCCGCACAATATTCTCTCAAAGGCACTGGCTGCTTTCCCACATAACCATCGTCGAAAAACTGATCAGTAGTGAGAGAGCCCAAATATGACCGCAGAGGGATTATTTTAACAATTTTGGTAGATAATCAGATAACGCTACATGCCAAATATGAACGCTCTATCCATTATGGTATGTCAGAAGAAGATTTTTTAAAGATTTCCATTTTTGTTTCTTTGTAAATAGGGTGCAGCCGGGCAAAGCCCAAATATGACCCCAGGGGAATAATTTTCATAATTTTGGCAAGGGGTCACCAAATGATTTTTCAAACAAAATATGAATGCTCTCTACCTTATGGTTTGTCACTTAAAGATTTTTTTTTTTTTTTTTTTTTTCATTTTCAGCCATTTTGTTGCCATGGCAACCAGAGTTTTTGATGGAATTATTATTATTATTATTATTATTGTAGAGCTTCTTCCAAGGAATATTCCTGCCAAGTTTTATCAAGATTGACCATCTGGTTTTGGAGGAGAAGATTTTTAAAGGAATCGTTAACAGACGGACGGACGATGACCGATCACAATAGCTCACCCAGAGCGTTTTGTACTCTGGTGAGCTAAAAACTCCTAAAAACTGCATAACAATTAAAGAATAAATTACTATGTGATACGCTTGTCTTTTAATTCCATACCAAACAATCACAGGTTTTTACGACTCTGAAAAAGAAGCCTTTCGAAAACATTGTTGGAAAAGGAGAAAATGCTGGTAACAAGCATTTTCTACTTTTCCAACAATGTTTTCTACCTTTCCCAAAACAATTCTCAATTTCTGAGTCAATTTGGTGTCTGCAAATGCTTTCAATTTGGACAAGTCTAAAATTTTGTTGCATGGTGCACAATTAAGTCTATACTGTACAATGATTATTTAGGGTTGTCATAATTCACACCATTTGCAGACGACAATGATGATTAGGCTCAAGTGACGGGATTCCGTCTTAAAATGAGTGGATCTCTGATAGAAAACGAGAGCTTCGCAGAGCGGCAAATGTACGCCCAAAAGGTCTTTTCAATACAATGGGTTAAAATCGAGAACACCTACATCATAGAGATTCATACTAGAAAATACTAAAATATGCTGGAAACCCGTAACTTTCAGACGCCTTCCTCTTCTGGATAGAAAAAAGACAAGCCACTGTGTGGAAAAGGGTTCAATAGGTGCGACATAACAACAGACCAGAAATCAAATTTTGTTCCATTTACAATCTATTCATAATGGATCGCAAAAACAAATACACAGTGTGGGTCTTTTTATCGATTATAGTGGCTATTAGCAAAGTCAGTAAATATTTAACAATGGGTTATTTATCAGTGAGTACAGGGTGTCACATATTATCTGTCCGTATTCTCAGAGTCAATAACTGAATTGAAAGCTGCTAACTTTTTACAGGCATGATAAAATTTCATTTGATATGTAGTACAAAGACATCACTCATAAAAGTTAATACAATAGACTTTTTCTGACAAGTGAATTCTGCAACAATTATGTCTACTCTGAGCAATTCTGACGCCAAGTTTATTGTTAGTCTAAATTATATTTCATGTGTCTATTTTTAGAAATGTTATGGGTAAAGAAATGACGTAATTTAAGCTGGGGGAGGGGGGGAATTATTTCCCCGTCATAGTGAATATTTTCTTCCTGCCGACAATCTTGTTAATTGACTTGAGATCACTTGTTTTAAAAGTGGCATTCGTTGACAAAATAATCAGAGGAAATATAATATATAATTTATTTCATCAGCATGCGGTTAATATGGGGAAATATTTGCCTCAAAAGGGAAAGGTCCGCGAAAGTAACTCGTGCATTATGGCACTCCTTATTTTCGCATACCTTTCCCTTTTTCGACAAATATTTCCCCACATTAACCACACGCTGAAATAAACTCTATTTATTTCATAAATGTCTTCACACACCCTCCCTCATCCCTGTTATATTCCTTAATTTCTGTGTTGACTGCAGCTTTTCAATCCTGTGTATCTCCTGACATTAGGTTCTGCACCTTTTAAAGGTGGGTATTTAGAATTTTCACATCACACCAAATTAGAAAAAATATGTATTATTGAAATTTATATGAAAAATCAATATAAATCATCAATAATTAAGAATCATAAACTTACAAAAAAAAAATTTTTGATGGTATTCCCTTAAAAGGCTACGTAGCCTCTTAAGCTATTTTTAGATTTCGCGCCAAAAATCAATAAAGCATTGTGGGAATGTCAAGTGACTGGCACGTGACTCATAACGCTTAAATTCTATTACATAACAAACATGAAATAATTATTTTCCATAATGTCTTCTTCGGACGGATGTTTGAAGCTTTGTCTGTGTTTTTCTGTATTTAAATGAGAGAATTCATAATCTAAAAATAGAACTTGTCTCCTGTTGGTGTCAACCTGGTCCGTAATAAATCACTAATTTCTCGTGTTATCGGGTGGGTTTTCGACTGCTGGGGTTTTATCAACGCAAGTTTTAAGGCTATGGGAGAATAAGGATGATTTTTTTGCATTTTTGTAAAATTTTCGTCCCAAATTCTGAAGGGCCACCTTTAAAGTACACCTGTCTGGAGGGTCAAAGTCTTAAATAGCTGTTCCTAAAAGAAATTAACCCGGATGCTTTTGAAAGTCAAGACATTCTTCCTGTCATGTGTTGTGGGACTTCTCATTGCTAAATCAAATGCATGTCCTAGTATCCTTGTTTTCGATGTTGATACTTTTGCATCGCAACGAATTTCTTCCACAGAATACTTAGATAGCCCTCCTTATTCACTGTATCGGCAGTCCTCAATATCTGCGAAAAACATGGGAACCACTGTACCGTCTGTGCTGAAAAGAGTCCATGAGGTAATTATCTCATTGTGTAGCAGTGTTACAATATGAAAGCTCGATTTCTCTGTTGCTTTAAACCCATTTTGCTGCTTGTAAACTTATACGCTTCTAAGATAATCTATAAACAAAGAGTTGATGTTATTTACAAAGTCCCTGAATTTGACCTTATGCAGACACTTGTTATGAAACTTGTCAAAAAAAGTGTTGTGTATCAAAAAGTGTTTAGGTAATACTTGAGTATTATATATCAAACGGAATTTTATGTGAGTAAAAAGGGGGCAGCTTTCCATTTTCTTTTTAAACTTACATGTTTGGACAATATTCATGTTTGAAATGAGGACATACATTATGAAACACCCCGTATAATCTTTGCTGCAGTTACGTGAGTTTTCCTATTTATAATCATATCAGGGTCCACATTTACCAACCATTTCTCAAGAACATTCTCTGTCTTCTTCTCAAGTTTTTCCCAATATATATGAAAGTAACACACTTTCTGAGTGGCTCAACCAAATGGTTTAGCCAATCGGAAGTTGTGCTGCTTTCAAACTTGGAAAATCTTGGAGAATAAGACAAAAAACGCCCCCAAGTGGCTTGCAACACGCGGACAGCGCGGGCTGATCCGAGACGACGCTGTGCGACTACATTATTAGTTGTGCAGTCACGTGGCAGGGGACTTAGAAACATGTTCACGGCTGTGCTGAATCATGTCGCCCCGAGCCGTCAAAAACATATTTCCAGGCTCCCTGCCACCTGACCGTGCGTGTCAATGTACCATTCTGCCTCATGATAAAGCCGGTTGTCCAGTCGTACCGTGTCCAATGGTTTGATATAATTCATTGTTATTAACCCTTAGACTGCTAAGCGCGACTCAGTGACCTTTTGCGGACAGTTTAGATCAAAGATCAGACTGCACAGAACGTGCAGTCTGATCTTTGATCTAAACTGTCCGATAAGGAGATAATTTATTTTTCCCCAAAATATAACTTAGAAATCGCAATATTTCGGTTTTCAATGTAGAATTGAAAATTTAATTTTAGTTTTATAGCAGGACAAGGGTTCAAGCTCAATACATCCCCTAGTCCCAGGGCGCCGCCCATATACAGTTCCCACCTATCCTCGAAGACAAATGGGAGAAAAATGTGTTGTCACACGACACGATTAAATCAGTATTCAAATCACGCTTGGTCTGGTTTCATGGAAATTCCTATCCATTAGTTTCCTCTATGGAATTATAAACTACTGTCTTACGATTCCAAACCTGAAAACATGGCACGCTGGCTTGATATATTACTATTTGGTGAATTATTCATCCGTTGCAGATATACCGAGGCGACGACTTCATTTATACATATTTCATATTACTGTCACGATAGGTTATTTCACTCTGACGAGTCGATCTGTGTCACCATTTTCCCCTCACTCAGGGCTGGATTTACGACCCATTTTTCCGAACATTCTTAATCTTGTTCTTAAGAATCTTCTAAATCTTGTAGTGACACAACTTCTGATTGGCTGAGTTAAATAGTTTAACCAATCAGAAGTTGTGTTACTTTCTTAATCTAGAATGAGATTTAGAATGGAATTAATCCTTATCCTGCTAAAAAAGTCAAATAAAACTCTCAAGTCGACAGTATAACCCCAAATGGTGCTTTTTTTTTTGGGGGGGGGGGGAGGGGGGGCGCGGGGGGAGCAGTGTAGATTCGAGATCAGACTAAACGTTTCGTGAAGTCACACACCTTCGGCTCTGGACGACACGGTTTGTCACAGCCGTGAAGAAGTCCCCTGCCAACTGACCGTACAACTAATATAGTCAGTCGGAAAACGACAGCCAGACAACCCTACTACAATACATTTGATCACAGTAACAATAGAATTACCGAACAGTGTATATTCAAGATCAGACTGCACATTCAGTGCAGTCGCCTGATCTTAATCTAGACTGTCTGCAAAACCAGCCATAAAGTCCTCCTTCCCGTAAGGGTTTAACCCATTACCACACAATCCCTACTTCTGACGCCCCTAAGAAAGAAGCCTTTCGAAAACACTGTAGGAAAAGGAGAAAATGCTGGTAACCAGCATTTTCTCCTTTTCCCACAGTGTTTTCTACCCTTCCCAGAAAAAATTTCAATTTTTCAGACACCTTTATTTTGCCGTCTGCAAATGCTCCTAATTTCAACCAATCTAAAATTTTGTTGTGTGGTAAAGAGTTAACAGTAATTAGGACTGCCGTGTAATAACTTGACTGCCTAGAGGCAGTTCTATAGCCATGGACAGAGCATTTTATTTTACTTGGAAATAGATCGCAGAGACCCGAGGTCTAATAGCTTATTTCTCGGAAATGCAAAACTTTTATGCGGTATGAATAATTCTCTTACTTGAAATGATCTGAAGATTCTCACTTGGTGACGAGTTTGAGACATTTTTTGGTTGATGCAATTATATGTTTGCTCGTTTGTTCTAATACGTTTCTTTTACGTTGTCTGTATTTCAATGCTGTGACTGCGCACAGGCAATTTTCCGGTGTTTCTAAAAGCCAGGGCGGTTTTCGAAGTTAACAGCATAATCATGAAAATGTTGTCCCAGATGATTGCAAGGTCGCACAGATTATGGCGGATATAAAATGTATGTCATTCTCCGGAAGCTATTCAATATATAACTGTGGTTGTTTCCGGTTAAATCGGAGAATGATCACGTGGTGTTTACGTCACTATTACGTCGGAGATTTACGGCGAAAAGTCGGCTAATTGCCGGCGATTACCGATGCAAACAAACAGAGAATGCGACATGATAGGGTTTGTTCTACATTCAGAATTCTTTCTTCTGCCATTGATTGGAACTTTTACGAACTGCACCTTACATATCGTGACATTATCTCCCCCTAGATTGTATTATACAAATACGCATCTATCTAATTTGGGCATCCTGGGTACAGAACTGGACCACATTTCTACGCGAAAACCGTTACTTTGAATTTCAAACTAAAATAAACGTTTACTCAGTAAAACGCTACCCGGTGCGATTCACTCAGCTATGATCAGCAGTTTAAAGAAACTAAACGCATATCGTGAAAGTCATAATAACTGCCATATTTTCACATGCTAAAAATGAAATTTACTATTATCATATACAGAGTTTTTCAGTCAGTTGGACGTTACTGTGACTGTAAGAAGGGTCCTTAGTAGGTCAGTGGTAAGATAGTTGGTAAAGTGTAGGATTGGTTACCTGGAGGTCCTGGGTCCGAGGCTTACTGGAATAACTGGGTTTTTCATGGGAATGTCCTTGGAGCCGTCGCCGTGAAGTAATGTTGAAACCAACCGGCGCAAGGAACCATTTAATCTATCATTTCTAATGAAACTTTAAGTGACAAATTTTAATCATATCAGCCACAATCTATATATCATTTTTCATTCAGCTTCGTCCGACATTTTGCCGTTTGATATAGGCAAAAGGTTAACCCTTTACTCCATAGATACTCATGTTGACGTATCAACAACAGACAACTTTTGAAAACATTGTGGGAAAAGGAGAAATTGCTCGTAACGAGCAATTTCTCCTTTTCCCACAATGTTTTCCGATCAATCGGATGTTTGTATCCTCATTTGTCCATATTTTTGACATCATATCTTTATATTTGCTCCTGAAATGAAAGAGCCTCTAATTAGCATATCAGGTAAAGGGTTAAGTAAATGATTATCAATATTTATGGTTATTGTAAAATTAATGATCGAAAATAAGACATGAAGTTAAAGGTAGCCCTTCAGATATTGGGACGAAAATTTTACGAAAATACAAAAAAATCATCCTGATACTCTAAAAGCCTTATAATTTTCATTCATTAAACCCCATTAGTCGAAAACTATCCGACAACTAGATAAATTAGAGATTTACTACGGCCCCGGTCGACAATGAAGGGAAACACGGTCTATTTTTACATGAGCAACTCTCCCATTTACATACCGGAAATATACAGACGATGCTTCAAACATAGCGTCCAAAGTTGTAGACATTATGGAAAATAATTACATGTTTGTTATGCTATGGAATTTAATCGTCATTAGTCACGTGCGAGTCACTTAACATTCCCACAATGCTTTTTTGATTTTGGCGGGAAATCTAAAAATAGCCTAAGAGGCTAAATAGCCTTTTAAGGGAATACCACAAAAAAAAAAAAATTGTTTAATTTTATGATTCTTAATTACTGATGATTTGTATTGTTTTTTCATATAAATTTCATAGACATATATATTTTTCAATTTGGTGTGATGTGAAAATTCTAAATACCCACCTTTAAATCAGAAATTACTGACATTCGCATCTCCTTCTGGGTAAAGAAACAATAGACACAATGGCTGTGGAAGAAATTGGGAAAATATTGGCCGGAAACGTTTCCGTGACATGTGCCATTACATAAGTTTGCAAAACTTCTGCCGTTTCCTGAGGAGGTTTTTGTCGTGGAGCAATTTACGTGTAGTACCGCTTTTTTCTTCGGAAAATTTTGTTGGGGGACCTATATGTATCACGTTTGTTTGCCCTGTACAAAATAATTAACACATGGTGTGAGGACCCTATGCTACATGATAAAGATAAGTATATACAAGGGGTGATTGAAAAGAATGGTAACTCCTTAAAGTAAATCTTCGGGACCTGACTGTTTATTTTTAAAGTGGCGAGGGGCAATTAGTAGCTATCTCTTAGGTTTGAATATACGAATTTCAAAACCATAGGCAAGGAAATTTAAGGACTGTACTGTCCGCAGAATTTTCTATCAATGGTAAACGTACGAAGATGACAGATAGTTTTATTTAAAATGGGGCCGGGGCGCCATACTTGCTATGCATATTTCTGTCCACGTTTTACAATCATCTTTTCGGGCGGAAAAATAATAAGTTAAGACTTTTCTCAAAAGCTTGCAAAACAAAATTTGGTCGCGTGTCACTTTATAAAATTGCTTAATCCGAGAACAGTATTTTGATATATGATTTAAATGCACAGGTAAATGCATATGGCACATAAACGACTGCGATGTTTCAAGTATCAAGGCCTGAAGGTTACTAAAGATATCATGCGATGTAGATTCAACATTAGACCGGTGTAATGCAGAGAAATGACCCTCCCCTATAAAATGACCTATGGGTAATTTCTCTGCGTAGAGAAATGACCACTGGGGTCATTTTACGTAGAAAAATGACCCAGGTCATTTTGTTGGGGAGGGTCATTTCTCCGCATTACACCAGCACGGACAGCATTAACTGCTTCCTGTTTGACCGTTCAGTTACATACACTTTGCCATTGATAACAGAATCGTAGTTCAGCAAGTAAGAATGTAATGAGACTCGGATTCATTGCAGATAATTGATATCCACTTCCGCCAGTGGCTGCAAAAACGACAGAATAAATCGAGACAGTTGAGACGAGAGCCGCTTCCGTGACATGACCCATTAGTTATATAAATTGGTTATGTAACAATTTACCGAACACAGAAGAATTAAATATCAGACGGTAAGTTACAGAACTTATAACTTGTATCTGCAAGATTGAGTGTACCAATTACGCTTAAGAACCTCGGGAATATCCCTTTTAGTAAACTTAGACACTAATACGTGTTGCAAATCTGTCTGTTTGACTATCAATTCAGATACAAAGCCTGCAGTGTGTGCAGGTTAATTGTGAATGATTTTTTTTTTGTTAAAGACCGGTTCTAGAGAGGGCTGTTTCGAAGGGTTGTTGAACAACAGAACGTAACGGTGCATTATCTCCCGCTTGATGGCATTCTATAAATACTCATCTATCTAATTTGGGCATCCTGGGTACAGAACCGAACCACTTTCCTACGCGACAACCGTTACTTTGAATTTCAAACTAAAATAAACGTTTACTCAATAAAACGCTACCTCGTGCAATTCACTCAGCTATGACCAGCAGTCTAGAGAAATCTGGAGCTAAAGCAGGTCTCATTTCTCCTCAAGCGTATTGATAATGGCTATTTTCTACATTACTAATTAATAGAGCGTAATATTACAGTCAGCCCGCTTTTGGGGCTAGTGATGCGTCACATAAGACAATCGAATCTTCGAAGAATATGACATGCGCAGACAACGCTTAAAGGCGTATAACCTGGTCACGTGACTAGATCAGTTCTATCAGTATTATAATCTTGACAGATCTTATCAGATCAATAGTATCTCAATATTTCTACCAATCATTGTATCCTTTTTTCTTCTTCGATGGCAATTTGATGTTAGGAACATACCAGTACTTTACCTGTGTTTATTTGATGTTAGGAACATACCAGTACCGTGCCTGTGTTTATTTGATGTTAGGAACATACCACTACCGTACTTTTGTTTACTCCGGGAATCAAGCTATGGTCTATCTGACTTGAACGACCAAAACATTCAATCATCTAGTAATTTCCTAACTATGAAGTAATTTTGACACAGTAATTTCCTTTAAAACTTGAGCCCATACTCTTGCAAAACGGGGCTTAAAGCATATCTTCTAAGCACGCTTCCGAGCAAGTCATCATTTGATCATGGATCGATAAAGCTTATTTTATCTAAAGTAAAACAAGAAGACGAGTAAACCATCAGGTAAAGTGGTCCAAAAACATGCAGAAAATTTACCAACAGCAAAAAGTTTCGATCAAGGTCAGCCTGCGCAGTTCGCGCAGGCTGACCTGAATCGATACTTTTTGCAGATGCATTGAGGCAACTTTTCAAATAGCATGGCTGATTTATTTTCCCCAGAATCTGCTCGAGAAATGTGCAGTGTGTGCATTCTCTATTGATTTGATATACAATTACAATATCATAAAGATGTGCAATTGCAGTATAACAAATAAACGAGCTGTACGAGATTTCCTCTTAGATAAATAGTTGAGCCGTGCTCTGACGAAAGGGGGCTTAATGCATCTCTGTAATGCACAACATCACACCATTTATCACATGACTATGGATCCATAAAACCCATTTTGTCCCATGACGACTAAAGCGTAAGGTAGACTGGTCCGTTGACATGCAATTCACTTGACCTTAAGGAAAACGGTTCGAGCCTGGTCAGTTTGCTTGGACTGCATCTTCGCGAGTCAAGGTTACGATCACTACGTGGATCTTACCTTGGCTGATTGAGCCCGATTTCGAGATTCCTGCGATGCGCCCTCTATTGGATGCTGGCTATTATCCCCCTTTACATCATGTTTCTAAAAGCCAATGAAATATCGTTTTACAAACCGCTTACGAATACACATGAAGCGATAAGCAGACATCCACGTGGGTTTCCATGTTTGCCTTCTATTCGAAAGGTAGCGACATTGTTCTATTTTTATCAAAGATGAAATGCTATGAGCGATTTCATTCGTTGCAGTTCGAGCTGGCTGCATCCAATGAAAAAGCGTATCGGGGGAATGTAAAAATCAGGCTCAATCTGCCAAGGGTAGAGTAGCGTAGTGAATCGTCAGACTTGGCTTGCGAAGATGCTTGGACTGCTGAGGCTGACCTGAATCGAAACTCTTGCAGATGCATGAACCTCTCTTTTCACGGGGCATAACTCATATGGCTTGCAACACGCGAAAAGGGGCGTTCGGACATTTGCGTAAAGTGTCGTCTCGGATCAGCCTGCGCATTCTCCGCAGGCTGATCTGATACGGCTCTTTACGTCTACATAAGATTTTGTTCTTCAGTACCCTTGCACAAAATAGAAAAATTCATTAAAACGGAAAGTGTCGTTTTGAATCAGCCTGCGCGGACTGCACAGGCTCCACAGGCTGATCGAGACGACGCTTAACGCAAATGTCAGAATGCAACTCGTCGCGTGTTGCAAGCAAATATATGGTTTATCTCTTTATCAAACAAACAAATTGTTTAAACTGGTCTTAATTGTAGGATGCTTCAGACCACAAATACAAGGTTCAAATGACGAAGTTTGTCTCTGAAAGAAGAGAAAACATAGCAGCCTAAAAGTTAACCCCTTACAAGAAGATAATAACATGGACTTGTCAAAACTGAAAGCCTTTGCTGACGACAGATTGTGACATTTATAAATGGTTTTGTCTGAACAGAGGCAGAAAACAGTCAGATTATTTGTGTAAGGATTTTTCGTATATTAAAAAGTAGAATGTCATTTGCACAATTTTGATGATTGCGCAGCAATTCCGAATAGCATATAAAGCCTAATAATATCACTTAGGCTGCTAAGCGCGACTTGCTGGCCTTGTGCAGACAGTGTAGATTAAGATCAGACTGCACAGAACGTGAAGTCTGATCATTGAACTACACTGTCCGATAAGAAACTATTTGTCTCGTAAAAAATAAATTTGAAATTACCTCGGAGTGTTTACTATCGCCCTGGAAGTTTCATTTAACTTTCCACCACAAACTTTCAGACTGGTCCAAATTGAAAGCACTTTCAGACGACAAAATAAACGCAACTCAAAAATTAAATTTTGTTTCCAGCAGGGTAGAAAACATTGTGTCGAAACATATTGCAGATACAACTAGAATAACTATAATAAAGGTGATAAATACCCTCGCCCCTATACTTCATGTCACAGGGGCAATAGCTCATTAATTCTTCATAGAATTTTCACGAAAATTGCGTCTTGCACATCTGCAACTCGTAATGAACACTTCTGCCAAGTTTAAAGTGAATCAGACTGAAAATGTAGGAGTTGTCCGGGCAAGCAATTTAAGTCAAATCAGGGGCAATAACTCAGTAATTCTTGATGGAATTTTCAAAAAAATTGCGTCTTGCACATCTACAACTCCAAATGGACACTTCTGCCAAGTATACAGCGAATCAGACTGAAATTGTAGGAAGAGTTGTCCGGACAAGCATTTTAAATGTGAATCAGGGGCAATAACTGATTAATTAATTTTCACGAAAATTGCGTCTTGCACATCTACAACTCCCAATGAACACTTCTGCCAAGTTTAAAGTGAATCAGACAGAAACTGTAGGAGGAGTTGTCCAGACAAGCATTTTCAAGTCAAATCAGGGGCAATAACTCAGTAATTCTTGATGGAATTCACAAAAAACATTGCGTCTTGCACATCTACAACTCCAAATGGACACTTCTGCCCAGTATAAAACGAATCGGACTGAAATTTTAGGAGGAGTTGTCCGGACAAGCATTTTAAATGTGAATCAGGGGCAATACCTCATTAATTCTTCATGGAATTTTCACGAAACTTGCGTCTTGCACATCTACAACTACGAATGAACAATTCTGCCAAGTTTAAAGTGAATCAGACAGAAACTGTAGGAGGAGTTGTCCGAACAAGCAGTTTTAAGTCAAATCAGGGGCAATAACTCGGTAATTCTTGATGGAATTTTTACAAAATGTGTGTCTTGCATATCTACAGCTCCTAATATTCAAACAATTCTGCCAAGTATCAACCGAATTGGATAGAAACGGTGGGAGGAGTTGTCCGGACAAGATTTTGCGGACAGACCGACCGCCCGACCACCCGACCGACCGACCGACCAACCGACCGACCGACAGGCTGATACCAGTGTAACCCTCACAAACTTCGGGGTATAATAAGCCCCGTTTCCACAGAGCTATGACTCTCATTTAGGAATCTGATTAACAAATTGTGTCGTCTGGTCAATATTGATCTGCACTGTCCCAAAATTATCGACAGAATGTCAAAGGTCAATCTTATTTGTGGAAGTGACCTACTTTCTTGGTGTTTGGTAATCTGTTCGCATCATCATGGTGTCAATAAAAAGGCAATAATGGCGTTAACTAGGACCCAACATTAATTACAGTAGAAAGTTGTTACGATAGCAATGTCACCAAGGAATTTATAAGCTAAACACATTAACGTTCATTTTCTCTCCCCGTAGACCTCGAACTAAGAGAGACAGAGACAGACAGACAGACAGACAGACAGACAGACAGACGAGGGAGAAGGGCGGGCAGGTTGGCAGACAAACAGAGAAAGAGAATGACATCCTCTGCTATAGTTTTAAGTTGCCTCAGTCAGAAAGAAAGAGATATCTTACGCTAAAGTATTAGGTCGTTTCTAACCTATATAACGAATAAAAGAAAAATCCTATATCGTAGGAAGGTCTTTTTCCTCATGCGAGCAAATAAAAGGTTATAAAAGTCTATAATTTTATTATTTTGATGGCATACTACCATCAGACGATCTCGTCTTGTCCCAGATCTTTTTCTCTTATTTTTGGTGAAGCTGAATATACTGACTCTTGACCCACACTGTGGTATTGATATACTCGAATGAATAAATAGTAATTCGCGATTGGTCAAAAGGTGGACATGTTTATTCGACGGGTGCTCGCAGGCCTGTTTCAAACCGATACAACAGCACCAATGCAATGACGAATCGATACTACGGGGCGATTATATCGCACCATGATAAATGAATAAACGCAACTCAAAAATGAAATTTGTTACCATCAGAGTAGAAAACATTGTGGGAAAAGGAGAAAATGCTGGTTGCATTTTCTCCTTTTCCCACAATGTTTTCTAAAGGCATCTTTCTCAAGGGCGTCAAAAATAGGGATTGTGTGGTAATAGGTTAGATAGATAGAGGATAATCAACTGGTTATTTTTG